>CM038673.1:795304810-795928889 GCA_021605145.1 Aegilops bicornis | reverse complement strand
TCCAATGTAGTTGGGTCGATAATTCCTAGCAAAACCAAAGCCAAACTCCCCAAATAGTTGCCCACTTGGTCCCGGCAAACCGCCGCCACAGCTCCTCGTCGATCGCGAAAGACCGCGCCATCAACATGTATCTTAGCAAATCCGCCGGTGGCGCTTTTGGCCTTGCATGTGTTGCTCTACTCATCCGAGGGCTCCCAGCAAATTGCGGTGGGGTTTTGCATGGATGAGTTCTAGTTCTTTGATGAACCTGCCCACAAAAAGAGAAGTGGCCAGCGGGCTTTGTGTTATTCTCTCGTGAATATACTTTCGTCGAGCCGTCCAGATAGACCATAGGGTGACCGCCACCCGAATAAACCTGCTGTGATTCAAAGACGCAATTATAGTGAAGATCCTTTGTTTCGCATTTGGTTCCGTCGTGGCAATCAACTGGTCCACCGTCTCACCTTCTTTTAATGCCCAAACGCATCTAGCCACCGAACACTCTAGCAGGGAGTGTCTCCATGAGTCATGCGAGCCACAGAAGCAACAAGAAGCGGTGGTAGACATATTGCGGTGAGCTCGTACTCTTCTATGGGGAGAGATTGTCTTGCTAATCGTCACAGAAACATTCTGATTTTTGCTGGTACCTGAACATGCCAGAGTTGCTTCCAAGACTTTTCATCAGTATGCACATTCGAAGGTCCTGCCGCCCCTTCAAGCCAAGCACCCCTACGGTTCCGTGTCGCCACCATCATTTTGTACGCCGAGCGTACTGAAAACTGGCCGTTCCTCTCAAAATGCCAAGCCCAGTAATCATCAAAGTTGCGTGTACATATTGGGATCACTAGGATTGCTTCAACGTCCATAGGCATAAAGTTTGCTCAACTTTCTGCTTGTCCGATGACGCCGTAGCTAAGCTGAAGTAGTCGGACGCTAGCCATGGTGGATTGGCAATCTTGCTTCCATATGACCGGAGCATTTCATCCCTGGGTATCCAATTATCCGACCAAACATCAGTAGAGTTCCCATTCCCAATGCGCTTAATCAGGCCCAGCTTCAGTATATCCACTCCTTCTTTGATGGCTCTCCATATTTGACTCTGGCGGGACCCTAACTCTGCTTGCAATGTCGTTGATTGTGGGAAGTACAAACTCTTTAGAATCCGGGCGCTCAAAGTGTTTGGTTGCTGCAGAATCCTCCATCCCTGCTTTGCAAGCATTGCAAGGTTAAAAAGTTCAAAAATCCTTGAAGCCCAAACCACCCATAGCCTTCGGTTGCGTCATCGCCTCCCATGATACCCAGCTTGGCTTCCGGTGACCATCTTTGCTGCCCCATCAAAACTTCCTTATTAGCATATTGAGATGTTCACATAGACCTCGCAGAAGTTTGAAGCAAGACATGGAAAAAAACAGGTATTGCTCGCGCCATTGATTTTACCAATACTTCCTTGCCTGTTGTAGAGAGTGTCTTTTCGATCCACCCTTGTATTTTGCTCCACAATCTGTCTTTCAAAAACTTGAAAGCTTCGTTCTTCGATGACCCCACATCAGAAGGCATACCCAAATATTTCTCATTTAGAGTTTCATTAGGAACTTGGAGGATTAAACTTTATTTGACCTCGAACACTTTCCGGAACACCCTTGCTGAAAAATATTGATGATTTATCATAATTGATACGCTGTCCCGTGGCCTGATAGTAGATGTCCAAGACCTGGTTAACCTCATCTGCTCCCACACTATTTGCTTTGAAAAAGAGCAGGCTGTCATCTGCAAAAAGAAGATGGTTTACATGCGGCGCCGAGGGTGCCACTTGTACTCCAATAAGGTTTGATGACTCATCTCGAGATTTTAACAGGCACAAAAGGCCCTCTGCTGCTAACAAGAACAAGTATGGGGAGATTGGGTCCCCCTGTCTGATACCTCGTGAAGGAATAAACTGCTCCAATTTCTTACCATTAAACATTACCAAGAATTTCACTTATGTGACCATGCCCATGACAATATCCACCCATCTCTGTGTGAAGCCAAGTTTAACCATAATAGCGCGGAGATATGCCCACTCCACCCTATCGTATGCTTCCATCATATCCCATTTCAGAGCACAGTGCTGATTCTTTTTTGCCTTATTTCTCTTCATGGGTGCAGGCACTCATAGGCTGCTATTATGTTGTCAGTGATCAACCTCCCCGGGACATACGCAGATTGCTCCGGAGAGATAATGTCAGGAAGTACTACTTTCAGTCGGTTTGAGATCACATTTGATGCAATTTTATATAGAACATTGCAGATACTAATTGGGCAGAATTGAGTTAACTGGTTTGGATCTTTTACCTTGGGAATCAAAACTAACAAAGTCTCATTGATACCTTCCATAGACTCATTGCCTTCAACTATGCTCAACACCATTTTGGTGACTTCCTCCCCACACACCCCCAATGCCTCTGGAAGAAGTGTGCGGGAAAGCCACCAGGACCCAATGGGGAACATGTGAAACAGGGCGTCCTTGACCTCTTGCTGTGAATATGGAGCATTCAAGTGGGTATTCATATCCTCTGTTACCTTCCTGGGGACGGTACCGATTACTCTCTCCATGTCATGTATTGTTGGGGAATGTAGTAATTTCAAAAAAAATCCTACGCATACGCAAGATCATGGTGATGCATAGCAACGAGAGGGGAGAGTGTTGTCCACGTACCCTCGTAGACCGAAAGCGGAAGCGTTAGCACAACACGGTTGAAGTAGTCTTACGTCTTCACGATCCGACCGATCAAGTACCGAACGTACGACACCTCCGAGTTCAGCACACATTCAGCCCGATGACGTCCCTCGAACTCCGATCCAGCCAAGTGTTGAGCGAGAGTTTCGTCAGTACGATAGCGTGGTGACGATGTTGATGTTCTACCGACGCAGGGCTTCGCCTAAGCACCGCTACAGTATTATCGAGGTGGACTATGGTGGAGGGGCGCACCGCACACGGCTAAAAGATCAAACAGATCAATGTTGTGTCTTTAGGGTGCCCCCCTGCCCCCGTATATAAAGGAGCAAGGGGGGGTGCGGCCGGCCAAGGGAGAGGCGTCCCTGGTGGGAGTAGGACTTGAAGGAAATATGCCCTAGAGGCAATAATAAAGTTATTATTTATTTCCTTATATCATGATAAATGTTTATTATTCATGCTAGAATTGTATTAACCGGAAACATAATACATGTGTGAATATATAGACAAACAAGATGTCACTAGTATGCCTCTACTTGACTAGCTTGTTAATCAAAGATGGTTATGTTTCCTAACCATGAACAAGGAGTTGTTATTTGATTAACAAGGTCACATCATTAGTTGAATGATCTGATTGACATGACCCATTCCGTTAGCTTAACACTTGATCGTTTAGTATGTTAATGCTTTCTTCATGACCCATACATGTTCCTATAACTATGAGATTACGCAACTCCCGTTTACGGAGGAACACTTTGGGTACTACCAAAGCGTCCTAACGTAACTGGGTGATTATAAAGGAGTACTACAGGTGTCTCCAAAGGTACATGTTGGGTTGGCGTATTTCGAGATTAGGTTTTGTCACTCCGATTGTCGGAGAGGTATCTCTGGGCCTTCTCGGTAATACACATCAGATAAGCCTTGCAAGCATTGCAACTAATAAGTTAGTTGCGAGATGATGTATTACGGAACGAGTAAAGAGACTTGCGGTAACGAGATTGAACTAGGTATTGGATACCGACGATCGAATCTCGGGCAAGTAACATACCGATGACAAAGGGAACAACGTATGTTGTTATGCGGTTTGACCGATAAAGATCTTCGTAGAATATGTAGGAGCCAATATGGGCATCCAGGTCCCGCTATTGGTTATTGACCGAGAATAGTTCTAAGTCATGTCTACATAGTTCTCGAACCCGTAGGGTCCGCACGCAACAAGGTTTCGATGACGGTTATATTATGAGTTTATGAGTTTTGATGTACCGAAGGAGTTCGGAGTCCCGGATGAGATCGGGGACATGACGAGGAGTCTCGAAATGGTCGAGACGTAAAGATCGATATATTGGACGACTATATTCGGAGTTCGGAAAGGTTCCGAATGATTCGGGTATTTTTCGAGTACCGGGTAGTTACAGAGAAGTAATGGGCCTTGATGGGCTTTAGTGGGAAGAGGAAAAAGGCTGCTGCGCCCCTCCCTCTAGTCCGAATTGGACTAGGGAAAGGGGCCGCCACCTTTCCTACTCCTCCACTTCCTTCTCCCTTCCTCCCCCTACATGGAAGGATTCCTAGTTGGACTAGGAAAGGGGAATCCTACTCGGTGGGAGTAGGACTCCCCTGGTAGCGCCAAACATAGGGCCGGCCTCCTCCCTCCCTTGCTCCTTTATATACGGGGCAGGGGCACCCCATAGACACAAGTTGATCTACGGATCTTTCCTTAGCCGTGTCTGCGGTGCCCCTTCCACCATATTCCACTTGGTCATATCGTCGCGGAGCTTAAGCGAAGCCCTGCCGGAGAAGTCATATCGTCATGAGCTTAGGCGAAGCCCTGCGTCAGTGGAGCATCAACATCGCCACCACGCCGTCGTCTGACGGAACTCATCCCGACACTTTGCTGGATCGGAGTCCGGGATCGTCATCGAGCTGAACGTGTGCAGAACGCGGAGGTACCGTCCGTACGGTGCATGGATCGGATGGATAGTGAAGACGTTCTACTACATCAACCAGCGTTGTTATAACGCTTCCGCTTTCGGTCTCACGAGTGCGTGGACGGACACTCTCCCTCTCGTTGATATGCCATCACCATGGTCACGTATTGTGCGTAGGGAAATTTTTGAAATTACTACGTTCCCCAACTTGGTATCGAGCCTAGGTTTTATGGTTTGATGTTATTTGCACGAGTAGAACACAAGTGAGTTGTGGACGATACAAGTCATACTGCCTACCAAAGCATGTCATACTTTGGTTCAGCGGTATTGTTGGACGAGACGATCCGGACCAACCTTACGCGTACTCTTCTGCGAGACCGGTTCCTCGACGTGCTTTGCACATAGATGGCTTGCGGAAGACTGTCTCTCCAACTTTAGTTGAACCGAGTGTGGCTACGCCCGGTCCTTGAGAAGGTTAAAACGGAGTCTATTTGACGAACTATCGTTGTGGTTTTGATGCGTAGGTAAGATGAGTTCTTGCTTAAGCCCGTAGCAGCCACGTAAAACTTGCAACAACAAAGTAGAGGACGTCTAACTTGTTTTTGCAGGGCATGTTGTGATGTGATATGGTCAAGACATGATGCTAAATTTTATTGTATGAGATGATCATGTTTTGTAACCGAGTTATCGGCAATCGGCAGGAGCCATATGGTTGTCGCTTTATTGTATGCAATGCAATCGCGATGTAATGCTTTACTTTATTACTAAGCGGTAGTGATAGTCGTGGAAGCATAAGATTGGCGAGACGACAACGATGCTACGATGGAGATCAAGGTGTCGCGCCCGGTGACGATGGTGATCATGACGATGCTTGGCGATGGAGATCACAAGCACAAGATGATGATGACCATATCATATCACTGATATTGATTGCATGTGATGTTTATCCTTTATGCATCTTATCTTGCTTTGATTGACGGTAGCATTATAAGATGATCTCTCACTAAAAATTATCAAGAAGTGTTCTCCACGAGTATGCACCGTTGCCAAAGTTCGTAGTACCCGGACACCACGTGATGATCGGGTGTGATAAGTTCTACGTCCATCTACAACGGGTGCAAAACAGTTGCACACGCGGAATACTCGAGGTTAAACTTGACGAGCCTAGCATATAACAGATATGGCCTCGGAACACGGAGACCGAAAGGTCGGCGTGAATCATATAGTAGATATGATCAACATAGTGATGTTCGCCATTGAAACTACTCCATCTCACGTGATGATCGGACATGGTTTAGTTGATTTGGATCACGTAATCACTTAGATGACTAGAGAGATGTCTATCTAAGTGGGAGTTCTTAAGTAATATGATTAATTGAACTTAAATTTATCATGAACTTAGTCCCGTAGTATTTTGCAAATTATGTTGTAGATCAATAGCTCGCGTTGTTGCTTCCCTATGTTTTTATATGTGTTCCTAGAGAAAATTGTATTGAAAAATGTTAGTAGCAATGCTGCGGATTGGATCCGTGATCTGAGGTTTATCATCATTGCTGCCTGTAAGAATTATGTCCTTAATGCACCGCTAGGTGACAGACCTATTGTAGGAGCAAATGCAGACGTTATGAACGTTTGGCTAGCTCAATATGATGACTACTTGATAGTTTAGTGCACCATACTTAACGGCTTAGAATCGGGACTTCAAAGACGTTTTGAACGTCATGGACCATATGAGATGTTCCAGGAATTGAAGTTAATATTTCAAGCAAATACCCGAGTTGAGAGATATGAAGTCTCCAACAAGTTCTATAGCTAAAAGATGGAAAAGAATCGCTCAACTAGTGAGCATGTTCTCAGATTGTCTGGGTACTTCAATCGCTTGAATCAAGTGGGAGTTAATCTTCCAGATAAGATAGTGATTGACAGAATTCTCTAGTCACCATCACAGAGTTAGTAGAACTTCGTGATGAACTATAGTATGCAAGGGATGACGAAACGATTCCCGAGCTCTTTGTGATGTTGAAATCGACGAAGGTAGAAATCAAGAAAGAGCATCAAGTGTTGATGATTGACAAGACCACTAGTCTCAAGGAAAAGGGCAAAGGGAAGAAGGGAACTTCAAGAAGAACGGCAAGCAAAGTTGCTGCTCGAGTGAAGAAGCCCAAGTCTGGACCTAAGCCCGAGACTAAGTGCTTTTGCTGCAATGGAACTGGTCACTTTGAAGCGGAAGTACCCCAAATATTTGGTGGATAAGAAGGATGGCAAAGTGAACAAGGGTATATTTGATATACAGGTTATTGATGTGTGCTTTACTAGTGTTTATAGTAGCCCTGAGTATTTGATACTTGTTCGTTGCTAAGATTAGTAACTCGAAACAGGAGTTACAGAATAAACAGAAACTAGTTGAAGAGGAAGTAACGATGAGTGTTGGAAGAAGTTCCAAGATTGATATGATCATCATCGCACACTCCCTATACTTTCGGGATTAGTGTGGAACCTAAATAAGTGTTATTTGGTGTTGAGCATAAATATGATTTGATCATGTTCATTGCAATACGGTTATTCATTTAAGTAAGAGAATAAATTGTTGTTCTGTTTACATGAATAAAACCTTATATGGTTACACACCCAATGAAAATGGTTCATTGGATCTCGATCATAGTGATACACATATTCATAATATTGAAACCAAAAGATGCAAAGTTAATAATGATAGTGCAACTTATTTGTGGCACGCCGTTTAGGTCATATTGGTGTAAAGCGCATGAAGAAAACTCCATGCTGATGGACTTTTGGAATCACTTGATTATGAATCATTTGATGCTTACGAACCGTGCCTTTTGGGCAAGATGACTAAAACTCCGTTCTCCGGAACAATGGAACAAGCTCTTGACTTATTGGAAATAATACATACCGATGTATGCGATTCAATGAGTGTTGATGCTCGTGGCAAGTATCATTATTTTCTGACCTTCACAGATGATTTGAGCAGATATGCGTATATCTTCTTGATGAAACATAAGTCTGAAATAGTTGAAAAGTTCAAAGAATTTCAGAGTCAAGTAGAAAATCATCGTAACAAGAAAATAAAGTTTCTGCGATCTGATCGTGGAGATGAATATTTGAGTTACGAGTTTGGTCTTCAATTAAAACAAAGTGGAATAGTTTCACAGCTCACGCCACGAACACCACAACGTTATGGTGTGTCCGAACGTCGTAACCGTACTTTATTTTGATATGGTGCGATCAATGATGTCTCTTACCGATTTACCAATATCGCTTTTGGGGTTATGCATTAGAGACAGCTGCATTCACGCTTAATAGGGCACCATCTAAATCCGTTGAGACGACACCATATGAACTATGGTTTAACGATGAAACCTAAGCTGTCGTTTCTTAAAAGTTTGGAGTTTTGATACTTATGTGAAAAGTTTTCACCGATAAGCTCGAACCCAAATCGGAGAAGTGCGTCTTCATAGAATACCCAAAGGTAACTATTGGGTACACCTTCTATCACAGATCCAAAGGCAAGTTTTTCGTTGCTAAGATGGATCCTTTCTAGAGAAGAAAGTTTCTCTCGAAAGAAGTGAGTGGGAGGAAAGTAGAACTTGATGAGGTAATTGTACCTTCTCCCTTATTGGAAAGTAGTTCATCACAGAAATCAGTTCCATTGATTCCTACACCAATTAGTGAGGAAGTTAATGATGATGATCATGAAACTTAAGTTCAAGTTGCTACCAAACCTCGCAGGTCTTCCGAGCAAAATCCGCACTGCAGTGGTATGGTAATCGTGTTCGAAGTCATGATTACTAGACCATGATGAACCTACGGACTATGAGGAAGCGATGATGAGCCCAGATTCAGCGAAATGGCTTGAGGCCATGAAATCTGAGATAGGATCCATGTATGAGAACAAAGTATGGACTTTGATTGACTTGCTCGATGATCAGCAAGCCATGTTAAATAAATGGATCTTCAAGAGGAAGACGGACATTGATAGTAGTGTTACTATCTACAAAGCTCGACTTGTCACAAAAGGTTTTCGACAAGTTCAAGGTGTTGACTACAATGAGATTTTCTCAAACTGTAGCGATTCTTAAGTCTGTCTGAATCATGTTAGCAATTGCCACATTTTATGAAATCTGGCAAATGGATGTCAAAACTACATTCTTTAATGGATTTATTAAAGAAGAGTTGTATATGATGCAACTAGAAGGTTTTTTCAATCCTAAAGGAGCTAACAAAATATGCAAGCTCCAGCGATCCATCTATGGACTGGTGCAAGCATCTCGGAGTTGGAATAAACGCTTTGATAGTGTGATCAAAGCATATGATTTTATACAGACTTTTGGAGAAGCCTGTATTTACAAGAAAGTGAGTGGGAGCATTACAACATTTCTGATAAGTATATGTGAATGACATATTGTTAATCGGAAATAATGTAGAATTATTCTGCAAAGCATAAAGGAGTATTTGAAAGGAGTTTTTCAAAGAAGGACCTCAGTGAAGCTGCTTACATATTGAGCATCAAGATCTATAGAGATAGATCAAGACGCTTGATAAGTTTTTCAATAAGTACATACCTTGTCAAGATTTTGAAGTAGTTCAAAATGGAACAGTCAAAGAAAAGTTCTTGCCTGTGTTGCAAAACGTATGAAATTGAGTAAGACTCAAATCCCGACCACGGCAGAAAATAGAAAAGAGAATGAAAGTCATTCCCTATGCCTCAGTCATAGGTTCTATGAAGTATGCTATGCTATGTACCAGACCTATTGTATACCTTGCTCTGAATTTGGCAAGGAGTACAATAGTGATCTAGGAGTAGATCACTGGACATTGGTCAAGAACATCCTTAGTGAGGACTAAGGAAATATTTCTCGATTATGGAGGTGATAAAAGAGCCCGTCGTAAAGAGTTACATCGATGAAAGCTTTTTACACAGATCCAGATGACTCTAAGACTCAATCTGGATACATATTGAAAGTGGGAGAAATTAGCTAGAGTAGCTCCGTGCAGAGCATTGTAGACATAGAGTATTTGCAAAATACATACGGCTCTGAATGTGACAGACCCGTTGACTAAGCTTCTCTCACGAGCAAAACATGATCATACCTTAGTACTCTTTGGGTGTTAATCACATAGCGATGTGAACTAGATTATTGACTCTAGTAAACCCTTTGGGTGTTGGTCACATGACGATGTGAACTATGTGTGTTAATCACATACAGATGTGAATATTAGTGTTGAATCACATGATGATGTGAACTAGATTATTGACTCTAGTGCAAGTGGGAGACTGAAGGAAATATGCCCTAGAGGCAATAATAAAGTTATTATTTATTTCCTTATATCATGATAAATGTTTATTATTCATGCTAGAATTGTATTAACGGAAACATAATACATGTGTGAATATATAGACAAACAGTATGTCACTAGTATGCCTCTACTTGACTAGCTTGTTAATCAAAGATGGTTATGTTTCCTAACCATGAACAAGGAGTTGTTATTTGATTAACAAGGTCACATCATTAGTTGAATGATCTGATTGACATGACCCATTCCGTTAGCTTAACACTTGATCGTTTAGTATGTTAATGCTTTCTTCATGACCCATACATGTTCCTATAACTATGAGATTATGCAACTCCCGTTTACGGAGGAACACTTTGGTACTACCAAACGTCCTGGCAATGGGTGATTATAAAGGAGTACTACAGGTGTCTCCAAAGGTACATGTTGGGTTGGCGTATTTGAGATTAGGTTTTGTCACTCCGATTGTCGGAGAGGTATCTCTGGGCCTTCTCGGTAATACACATCAGATAAGCCTTGCAAGCATTGCAACTAATAAGTTAGTTGCGAGATGATGTATTACGGAGCGAGTAAAGAGACTTGCGATAACGAGATTGAACTAGGTATTGCATACCGACGATCGAATCTCGGGCAAGTAACATACCGATGACAAAGGGAACAACGTATGTTGTTATGCGGTTTGACCGATAAAGATCTTCGTAGAATATGTAGGAGCCAATATGGGCATCCAGGTCCCGCTATTGGTTATTGACTGAGAATAGTTCTAAGTCATGTCTACATAGTTCTCGAACCCGTAGGGTCCGCACGCTTAAGGTTTCGATGGCGATGCTTATATTATGAGTTTATGAGTTTTGATGTACCGAAGGAGTTAGTCCCGGCTGAGATCGGGGACATGACGAGGAGTCTCGAAATGGTCGAGACGTAAAGATCGATATATTGGACGACTATATTCGGAGTTCGGAAAGGTTCTGAATGATTCGGGTATTTTTCGGAGTACCGTGTAGTTACGGGAGAAGTAATGGGCCTTGATGGGCTTTAGTGGGAAGAGGAAAAAGGCTGCTGCGCCCCCCCTCCCCTCTAGTCCGAATTGGACTAGGGAACTGGGGGCCGGCCACCTTTCCTACTCCTCCACTTCCTTCTCCCTTCCTCCCCTACATGGAAGGATTCCTAGTTGGACTAGGAAAGGGGGAATCCTACTCCCGGTGGGAGTAGGACTCCCCTTGGCGCGCCAAACATAGGGCCGGCCTCCTCCCTCCCTTGCTCCTTTATATACGGGGGTAGGGGGCACCCCATAGACACAAGTTGATCTACGGATCTTTCCTTAGCCGTGTGCGGTGCCCCCTTCCACCATATTCCACTTCGGTCATATCGTCGCGGAGCTTAGGCGAAGCCCTGCGCCGGAGAAGTCATATCGTCGTGGAGCTTAGGCGAAGCCCTGCGTCGGTGGAGCATCAACATCGTCACCACGCCGTCGTGCTGACGGAACTCATCCCCGACACTTTGCTGGATCGGAGTCCGGGGATCGTCATCGAGCTGAACGTGTGCAGAACTCGGAGGTGCCGTACGTTCGGTGCATGGATCGGTCGGATCGTGAAGACGTACGACTACATCAACCGCGTTGTTATAACGCTTCCGCTTTCGGTCTACGAGGGTACGTGGACAGACACTCTCCCCTCTCGTTGATATGCCATCACCATGGTCCTGTGTGTGCGTAGGGAAAATTTTTGAAATTACTACGTTCCCCAACAGGACTCCCCCCTTTCCTAGTTGGATTAGGACTTGGGAGGGGGAAGGAGTGGAGGAGAAGAAGGAAGGGGGGGGGGGGCGCCCCCCTCTCCTTGTCCTATTCGGACTCGGGGGGGGGAGGGGCACGCGGCCCAGCCCTATCCGCCTCTCCTCTCTTGCACCTAGGCCCACTAAGGGCCATTAAGTTCCCGGGGGGTTCCGGTAACCTCCTGGTACTCCGGTAAAATCCCGATTTCACCCGGAACACTTCCGATATCCAAACATAGGCTTCTAATATATCAATCTTCAAGTCTCGACCATTTCGAGACTCCTCGTTATGTCAGTGATAATATCCGGGACTCCGAACAACCTTCGGTACATCAAAACATATAAACTCATAATATATCTGTCATCGTAACGTTAAGCGTGCGGACCCTACGGTTCGAGAACTATGTAGACATGACCGAGACACATCTCCTGTCAATAACCAATAGAGGAACCTGGATGCTCATATTGGTTCCCACATATTCTACAAAGATCTTTATCGGTCAGACCGAATAACAACATACGTTGTTCCCTTTGTCATCGGTATGTTACTTGCCCGAGATTCGATCGTCGGTATCTCAATACCTAGTTCAATCTCGTTACCGGCGAGTCTCTTTACTCGTATTGTAATACATCATCCCACAACTAACTCATTAGTTGCAATGCTTGCAAGGCTTAAGTGATGTGCATTACCGAGAGGGCCCAGAGATACCTCTCCGACAATCGGAGTGACATATCCTAATCTCGAAATACGCCAACCCAACAAGTACCTACGGAGACACCTGTAGAGCACCTTTATAATCACCCAGTTACGTTGTGACGTTTGGTAGCACATAAAATGTTCCTCCGGTAAACGGGAGTTGCATAATCTCATAGTCATAGGAACATGTATAAGTCATGAAGAAAGCAATAGCAACATACTAAACGATCGAGTGCTAATCTAACGGAATGGGTCAAGTGAATCACATCATTCCCCTAATGATGTGATCCGTTAATCAAATGACAACTCATGTCAATGGTTAGGAAACATAACCATCTTTGATTAACGAGCTAGTCAAGTAGAGGCATACTAGTGACACTCTGTTTGTCTATGTATCCACACATGTATTATGTTTCCGGTTAATACAATTCTATCATGAATAATAAACATTTATCATGATATAAGAAAATAAATAATAACTTTATTATTGCCTCTAGGGCATATTTCCTTCAGTCTCCCACTTGCACTAGAGTCAATAATCTAGATTACACAGTAATGATTCTAACAGCAATGGAGCCTTGGTGCTGATCATGTTTTGCTCGTGGAAGGGGCTTAGTCAACGGGTCTGCAACATTCAGATCCGTATGTATCTTAAAAATTTCTATGTCTCCCACCTGGACTAGATCCCGGATGGAATTGAAGCGTCTCTTGATGTGCTTGGTTCTCTTGTGAAATCTGGATTCCTTCGCCAAGGCAATCGCACCAGTATTGTCACAAAAGATTTTCATTGGGCCCGATGCACTAGGTATGACACCTAGATCGGATATGAACTCCTTCATCCAGACTCCTTCATTTGCTGCTTCCGAAGCAGCTATGTACTCCGCTTCACACGTAGATCCCGCCACGTCGCTTTGTTTAGAACTGCACCAAATGACAGCTACACCGTTCAATGTAAACACGTATCCGGTTTGCGATTTAAAATCGTCCGGATCAGTGTCAAAGCTTGCATCAACGTAACCATTTACGATGAGCTCTTTGTCACCTCCATAAACGAGAAACATATCCTTAGTCCTTTTCAGGTATTTCAGGATGTTCTTGACCGCTGTCTAGTGATCCACTCCTGGATTACTTTGGTACCTCCCTGCTAGACTTATAGCAAGGCACACATCAGGTCTGGTATACAGCATTGCATACATGATAGAGCCTATGGATGAAGCATAGGGAACATCTTTCATCTTCTCTCTATCTTCTGCAGTGGTCGGGCATTGAGTCTTACTCAACTTCACACCTTGTAACACAGGCAAGAACCCTTTCTTTGCTTGATCCATTTTGAACTTCTTCAAAACTTTGTCAAGGTATGTGCTTTGTGAAAGTCCAATTAAGCGTCTTGATCTATCTCTATAGATCTTGATGCCCAATATGTAAGCAGTTTCACCGAGGTCTTTCATTGAAAAACTCTTATTCAAGTATCCCTTTATGCTATCCAGAAATTCTATATCATTTCCAATCGGCAATATGTCATCCACATATAATATCAGAAATGCTATAGAGCTCCCACTCACTTTATTGTAAATACAGGCTTCTCCAAAAGTATGTACAAAACCAAATGCTTTGATCACACTATCAAAGCATTTATTCCAACTCCGAGAGGCTTGCACCAGTCCATAAATGGATCATTTGGAGCTTGCACACTTTGTTAGCTCCCTTTGGATCGACAAAACCTTTCCGCTTGCATCATATACAACTCTTCTTCCAGAAATCCATTTAGGAATGCAGTTTTGACATCCATTTGCCAAATTTCATAATCATAAAATACGGCAATTGCTAACATGATTCGGACAGACTTAAGCATCGCTACGGGTGAGAAGGTCTCATCGCAGTCAATCCTTGAACTTGTCAAAAACCTTTCGCGGCAAGTCGAGCTTTGTAGACAGTTACATTATCGTCGGCGTCGATGCGCTTCTTGAAGATCCACTTATTCTCAATTGCTTGCCGATCATCGTGCAAGTCAACGAAAGTCCACACTTTGTTCTCATACATGGATCCCATCTCAGATTTCATGGCCTCAAGCCATTTTGTGGAATCTGAGCTCACCATCGCTTCTTCATAGTTCGTAGGTTCGTCATGGTCTAGTAACATAACTTCCAGAATAGGATTACCGTACCACTCTGGTGCGGATCTTACTCTGGTTGACCTATGAGGTTCAGTAACAACTTGATCTGAAGTTTCATGATCATCATCATTAACTTCCTCACTAATTGGTGTAGGTGTCGCAGAAACCGGTTTCTGCGATGAACTACTTTCCAATAAGGGAGTAGGTACAGTTACCTCATCAAGTTCTACTTTTCTCCCACTCACTTCTTTCGAGAGAAACTCCTTCTCTAGAAAAACTCCGAATTTAGCAACAAAAGTCTTGCCTTCGGATTTGTGATAGAAGGTGTACCCAACAGTCTCCTTTGGGTATCCTATGAAGACACATTTCTCCGATTTGGGTTCGAGCTTATCAGGTTGAAGCTTTTTCACATAAGCATCGCAGCCCCAAACTTTAAGAAATGACAACTTTAGTTTCTTGCCAAACCATAGTTCATAAGGCGTCGTCTCAGCGGATTTTGATGGTGTCCTATTTAACGTGAATGCGGCCTTCTCAAAAGCATAACCCCAAAACGATAGCGGTAAATCAGTAAGAGACATCATAGATCGTACCATATCAAGTGAAGTATGATTACGACGTTCGGACACAACATTACGCTGTGGTGTTCCGGGTGGCGTGAGTTGTGAAACTATTCCGCATTGTTCAAATGTAGACCAAACTCGTAACTCAAATATTCTCCTCCACGATCAGATCGTAGAAACTTTATTTTCTTGTTACGATGATTTTCAACTTCACTCTGAAATTCTTTGAACTTTTCAAAAGTTTCAGACTTATGTTTCATTAAGTAGATATACCCATATCTGCTTAAATCATCTGTGAAGGTGAGAAAATAACGATATCCGCCACGCAGCCTCAACATTCATCGGACCACATACATCTCAGTATGTATGATTTCCAACAAATCTGTTGCTCTCTCCATAGTTCCGGAGAATGGTGTTTTAGTCATCTTGCCCATGAGGCACGGTTACATAAGTACCAAGTGATTCATAATCAAGTGGTTCCAAAAGTCCATCAGAATGGAGTTTCTTCATGCGCTTTACACCGATATGACCTAAACGGCAGTGCCACAAATAAGTTGCACTATCATTATCAACTCTGCATCTTTTGGCTTCAACATTATGAATATGTGTATCACTACTATCGAGATTCAATAAAAATAGACCACTCTTCAAGGGTGCATGACCATAAAAGATATTACTCATATAAATAGAACAACCATTATTCTCTGATTTAAATAAATAACCGTCTCGCATCAAACAAGATCCAGATATAATGTGCATGCTCAACGCTGGCACCAAATAACAATTATTTAGGTCTAATACTAATCCGAAGGTAGATGTAGAGGTAGCGTGCCGACCGCGATCACATCGACTTTGGAACCATTTCCCAAGCGCGCCGTCACCTCGTCCTTAGCCAATCTTCGCTTAATCCGTAGTCCCTGTTCGAGTTGCAAATATTAGCAACAGAACCAGTATCAAATATCCAGGTGCTACTGCGAGCATTAGTAAGGTTCACATCAATAACATGTATATCACATATACCTTTGTTCACCTTGCCATCCTTCTTATCCGCCAAATACTTGGGGCAGTTCCGCTTCCAAAGGACCGCTTGCGGTAGAATCACTCGATCTCAGGCTTAGGTCCAGACTTGGGTTTCTTATCCTGAGGAGCAACTTGTTTGCTGTTCTTCTTGAAGTTCCCCTTCTTCTTCCCTTTGCCCTTTTCTTGAAACTGGTGGTCTTATTGACCATCAACACTTGATGCTCCTTCTTGATTTCTACCTCCGCAGCCTTTAGCATTGCGAAGAGCTCGGGGTTCGTCTTATCCATCCCTTGCATATTATAGTTCATCACTAAGCTCTTGTAGCTTGGCGGCGATGATTGGAGAATTCTCATCAATGACGCTATCATCCTGAAGATTAACTCCCAGTTGAATCAACTGATTATTATACCCGGACATCTTGCGTATATGCTCCTTGACAGAACTATTCTCCTCCATCTTGCAGCTGTAGAATTTATTGGAGACTTCATATCTATCAATCCGGGCATTTGCTTGAAATATTAACTTCAACTCCTGGAACATCTCATATGCTCCATGACGTTCAAAACGTCGTTGAAGTCCCGGTTCTAAGTCGTAAAGCATGGCACACTGAACTACGAGTAGTCATCAGCTTTGCTTTGCCAGACGTTCATAACATCTGGTGTTGCTCCTGCAGTAGGCCTGGCACCTAGCGGTGCTTCCAGGACGTAATTCTTCTGTGCAGCAATGATGATAATCCTCAAGTTACGGACCCATTCCGTGTAATTGCTACCATCATCTTTCAACTTTGTTTTCTCAAGGAACCCATTAAAATTCAACGGAACAACAAAGACGGGCCATCTATCTACAATCAACATAGACAAGCAAGATACTATCGTGTACTAAGTTCATGATAAATTTAAGTTCAATTAACATATTACTTAAGAACTCCCACTTAGATAGACATCCCTCTAATCCTCTAAATGACCACGTGATCCGAATCAACTAAACCATGTCCGATCATCACGTGAGATGGAGTAGTTTCAATGGTGAACATCACTATGTTGATCATATCTACTATATGATTCACGCTCGACCTTTCGGTCTCCATGTTCCAGGCCATATCTGTTATATGCTAGGCTCGTCAAGTTTAACCTGAGTATTCCGTGTGTGCAACTGTTTTGCGCCCGTTGTATTTGAACGTAGAGCCTATCACACCCAATCATCACGTGGTGTCTCAGCACGAAGAACTTTTGCAATGGTGCATACTCAGGAAGAACACTTATACTTTGATAATTTAGTGAGGGATCATCTTATAATGCTACCGTCAATCAAAGCAAGATAAGATGCATAAAAGATAAACATCACATGCAATCAATATAAGTGATATGATATGGCCAGCATCATCATGTGCTTGTGATCTCCATCTCCAAGCACCGTCATGATCACCATCGTCACCGGTAGCGACACCTTGATCTTCATTGTAGCATCGTTGTCGTCTCGCCAATCTTATGCTTCTACGACTATCGCTGCCGCTTAGTGATAAAGTAAAGCATTACAGGGCGATTGCATTGCATACAATAAAGCGACAACCATATGGCTTCGGCCAGTTGCCGATAACTCGGTTACAAAACATGATCATCTCATACAATAAAATTTAGCATCATGTCTTGACCATATCACATCACAACATGCCCTGCAAAAACAAGTTAGACGTCCTCTACTTTGTTGTTGTAAGTTTTATGTGGCTGCTACGGGCTTAGCAAGAACCGTTCTTACCTACGCATCAAAACCACAACGATAGTTTGTCAACTTGGTTCTGTTTTAACCTTCGCAAGGACCGGGCGTATACACTCGGTTCAACTAAAGTTGGAGAAACCGACACCCGCCAGCCACACTGTGTGCAAAGCACGCGTCGGTAGAACCAGTCTCGCGTAAGCGTACACGTAATGTCGGTCCGGGCCGCTTCATCCAATAATACCCCCGAACCAAAGTATGACATGTTGGTAAGCAGTATGACTTATATCGCTCACAACTCACTTGTGTTCTACTCGTGCATATGACATCAACGCATAAAACCAGGCTCTGATACCACTGTTGGGGAACGTAGTAATTTCAAAAAATTTCCTACGCACATGCAAGATCATGGTGATGCATAGCAACGAGAGGGGAGAGTGTTGTCCATGTACCCTCGTAGACCGAAAGCGGAAGCGTTAGCACAACGCGGTTGAAGTAGTCGTATGTCTTCACGATCCGACCGATCAAGTACCAAACGTACGACACCTCCGAGTTCAGCACACGGTCAGCCCGATGACGTCCCTCGAACTCCGTTCCAGCCGAGTGTTGAGGGAGAGTTTCGTCAGCACGACGGCGTGGTGATGATGTTGATGTTCTACCGATGCAGGGCTTCGCACCGCTAAGCACTGATATTATCGAGGTGGACTATGGTGGAGGGGGGCACCGCACACGGCTAAAAGATCAAACAGATCAATGTTGTGTCTTTGCGGTGTCCCCCTGCCCCCGTATATGAAGGAGCAAGGGGGGGGGGGTGCGGCCGACCAAGGGAGAGGCGCGCCGGGAGGAGTCCTACTCCCACCGGGAGTAGGACTCCCCCCTTTCCTAGTTGGATTAGGACTTGGGAGGGGGAAGGAGTGGAGGAGAAGAAGGAAGGGGAGCGCCGCCCCCCTCTCCTTGTCCTATTCGTACAGGGGGGGGGGAGGGGCGCGCAGCCCAGCCCTAGCCGCCTCTCCTCTCTTCCACCTAGGCCCACTAAGGCCCATTAAGTTCCCGGAGGGTTCCCGTAACCTCCCGGTACTCCGGTAAAATCCCGATTTCACCCGGAACACTTCCGATATCCAAACATAGGCTTCCAATATATCAATCTTCATGTCTCGACCATTTCGAGACTCCTTGTTATGTCCGTGATCACATCCAGGACTCCGAACAACCTTCGGTACATCAAAACATATAAACTGATAATATAACTGTCATCGTAATGTTAAGCGTGCGAACCCTACGGGTTCGAGAACTATGTAGACATGACCGAGACACATCTCCGGTCAATAACCAATAGCGGAACCTGGATGCTCATGTTGGTTCCCACATATTCTACGAAGATCTTTATCGGTCAGACCGCATAACAACATACGTTGTTCCCTTTGTCATCGGTATGTTACTTACCCGAGATTCGATCGTCGGTATCTCAATACCTAGTTCAATCTCGTTACCGGCAAGTCTCTTTACTCATACCGTAGTACATCATCCCGCAACTAACTCATTAGTTGCAATGCTTGCAAGGCTAAAGTGATGTGCATTACCGAGACGGCCCAAAGATACCTCTCCGACAATCGGAGTGACAAATCCTAATCTCGAAATACGCCAACCCAACAAGTACCTTCGGAGACACCTGTAGAGCACCTTTATAATCATCCAGTTACGTTGTGACGTTTGGTAGCACACAAAGTGTTCCTCCGGTAAACGGGAGATGCATAATCTCATAGTCATAGGAACATGTATAAGTCATGAAGAAAGCAATAGCAACATACTAAACGATCGAGTGCTAAGCTAACAGAATGGGTCAAGTCAATCACATCATTCTCCTAATGATGTGATCCCGTTAATCAAATGACAACTCATGTCAATGGTTAGGAAACATAACCATCTTTGATTAACGAGCTAGTCAAGTAGAGGCATACTAGTGACACTCTGTTTGTCTATGTATCCACACATGTATTATGTTTCTGGTTAATACAATTCTATCATGAATAATAAACATTTATCATGATATAAGAAAATAAATAATAACTTTATTATTGCCTCTAGGGAATATTTCCTTCAGTCTCCCACTTGCACTAGAGTCAATAATCTAGATTACACAGTAATGATTCTAACAGCCATGGAGCCTTGGTGCTGATCATGTTTTGCTCGTGGAAGGGGCTTAGTCAACGGGTCTGCAACATTCAGATCCGTATGTCTCTTACAAATTTCTATGTCTCCCACCTGGACTAGATCCCGGATGGAATTGAAGCGTCTCTTGATGTGCTTGGTTCTCTTGTGAAATCTGGATTCCTTCGCCAAGGCAATTGCACCAAAGATTGTCACAAAAGATTTTCATTGGGCCCGATGCACTAGGTATGACACCTAGATCGGATATGAAATCCTTCATCCAGACTCCTTCATTGGCTGCTTCCGAAGCAGCTATGTACTCTGCTTCACACGTAGATCCCGCCACGACGCTTTGTTTAGAACTGCACCAACTGACAGCTCCACCGTTCAATGTAAACACGTATCCGGTTTGCGATTTAGAATCGTCTGGATCAGTGTCAAAGCTTGCATCAACGTAACCATTTACGATGAGCTCTTTGTCACCTCCATAAACGAGAAACATATCCTTAGTCCTTTTCAGGTATTTCAGGATGTTCTTGACCGCTGTCTAGTGATCCACTCCTGGATTACTTTGGTACCTCCCTGCTAGACTTATAGCAAGGCACACATCAGGTCTGGTACACAACATTGCATACATGATAGAGCCTATGGATGAAGCATAGGGAACATCTTTCATCTTCTCTCTATCTTCTGCAGTGGTCGGGCATTGAGTCTTACTCAACTTCACACCTTGTAACACAGGCAAGAACCCTTTCTTTGCTTGATCCATTTTGAACTTCTCAAAACTTTGTCAAGGTATCTGCGTTGTGAAAGTCCAATTAAGCGTCTTGATCTATCTCTATAGATCTTGATGCCCAATATGTAAGCAGTTTCACCGAGGTCTTTCATTGAAAAACTCTTATTCAAGTATCCCTTTATGCTATCCAGAAATTCTATATCATTTCCAATCGGCAATATGTCATCCACATATAATATCAGAAATGCTATAAAGCTCCCACTCACTTTCTTGTAAATACAGGCTTCTCCAAAAGTATGTACAAAACCAAATGCTTTGATCACACTATCAAAGCATTTATTCCAACTCCGAGAGGCTTGCACCAGTCCATAAATGGATCGCTGGAGCTTGCACACTTTGTTAGCTCCCTTTGGATCGACAAAACCTTCCGCTTGCATCATATACAACTCTTCTTCCAGAAATCCATTTAGGAATGCAGTTTTGACATCCATTTGCCAAATTTCATAATCATAAAATACGGCAATTGCTAACATGATTCGGACAGACTTAAGCATCGCTACGGGTGAGAAGGTCTCATCGCAGTCAATCCTTGAACTTGTCAAAAACCTTTCGCGGCAAGTCGAGCTTTGTAGACAGTTACATTATCGTCAGCGTCAGTCTGCTTCTTGAAGATCCACTTATTCTCAATTGCTTGCCGATCATCGTGCAAGTCAACGAAAGTCCACACTTTGTTCTCATACATGGATCCCATCTCAGATTTCATGGCCTCAAGCCATTTTGTGGAATCTGAGCTCACCATCGCTTCTTCATAGTTCGTAGGTTCGTCATGGTCTAGTAACATAACTTCCGTAACAGGATTACCGTACCACTGGTGCGGATCTTACTCTGGTTGACCTACGAGGTTCAAGAATAACTTGATCTGAAGTTTCATGATCATCATCATTAACTTCCTCACTAATTGGTGTAGGTGTCGCAGAACCGGTTTCTGCGATGAACTACTTTCCAATAAGGGAGTAGGTACAGTTACCTCATCAAGTTCTACTTTTCTCCCACTCACTTCTTTCGAGAGAAACTCCTTCTCTAGAAAAACTCCGAATTTAGCAACAAAAGTCTTGCCTTCGGATTTGTGATAGAAGGTGTACCCAACAGTCTCCTTTGGGTATCCTATGAAGACACATTTCTCCGATTTGGGTTCGAGCTTATCAGGTTGAAGCTTTTCACATAAGCATCGCAGCCCCAAACTTTAAGAAATGACAACTTTAGTTTCTTGCCAAACCATAGTTCATAAGGCGTCGTCTCAACGGATTTTGATGGTGTCCTATTTAACGTGAATGCGGCCTTCTCAAAAGCATAACCCCAAAACGATAGCGGTAAATCAGTAAGAGACATCATAGATCGCACCATATCAAGTAAAGTATGATTACGACGTTCGGACACAACATTACGCTGTGGTGTTCCGGGTGGCGTGAATTGTGAAACTATTCCGCATTGTTCAAATGTAGACCAAACTCGTAACTCAAATATTCTCCTCCATGATCAGATCGTAGAAACTTTATTTTCTTGTTACGATGATTTTCAACTTCACTCTGAAATTCTTTGAACTTTTCAAAAGTTTCAGACTTATGTTTCATTAAGTAGATATACCCATATCTGCTTAAATCATCTGTGAAGGTGAGAAAATAACGATATCCACCACGGGCCTCAACATTCATCGGACCACATACATCTATATGTATGATTTCCAACAAATCTGTTGCTCTCTCCATAGTTCCGGAGAACGGTGTTTTAGTCATCTTGCCCATGAGGCACGATTCGCAAGTACCAAGTGATTCATAATCAAGTGGTTCCACAAGTCCATCAGTATGGAGTTTCTTCATGCGCTTTACACCGATATGACCTAAACGGCAGTGCCACAAATAAGTTGCACTATCATTATCAACTCTGCATCTTTTGGCTTCAACATTATGAATATGTGTATCACTACTATCGAGATTCAATAAAAATAGACCACTCTTCAAGGGTGCATGACCATAAAATATATTACTCATATAAATAGAACAACCATTATTCTCTGATTTAAATGAATAACCGTCTCGCATCAAACAAGATCCAGATATAATGTGCATGCTCAACGCTGGCACCAAATAACAATTATTTAGGTCTAATACTAATCTCAAGGTAGATGTAGAGGTAGCGTGCCGACCGCGATCACATCGACTTTGGAACCATTTCCCAAGCGCATCGTCACCTCGCCCTTAGCCAATCTTCGCTTAATCCGTAGCCCTGCTTCGAGTTGCAAATATTAGCAATGTAACCAGTATCAAATACCTGTGTGCTACTGCGAGCATTAGTAAGGTACACATCAATAACATGTATATCACATATACCTTTGTTCACCTTGCCATCCTTCTTATCCGCCAAATACTTGGGGCAGTTCCGCTTCCAGTGACCAGTCTGCTTGCAGTAGAAGCACTCAGTCTCAGGCTTAGGTCCAGACTTGGGTTTCTTATCCTGAGCAGCAACTTGCTTGCTGTTCTTCTTGAAGTTCCCCTTCTTCTTCCCTTTGCCCTTTTCTTGAAACTGGTGGTCTTATTGACCATCAACACTTGATGCTCCTTCTTGATTTCTACCTCCGCAGCCTTTAGCATTGCGAAGAGCTCGGGGTTGTCTTATCCATCCCTTGCATATTATAGTTCATCACTAAGCTCTTGTAGCTTGGTGGCAGTTATTGGAGAATTCTGTCAATGACGCTATCATCCGGAAGATTAACTCCCAGTTGAATCAACTGATTATTATACCCAGACATCTTGCGTATATGCTCACTGACAGAACTATTCTCCTCCATCTTGCAGCTGTAGAATTTATTGGAGACTTCATATCTATCAATCCGGGCATTTGCTTGAAATATTAACTTCAACTCCTGGAACATCTCATATGCTCCATGACGTTCAAAACGTCGTTGAAGTCCCGGTTCTAAGTCGTAAAGCATGGCACACTGAACTATCGAGTAGTCATCAGCTTTGCTTTGCCAGACGTTCATAACATCTTGTGTTGCTCCTGCAGTAGGGCTCTGCACCTAGCGGTGCTTCCTGTGACGTAATTCTTCCGTGCAGCAATGATGATAATCCTCAAGTTACGGACCCATTCCGTAATTGCTACCATCATCTTTCAACTTTGTTTTCTCAAGGAACCCATTAAAATTCAACGGAACAACAAAGACGGGCCATCTATCTACAATCAACATAGACAAGCAAGATACTATCAGGTACTAAGTTCATGATAAATTTAAGTTCAATTAACATATTACTTAAGAACTCCCACTTAGATAGACATCCCTCTAATCCTCTAAATGACCACGTGATCCGAATCAACTAAACCATGTCCGATCATCACGTGAGATGGAGTAGTTTCAATGGTGAACATCACTATGTTGATCATATCTACTATATGATTCACGCTCGACCTTTCGGTCTCCATGTTCCGTGCCATATCTGTTATATGCTAGGCTCGTCAAGTTTAACCTGAGTATTCCGTGTGTGCAACTGTTTTGCACCCGTTGTATTTGAACGTAGAGCCTATCACACCCAATCATCACGTGGTGTCTCAGCACGAAGAACTTTTGCAATGGTGCATACTCAGGAAGAACACTTATACTTTGATAATTTTGTGAGGGATCATCTTATAATGCTACCGTCAATCAAAGCAAGATAAGATGCATAAAAAGATAAACATCACATGCAATCAATATAAGTGATATGATATGGCCATCATCATCATGTGCTTGTGATCTCCATCTCCGAAGCACCGTCATGATCACCATCGTCACCGGCGCGACACCTTGATCTTCATTGTAGCATCGTTGTCGCCTCGCCAATCTTATGCTTCTCGACTATCGCTGCCGCTTAGTGATAAAGTAAAGCATTACAGGGCGATTGCATTGCATACAATAAAGCGACAACCATATGGCTTCGGCCAGTTGCCGATAACTCGGTTACAAAACATGATCATCTCATACAATAAAATTTAGCATCATGTCTTGACCATATCACATCACAACATGCCCTGCAAAAACAAGTTAGACGTCCTCTACTTTGTTGTTGTAAGTTTTATGTGGCTGCTACGGGCTTAGCAAGAACCGTTCTTACCTACGCATCAAAACCACAACGATAGTTTGTCAACTTGGTTCTGTTTTAACCTTCGCAAGGACCGGGCGTAGCCACACTCGGTTCAACTAAAGTTGGAGAAACTGACACCCGCCAGCCACCTGTGTGCAAAGCACGTCGGTAGAACCAGTCTCGCGTAAGCGTACACGTAATGTCGGTCCGGGCCGCTTCATCCAATAATACCCCCGAACCAAAGTATGACATGTTGGTAAGCAGTATGACTTATATCGCTCACAACTCACTTGTGTTCTACTCGTGCATATGACATCAACGCATAAAACCAGGCTCGATACCCTTTGTTGGGGAACGTAGTAATTTCAAAAAATTTCCTACGCACATGCAAGATCATGGTGATGCATAGCAACGAGAGGGGAGAGTGTTGTCCATGTACCCTCGTAGACCGAAAGCGGAAGCATTAGCACAACGCGGTTGAAGTAGTCGTACGTCTTCACGATCCGACCGATCAAGTACCAAACGTACGGCACCTCCGAGTTCAGCACACGGTCAGCCCGATGACGTCCCTCGTACTCCGTTCCAGCCGAGTGTTGAGGGAGAGTTTCACAAGACGACGCGGCAGTGATGATGTTGATGTTCTACCGACGCAGGGCTTCGCCTAAGCACCGCTACAGTATTATCGAGGTGGACTATGGTGGAGGGGGGCACCGCACACGGCTAAAAGATCAAACAGATCAATGTTGTGTCTTTGCGGTGTCCCCCTGCCCCCGTATATGAAGGAGCAAGGGGGGGGGTGCGGCCGACCAAGGGAGAGGCGCGCTGGGAGGAGTCCTACTCCCACCGGGAGTAGGACTCCCTTCCTAGTTGGATTAGGACTTGGGAGGGGAAGGAGTGGAGGAGAAGAAGGAAGGGGAGCGCCCCCTCTCCTTGTCCTATTCAGACAGGGGGAGGGGCGCAGCCCAGCCCTAGCCGCCTCTCCTCTCTTCCACCTAGGCCCACTAAGGCCCATTAAGTTCCCGGGGGGTTCCGGTAACCTCCCGGTACTCCGGTAAAATCCCGATTTCACCCGGAACACTTCCGATATCCAAACATAGGCTTCCAATATATCAATCTTCATGTCTCGACCATTTCGAGACTCCTTGTTATGTCCGTGATCACATCCGGGACTCCGAACAACCTTCGGTACATCAAAACATATAAACTGATAATATAACTGTCATCGTAACGTTAAGCGTGCGGACCCTACGGGTTCGAGAACTATGTAGACATGACCGAGACACATCTCCGGTCAATAACCAATAGCGGAACCTGGATGCTTATGTTGGTTCCCACATATTCTACGAAGATCTTTATCGGTCAGACCGCATAACAACATACGTTGTTCCCTTTGTCATCGGTATGTTACTTACCCGAGATTCGATCGTCGGTATCTCAATACCTAATTCAATCTCGTTACCGGCAAGTCTCTTTACTCATACCATAATACATCATCCCGCAACTAACTCATTAGTTGCAATGCTTGCAAGGCTAAAGTGATGTGCATTACCGAGATGGCCCAAAGATACCTCTCCGACAATCGGAGTGACAAATCCTAATCTCGAAATACGCCAACCCAACAAGTACCTTCGGAGACACCTGTAGAGCACCTTTATAATCATCCAGTTACGTTGTGACGTTTGGTAGCACACAAAGTGTTCCTCCGTAAACGGAGATGCATAATCTCATAGTCATAGGAACATGTATAAGTCATGAAGAAAGCAATAGCAACATACTAAACGATCGAAAGTGCTAAGCTAACAGAATGGGTCAAGTCAATCACATCATTCTCCTAATGATGTGATCCCGTTAATCAAATGACAACTCATGTCAATGGTTAGGAAACATAACCATCTTTGATTAACGAGCTAGTCAAGTAGAGGCATACTAGTGACACTCTGTTTGTCTATGTATCCACACTTGTATTATGTTTCCGGTTAATACAATTCTAGCATGAATAATAAACATTTATCATGATATAAGGAAATAAATAATAACTTTATTATTGCCTCGAGGGCATATTTCCTTCATGTACTCCCTCGGACATGTATAAATTTCTATAGAACGCATTCACCATGTCCTCCATCTCCCCCGTTTCCTCTGTTACACTACCATCAGGCCCCTGTAGGGCCTCAATCTTATTCTTCATCCTCCTTCTGCTAGCTCTAAGGTGGAAGAAATAAGTGTTTTTGTCCCCGTGCGATAGCCATTCAATTCTTGCACGTTGGCGCCACAAAATTTCTTCACGGTGGTAAAGCTCCACCAACCTGTCCATTACCTTTGTCTCTAAATGTGTTGTCCCGGACCTGCCTGGTTGTGAGCGCAATGTGTCCAGGTCCGATTTCAGCTTCTTTATCTCTGCCAAAACTGAGCCAAACTCCGTTCGGTCCCAAGCAGATAAGTCTTCAGAGAGGTTTTTTAGTCTACCCTGCAGCTCCCCTACCGTGACAGCAGAGGATTTGTTCCAATTCTCACTCACGAACTCCAAGAAATCTGGCTGTCGTTCCCACATAAGTTCATACTTGAATGATCGTGGTAGCATAGCAAAAGCATTATCATCTGCCAATGTTAAGAAGATAATTGCATGATCCGAGCTGACAGTGTTTTTGTGTTCAAGCTTTGCTGATGGAAAAGCAAGAGACCAGGCCGGCGATGCAACACACCAATCCAGCCTTACCCGAGTAAAAGTGCCCCCTGTGACTCGTTTTCCAAACGTCCAAGGGTTCTCCTGGTATCCAATATCCGCTAAACCACATGTATCGAGTGCATACCGAAAAGCATCCATTTGAGCCTGACTTCTATTTCCAATTTCATCATGTTCATCTGCTCGTATGACCTCATTGAAATCCCCCAAGGCCGCCCAAGGTAAATTGCTTGAGCTAGACCTCTCAGCATGTTCCATGTTCTGTACCTCTCATTGACCTAAGCCTCTCCATAGACGAAAGTAAACCTTGCGTGAACACCTAGTAATGAATCCACCTCCACATCCACATGATACTCAGAGTAACCAATAATTTCAACTGTACGTGCCGTTTGTTGTGCGTTATGTGCTACGCCCAAAGCCCAAGGCCCAATAGCCCCATCAGAGCAATCAGCCGCCAACCCTAAAACCCCATCCCGTTTCCTGACTCCGCCCCCTCGCCTCATCAAGCGCGTCGGTACCGAGCGAGGCCCCTAGACGCCAGTGGTGATCGCACCGCCGGCCAAGACCAGCGGGACTCCCCTGTGGCCAAATCTTCCTTCTCACTAATCACTAGTAACTGGCCGTGGAGAAGAAGCAAGCCACCGGGACGGCACTGAAGCGGGAACGGAGGGATGACTGCGACAAGGCCGATGTAGATTTTATCAGCAGCCTCCCGGATGAAATCCTCGACACCATCATCTCCCTGCTCCGCACCAAGGAGGGCAGCCGCACCCATGTCCTCTCCCGCCGATGGCGCCACCTCTGGCGCGTCGCGCCTCTCAACCTCGAGGTCAGCCCCTGCTTTGTACAGATTTCATGTCCCTGCCGGCTCCTTACTCTTGTCTTCGGTCTCCAAGATGATCTCCCTGCACTCTGGCCAAGTCAACCGATTCTACTTTCCATGGATCCATGGTGATCTACCGCCAACCGTAAGGCCCCAACCCAGTACCTGGCCCTGCACTATGGTAGAGGGCTGGTTTTGCTCTGGTGTCCTCGACAACCTCCAGGAGCTTGATATCAGCTATGCGGACCTCCCGATGTCGCCGTCCACGCTCCGGTCAGCGCCTACCCTCGTTGTTGCCAAGATCAGGCATTGTTATTTAGGCGAAGCGATTGCGCCGTCGATGAATTTCCCCCTCCTCAGACAGCTCAACTTATCTCACGTCTCCATCTCGAGGGATGCCTTCACCGGATGCTCTCTAGCTGCCATGCATTGGAGAGCTTATACATATTTGAGGTTCGTTCTGTAAATTGTCTCTCTATTAGCTCGGCGACTCTTAGGAGCATGGGCTTCCATCATATCTGTTTTGAGAAAGTAGAACTGATCATCGAGGATGCTCCTTGCCTTGAAAGGTTATTATTGCCTTATGGTCACCGAGATGATCATGCGACTATCACGGTAATTAGGGCACCTAAACTTGAGACACTGGGCCCTTTCTTCCATGTCGACTCCAAGCCCCTACTCTTCCAGGTAGCAGCAGAAACATCCCTGAATCTTTCACTTGGCATTCCTACATGCCAAAAATAATAAGTATATTATTATGTTCATTTGTGTTTACATCAAGGAGTAGGCCAAGTCAGCTTGTCAAATCCGATGCACACTATGAAGGTTTTGGCTGCCAGGCCTTCTGGCTATCAATTGCAAGAAGTTCTTGATATTCTCAGGTGGTTCCCCTGTCTCGAAAAGCTATATGTCATGGTTAGCACTCAACTTTACTTGATTTAAATGTCTTGTTTGACTAAGATAGTAACTAGTCTAGTTTGCAACAGGCGCTCCTGGCCGCGCCTCTCGGCGCCTACGGCGGAGCTCCCGCCCCTCCTATCGCGCCCTCCTACGGCGCGTACGGCGCCCCCGACGCGTACGGCACCCCCTACTACGACCCGGCACTCCTAGCGGCGCTGCAGCAGCGTCCACCCTACTCTGGTGGTGGCGGCGATTGGTTAATGGACTCTAGTGCCACCGCTCATATGTCCGCTCATCCGGGTAACCTCTCCTCCGTCCATCCCACTTCCACTCCCTCCCGCTTCATCATCGGCAACGGTGTCGGTCTTCCCATCTCTCATGTCGGTTCTGCACCCTTTCCCTCTAACTCTAGACCTCTCTCTCTTAATAATGTCATTGTTTCTCCTCATCTTATTCAGAACTTAGTTTCCGTTCGTAATCTTTCTCGCGATAATTCTGTAACTGTGGAATTTGACGAATTTGGCTTTTCTGTTAAGGATGCTCGCACCAGGATGATTCTTCACCGCTGTGACAGTCCCGGTGACCTCTACCCATTTTAGTCGCCGTCATCATGGGTGGTCCTCGAGCTCTTTCCGCCGGCGTCGATCTTTGGCATGCTCGTCTCAGGCATCCTAGCACTACTTCACTTCGTCAAATAATGAGAGGATTTTCTTTTTCATGTAATAAAACAGCCGCTCACTCCTGTCAAGCCTATCGGTTAGGCAAATATGTTCGCCTTCCTTTTAGTTCCTCTTCCATAGTTGCTTCCTTTCCGTTTGAGTTAATTCACAGCGATGTATGGACATCTCCAGTACCCAGTAATTCTGGTTATCTTTATTATCTTGTTATACTGGATGATTACTCTCACTTTGTGTGGACATTTCCTCTTCTAGGAAATTCGATGCTGCCGCCACCCTCATTGCATTTTATGCTTATGTCTCCACACAGTTTGGGCGACCCATACTCGCACTTCAGATCGACAACGGAAAAGAATTCGACAACCTCACCATCCGCCATCTTCTTTCCTCCCACGACACCGTGTTTTGTCTCACGTGTCCATACACCTCCCAGCAGAATGGCCGTGCCGAGCGCATCCTGCGCACCCTCAATAAGTGTGTGCGTACCCTTCTTTTCCATGCCTACATGCCCTCTCGGTTTTGGCCAGACGCCCTTGCCACCGCCACCCTACTCCTTAATCTCGGACCATGCCGTCCACGCTGGAACTATGCGCCTCACCATCTCTTATATGGCACTCCTCTCCCCTATGATGGTCTCCGTATTTTCGGTTGCCGTTGTTACCCCAACACCACCGCCACCACCTCTCATAAACTCGATCCTCGTTCCGTTCCATGTGTCTTCCTTGGTTACCCGGCCAACACTAAGGGTTATCACTGCTATGACCCCGTGTCTCACCGTGTCATCACCTCACGGCACATGTACTTTGATGAGCTTGTGTTTCCCTTTGCACAGGAACAGGTGGCGCCGTCTTCCCCTCTCGCGGCGGATTATCCTCCGCGCCACCGCCCGCTGCCGGCCTTGGGTGCTCCGGCATCCCCGCCCGCGGCGCCCTCCTCCGGATCGGGGACATCCGCGGCTCCCTCCTTCAGCTCGACGCCCTCGTCGCCTGGAGCCGCGTCGATGTCGTCCCGGTCCCCCGCCATGCATGTTGGGCCGCATGTTGGGTCACATGCTGGGTCGGCCTCTCCTGGCACGGCCTCGACCCCGCCTCGATCGCTCGCACCAACCCCGCCTCAGTCGCCTGTTGGCGCGACCGCTGCCCCGACGCCGCCTTGTTCTCCCGACGCTGCGGCCTCGTCTCCAGCTCAGCCCGCCTCTCTCGTGGACGTTGTGGATGCCACGTCGGCTTCTGGCGGTGCACCTGCAGCCTCGTCGACACCCGCGGTTGCTCCGATGGCCGGGCCCGTCACGTGCTCGTGCACCGGTGTCTTCCGTCCGAGCTCGCATTATGCGGATGACTACGTCTGCATCGCCTCGACGTCCGCTCCCTCTCCGTTGCCGTCCTTGGATCGGGCCGCTCCTCGCGATCCCCTCTGGATGGCCGCGATGCAGGAGGAGTTCGACGCATTGCAGCGGAACCGGACTTGGCAGCTAGTTCCCTGTCCCCAGCACGCCAACGTGATCACTGAGAAGTGGGTCTTCAAACACAAGCTTCATCCCGACGACACTCTTGATCGCTATAAGGCGTGTTGGGTTGTTCGTGTTTTCCGGCAACGCGCTGGTGTGGACTTCATCGACACCTTCGCTCCAACTGTTAAGCCCGGGATGATCCACACTGTTTTACAGTTGGCGGTTTCTCATGCCTAGCCGGTTCATCAGATGGACGTCTCCAACGCGTTCCTCCATGGTCATCTTGAGGAGCAGGTCTTCTGTCAGCAGCCCACGGGGTTTGTTGATCCGGCGTGTCCTGATCATGTGTGTCTGCTCTCACGCTCATTATATGGGCTCAAGCAGGCTCCTCGTGCCTGGTACCAGCGCATCGCGGCATTTCTTCATCAACTCGGCTTCCGCTCTACACGCTCCGATGCTTCACTGTTTGTTTATCACCAGGGCACCGACACGGTGTATTTGCTTCTCTATGTTGACGACATCATTGAGGGAGTCCTGGACTAGGGGGTGTCCGGATAGCCGAACTATCATCACGGCCGGACTCCAAGACTATGAAGATACAAGATTGAAGACTTTGTCCCGTGTCCGGATGGGACTTCTCTTGGCGTGGAAGGAAAGCTTGGCGATACGGATATGTAGATCTCCTACCTTTGTAACCGACTCTGTGTAACCCTAACCCTATCCGGTGTCTATATAAACCGGAGGGTTTTAGTCTGTAGGACGAACAACAATCATACCATAGGCTAGCTTCTAGGGTTTAGCCTCTACGATCTCGTGGTAGATCTACTCTTGTATTACCCATATCATCAATATTAATCAAGCAGGAGTAGGGTATTACCTCCATCGAGAGGGCCCGAACCTGGGTAAAAACACCGTGTCCCTTGTCTCCTGTTACCATCCGCCTAGACGCACAGTTCGGGACCCCCTACCCGAGATCCGCCGGTTTTGACACCAACATTGGTGCTTTCATTGAGAGTTCCTCTGTGTCGTCACCGATAGGCCCGATGGCTCCTTCGATCATCAACAACGACGCAGTCCAGGGCGAGACTTTTCTCCCTGGACAGATCTTTGTATTCGGCGGCTTTGCACTGCGGGCCAATTCGCTTGGCCATCTGGAGCAGATCGAAAGCTACGCCCCTGGCCATCAGGTCAGATTTGGAAGTTTAAACTACACGGCCGACATCCGCGGAGACTTCATCTTCGACGGATTCAAGCCGCAGCCAAGCGCGCCGCACTGTCTCGATGGGCATGATCTAGCTCTGCTGCCGAACAGAGTCCTGGAGGCCGCATCAGTGCCCGCTCCGAACATTGATTCGGAGCTGATCTCGCTGATCGAGGATGGTTGGTTGGACACCACCTCAGGGGTTGAAATCTATACGGTGATTGAGCCGAACACAATCCCTGTCCTTTGCGAAGATCGTGACTCCATGGTGCCGGACTCCATCCCGGACTCCGAACCCTCCGCGCCTCTGCCAATCGAATCCGGTTGGGCGCCGGTTATGGAGTTCACTGTCGCGGACATCTTTCAGCACTCGCCCTTTGGCGACATCCTGAATTCACTAAAGTCTCTCTCTTTATCCGGAGAGCCCTGGCCGGACTACGGTCAGGAAGGTTGGGATGCGGACGATGAAGAAATTCAACGCCCACCCACCACCCACTTTGTAGCCACTGTCAATGATTTAAACGACATGCTCGACTTCGACTCCGAAGACATCGACGGTATGGACGACGATGCTGGAGACGACCAAGACCCAGCGCCTACAGGGCACTGGAAGGCCACCTCGTCATATGACATATACATGGTGGACATCCCAAAAGATGGGAATGGCGATGGAACAACGGAGGATGACCCCTCCAAGAAACAACCCAAGCGCCGCCGTCGGGCGCCGCTCTAAATCCCGCCACAAGAAAACGGTGATTCCGCACGGAGATAATAACACCCGGACAGTCTTGAAGACAACCCTCCAGCAGGACTCAGCGCAGAGGAGGGAGAAGCAAGTCCGCACGACGGCGCAGAAAAGAGAGGTAGAGGACGATAATTATGCGCCTCCCTCCGAAGATGAGGCAAGCCTCGGCGATTTATGAATTTTTCGCACTGAGGATCCCGCCGAACAGGAGCGTTTCAAACGCAGGCTTATGGCCACGGCAAGCAGCCTCAAGAAAAAGCAGCAACAGCTTAGAGCTGACCAAGACCTGCTAGCTAACAGATGGACTGAATTCCTTGCAGCCGAAGAGTATGAACTCGAACGCCCCTCCAAAAGCTACCCCAAACGCAGGCCGTTGCCTCAATCAGAGGAAGCACCCAAGTCACCAGCGTACGACATGGCAGACCGGCCACCCTGCGGGTCAGCGATAGAGAGGCCTCTAGACCCTCCATTCAAGCCGCACCCGACGCCGTTCAAAAGTACCAAGGCACGGGAAAACGCTACCGGACTTAAGTAGATATATTGGAGGATAAGGCAAAACATACAAGATCGATCTACAGATCACGTGGGCGCCCCACGACACGTGATGATAACCGTCGCGCCGGATACAGCAAACCCGGCCGGGCCGAACATAGTAGACAAAGCTCATATGAGCTACGTCGTGATATAGCCCAATACAGAGGCGCCGCACACCCACTATGCTTCACAGATGAAGTAATGGATCATCAAATCCCTGAGGGCTTTAAACCCGTAAACATCGAATCATACGATGGTACCACAGATCCTGCGGTCTGGATCGAGGACTATCTCCTCCATATCCACATGGCTCGCGGTGATGATCTACACGCCATCAAATACCTCCCCCTCAAGCTTAAAGGACCAGCTCGGCATTGGCTTAACAGCTTGCCAGCAGAATCAATTGGTTGTTGGGAGGATCTGGAAGCCGCATTCCTTGATAACTTCCAGGGCACATATGTGCGACCACCAGACGCCGATGACCTTAGCCATATAATTCAGCAGCCAGAAGAATCGGCCAGACAATTCTGGACACGGTTCCTAACCAAGAAAAATCAAATCGTTGACTGTCCGGATGCAGAGGCCCTTGCAGCCTTCAAACATAACATCCACGACGAGTGGCTTGCCCGGTACCTAGGACAGGAAAAGCCGAAATTCATGGCAGCCCTTACAACACTCATGACCCGCTTTTGTGCGGGAGAGGACAGCTGGCTAGCTCGTAGTAACAACTTGACCAAAAACCCTGGTAGTTCGGATACCAAGGACAGCAATGGCAGGTCGCGTCGCAACAAGAACAAGCGCCGCATTAACGGCGACAATGATGAAGATACGGCAGTCAATGCCGGATTCAGAGGCTCTAAACCCGGTCAGCGGAAGAAGCCATTCAAAAGAAATACCCAGGGCCCGTCCAACTTGGACCGAATACTCGATCGCTTGTGCCAGATACATGGCACCCCTGAAAAACCAGCCAATCACACCAACAGGGATTGTTGGGTGTTCAAGCAAGCAGGCAAGTTAAGTGCCGAACTCAATGACAAGGGGCTGCATAGCGATGACGAGGAAGAGCCCCGGCCGCCGAACAATAGAGGATAGAAGGGCTTTCCCACACAAGTGCGGACGGTGAACATGATATACGCAACCCATATACCCAAAAGGGAGCGGAAGCGTGCACTAAGAGACGTATATGCGATGGAGCCAGTCGCCCCAAAGTTCAACCCATGGTCTTCCTGCCCGATCACCTTCGATCGAAGGGACCACCCCACTAGCATCCGTCATGGCAGTTTTGCCGCATTGGTTCTTGACCCAATTATTGACGGATTTCACCTCACCGTAGTCCCGATGGACGGCGGTAGCAGCCTGAACCTGCTTTATCAGGATACAGTGCGCAAAATGGGCATAGACCCCTCAAGGATTAAACCTACAAAGACGACCTTTAAAGGCGTCATACCGGGTCTAGAGGCCAATTGTACGGGCTCAGTTACACTCAAAGTGGTCTTCAGATCCCCGGATAACTTCCGAAGCGAAGAGTTGATCTTCGACATAGTCCCGTTCCGCTGCGGCTATCATGCACTGCTCGGACGAACCACATTTGCAAAGTTCAATGCGGTGCCGCACTACGCATACCTCAAGCTCAAGATGCCAGGCCCTCGAGGAGCAATCACGGTTAATGGAAACACCGAACGCTCTCTCCGAAAGGAGGAGCACACGGCGGCCCTCGCGGCGGAGGTGCAAAGCAGCCTCTCATAGCTATTCTCGAGTCCAGCCATTAAACGTCCGGACACTGTCAAGCGCGCCCGGAGTAACCTACAACAAGACCGCCTGGCACGATCCAAGCACGCGTAGCAATCCGGCCCCAACCCCAGCCCTCGCGAAATTGCGAAGCCAGTACTACGCGTACATAACTACGCTCTGGAGATACCATGGGCATAAGGGAAGGGGCACGACTACGGCATGCCCAGAATGCGGCTCGACCGCACCAGGGGCTCCCGATTGTGTCATTCTTTTTCTTTTTTCTTTTTTACTTTCAGGACTCCGTTCTCCAGAAGTCCTGTCCGGCACTAGAATCGCCGAACTCACAATGCAACAGCCAGGGAAGCAGAAAGCCACGTCGAGTGTTCAGGTGGTCTCTATTACGAGCATTATACCTGTTTTACATACCATCCCGCAGCTTACCCCTGGAGGGGGACATGTTAGATAGTCCCATCCCTTTCTTATCGCACTATTTGTATCGCTCGCCTTCATTGCAGTACCTTTTTGAATAAACAATACATAGCTTTTGCCTATTATTGCACTCCTTTCTTTATCTATATATATGTTCATTTCATGACATGTTGCACCGTACACTTTGGTACGGCCAATACACCAGGGCTCAAGTACCCCAAAATTATGGTGTGACAAGTCCGAACACTTTCACAAGTGCGGCACCCGAACTTATAGCATTATATGCATCGGCTCGAATCATGTCTTGGGTCAATAGTTGGGTTTGCCCGGCTCCCGTGTTTTGGTACCTTACGCCCGTTATATCGCTAAGGTAGCATCGGGAGAACCATCATGATTGTGCCCAGCTTGAGCTGGGTCGAGCACCTCGATGGAGAAAGCTAAAACTGACCGTCATGATAGGGCGAGAGCCGGTCGCTGTTCGAGAGGTTTTTTCGGGTCCCTAAAGACTTATGCCGCTTAGAGCGAGGAACCGGAATTGTCCGGCCAAGGCGTGGATAGCGCCCCAAACTCGGTCTTCCGAATACTAGGGGCTTTAGCGAAATTTAAAATTATAGAATTCTATGGCTAAGTGAGAGTGTTCAAGCATTATAAGTCCGGTTGCCTTGTTCGTTGCGTTGAACGCCTCCCTCGATGGACCCAAGAATGGGAACAAGAGCGCTCAAGTTTATCCCGAACACCCTAGCACTTGTGGCATGGGGGCTGAAGCCAACTACTTGCCATCTCTCAAATTTGATAAACGACCGCACAGAAGGTAATATTTTAAATTAACAAGCGTTGCTTAGCGCATATGAACAAGTTTTTAGCGTACAGGATAACAAATGCGAGTCTATTAAAAAATTACATCTTTGGAGCACTCATCCGCTATACGGCGAGCACCCTTCAGGAGGCCCTCATAGTACATTTCGGGCGTGTGATGCTCCTTGCCCTTCGGTGGCCCGTCCATCACAAGCTTCTCCGCGTCCAGCTTGCCCCAGTGCACCTTAGCACGGGCAAGGGCCCGACGGGCACCTTCAATGCAGACGGAGAGCTTTATGACCTCAATCCGTGGACAGGCGTCCACCAGCCGTGACTAGCCCAAAGTAGCTCCCAGGCATGGCTTCCAATGGCCACAGCCGAACTATGAGGCCCCTCATGGCCTGTTCGGCGACCTTGTGGAGCTCGACCAGCTGCTTCAGCTGGTCGCTTAGGGGCATCGGATGTCCGGCCTCAGCATACTGAGACCAGAACACCTTCTCCGTCGAGCTCCCCTCCTTGGCGCGGTAGAATGCGGCAGCATCAGACACACTACGGGGTAGATCTGCGAATGCTCCTGGAGAGCTCCGAATCTGGGTAAGTAATAGGTAATTCACTTTCGCATGCTTGCTTTGCATAAAGAATGCCTTACCCGCCGCTATCTTCTTTATTCACTCAATTTCTTGGAGGGCTTTTTGGGCCTCGGCCTTAGCAGCTTTGGCACTCTCAAGAGCCAAGGCAAGCTCGGACTCTCGGGTCTTCGAGTCACGCTCCAAACCCTCGTGTTTTTCACGAGAGCCTGGAGCTCTTGCCGTACCACCGCCAGCTGCGCCTCCCCCTTCTCTCGCTCGGTGCGCTCCATGGCCCGCTTTGCTTTCGACCACGGACACCGCTTCCTTGAGTCGCCACCTCGTTCGTGGCCCCTGCAGTACCCATGTTATTCCTGTTATTTTTTGCAACCAAAACCTTTCTATAAGGTACTTCTTTAATAAGGTATTACTTACCTTCCTTGTCCTCGAGCCGCTTCTTGGCAAAGCCGAGCTCGTTCTCGGACCGCTCGAGGCTCTGCTTCAATGCATCGACCTCTGCAGTCGGTCAAGGTAGAGGTCGCACAAGAGCCTGCATTCCCATATTGACATACTTATGTTAGACTCCTGCGTATATCTTTTTAGATCCTTAGTCCGGCTTTTCTTCCGAACACTGAACTAAGCATCAGGCTACTGTCTATGCGGTAATATTTTTACATATTCTAAACTCACCTCAAAGCCTGTTAGAAGGCTGGTACAGGCTTCGGTCAGCCCGCTCTTGGCGGACTGAACTGTCCAGATCACCGCACTCATAACAGTGCGGTGCTCCTCCTCGATGGAAGTGCTGTTAAGCGCCTCTAGTAACCTATCCGGTGCCTCCGGTTGGACGGAAGACACCGGCGTCTTACCCTTCTTACGAAGGGATCGCTTGTCGGACTCCGGAACCGCTGAAGGTTCCGGCATGGAGTCCAGACGAGGGTCGGGCTTAGAGCCCCTGGGGGTCTCGCCCCCCACGCGCCTGGAGTCCGGGAGGTTGCCTTGCGGCGCCTCCTGCGCCACCTCCTCTTGACCAAGCCCCCCTTGGGGCACCACCTCGGCATCGTCCGCAGCGTGAGGCGATGAGGCGGCCGGAAGTGAAGTACTCTCCATTTCCGATGAACTCAGGGACCCACTCGACGAAGCAGCGAACTCGCCCTTGGGCGGGCTGCATGATTGTCCGGCATTAGAGAACACTATGCAATAAAAAAGTCATGGGTATCCGGACACTTACGATCTCGCCAGGGGCTTGGCCCTTGTTGGCCAGTCCTCCTCGTCGTTATCGACGTTGGTGGAGAAGTCCGGAGGAAGGGTCCTTCCCTTCTTGGACCCTCCGGCCTCCCCAGTTGGGGCGGCCTTCCTTTTCCTCTCCTCCCCCGCTGGGGGAGAGGCTTCTTTTTCCTCCTCCTCGTTCTCAGGAGAAGATTCTGCTTCAGAATCTGACAACACCAGGCGTCGGGAGCTCCTTCGAGTTCCCGTGGCCTCCTTCTTGGCCTTCTTCTCCGGCACCACATGAAGTACCGGAGCCAGCAGCCCCCTTCAATCGGGCGTCCGCTAGGTCTTCTGGCAAAGGAGCCGGACAGTTAACCTGTCCGGACGTCTTCAGCCAGTCCTGTTAAAGGTTAGGGAGTTTTAGATCCCGCATAGAGTCAAACTATGAAAAAGAGTCCCATAAAGGGTAAAATAACTCACCTCGCTGGCTTGACGCTGCGAGCTGAATCCGCGATCTTCGGTAGCGGATGTGGGAGCCTCGGCGCCCTTGAACAGCACCTTCCAGGCATCTTCGTACGTAGTGTCAAAGAGCCTTTTTAGAGTTGAGTGTTGTGCCGGATCGAACTCCCACAATTTGAAGGCCCGTTGTTGGCATGGGAGAATCTGGCGGATGAGCATCACCTGGATTACGTTGACAAGCCTGAGATTCTTGTCCACCAGGTTTCGGACGCATGTTTGGAGTCTGGATAGCTCGTCCGAATTCCCCCACGTTAGGCCCGTCTCTTTCCATGATGAGAGCCGTGTGGGGAAGCCAGATCTGAATTCGGGGGCCGCCGCCCATTTGGGGTCGCATGCTCGGTGATATAGAACCACCCGATTGCCACCCCTTTATTGTCTCTACAAAGAAGCCCTCGAGCCATAGGACTTTGGCCATCTTGCCAACCATGGCGCCTCCCAAGACTGCTGACGGCCACCCACTACCTTCGCCCGACGTTGAAGATCTTCAGCCATAAGCCGGCGTGGGGCTGGATGTAGAGGAAAGTTTCGCATACCTGACGATGAACGCCGAGATGTCGAGGATGAAATTTGGGGCCAGATCGTGGAAGTCCAGGCCGTAGTAGAACATGACCCCCGGACAAATGGGTGAAGTGGAAAACCTAGTCCGCGAAGGAAGTGGGGGAGAAACACCACCCTCTCATGGGGCACTGGGGGTTGGAATAAGCTGCCCTCGTCGGGTAGCCGACCAGCGATGTCGCCGGACAAGTATCCGCCTCCCGCAGTCTTGTGATGTGCCCCTCCGTGACGGAGGAGGCCATCCACCTGCCTCCCGCCTCCGGACATAGTTGGAGAGGGTTGAGGTGGGGTGCGGACTTGGGCACTTTGGAGCTCAAGTGCGGAAATGGATGAGCAAAGGAGGAAGAAGGCGTGGGTGAAAAAGGTGGATCCTTATCCTTATATGGACGGACGAAGCTATCGTCCCCGCCACTGGTAAAACTCGCTTATCTCCCAAGCGCCGTAATCAATGGCGCGGATGGGTTACCCACGTCCGTATTGATGGGAATCCCGGAATAAGGGGGCACGATCTATGCTTTGATAAGACGTGCCAGGAAAACCGCCTCGCTAAACGCGCTAAGGTGGAACAGTAAAAAAACGATTCATATAAAGGCCTGGCCGTGGTGTGATGTCACGCCGCGGAATACGTCAGCAGATCTGTGCAAAAGTTATTCTCTCTACGGTGGCATGTGGAACTTGTTTTGGAGAGCCAGACACTATCCTTGTGTTCAAAACCTTCTATGAAGTATTCGGAGGAGGAACCCGCCTTGCAATGCCGAAGACAATATGCGCGCCGGACTCATTGTCATTGAAGCCTGGTTCAGGCTACCGAGGAGTCCTGCACTAGGGGGTGTCCGGATAGCCGAACTATCATCACGGCCGGACTCCAAGACTATGAAGATACAAGATTGAAGACTTCGTCCCGTGTCCGGATGGGACTTTCCTTGGAGTGGAAGGCAAGCTTGGCGATACGGATATGTAGATCTCCTACCTTTGTAACTGACTTTGTGTAACCCTAACCCTATCCGGTGTCTATATAAACCGGAGGGTTTTAGTCCGTAGGACGAACAACAATCATACCATAGGCTAGCTTCTAGGGTTTAGCCTCTACGATCTCGTGGTAGATCTACTCTTGTATTACCCATATCATCAACATTAATCAAGCAGGAGTAGGGTATTACCTCCATCGAGAGGGCCCGAACCTGGGTAAAAACATCGTGTCCCTTGTCTCCTGTTACCATCCGCCTAGACGCACAGTTCGGGACCCCCTACCCGAGATCCGCCGGTTTTGACACCGACAATCATCCTGACATCATGCACTTCTGAGCTCCTTCGCCGGCTTACTGATCGTCTCCGTGCTGAGTTTGCCATCAAGGACTTGGGTCCGTTGCACTACTTCCTCGGTGTGAGGTGGTGCGCCGTCCTGATGGTTTATTCTTTCATCAACGGAAGTACGCTCATGAGCTCCTCGACCATGCTGGGATGCTTAACTGCAAACCGGCCGCCACTCCTGTCGACACGAAGGCCAAGCTCTCCGCTACTGATGGTACTCCCGCTCCAGATGCTGCCTTCTACCGGTCCATTGTTGGTGCTCTCCAGTACCTCACTCTCACTCGGCCGGAGCTTAAGTACGCGGTTCAGCGGGTCTGCCTGCATATGCATGCTCCTCCAGATGTTCACTGGACTGCCGTTAAGCGGATTCTCCACTACATCCGTGGTGCTATGGATCTTGGTCTTACTCTGCGCGCCTTCGCTGCCACTGATCTGGTCACCTACTCCGAAGCCGACTGGGTTGGCTGCCCGGACACCCGTCGCTCTACTTTGGGTTACTGCATCTTCCTTGGACCGTTCCTGGTGTCGTGGTCGTCCAAGCGGCAGCCCACCGTCTCGCGGTCTAGCGCCGAGGCTGAGTACCGCGCTGTGGCTAACGTTATTGCTGAGTGTTCCTCGCTTCGTCAGCTTCTTCACGAGCTCTCGTGTCCTGTTGAGAAGGCCACGGTCGTCTACTGCGACAACGTCTCCGCCGTCTACCTCTCCGCCAACCCGGTTCACCATCATCGCACCAAGCACATTGAGCTTGATATCCATTTTGTTCGGGATCAGGTGGCTCTTGGCCATGTTCGTGTTCTACACGTTCCCACCTCTCAACAATTTGCCGACATCAGGACCAAAGGCTTGCCTACAACGTCTTTCGAGGATTTTCGGTCCAGTCTCTGTGTCAGCAACGGTGTCGCTTCGACTGGGTGGGGGGGGGGGGGGGGTTGTTGAGATATGTATTTAGGACATGTATTCTTGTACTCCAAGTCTCCTTCTTGTGTATAGTTGAGGATATAACTTGCCCTATGTACTATATATACTTGTGCATATGCACCCATCAATACATTAAGAGTTGCATCCTATTCCTCTGCATTCCACCATTTTTTTTGAATGACTAAGCAACAAAATGGTGGGAGATGGGACAGGTTACCTCAAGGGATGGAAATGCATCCGATTCACCGAATAAATGGCCCTGATTTGACACGGATTGGCAAGGAGTTTGGATTGAGGAAAAAGAGGGAGGAGGGCAGCAGCTCGGGTATGAGATGAGGAAGGAGATTGAGGGTTGAATGGGTGGTTGAGTGCCCCAACCACTCGCAAAATACCCTTCAGGGGTCTACCGCCGAATTTCCCACGGTGGTAAGGTGTAAGTGGTACAATCACTGGGTATAGCGGTACGAACTTTGCCACATCATAGTGCTCTATGAGGGTGACTGGACGTTGACCAGTTCCTTAGCGTCGAAGGCCCAGGGATAACATATGAAACATTACCGTCGCCCTATCTGATGGTACGCAAAAGGGTCGGATCCGTGAAAACTTTCAAAGAGAGGCAAATCATGCTAAACCTTGATCAAGAGGTCAAAATAGTGATTCTGGCGAAAATATGAAGCCAGACTCAGACACTTGAAGTCAGACGCAGCAATTGGGGAGTCAGACTCAGTACGTTGGAGTCGTATCTACCATTGGGTAGCCTTACTTGGGCATGGCAGTCATACTCGGATACTTTGGGAGTCAGACTCGCCTATGGGGAGTCGAAGTCGGCAGGTTGGAGTTGGACTTTTCCATTGGGAAGTCAGGTCCGCCATGGAAACAATTAGTTTCAGTCAAGAAAGCACAATAAAAATGTATTTGTATCAATAGAACTCGAATACTTTGGGATTCAGACTCGCCTGTGTGGTGTCAGACTTGGCCAGTGGGAGTCAGGCTTTTCCATTGAGAGGTTGGACTCCGCCATGGAAACAATTAGTTTCGGTCCAGAAAGCACAATAAAAACCCATGTGTATCATGATGCGGTACATTGTTTTCAAGAAGGGAGCTTCTCAGTAATAAGCACCTAACGCAACTCATCCATTTCCTAGGATTTTATGAAAAAAGAGGGAAAATCCACATTAGACAATTTTTTATTGTTCTCATGTTCTCCCGGTAATTCCAGACATGTTGTGGTCGATAATACACCTGAAACACACCGCTAACATTTTTCATTATTAGCTTCATCTATATCATGTGCTCCTGTTCGCCAGCTCCTTCACCGTTACTCAAATCGGCATGTGCTCCTGTTGGCTCCGCGCCACCACAAGGATGTGGCAGCGTTGCAGTAGACCCAGTTAGCAACTGTCTGGCAATACATGGGAGAAAGTAGAGGTATAATGCTACAATTAACGAAACTACAAATGAGCTACAATACTCATGTTGGTGTGTTGTGGTATGATGCAGAACGTAGCACGTTACACAATGAAATGAGAAAACTATCGCAGGTCTTCCAAATACAAAAAACTGTAGAAGTCGAGGGGGTGAATTATCTATGACATTTGTAAACTTGACATAGCATCAATGCATTGCTGCGAAACACAAATGCATCTAGTGAAGACCGTATAATGTGTCTGAATACACACATAATTTAAACTGTAAGAGAAGACATATGACACGTGACTGGGTCTTATTGTTACACATCATTTGTAGAATTGATCACAACACTTTACTCTTGCATGAGCCATGGTCAGAGTAATCATACCCTTGCAATTTCCAAGCCATTCTCTACAAATATTCGTCCGCCAGTGCAACTGCATCCACCCCCTCCCCGCCACATCCCCACAAAAAAAACGAGCTCTGTGCATAGCCAGAGATGATCACCTGCGAAAATCATTTTCGCAAGCATGTGTCATGTAGTTTGGTAATACTGAAAAGCAAATAGTGAGAGGAGGGGAGGAAGGTCGTAACCTGCAAGCTGAAGCAGAGCATGTGCTTGAGGCAAAATTATGAATGGTCCTCCTTCCCGAGCAAGTATAGACATGAGTTGACGTCGTGATCACCTGTATGGCAAGTGAAAAATGGACAACCCCCTCATTTGACCTGCATAATAAACACCACATATTTAGATGCAAAAAATAGATATAAAGCTAATTACTTATTGGATGTTGTCCTTTCCATCCATAAAAATGTCAACAAGGTGATGGCCAACATTAACAAGAGCTAACATTTTCTTTTGTGTTCGATGGGCCAGCGCCCCTTTTTGTTCTTTTTTCTTTTTCTTTTTCCATTTTTGTTCTTTTGCTTCTTTAAAAATGTTCAGATTTTGAAAAACGTTTGAACTTCAGAAAATGTACATGAATGTGAAAAATGTTCCTCAATTGTAGAAAATGTTCAGAATTTCAGAAAAAAAATCAAAATTGAAAAATGTTCAAGCAATTCAAAAATATTTCGAAATTGAAAAAAGTTCTCAGGTTTCAAAAGTTATCATTAATTTAATTGTTGTCTGAATTTCAAAAAATGTTCCCAGATTTCAATAAATGAAGTTTAAATTGTTCATGGATTTTTAAATTCCTTCATGAATTTCTAAAACTCTAGTGAACGTGAAAAAACTATATAAATATGAAAAGATTCCCGAATATAAAAAGTGTTCATAATTTATGAATATATGTTTATTATAAATATATTTTCAATTTCGCAAACTATTTTTGAAATTCTGATTTTTTTTTCAAGAAGAGATCACGGATTTGGAAATATTCTTGGATTTTTTTCACAAATTTGAAAAATGATCCTCGATTTCAAAAAGATGTGTACGAATTTGAAAAAATGTTCTGAATAACAATATATCTTCTAGTATTTTAAAAACTTTTCCAGGATTTCAAGAAAAATGTTCATGAATTCGAAGATGAGGGTTTTGATCTTTCAATCTAATGTCGTGGGGGAAATTTTAAAGATCAATGTTACACCTTTAGATATGTATCGATGCCTAAAAATTTTATTCGATGCAAAGAAAGGATAAATAGAAGTAAAATGTTAGACATACTGAAACATGATGCCCTTCATTTGCAAGGGTCACCTTTCTAGTTAGAAAGAAAGACGAGTTATCCCGAGAACAATTAATATTTACTAGATGAATGAAATGCAAACAAATTTCTCAAAGCAGTTGTTCCAAACAGTTTTGAGTGGGTGGATGTGAATCCACTAGAAGCCGAGAATTAAAAAAAGGTAAAGCCTTCATAAGGAATTTTAAGAGTGTAGCTCCCAACTCATTCATCATGCCATGAAACGACGTACCGGCAATGTACCCATGCCACTTATTTTACTTTCCTGAAAATTAATATGTGCCTTAGTTAATTTCTGTGAGAAACCCATCAGCCAGCTATCCAGGTGCCACCTCACTGATTCATGGCATGGCTTTCCCTCGGGCCATGGACCATGAAGCTGCACCCTTCTTTGTTCTGTCCACTATGTCGTTGAGATGCAACTCCCAAATCCGAACCAAGATTTTAAGACCATCTCTCCAAAAAGAAATAGTCATCCATCCGCATGCGGGATGCGCATGCGACTTAGGCCATTGGACCCGAACGAGGGCAACGCATGACAAGAAGAGATGATGCAATGCTTTCCATGTGGTTCTACCCTCGCACATCCACCCTCTCGTCTCCTACCGCACGGCCGCAGCACGCAGGGCACTCGTGCCTCGCCCCTGGTGCTCATGCACGTCGCCCAACTCATGGACCTCTGTGTGTTCAGTTAACCGTCTATGACAGTCCAGTTAACCGTCTATGACAGTCCCCGCCGTTGCTCGCGCAGGTCGCCTAATTCATACACCTGTATGTGTGTTCAGTTCATCGCCTACGTGCTCTGTTGGATGGAGCTTGCCGGCAGGGACCTCTCAGCTTACGGCCTATATATGCAGGCGGAAGGAGGGACACGAGCCTTGGACGGAAAGCAAAGCCGCCGAGGATGCTCCGCGCCCACCACCACGTCGTTGTGTTGCATTCGGGTGCACGCAGGCAGGCGCACAACACCCATGGACAAGACTAATGTCTACTATACAACATTTTTTTTGTAGACGTTGTTGGGCCTGCAAGTGCACAGGATTGTAGGACAGTAGCAAGTTTCCCTCAAGTGGATGACCTAAGGTTTATCAATCCGTGGGAGGCGTAGGATGAAGATGGTCTCTCTCAAACAACCCTGCAACCAAATAACAAAGAGTCTCTTGTCTCCCCCACACACCCAATACAATGGTAAATTGTATAGGTGCACTAGTTCGGCGAAGAGATGGTGATACAAGTGCAATATGGATGGTAGATAAAGGTATTTGTAATCTGAAATAATAAAAACAGCAAGGTAACAAGCGGTAAAAGTGAGCGCAAACGGTATTGCAATGATAGGAAACAAGGCCTAGGGTTCATACTTTCACTAGTGCAAGTTCTCTCAACAATAATAACATAGATAGATTATATAACAAGCCCTCAACATGCAACAATGAGTCACTCCGAAGCCACTAATAGCGGAGAACAAACGTAGAGATTATGGTCGGGTACGAAACCACCACAAAGCTATTCTTTCGGATCGATCTATAAAAGAGTTCGTACTAGAATAACACCTTAAGACACAAATCAATCAAAACCCTAATGTCACCTAGATACTCCATTGTCACCTCAAGTATCCGTGGGCATGATTATACGATATGCATCACACAATCTCAGATTCATCCAACCAACATAAAAGTACTTGAAAGACATACATCAAGTGTTCCCAATGTCACGAAACCCGCAAGTTGATCACCAAGACATACATCAACTGTTCTCATAAAAGACTCAATCCGATAAGATAACTTCAAAGGGGAAACTCAATTCATCACAAGAGAGTAGAGGGGGAGAAACATCATAAGATCCAACTACAATAGCAAAGCTCGAGATACATCAAGATCGTGCCATAGAGGAACACGAGAGAGAACACGAGAGAGAGAGATCAAACACATAGCTACTGGTACATACCCTCAGCCCCGAGGGTGAACTACTCCCTCCTCGTCATGGAGAGCGCAGGGATGATGAAGATGGCCACCGCAGATGGATCCCCCTCCGGCAGGGTACCGGAAAGGGGTCCTGATTGGTTTTTGGTGGCTCTGGAGGCTTTCGGCGGCGGAACTCCTGATCTATCTTCTGTTTTGGAAGTTTTAGGGTACGTAGGTATATATGGGTGAAAGGAGAACGTCGGTGGAGCTACGGGGGCCCCATGAGGCAGGGGGTGCGCCCAGGGGGGTGGGCGCGCCCCCTACCCTCGTGAGCACCTCCAGTATCTTCTGACGTGGAGTCCAAGTCCATCAGGTGGGTTTCCTTCCAAAAATAACTTCTCTAGTTGATTTCGTTCCTTTTTGACTCCGTCTGATATTCCTTTTACTCGAAACACTGAAATAGGCATAAAACAACAAATCTGGGCTGGGCCTCCGGTTAATAGGTTAGTCCCAAAAATAATATAAAAGTGGAAAATAAAGCCCAATATTGCCTAAAACAGTAGATAAAGTAGCATGGAGCAATCAAAAATTATAGATACGTTGGAGACGTATCAAGCATCTCCAAGCTTAATTCCTGCTCGTCCTCGAGTAGGTAAATGATAAAAAAGAATTTTTGATGCGGAGTGATACTTTGGCATAATTTCAATATAAATCTTCTTACTTGTGATATGAATATTCAGATCCGAAGATTCAAGACAAAAGTTCATATTGACATAAAAATAATAATACTTCAAGCATACTAGCAAAGCAATCATGTCTTCTCAAAATAGCATGGCAAAAGAAAGTTCATCCCTACAAAATCATATAGTTAGGCTATGCTTCATTTTCATCACACAAAGATGTTCCCCACTTCTATACCCCCAATGACAAGCCAAGAAATTGTTTCATACTTAAATAATCTCAAACTTTTTCAACCTTCACGCAATACATGAGCGTAAGCCATGGATATAGCACTTTGGGTGGAATAGAATATGATGATGGGGATTATGTGGAGAAGACAAAAAAGGAGAAAGTCTCACATCAACGAGGCTAATCAATGAGCTATGGAGATGCCCATCGATTGATGTTAATGCAAGGAGTAGTGATTGCCATGCAACGGATGCACTAGAGCTATGAATGCTCAACAAAAGAAAACTAGTGGGTGTGCATCCAACTTGCTTGCTCACGAAGACCTAGGGCATTTGAGGAAGCCCATCGTTGGAATATACAAGCCAAGTTCTATAATGAAAGATTCCCACTAGTATATGAAAGTGACAACATATGAGACTCACTATATGAAAAACATGGTGCTACTTTGAAGCACAATTTATGAGACTCGCTATATGAAGAACATGGTGCTACTTTGAAGCACAATATATGACACTCACTACATGAAGAACAAGGTGCTACTTTGAAGCACAAGTGTGGAAAAAGAGGATAGTAAAATTGCCCTTTTTATTTATTTATTTATTTATTTTATTTTTTTGGGCCTTCTTTTTTTCTTTTTGGCCTTTCTCTTTTTTTTTGGGCAATGCTCTAATAATGATGATCATCACACTTCTATTGATTACAACATAAGGATTAAAACTCAAAACTAGAACAAGATATTAATCTATATGAATGCCTCCGTGATGTGCGGGATGGTGCAATGAATCAAGAGTGACATGTATGAAAAATAATGCATGGTGGCTTTGCCACAAATACGATGTCAACTACATGATCATGCAATGGCAATATGACAAAAGTAAAGTATGTCATGATAATGATGATGGAAGTTGCATGGCAATATATCTCGGAATGGCTATGGAAATGCCATAATAGGTAGGTATGGTGCTTGTTTTGAGGAAGATATAGGGATAGTTATGTGTGAAAGAGCGTATCATATCACGGGGTTTGGATGCACCGGCGAAGTTTGCACCAACTCTCGAGGTGAGAAAGGGCAATGCACGGTACCGAAGAGGCTAGCAAAGGCGGAAAGGTAAAAGTGCGTATAATCCATGGACTCAACATTAGTCAAAAGAACTCATATACTTATTGCAAAAGTTTAGAAGTCATCAAAAATCAAGTACTACGCGCATGCTCCTAGGGGGAAATATTGGTAGGAAAATACCATCGCTCGCCCCCGACCGCCACTCATAAGGATGCACAAGCCAGGTGCACTTCATGTTTCAAATTTGTTACACAACTTTAACCATACGTGCATGCTACGGGATTTGCAAACTTCAACACAAGCATTTCTCAAATTCACAACTACTCAACTAGCATGACTTTGATATTATCACCTCCATATCTCAAAACAATTATCAAGCATCAAACTTATCTTAGTATTCAACGCACTCAAAAGAAAGTTTCACATATCTTGAACACCAAGTATATTAACATTAAGCAAATTACCATGCTATTAACGACTCTCAAAATAATATAAGTGAAGCATGAGAGTTCATCTATTTATTCAAAATAAAACCACCATTGTGCTCTAAAAGATATAAGTGAAGCACTAGAGCAAACAACAAACTACTCCAAAAGATATAAGTGAAGATCAATGCGTAGCCGAATAATTATGCAACTATGTGAAGGCTCTCCCATTTAATAATTTCAGATCTTGATACTTTATTCAAACAGAGAGCAAAGCTAAAGAAAACTACATTGCAAGGATAGCACAACTCATGTGAAGAAGCAAAAACTTAGGCTCAACCGATACTAACCGATAGTTGTTGAAGATGAAAGGTGGGATGCCTACCGGGGCATCCCCAAGCTTAGATGCTTGAGACTTCTTGAAATAATATCTTGGGGTGCCGTGGGCATCCCCAAGCTTGAACATTAGTGTCTCCTAAATTCCTCTCATAACATGGTTTCTCTTTTATCAAAAGCTTCATTCACAACAAACTCAACAAGAACTCGTGAGATAGGTTAGTATAAACCAATGCAAAACCTTATCATTTCCTACTGTAACAAATTACTAACATTATTATTCAACATTGCATACTAAATGCCTCTGCATATTTAATACTCCTATTCTTAAATAGAATCATTAAACAAGCAAACATATGCAAACATAACAGCAATCTGCCAAAACAGTACAGTCTATAAAGAATGCAAGAGTATCAATACTTCCCTAACTCCAAAAATTATGAAATAAAATTCCCACTGTAATAAATTTATCATAGCTCATTATGCAAAAAGATTCAACATTATACCACTCTCTGACTTTTCTAAGGATTTTTTGCAACAGCGGTAAACTTTCTGTTTTCAAACAGCAACATGTATACTAGCAAAATAAGCATGTCAAAGGCTATCCTTGACTTTTTTATTGAAAATAAAGATGCAAAACATTATTCTAACTAACAGCAAGCAAAACAAAACAAAATGAAATGACGCTCCAAGAAAAACACATATCATGTGGTGAATAAAAATATAGCTTCAAGTAAAGTTACCGATGAACGAAGACGAAAGAGGGGATGCCTTCCGGGGCATCCCCAAGCTTAGGCTCTTGGTTGTCCTTGAATATTACCTTGGGGTGCCTTGGGCATCCCCAATCTTAGGCTATTGCCACTCCTTATTCCATAGTCCATCGAATCTTTACCCAAAACTTGAAAACTTCAACCACACAAAACTCAACACAAAACTCGTAAGCTCCGTTAGTATAAGAAAGTAAAACCACCACTTAGTTACTGTAATGAACTCATTCTAAATTCATATTGGTGTAAAGCCTACTGTATTCCAACTTCTCTATGGTTCATACCACTTAATACTAGCCATAGATGCATCAAAATAAGCAAACAACACAATGAAAACAGAATCTGTCAAAAACAGAACAGTCTGTGGTAATCTGTAGCTAACGCAAACTTCTGGAACTCCAAAAATTCTAAAATAAATTACTGGACCTGAGGAATTAGTCTAGTAATCATCTGCAAAAAGAATCAACTAAATATCACTCTCCAGTAAAAAGTTCTAGCTAATCTCGTGAGCGCTAAAGTTTCTGTTTTTTACAGCATGATCATAAAGACTTCACCGAAGTCTTCCCAAAGATTCTACTTGGCACAAACACTAATTAAGACATGAAACCACATCTAAACAGAGGCTAGATGGATTATTTATTCCTAAACAGAACCAAAAAGTAAGAAACTAAAATAAAATTGGGTTGCCTCCCAACAAGCGCTATCGTTTAACGCCCCTAGCTAGGCATTATGATTTCAATGATGCTCACATAAAAGATAAGAATTGAAACATAAAGAGAGCATCATGAAGAATATGACTAGCACATTTAAGTCTAATCCACTTCCTATGCATAGGGATTTTGTGAACAAACAACTTATGGGAACAAGAATCATCTTGCATAGGAAGGTAAAATAAGCATAACTTCAAAACTTTAAGCACATAGAGAGGAAACTTGATATTATTGCAATATGTAGAAGCATATGATCCTCTCTCATAATAATTTTCAGTAGCATCATGAATGAATTCAACAATATAACCAGAACCTAAAGCATTCTTTCCATGATCTACAAGCATAGAAAATTTACTACTCTCCACATAAGCAAAATTCTTCTCATTAATAGTAGTGGGAGCAAACTCAACAAAATAACTATCATGTGATTGAAAATTAAGATCAAGATGACAAGTTTCATGGTTATCATTATTCTTTAAAGCATACGTGTCATCACAATAATCATCATAGATAGGAGGCATGCTTTCATCATAGTAAATTTTCTCATCAAAGCTTGGGGAACAAAAAATATCATCTTCATCAAAAATAGCTTCCCCAAGCTTGTGGCTTTGCATATCATTAGAATCATGGATATTCAAGGAATTCATACTAACAACATTGCAATCATGCTCATCATTCACATATTTTATGCCAAGAATTCTATATAATTCTTCTTCTAGTACTTGAGCACAATTTTCCTTCCCATCATACTCACGAAAGATATTAAAAAGGTGAAGCGTATGAGACAAACTCAATTCCATTTTTTTGTAGTTTTCTTTTATAGACTAACTAGTGCTAAAACAAGAAACAAAAAGATTAGATTGCAAGATCTAAAGATATACCTTCACTTACCTAGCCTCCCGGCAACGGCGTCAGAAAAGAGCTTGATGTGTACTACACAACCTTCTTCTTGTAGACGTTGTTGGGCCTGCAAGTGCACAGGTTTGTAGGACAGTAGCAAATTTCCCTCAAGTGGATGACCTAAGGTTTATCAATCCGTGGGAGGCGTAGGATGAAAATGGTCTCTCTCAAACAACCCTGCAACCAAATAACAAAGAGTCTCTTGTCTCCCCAACACACCCAATACAATGGTAAATTGTATAGGTGCACTAGTTCATGAAGAGATGGTGATACAAGTGCAATATGGATGGTAGATAAATGTATTTGTAATCTGAAATAATAAAAACAGCAAGGTAACAAGCGGTAAAAGTGAGCGCAAACGGTATTGCAATGATAGGAAACAAGGCCTAGGGTTCATACTTTCACTAGTGCAAGTTCTCTCAACAATAATAACATAGATAAATCATATAACAAGCCCTCAACATGCAACAAAGAGTCACTACGAAGCCACTAATAGCGGAGAACAAACATAAGATTATGGTCGGGTACGAAACCACCACAAAGCTATTCTTTCGGATCGATCTATAAAAGCGTTCGTACTAGAATAACACCTTAAGACACAAATCAATCAAAACCCTAATGTCACCTAGATACTCCATTGTCACCTCAAGTATCCGTGGGCATGATTATAAGATATGTATCACACAATCTCAGATTCATCCAACCAACATAAAAGTACTTCAAAGAGTGCCCCAAAGTCTCTACCGGAGAGTCAAGAACGTGTGCCAACCCCTATGCATAGGTTCCCAATGTCACGAAACCCGCAAGTTGATCACCAAGACATACATCAAGTGTTCTCATAAAAGACTCAATCCGATAAGATAACTTCAAAGGGGAAACTCAATTCATCACAAGAGAGTAGAGGGGGAGAAACATCATAAGATCCAACTACAATAGCAAAGCTCGGGATACATCAAGATCGTGCCATGGAGGAACACGAGAGAGAGAGAGAGATCAAACACATAGCTACTGGTACATACCCTCAGCCCCGAGGGTGAACTACTCCCTCCTCGTCATGGAGAGCGCCGGGATGATGAAGATGGCCACCGGAGATGGATCCCCCCTCCGGCAGGGTACCGGAAAGGGGTCCCGATTGGTTTTTGGTGGCTCAGGAGGCTTTCGGCGGCGGAACTCCCGATCTATCTTCTGTTCTGGAAGTTTTAGGGTACGTAGGTATATATGGGTGAAAGGAGAACGTCGGTGAAGCTACGGGGGCCCCATGAGGCAGGGGGGTGCTCCCAGGGGGGTGGGCACGCCCCCCACCCTCGTGAGCACCTCCCGTATCTTCTGACGTGGAGTCCAAGTCCATCAGGTGGGTTTCCTTCCAAAAATAACTTCTCCAGTTGATTTCGTTCCGTTTTGACTCCGTCTGATATTCCTTTTCCTCGAAACACTGAAATAGGCATAAAACAGCAAATCTGGGCTGGGCCTCCGGTTAATAGGTTAGTCCCAAAAATAATATAAAAGTGGAAAATAAAGCCCAATATTGCCTAAAACAGTAGATAAAGTAGCATTGAGCAATAAAAAATTATAGATACGTTGGAGACGTATCAAAGACCGACAGTGGTTAATCATATGTACGTATCTGCATATCATGCCTGAGTCATGTTCTGGACCAGCAAAACAAAAATTTGTAGTACTCAACGCGATTGACTGTGCAGGCCTTCGATGCCCCGGAAAACTAGGAGCCTCCTGTTAGGCGATTAGGGTTTCGGTGGAAAGGCGGCGCTCGTCGACGGCTCATCGGCGGGGCGCATCAAATCTCTTTGTCTGGAGATGGCTGCGTCTACGGATGCAAGCGGCAGCTCGAGGGGGCCGCAATCCCCGAGGTCGGCGAGGGCACAGATGGAGGAGGCGATGGGAAAGTTGGACCTCACCGAGGAAGAAGCCACCCCCTTGGTGGTCGACAATCTCGATGAAGGAGTCCCGTAGAAGTGGTCAATTGCCGGCAAAGTAATGCATTGGAAGATCTTTCATGTCCAAACCATGGCCAATGCTTTGAGACCGGCATGGGGTAACCCTAGGGGTTTGTCTTTCAGGCCGGTGGGTGAGAACACCTTCGTGGCTGATTTTGAGAATCGCCGTGATCGCGATCATGTGCGTCATGGCTCGTCGTGGCACGTGAGTAGGCATGCAGTAATTGTTGCGGATTTTCATGAGACCGTCGGAGCTAAAGTTTGACAGATTGCAGTTGTGGGCTAGGGTTCCAAATCTACCCTTCAACTTGAAGACTGAAAATTGGGGAAAACAGATTGCTAAACAGATTGATGTCAACGCGACGTTAGTTCACTTTGATCCCGTGGGGGGATTCTTGAGGGCAAGGGTGACAATTGATGTACACAAACCTTTGCGTCGTTGGATCCTTATTGATTCAGCGAAGAGGAAGTCTCGGGACTGGTATGATATTCAGTATGAGCATGTGCCGAACTTCTGTTTCTCGTGTGGTCGGCTTGGCCACTCTGATTTAGTTTGTCCTACTCCGGGTACCCGTGATGAGAATGGAGAGCTATCTTTCAATATTAGCTTGCGAGCGCCAGAGGACAGGAAGGGAGCTGCGTCGAGTGACGGCTCGGCTAAGGAGCCACAAAACTCTGCTACCAGTAAGAAAGATGCAGCTTCAGCGAATAGCAAAACAAGGGTCAATGAGGAGGAGAGTTATACACAAGAGGAAGGGTGGTCCTCAGACTGAAAAAGTTTATCGAAGGGTTGAAACACTTGCCCTGCCAAGTGCTGGAAATCTGACGAACACAGGTGGCACTCCTACTGATATGGTGATGTTCACAACTCAGAAACCTGATGGTTCGGCTGGTATAGAGGGGGATGGGGGAGGAGACGTTCGTGCTACGGAACCAGACCCAAAAAAGAAGAAGCCAACCCCCACATCTTCTGAAAACTCGGCAGCGGCTGCGGGTCAGCCCTGCCAGGAGCCATGAAATGTTTGAGTTGGAACTGCCGGGGGCTTGGGAACCCCGAGGCAGTTCGAGAGCTTCGAAAATTAACGAAGCAAGAAGGGCCTGCTTTGCTCTTTGTTTCAGAGACGAAGATCGAGCTAAGAGGGTGGAGATCCTGCAACACAGTTTAGGGTTTGCGGGTGCTTTCTTGATTGACAGTCTTGGGTTTAAGTGGTGGAATTGGCCTGTTTTGGTCAAGGGATGTACAAGTTGAGTTAAAGAGTTACAGTGCTGGACATATTGATGTCATTGTCCGGGCAGCTGATTTATCTACACCGGAGTGGAGGTTTACGGGGTTTTACGGAGCCCCAAGGTCTAAAGATCGCCACCACAGCAGGAGATGCTTGAGACTGTTGCATTCAGTACTGCACCATGCGTGGCTGTGTCTTGGGGACTTTAACGAGACTATGTATGGCACATAACACTTTAGCAGGGCTGCGCGATCAGAGACGCAAATGTTAGCTTTTCGAGAAGCATTGGAAGATTGTTCCTTGCAGGACCTAGGGTTCTCAGGGGTACCATTCACATGGGATAACAATCAAGGGGGGTCATTGAATGTTAAATCCCGCCTTGACAGAGGTGTAGCGAATGAGGCTTTTCTTCAGCGATTTGATACGGTCCGTGTTCGGCATATTAGCATGGTTGAATCAGATCACTGCTTTGTTTTGGTTGAACCGCATTTTGCTCAATCAGCAAGGAGACCAAAACTTTTCCGGTATGAGGATGTTTGGCAGTCCCATGTAGAGTATGACAGTTTTGTTGCTGAGGCATGGAGAAGGAACCATGCTGGACAAGGACTCGAAGGAATACAGGACACCCTACATAAACTCCAGAGTGAGTTAGGAGCGTGGGTGCTAAGGAATTCGGATGCCTTGCCAAGAAGGTTAAAAAGCTACAGTCAAAGCTTGAGGTTTTGAGGAAGCAATCTATTGGTAGAGGCCCGACGGATGAGGAGAAAGCTACAGTGCTGAAACTTCGTGAAGCATTGAGGCAAGAGGAGATATGGATGAGACAGCGTTCCCGAGTGTCGTGGCTGCGGAAAGGAGACCGAAACACAGCCTACTATCATGCACAAGCGGCACAGCGGAAACGCGTAAATAGGGTTGCCAACCTTCGTCGTGCAGATGGATCCTTTTGTGCATCTGAGGCTGAAGACATGGCGGAAGTACAGTCTTTCTATCAGAACTTATATACCTCTCAAGGGTATAATGATATGAGTGAGCTGTTGCAGTTTGTTCCCGAGCGTGTCACCGGGGAAATGAATATGATGCTGGATAAGCCATATGAACCGGAGGAGGTCCGAGCTGCGCTGTTCCAGATGTCACCTTCGAAGGCGTCGGCAGTTGATGGTTTTACCGCGGGGTTTTCCCAGCGGCACTGGAATTTCATTCAAGGAGATTTAGTACCCGCTATCCTGGGTTTTCTTAATGGGGGCGAGCTACCGGAGGGTTTCAACGACACCTCGATCACACTCATCCCAAAGGTACGCAACCCTCAATGCATTGCTCAGTACCGACCCATCTCATTGTGTCCGGTTCCTTACAAGATCGGGGCCAAGATGATCACTAATCGCTTGAAAGAGCTAATGGACACTGTGGTTGGTGAAGAGCAAAGTGTTTTTGTGCCTGGTAGGTTGATTACTGATAATGTTGTGGTGGCTTTTGAAAGCGTCCACACGATGAGGAGAAGGAAGAAAGGGAAGAATTATTCTTGTGCTGTCAAGTTAGACATGATGAAGGCCTATGATCGGGTCGAATGGCACTATTTGGAGGCAATTATGTCTAAACTTGGGTTCAGCGGTAACTTTGTGAACCTAATAATGAAGTGTGTTTCTTCAGTAAGGTTTACAGTGAGAGTTAATGGGGAGCTTCTGCCATATTTTACACCATCATGTGGTTTACGTCAAGGAGATCCCGTATCTCCTTTTCTCTTCTTATTATGTGCAGAAGGACTTACTTCATTGCTGAATTCCTATGGCTCCCCATTTATTGACAGAGGCATCCGTGTGTCCTTTCGGGCACCATGGGTGAGGCACTTGTTATTTGCCGATGATAGTCTAATCTTCATCAGTGCAACGCCGGAGAGTGTGGTTCGTCTGAATGAAATTTTGATCATATACGCTTCATGTTCCGGCCAGGCTGTTAATAGAAACAAAAGTGCAGTCTTCTTTTCGCCGAACACTCCAACAGATAGAAGGCATGAGTTGAAGATCCTGTTGGGCATACAAGTGGAGGCGTTCAGTGATCAGTATCTTGGACTTCCAACTGCGGTTGGGAGGATTACTAGTGGTACTTTTGACCACATTGGAGAGGATCACGGAGTAAAATGAACGGGTGGGCCGAGAGACTCCTAGCCTGCGCTGGAAGAGAATCACTTATCAAATCGGTCATCCAAGCAATCCCAATGTTCATTATGAGCTGCTTTCTTTTGACAAAGAAGGTGTGCAAAAGTTTGACGGCCAGTATGGCTAAGTTTTGGTGGAGCGGAACCCTGGATCGTCGATCTATGCATTGGTTGGCATGGGACAAGCTCGCTTCCCCGAAAGCTCGTGGGGTTATGGGTTTTAGGGACCTGAAGCTCTTCAACTTGGCGCTGCTTAGCAAGCATGGGTGGAGGTTTATCACCAACCCTGAATCGCTTTGTGCTCGGGTAATGAAGGGCCGCTACTTTCCTGATGGTGAGTTTATGGAGGCCATGGTGCCAAAGACTTCCTCTGCAATTTGGCGAGCGATAGTTGCAGGCAGGGCGGCGCTCCAATCTGGATTGATTAAGAGGGTGGGAGACGGAACTACAATCTCTGTTCGGCACGACAGATGGATCCTAGGCCTCGCATCTTTGTCGCCCATGGTGGTTCCGGGCGGGACTACTATTGGGACGGTTGATCAACTCGTTGACTTCAAGAATTGGACGTGGCGTCGGGACCTGATTAGAGATGTTTTTACCGCACCCGACGCTGATGCTATTCTGAATATCCCACTACGGGCAGGTGGTGGTGATGATTTCCTTGCTTGGGCCCATGAAAGAAGTGGCATCTATTCTGTAAAGTCGGCGTATCGTGCTCTTGTGACTCAGAAGGAGCTTGTAGCTCTAGAGGAAGGGACGGTTACCGGATCCTCACAGACCGAAGAACAGATGTGGAAGTCGCTTTGGAAGCTCAAGGTGTTGCCAAAGGTTTGTGTTTTCTGGTGGAGGGTGGTACGTGGAATACTCCCAAATGAATGTACCTTGAGGCATCGACATATTAAGGTAATTAGCAGATGTAATGTCTGTAATGCAATGGATGAGGACCTAATGCACGCCCTAGTGCATTGCTCCCATGCAAAGTTGTTCTAGGAACAAGCATTTGCTCTCTTCGATCTTCGAAGGCCAAGATTGCACCCGGATACATGGTCCCGTGACATTTTATGTGAAGGGAGGTTTTCTGATGTGGAAAGGGCTCAAATGATATCAGTTATGTGGGCGATATGGCACTCCAGGAATAGAGTTACTCATGCAGATGATCAGCTTGATCCTTATACCTCGGTTAAGAGGATCAGGGAGGACTTGGCTTTGCTAGATATGCCAGACAAACATGCATCGGTACTCCCGGGTTTTGGGTGGATTCCTCCAGAGTTGGGGATAGTCAAGATCAACACAGACGCGGCTGTGAATGTGGATTCCAACATGATAGAAGTGGGCGGTGTTGCTCGCTCCAAAAATGCTTTGTTGGGTGCATGGAGTAAACCCCATCCGGGGATTTCGGATTCGTTCATTGGGGAGACACTGGTGTTGCGCGATGGAGTTATCTTCGCTAGTCTACGTGGCTTCTCCCATGTGATCATGGAAACCGACCGCCTGGAGATTGTTAATCTCTGGAACACTGGTCACAATAGCCTTTCTGTTGTGGCTCCTTTACTTTTAGAAATTAGAGAGCTAGCTGTCTCCTTTTCTTCTTTTGTTATTCAACATGTAAGTAGATCAGCCAATGTTCCGGCCCACCTTTGTGCTAAACATGCATGCACATTGATGGTCACCAAAAGTTGGACTGGATCTAGACCATCTTTCCTACTCACCAGCCTCTTGGCTGATGATGCTAGGAGTTCTTTCGTTGAATAAAAGCTCTCTATTGGAACGCAAAAAAAAGCAAAACAAAAATTCACCTCGGGAGAGTGCTAGCTAGAAAATCCTGTTAAAAAAAGGATCCATATAGTATCCCTCAGATTTTATCAATGGTGTGCCCAACTCCATTACCCTCTGTATCTTCACCACCTTGAAGTATTACCTCCAGCAATCCCCTGCAGACACCAACATTGCTATTGAAATCCTGGACCACACCTGCGAGCACACCGTCTTCCACAAGGAGCAGACACTAGGTGAATGTCCCATGTCTGTGCCCCTGGTACTCAAGAGGAGTGAGCTGGAGGCGGCAGCATGCGTCCATGCCAAAGACTACATCCCGGTGAGGTGCACAATGAAGTTCACCGGCGGGAAGAGGACGCCGGACAACAAGTCCAACTGGTGGTGCCTTCTTGGAAGAAGCTTTAGCTTCTTTTCCAATTTAAAGAGGAACGCCAAGCTTACCACAAGATTGTTGTCCAACCGCTCCGTCGACAAGTCGGCTGCCTGATTCGGTCCTCGTCACTCCTTGATTCGTTGGGCACCACACTCCTTGATCAATTTTGGCATGAATTGGAGCTACTGATGTTGGTACTCAATCCGTTCAAAAATTAAGTGTCGTGGTAATTTGAAGTGAAGTCACGACCCTTATTTTGGAACAGAGGGAGCACTAGCTAGTTAATCATTTTTAGTCATCCTTATGTCCTTTGCGTGTATTGTTATTCGACATTGAATTTGGTGCTTTCGCGGATTCTGCTTGTGAGAAAATGGAAGTTATTTTTTGCCGATGTCATCATTAATTGGCATGGATCGATCGATTTTAATCCCAATGCGTATTATCAATTAGCCAATATTTTGATTCCGTAAAAATAAGCCCATTATGTATTATCAATGACATGATCCTGAGATGAAATCAGTGTCCATCACATGATTCTCCGTCTCTCCCTGATTTATCACATGTGTGCAATAAAGAAGGCACGTTTTTTTCTTGCCTATTTTCTTTCCCCAGTCATGTTGTACTACACTCATTTTCTTGAAACATAGCAGCGTGACGCTCGACCATGATCTGAATCTTCGGTATCACGTGTTGTACTCTTCACAGTGAAGATGCGCAGAAGGTTCAGACCATGGTGTCAAGTCTATAGATCATGAGGTTACCAACAGAGACAACAACTCAACATCCAGTGATTATGGAAACAACCTTGCCAACAAAGAGGCAGTGGGCGACGCCTAACATGACATGACATCTCCAGCTCCATGTCTCGGAGATGTGGAAATCTTCCACATCGTCCTCCACGGTTCGGTCATCAACCTCCCCGAAGGCGGTCCTCCACAGGAACATGCTCAAGCCAGACCATATGCTAGCTAAAGGGGTGATTGTCGAGACGAGCAACATCGCCAAGGGCATTATGGCCCCCTTGCGTGTTGCTGTTTCTTCTTCTTCTTGCGAGTACCTCATGGCGTGCGAGAAGACGCTTGAGACATTCGAGCTCCTGGGTATGGATTTGGTGTTACTGTGCAGATGCGGCAATGACCTTGTTGCCATCCTCGCTGATCGGTCATCCAAACTCCAAAGTTTGATTTTACAGTCGCCAATCGAGTCTAAGATGGCGACTCTCAGGAATTGTTTCAAAGCAATGGATATGGAGATGAGGGAGTTTGGAAGGGGAGTGTTAAGAAGAATGCCCAAGCATGGCAACTGCACTATGATGACTTTTGTACACATCATTATTAACTATATATACCACACAAAAAAAGTTTATCAACTATATATGAAATGCTGCCGTTTTTGGTGCACATCAACTTCATCTTGTGCACGGCAATGCTATACGAGATGGAGTCACAGCTCAATATGTTTACTAGTAGTATCTTTTGTATGCATCCATGAAATATTCTTGTAGTAAGATAGCTCTTACCGACAGTTTCATCACGATGGCAGATGCTGACGAAAGTCATCTGCTACCAGGAAAGTCATCACGACACATCCATCATATTTACATACTTCTTCCAATATACTGCATAATTATATACTAACATGGATTGCAAATCCCGAATTTCTAGTACTAGTAAAAGGCAATTAGGTAGATAACACGGTCTGATATTCAACCTGGGCAGAAACTAGCAAACAAATGAAAGAAAATAGTATAATAGTGTAATTACATACGGTTCTGCTAATCGATTTTAGTTAGTTCAATCTTGTTGTTTCGGCAGATTCCTCCACATGCCCACCAAAAACTTAACCAGTAGGTGGACATGGACAGATGCATCACCATCTTTGTATATGATTTCACTAAGTCTAAGGCTCTCACACTTGAAATACACCGAGTCCTGCGAATCATTGTGAAGGTGTTCCTTCATGTCCTTGTTTGGTGTAAATTCCATGGCCTGTAGAACAGCATAAAGAACTAATATTACAGAGGAAACTGAGTTATGCATGGTAATATATATAGTTGACGCTGAAAGAAGATGCAGTACCACCTCGCAGCGGCGCAAAGTGAGCTTCTGTAGGTGACGCGAGTTCCGCAGGAAAGGCTCCAGCCCCATGAAGTCTTGGGCAATACGACACTTGTCGAGGGACAATGTCCTCAGGTTGTTGAATAGAGGAAACTTGGAATAATCTAGCAACTGCATGTAACCGACACTGTTATAGTTTCTATATGTTATAAACTAGATAAATCTAATGGATGCTGAGGAGGAGGAGAAAACAAATGTACCGTGAGGGCAAAATCCGATAAATGCAGACTTGTCACATTGTACAGTGCGGCAAGAAGACATGATTCGTGTGCAGTTGTAGCGAAATAGAAATCGAGCTGAATGGATGCATGCATCGACAAGAGATGGCATTGTATGTGGTTCGGTGGTATCGAGGATCCAAGCAAGCTCGTCGGCAGCCAGGCAAAGAGAAACTAGAGCAGGGGCCTCTATAATCAAGGGCAAAATCTCACCAGCATCCACATCGTAGTTGCCGTGGACGAGCAATGTTTTGAGTGAGCAGGAGGAGATCCTGACAGACGCAAGATTTTGAGCCGGCAAGGCCATGATGATGTACCAATATCTTGGAGGATGGTGCTGCGGAGTGCGGACCAAATCCCAATCCCAACGCTCCCAAGTCGCGTGCAGCCGGAAGTCTTCCAGCAGCGCGACACTATGGCTGCGCACAAGGTTGGTGGTGAAGTTGTGGAAGTAAGGCGGCCCGCTGGTGAAGTCCCCGTCGTCGATGTCGAGGCACGGCACGGTGCGCCAGAGGTTCCTCCACCTCGTGGACAGGACGCACGTCTGCACCATCTGCAGGGCCTTGAGGCGCGACAGGATGGCGTGCAGGAGTTCGTCCGGCAGCGCGCTCAGACGGTCGTCGGCATGGCGCGGACGCTTCGGCATGGTGAAGGCGTCCATGGAGCGCACTGGCCTTTGTTTTTCCGTTGGTGTCAGCCTGGGAGGGTAGGAGAAGATACCTGGTGCGAGATTAATCTGCTGATTGCAGCGGCGGCGCCGCCATGTGCAAGGAGAGGAAATTGGAGATCTGATTATATGTCTATCCCTCTTTTTTTTTCCCCTCCGTTCTTCAACTATTTTAATTTTCCATTGGCAACTACTCTGCGCCGGCGCACCGGCCCAAGTTTCGGCCGGTCGCCGCGCAGCCGTCCGATCTGTCCAACATAAACCGTTGGATCCTGTTTTGCATCGTCTTCCTCCCCCGGATCTCAGACACACAAGCAGCGGTGGCTTCTCCCCACGCACGCACTTGCACGGGCACCACAGACCGCCCAAATCAAGAGCTCGGGTTGCCTCCCATCGCCGCCAGGTTGCAGCCACACATCACCATGGGGGCGGGGCGTCGTGCCTTGTGGAAGCGAGCTGATGATGATTTCCACGACGCACCGCCGGCGACCCCACGAGCTCATGTCGTCCCGGGGCCCCCTCCGGGTATCCATGGAGTGTAACTTACGGCACCCACGTAGCAATCATCGTCCTGCTTCTTCATGTATCGTGAATAGTCCAAGGACTTACGGCCTGGAACACAGTGAAAAACAGAAAAAGGGGCCTGGCCCAACTAGTAGCAGGCTAGCAGCTACATGCATCGCCACAACGCACGCATGGATCGATTACGGGAGCAGTTTATCACGCAGCTAGTACTTGCGGCGCCGCCGGCTTTTCGCCTCACGCCTAGATCGTGGCCGATGAATCAGTGAATCTCGCTGGAGGAGGCAAAATTTCGTGTTTTGACCCTTTTTCAATAAAAATTCAGGATTTAATCTCGATTCAATTTTTTTCATGATTTGACCCTTTTTCCTACCGCCAGGGCCTTTGGCGGTAGGGTTATACAGCCTACCGCCACCTGGCGGTAGGCTCCGGGTAGTTATTTCCCCCGAGATGCCCGCGCCCGGTTCCATCTCCCCCCCCCACCCACTCCCCCCCCCCCCCCCTCGTCGGCATATTCCTTTTTCTCCCCCAAGTCGCCCCTCTTTCCCTCTCTCATCTCCTCCACTCCCTCCCTCGGATCTTCAACGATTCTTCACCGTTTTGGTGACCGAGATGACCCCAAAGAGAGAATCGTAAGCTCCTCCGATCCCTCAAATTAGTTTTTGCAAACTTGCTTCCGATTCGACGCATTATTTGCTTCAAATCCCTCATTTTTTGGAACTTAGATTGGATTTTTTTGGCCTAAGATTGTTTTAGCTTGATTTTAGTTCTAGTTCCTAGTTCTTTACTAAGTAGTGGTAATGAATATGAACTCTAATCAATAGTTCATATGTTAGTGTGTGAAGATAAATTTTTTTGTTAAAAAAATTATGATGTGATGCATGTGGGAGGAATTGATTGTAGGTTGATGATGTATGTTGATATGATGATATGAAGATGTTGGAGGATTTTTTTTGTTTACAAACATGTTGATATGATGATATGAAGATGTTGTTTGGAGATAATACATTGAAGATTATTGTTGGAGGATTTTTTTTTTGTGATATGATGCATGTTGATATGATTAAAAAGGGGAAGGAATTTTATTTTGATACGAGTAATGTTGATATGATTTGATCCATCATGGTGACATGATGCATGGTGATATGATGCATGGTGATATGATATGATTTTTTTTGTGATATGATGAATGGTGATATGATTTTGATATGATGTGGTTACGATGTTTTTGTTTATGAATTTTTATTAAGGCGGCCACCTCTTGCGGACAACATCGGCCCACGGTACTCCATGCTTGACTAAGCATTCGACAGGGGTCATCGTGCCCGTTTCATAGAGAACGGAGAGGTAAATAATATGAAAGAAATATTGATCAAAGTTTTCGGATTGATGAAAATAATTTCCTAACTTTTGGCGTTCACTTTTTGGCAGATGCTCCAGCCACTGCGCATGAGGGATCACGGGGTTCATGGGCATATGGACTACGACGAGCGCTATGCGCCGTTCTTCAAGAGAGCCCGGCTGTTGGGTTTCGTGTTGCAGTTCAAGCGTCAGCCACCGACGCTTGTCCACGCAGCTCTGACAGCTGTTGGGGAACATAGTAATTTCAAAAATTTCCTACGCACACGCAGGATCATGGTGATGCATAGCAACGAGAGGGGAGAATGTTGTCCATGTACCCTCGTAGACCGAAAGCGGAGCGTTAACTGCTTAGCGGTTGATGTAGTCGTCGTCTTCATGATCCGACCGATCAAGTACCGAGCATACGGCACCTCCGAGTTCAGCACACGTTCAAATCGATGGCGTCCCTCGAACTCCGATCCAGCCGAGCTTTGAGGGAGAGTTCCACAAGACAACGGTGTGGTGACGATGATGATGTTCTACCGACGCAGGGCTTCGCCTAAGCACCGCTACGATATTATCGAGGTGGATTATGGTGGAGGGGGACACCGCACACGGCTAAGAGATCCAAGGGATCAATTGTTGTGTCTATGGGGTGCCCCCCTCCTCCGTATATAAAGGAGGGGAGGAGAGGGCCGGCCAGAAGGAGGAGGCGCGCCCAAGAGGGGGAGTCCTACTCCCACCGGGAGTAGGACTCTTCCTTTTCCTATTTGGAGAGGGAGAGGGAAGGAAGAGGAAGCAGGGGGGAAGGAAAGGGGGGGGGGCCTCCCAATTCGGATTGGGCTTGGGGGGGGGGGGGCCTCCCTTGCTCCTTGCCCCTCCTTTCCACTAAAGCCCATTAAGGCTCACATACCTCCCACGGGGTTCCGATAACCTGCCGGTGCTCCGCTATTCTCCCGATATCACCAGGAAGCATTCCGGTGTCCAAATATAGTCGTCCAATATATCGATCTTTATGTCTCGACCATTTCGAGACTCCTCGTCATGTCCGTGATCACATCCGGGACTCCGAACTACCTTTAGTACATCAAAACACATAAACTCATAATATAACCGTCATCCAACTTTAAGCGTGCGGACCCTACGGGTTCAAGAACTATGTAGACATGACCGAGACACGTCTCCGGTAAATAACCAATAGCGGAACCTGGATGCTCATATTGGCTCCCACATATTCTACGAAGATCTTTATCGGTCAAACCGCATAACAACATATGTTGTTCCCTTTGTCATCGGTATGTTACTTGCCCGAGATTCGATCGTCGGTATCTCAATACCTAGTTCAATCTCGTTACCGGCAAGTCTCTTTACTCGTTACGTAATACATCATCCCGCAACTAACTCATTAGTCACATTGCTTGCAAGTCTTACAGTGATGTGCATTACCGAGAGGGCCCAGAGATACCTCTCCAACAATCGGAGTGACAAATCCTAATCTCAAAATACGCCAGCTCAACAAGACCTTCAGAGACACTTGTAGAGCACTTTTATAATCACCCAATTATGTTATGACGTTTGGTAGCACACAATATGTTCCTCCGGTAAACGGAAGTTGCATAATCTCATAGTCATAGGAACGTGCATAAGTCATGAAGAAAGCAATAGCAACATACTAAACGATCAAGTGCTAAGCTAACGGAATAGGTCATGTCAATCACATCATTCTCTAATGATGTGATCCCGTTAATCAAATGAAAACTCATGTCTATGGCTAGGAAACTTAACCATATTTGATTCAACGAGCTAGTCAAGTAGAGGCATACTAGTGACACTATGTTTGTCTATGTATTCACACATGTATTATGTTTCCGGTTAATACAATTCTAGCATGAATAATAAACATTTATCGTGAAATAAGGAAATAAATAATAACTTTATTATTGCCTCTAGGGCATATTTTCTCTAGTCTCCCACTTGCACTAGAGTCAAATCTAGTTCACATCATCATGTGATTTAACACCAATATTCATATCTGTATATAATTAACACCCATAGTTCACATCGTCATGTGACCAACACCCAGAGGGTATACTAGAGTCAATAATCTAGTTCACACTGATATGTGATTAACACCTAAAGAGTACTAAGGTGTGATCATGTTTGCTCGTGAGAGAAGTTTAGTCAACGGGTCTGTCACATTCAGAGCCGTATGTATTTTGCAAAATATTGTATGTCTACAATTCTCTGCACGGAGCTACACTAGCTAATTGCTCCCACTTTCAATATGTATTCAGATCGAGAGTTAGAGTCATCTGGATTGGTGTAAAATCTTGCACCGATGTAACTCTTTACGACGAACTCTTTTTTCACCTCCATAATCGAGAAACATTTCCTTAGTCCTTACTAAGGATATTCTTGACCGCTGTCCAGTGATCTACTCCTAGATCAAAATTGTACTCCCTTGCCAAACTCAGAGCAAGGTATACAATAGGTCTGGTACACAACATAGCATACTTTATAGAACCTATGACTGAGGCATAGGGAATGACTTTTCATTCTCTTTCTATTTTCTGCCATGGTCAAGTTTTGAGTCTTACTCAACTTCACACCTTGCAACACAGGCAAGAACTCCTTCTTTGACTGTTCGATTTTGAACTACTTCAAAATCTTATCAAGGTATGTACTCATTGGAAAATCTTATCAAGCGTCTTGATCTATCTCCATAGATCTTGATGCTCAATGTGTAAGCAGCTTCATCGAGGTCTTTCTTTGAAAAACTCTTTTCAAATATCCCTTTATGCTATTCAGAAATTCTATATCATTTCCAATCAACAATATGTCATCCACATATAATATTAGAAATGCTACAGAGCTCCCACTCAATGCGAGGACTAGGGATTTCCATGCAATGGATGCACTAAGAGCTATAAGTGTATGAAAGCTCGAACTGGAAACTAAGTGGGTGTGCATCCAACTTGCTTGCTCATGAAGACCTAGGGCATTTTGAGGAAGCCCATCGTTAGAATATACAAGCCAAGTTCTATAATGAAAATTCCCACTAGTATATGAAAGTGATAACATAGGAGACTCTCTATATGAAGTACATGGTGCTACTTTGAAGCACAAGTGTGGTAAAAGGATAGTAACATTGCCCCTTTTCTTTTTTCTTTTCTTTTTTTTCTTTTTTTGGGTGGGCTTCTTTGGCCCCCCTTTTTTATTTAGGCTTCTTTGGCCTTTTTTTTTTCTTTTTTTTTCCTTTTTTTCATGGGGCAATGCTCTATAATGATGATCATCACACTTTTATTTACTTACAACTCAATATTACAAATCGATACTAGAACAAAGATATGACTCTATATGAATGCTTCCAGCGGTGTACCGGGATGTGCAATGATCTAGCATAGCAATGACATCAAAAAACGGAGAAGCCATGAAAACATCATGCTAGCTATCTTACGATCATGCAAAGCAATATGACAATGAATGCTCAAGTCATGTATATGATGATGATGGAAGTTGCATGGCAAGATATCTCGGAATGGCTATGGAAATGTCATGATAGGTAGGTATGGTGGCTGTTTTGAGGAAGATATAAGGAGGTTTATGTGTGATAGAGCGTATCATATCATGGGGTTTGGATGCACCGGCGAAGTTTGCACCAACTCTCGAGGTGAGAAAGGGCAATGCACGGTACCGAAGAGGCTAGCAATGATGGAAGGGTGAGACTGCGTATAATCCATGGACTCAACATTAGTCATAAAGAACTCACATACTTATTGTAAAAATTTATTAGCCCTTGAAACAAAGTACTACACGCATGCTCCTAGGGGGGAGGTTGGTAGGAGTTAACCATCGCGCGCCCCCGACCTTCACGCAAAGATAAACAATCAAAATACAATGCGTGTCAATTTGGTTACATAGTTAGTAGACCATACGTGCATGCTTCGGGAATCACAAACCTTAACACCAACATCCTTACTAAACACAACCATCTACTAGTACCTCCCACATATTATCATCTCTATATCGCAAAACTATTGCAAGGAATCAAACATATCATATTCAGCGATCTACAAGTTTATGTAGGATTTTATGACTAACCATGTGAATGACCAATTCCTGTCATCTCTCTAAATAGATATAAGTGAAGAAAGAGAGTTTAATTCTTTCTACAAAAGATATGCCCACGCTCTAACAAATATAAGTGAAGCAAAAGAGCACTCTACAAATGGCGGTTTTCTATGTGAAGAGAAACAGGCAATCCAGACTTCAAATGATATAAGTGAAGCACATGAAGCATTCTATAAAGCCATACTCAAAAGATTTAAGTGAAGTGCAATGAGAATTCTGTAAATCAACGAAGCACTATCTCATACCATCATGGTGCATAAAAGAAAAGTGAAAACTAAATGCAAAAGACGCTCCAAGACTTGCACATATCGCATGAACGAAACGAATACGAAAACATAACGATACTTGTTGAAGAAAGAGGGGATGCCTTCCGGGGCATCCCCAAGCTTAGATGCTTGAGTCTCCTTGAATATTTACTTGGGGTGCCGTGGGCATCCCCAAGCTTGAGCTCTTGCCTCTCTTCCTTTTCCTCATATCGAGACCTTCTCGATCAAACACTTCATCAACACAAAACTTCAACGAAAAACTTGGTAAGATCTGTTAGTATATGGGGTGGAGAAACTCACCGAAGTTGTTGCCTGGATATTCAGCTCAAAAAATTTATAAATATATACATATCTTTGCTAGCCACCATATCCTGCTCTGTTTATCATTTTAGGTATTCACGTCCGTTCAGAATTGAAGTGCCACCCTCCAAGCTACTAAATCCCAACATCGATCATATACTGAAAGAAAAAAAACTATACACACCACATCTTATGAACAAAATTCATCTAAGACTGAAATTACTTCGAGTCAGCATATACCAATAGATCTGACAAAAAAAAATTCTAAGCAAAGAACAACCACATACAGCGCACTAAATCACAGATTTAAAAACATAATGTCGAGGGATTTTTCAGAGAGAGAGAGAGAGAGAGGTCGTCAGGACTCGAGGCGGAGAAACTCACCAGAGTGTCATTGCAAGTCAAATGGATATGGTCTCTTGAATATGAACGGTAAAAGTCTGGCCTTCTGAAGAAGAAAGAAACCACCGGTGCTGATTTGTTCCGATCTGGGAGATGAATTCGCTTGCCAGGAGAGAGAGAGAGAGAGAGAGAGAGAGAGAGAGAGAGAGATGAGTTACCTCATCGTGGGAAATCACCGGCGGCGGCAGCAGGGAGTACGTGGCGACGGTGGGGAGCAGGGTGGTGTGGGAGCACTGGTGGAGAGGCAGGACAACGCGGGGGCAGCGGTGGAGAAGCTAGATGGCATGGAGCAGTGCTCCGCCACGGCCAACAAGAGCTGCCGGCACAGGTTGAGCCTGGTCTTCGCCAGGATCTGCCCGGTGCCCAAGACGACGAGGCCGGGGTTCTTGGTGACGAGGTGGGGATGGAGCGACGGAGGAGAGCTCGTGGAGGATGGGTGGTGTGGGGCGGCGGGAGGGTTTGAGGACGATGGCGCAGTGCAGCGGCCGGCCGGAGAGAGCAAGCGTTGCGATGTTGGGGGCGGCACAAGTGGCGGCTTGTGGTGGGGAATTAGGGATTTCAGCATACCTCGAGGGGAAGAGGAGTGAAGTTCGCGGGCTGGGCCAAAGTTTAGCGCTAGAAATTTTCGTCTGCGCGCGCTTGGCCCATTTTGCCACAGGCGGACGGTTGGCGTTATTTACCGACCCACAGTTCGATGGGAATAGGAGAAATCCCGACCGACCACTCGATGGTAAATATGCATGAATTCTCGACCGATAGTTTGTTAGCGTATGAAGGTTTTCCCAACCAACAGCCTGGCGGTCCCAACCAATGATCGGTCGGTAATAGACATCTTTCCCAACACAAGTCGGTAGGGAATACAATACCGTGGTGTAGTGAACAATCGGAGTGACAAATCCTAATCTCGAAATACGCCAACTCAACAAGTACCTTCGGAGACACCTGTAGAGCACCTTTATAATCACCCAGTTACGTTGTGACGTTTGGTAGCACACAAAGTGTTCCTCCAGTAAACGGGAGTTGCATAATCTCATAGTCATAGGAACATGTATATGTCATGAAGAAAGCAATAGCAATATACTAAACGATCAAGTGCTAAGCTAACGGAATGGGTCAAGTCAATCACATGATTCTCTAATGATGTGATACCGTTAATCAAATGAAAACTCATGTCTATGGCTAGGAAACTTAACCATCTTTGATTCAACGAGCTAGTCAAGTAGAGGCATACTAGTGACACTATGTTTGTCTATGTATTCAAACATGTATTATGTTTCCGGTTAATACATTTCTAGCATGAATAATAAACATTTATCATGAAATAAGGAAATTAACAATAACTTTATTATTGCCTCTAGGACATATTTCCTTCAACAACTCTGATTGACCGGTGGCGACCGGAGACCCATTCTTTCCATCTCCCATGCGGGGAGATGACGGTGACCCTCGAGGATTGGGCGATGATTACTGCCATGCCGCTCGATGGTCATGCACTGACCGGGTGAGTAGAGAGGACCAACTGGCAGGAGAGGGTTACCACACTCATCGGCGGCCGCCCCGATGCTAAGGGCAACCGTACATCTGGTGTGCCGTTGTCCTGGCTCTCGGAGCACCGGAAGACATGCCCCGAAGACGCCGATGAGATGACTGTGGAGTGGTACGCGAGGGCCTACCTGTGGTATATTCTCACAGAGGTCGTGTTTCCATACGCATCCGGGAACTCTGCCAATTGGTCCTATCTGTTCTTCCTAGCCGACTGGGATGCATGGTACAGTTGGGGTACCACATCTCTCGCCTACCTATACCGTTCGGCAAGATAGTATCTAATTGCCTACCTATGAAAGTATGTCCATGGCATTTTGTTATATCTGATCCTCATTTGATTTTTTGCAGCTTGATGACGCAACTCAGAGGACGGGAGACAAGTCCAATATGGGTGGCTTTGTCTGGGCCTTCTCCATTTGGATGTGGGAGCATCTGCCGGTGGGGCGTCCTGAGAAGCTGCCAAGACGCCCATGGGGTGCCTATAGCAAAGACGGCGACGAGGCTCGACACCCCACTGTAGCTTACGAGTGGGACGTTGTCAAAATCTACACGGGCCTAGACAAGACTTCGTACAAGACCTACACCAACGAGTTGGATGCTTTGACGCATACGCAGGTATATGAACTCGCTAAACACATTTCTCTTTGATTCCACTTGTGACCGAGAGTGGCAACTTAGCACCGTATATGTAATAGGTAACCTGGTGGTCATATCATGACCGAGAGTGGGACTTTGATCTGAGCGTGGTGTGCGATCAGGATAGTGGTCGCTGGCGGTGCATGGTGCTATTGATCTGTGTGTACGCCGTCGAGTGGCACTTGCCACAACGCGTGGCCACACAATTTGGGATTTTTCAACATACCCCACCGGGCCAGCCCACCGATACCGGCGGCCACGCGCTCCATTTGTGAGTGCCCGCGCTTGTTCTTCGTGCCCATGAATTCATTGCGTTCGACTTTGTTATGATGTTTCTTGTTGCTAATGCCTTGCAGGATGAGCCGGCACAAGAATCAGTTGATCACAGACTGGGGAGAGCATCATAAAAAACATGTGACGGAGTGGAACCAACGGAGGTACCGAAAAGATGTTGAGAGGAGGGTGACTGTCCGGGATGTTTACCTAAACCGACACATGAAGTGGTACAATGATGGCCAGAAGCACCGTCTTCGTCTCAGGCCTCGGTGGACGGCGGAAGCGCGGAGCTGGAGAGGGATGACCCCGAGGAAGAGGCCTACTAGACCGGCATCAGAGACATGCACAGTGGATTTAGGGAGTTTGCCCCCCTCATCAACAGAGTGGTAAGTTTGAACCGAGAGGTTATATTTAAATTATCATATTCATCAACGTGATTGACTTATGCCGTTGCAGTCTGGTGAGCTGAACAGATGCATATTTGAAGCCTCAGATGCACTAGGTGATGCCCCCGGGACCGGTCCAATCTGAGAACAAAATGAGGGGGACGATGAAGGTAGAATTTCAGCCTCATCGGAACAGATGCATCTTCTTCACTTGAAATCATAAACATGATACTTATTATGCCCTTGTTTCATTGTGAGTGCAGAAATTCGTGAAGCGTTGTCGCAAGCTGGTAGGGCTGCTTGGGTGTCCTGGAGCTGGGTCGGTTGAAGCTTATCAGCCTGTAGCCACACAGGATCACATCGCCTCATCGAGCCATGCTCCCTCGTCGTCTAGGTTGGTTGAGGATGAGGAGGAGGAGGAGGAGGAGGAGGAGGAGGAGGAGGCCACACATGAAGAAATGGAGGAGGAGGAGGAGGAGGAGGAGGCCACACATGAAGAAATGGAGGAGGAGGAGGAGGAGGAGGATGAGAGCAACGGGGAGGAGGAGTACGATGAAGATTATGGACCTCCAACAACTCAATCATCTCAAGCATCTCAGCTGCCGCCGAAGAGGAATCCGAAGAAGAAGAATTTGCTGAGTCCGGACCCTTTCCAGAGACCGGTTCCTTGATGGCCCAAGAAGAAGACTAAAGAGCTTCGTTCAAAGAGTAACGAGGACCGTACCTCCAAGAGGGGAAGGAGCAAGTGGTTATGCTCTTCGATAGTTGGCTCTTGTAGTTGGGTTGTCTATGTGTTTACTATTTGATTGAACTTCGTTTGGTTGACTTGTCTAGTGGTTGTGAAACTACGTGGAACTATGTGTTTCCTATTTGTGGATTTATGTGTTTGCTATTTGTAAAACTATGTGGAACTCCGTTTACTAATTAGTTGAAGTTTGTTTGAAATGTTCTATGCACTTCAAGTTTTATTAATGTGTATGTGATGCCCAAGTTTAATTGTTTAAGATCTGTGTCATTTTTGTGAAACTTGCTGTGATATTGCTGTCATATTGAATTTGAAAAGAAGCAAGCAAATGAACTTAAACCAATAAAGCACAGGACCCTACCGCCAGACCCTCTGGCGGTAGGGTCACACAGCCTACCCCCGCCCCCTTGGCGGTAGGGTGAACCTACCGCCAGGGCCCCTGCATATTTCATTATAGAACGTTTGCACGGCAAAACCCAGCCACACCCTACCGCCAGGGGCTCTGGCGGTAGGGTTAGACAGCCTACCGCCAGGGGGACGGCGGTAGGGTACTTATCCACGTCAGCACAGGAAAACGGCCGCCGTCCCCTCCGTCACAGCCTACCGCCAAAGGCCTGACGGTAGGCTGTCTAACCCTACCGCCAGGGACCCTGGCGGTAGCAAAAGAGTCAAATCACGATTTTTTTTCGAACCGGGGTCCAATCCTGAATTTCTATCGGAAAAGGGTCAAAACACGAAATTTTGCCGCTGGAGGAGGCGCGCGTCCCTATTTGAAGGGATCTCGGCGGCGCACATGCGTTGCGTATCATTTGTGGATGTAAGCGTTGCCGGCACAGGTGGATGTCCGCCAAGTACGTTTCATTACTTGATATATGTTTCTGTAATTTGATAGTAATCCTTTTGTGGCGTAGATCTCGAAGAGATGAAGAAGAATGATCGTCTATGCTCATCTTCACCAGATGAACTATGCAATGACGACATGGATGGGGTAATTAACTCTTGATTTACTCATTTATACAACTAGGTAGAGTAACTGTGCACTATCACACTACGTTGCTTTGTTTTTTGAAGATATACAAGAATAATATTATATCATTCATACTTATTTGGTCATCTATCTAATTTCTAGAATACTGCTATTTAGAATAACAATCTTACCATTAGTCAATTCAAGGACTAGTCTGCATTTTGGATGCAAAATTCTTTCTGGACAATTCGTGGAGTCACTTGTCGATGGACCATATGGTATCTATAATGTAGTACTCCTACAGTTGTAATACAGCATCACATTATATTTGACTCTGCATTTTCAAGGATGTTTTCTGATAGACACATGCCGCCTTTTCTACTTTTCTCAATAGATCATTATATACACAGGGTTACTCATGAGATCATAGTGACACCCTAAGTTCTATTGCACATTTTTTATACATATGTATATTAATTATTATTGTTAAGATGTTTATATTAGGGTCCCTAGTTTTAGTTCCGCCCCGGGCCCCCAATATCCCAGGACCGGCCCTGGTTGTCCCTGCGTTTCTCGACTCTTTCGACAACCTGAGATACTATCATAGTAACCTCTCCACGATATTGATATTGTTTTCCGGTAGGGTGCTCCCTCTGCTTGGCAACCTCTCCAAGCTGCACTACCTTCGCCTCTCGTCTAAGAGAAACGATGACAACCTCCCATATGGGCATGGTGATGCGCACATGGACTCCACAGAAAATGTGTCATGGTCAACAAGTTTGAGTCTGTTGCGGCTCCTCCACATGATACGACTCAACTAGCTAGACTTCGACGTGGAGTGGAAGACCATTTTTCACCACAAACAGGCCACCCGTGCTCAAGAACACATGCAGCAAGTAGAAAATGTATGTTAGGGATTAAAGAGCCGGGATGAACTCAGAGGTGTATCTGTGTATGTACGTACTTAAGAGTATTTTTTTAGTTGACGTAGAGTTTGTTTTGACGCACAAGAGATAGAACAGAAGAAAAATAAGAGATTTTATTCACCAAAAAATAAAGAAAATAAGGGGTTCAACTCTATATAAAAATATCATTTGACTGATATTCTGGAACGAAGGATGTCGTTTGTGCTGCTTATGGCTCGTCCATCCTTACCGTTCTGCACGGATGTGCAGGGGCACGACAAATGGAGAGAGACGCCATTGGCAGAGAGGAAGGAGGGGAGGCGAAGCGCTGCCGGATCATGAAGTCTGCACCCTTGCAACCATGTAGAGAGACCGTGTTTTTGGTCTTCAGTTTGATGGACTGTTCGTGGGAGATTTATGGGATCGTTCATCGATGGTTCGAGAGACTTCAAGTATGATCTACACCAACACGTTCTTCTTCCGCTGCAAGTCGGTGAAAGTACCAATCGTGATCCCAACCCATTATGCATCTTCATATTGATCTTGGGTGTGCGTAGGCGTGATTTTTTTTATTTTCTACTACGTTTGCCAATAGAGGCCCCTGGCCACTCGGGCCAGATCACACCTGGACCCAACCCCCATACTAATGTAACCTGCTGAGGACAGGCATCACCGGTGGATCATGATGCTGCCAGCCATCGGCATGCGCTACATCACCGGGGTAACACAGGCACACTCTGTGTGCCACGGAGACCCATCGCCCCACTGTCGGAAGCGTCGCCGGCCCCTGGAAACATGCATACCGCCACACAAGTGCCACCTCCCAGCCTAACCTGGCCTTGTGTGGCCCGTCCCATGTGCGTGAGGAACCCACTTACAGATCCTCATTCAACCATGGTCCAAAAATCATGATCCAACCAATGATATGCATTATTTGTAGGGTCATGCCATGTTTATTAGTGATGGCTAGTTTAGAAATTAATCGATCACAGTGACATCATTTCTTTTTTGAACAATCACCGAGGGCGTGGGAGGATCCCCACGTTACATCATAGATTACAACGTGAGGACAAGTAAAGGCATCAAGACACGACCAACCCCTTACTGACGGGGTCTTTAAATCTAAAGGCCCAAAGAGTAAAGTCTGAAACAATATTACGCAGGGTATCAAGGAGGGAGTGAAGCTCGGCGTTCCTAGAGAGCCACAACTTCCACATGATGGCGAGGGCGACGGTAGGCGAAACATTGCTATCGAGGCCAACCGGCGAGTAGTGTCCCAAAATGGCCAATGGAGCGAGGAGTCTGGAGGCCCAAAATGGACCAAACCTGTGTCGCACAGGGGCAAAGGATGGCGAGTTGAGTCGTGTCCTCCCTTGTGTGGGCGCACCGAGGGCAAGAGGAGTATGAGGAGATGGTTTTACGTAGCAAGTCGGCTTTCGTACTCAGCCCATCATGCCACAAAGCCAACCAAAGATCTTGACCTTGATGGGTGCCTTGGAGGTCAAGATGCGCCCTACGTTGAGATCAATCTCGTGGTCGGAGGAGAGCATCGAGTAGGCGCACCACGAGGAAAACACAGAGTCATGGGTAAGGAACCTGTCGCCAGGCGCGTCGTTGACGTGAACATCCCGCAACAAGGACAAAACGGAGAAGCCAATGATCAATATTGGAGCGGGTGATGATTGCGGCATGCCTTCGGCTCGCATCCGTGCTTGTATTCATCGTTAGGTAGTCTACAAATATAGATATAATTTTTGGTATTTCTTGTGTTCGGTGTACTGTCATGATTGCTGATGAAAAAAATAAAGGAAGTTTATGGAGGTGGCCCCGCTTCTATGATTGCTTAGATAAATGAGACATTCTCCGTAGAGATAGTGCATGTTAGTTTTTTTTGAAAGTCAAACTATTCTCGATGTTCGACCAAGACTTTTTTATAAAGAAAATAAATAGAACATATGCCAAATTTGTATCATTAGATCAATCATAAATGCATTTTTATATTTTTATTCATTTGGAATTGCACATTTTTCTTCTCTAAACTTGGTTAAACATTGAAAGTTTATCTTTTGAAAAAACTAATACGCATTGTATTTTAGAATGGAGAGTGTACTGCAACGCAAGAACTTGCATGTCGGTCCATCTGAAGGACTCTTCTCATTACCCACAAAAGAAAGACTCTTCTCATTAAACATAGACTCTTCTCTTACATGCCGATGGCATGCATGGCATCAGAAAAGCACAGCTGGAAATGTTCCATGCCGCCCGCCGAAAACGTTAGCCCCACCTCGACACCACCATCGCCGTTGCGTGCATCTGCCACCGGCATCGCGCCAGGCATCGCTCCAGACACCGCCACCACCTTTGCCGGCCTTCCGAACCCAAAGTCGACATCATACACGCGGAACCTCGGCGACCCCACCACGAACATCATGCCGGCCTTTGCGGCCTCCATCACTCTCTTGCCGCATCCGTCCCACCTCTCCTCGTACCCTTCACCCACCACTTCCTCGAGCGCGTTAGCGATTGCCGTGAATGCCACGAAGAGGCCTCCCGTGCCGGCCGCCGTGAGCTCGTCGTGGCGCGCGGCGGCAATGGCCGGGATGCTGCAGTTGCCAAAGTATGTGGCGGGGAGGGGTGGCTTCAACCGTGCCCGGTGATCCACGGAGAAGAGGAAGTGGGTTGTTTTTGCTTGGTTTTGTCCCTGTTCCTGTTTGGCTCGGCAGTAGGAGGACCAGATGAAGCTGTAGGCGGCGAGCGTCGACGAGCATCTGCGCGGCGGCGCACCGTGCCTTGTCGCCTCTCCGGCGATTTCTTCCTTGATGGCAGTTAGGACCTGCTGAGTCAGCGTGAAGGTGGCGGCGAGCTGGTCGTCGGGGATAGAGGACGCGCTGCTGGTCACGAACTCGATCTCGTTGCCATCGCTGGGCATTCCTTGGCAGTAGATGTCGTAGAGGCCCCTGGGGTCAGCGACGAGCGTGTGGTCCAACACGGGTGGCGGCGGCATTTCGACGGCACCGTTGCAGAGGGCGGCCCAGGTGTGAAGGAGGTGGGTGGAGCTGGCGTCGTCACCGGCGGTGTGGTGCATAGTTACGCCGAGCGCGAGGCCCCGCCCACCGAGCAGCACCGTGGCCTGCAGGGCGAGCACGGCGCGGCCCTTTGGAAGCGACGGCACGAGAGGCGCGAGCATGGCGACCTGCATGGGGCCGTCGCTGGCGAGGTCGTCGACGTCGGCGTCATACTCGGCGACGGTGAAGGAGACGCCATCGCCCGGCTGGTAGAAGAGCTCGTAGCGGTTGGTGTCGGGGGCGAGGCGGACGTGGCCGGCGAGCGGGTAGAAGAGGTTCAGCGCCTTGGAGAGGGATGCCCTGAGGTCGGAGAGGAGCTGCTGGACGTTGCCGTCGTGGTGGTGATCCGGGAGACGATATAGGAAGAGTCGCTGGACGGGCGGCCCGCGGAGCCATTTGACGTCGAAGAAAGTGAGCGGGAGGGAGCGCGGCGGGAGGTCAACGTCGGACGGCGTGACGACGCCGGCGTCCAAGACGCGGAGCTTGCCATCGGCACCCATGTTGATGGATCGTTGGGAGTTTGGCTTGTGTCGATGGATGGATGGGGATGTGATGTGCACTATATGTAGTGATAGTACGTGGTATACTGTAGGTGCATGGGCAGGTGGGGAAGGTAGGAGCGTGGCAGATCGAGTAGGTCATGGAGCGAACCACGTGATGGGTAGGTAGGCAGGTAGGTACATAGCAGCGTGTCATCCAGCTGCTTGCTCCCATTAGGAATTAGGAAACATCACATGGAAATTTGCACAGGACACATTTACTATATCACACAGAAGTTTCATGATTACACAACTGGTGATACTTACATGAACACGGATAAATTACAGACCATATCACAATGGCAGGAATGCCAACATAGACAGGGCCTTATTGTACAACACTTACAAAGTAAGTAGTACATGTATTACAGAATTATGTCTCGAACACTATAGCAGTCGCTAAACACACACTGCTGCCACTTTTCCAGTCCGAGGTAGCCAACCAGCACTTCTCCACGCAACATATCTAGTCCTGTGTAAAATAAAAATTACTGACAAGTAAAAGAATCTTGTTAAAGACATATCTAGTCTCTAACAACATTAACATAGGTATTGGCAAGGTTAAATATTTCAAAGAAATTTCTGAAATTTCACATATTTCGGTGGGGTCGAAATATCTTTAACCCCGAAAATTTGAAGCCAGATTCAAACTAATTTCAAATTAGGTTAAATTCATTAAAATTAAGTGAAATTTGAAATCGCAAAATCTAAAGTAATTTTCCATAGCCAATTAGAAAGCAGCCACGTGGTGGGTAGGTAGGTATGTAGGTAGCAGCGTGTCATCTAGCTTGGTCTGCTTAATTAGGCATTTTTTTTATCAAAATTGCTTTTGGAGGCCGGGCTCCATCGAGCCCTCTATTGCAATTTTTAAAATTCGTCAAAATTCATGTTTCTATGTTTAAAAAAAGTCTAAAAAACACATATATACATGGAGGCATCATGTCCATGTGTGTAATTTTTCTGCACAAAATATGTTGAATTGAGGGTTGTGCGAAAAAACAAAGCTTGGGTTTTTCAACACATGATACTATTCATCCTCAAAATCCATGAATTTGCTACTTCTTTGTACAGATTGCATTTCAATGTATTTCATCCTGAATTTTTACACACATATATATTTCATCCTTGTATACTTGCATATTTGTTTTCAAATTCCTCGCAAAAATACTGTTTTCAATTTTTTTAGAAATCTGAAAGTTTGAATTTTGTAGGGCCCACATGTCAATTTCATATCATTTCTCTTAGTTTCCCAGTAAAAATAAAACCTCTTTTTTTATTTAATTCTATGCCACCTCATCAAAATTGCCTAGTTGCCATGGATGATGCTAGTTATGATACTTCCATTACAGGCAGCCTTAGAGGTTGAGGAGATTCAACAATTCAGTCGTGAGACACTGCTGGGAAAAGATGAAAAACAGTACATACAGTTCGGTCGGCTCACGTATAGCTCATGCCTACATAGCTTACTTATATATACACAGGTACTACATGATTAATAAGCATCGACCGAACATACTTTGCAAAGGGTACGTTGACACTTGAAAACGATGTGCAGCAAAGTGAAAAATTTCGAGGTGGGAGAGGGGGGGTGCTAAATAACTAGTGACATGAGAAAATCGTTTGCACATCTGTCAAAAAGAAGAAGATATGTGACCCTTAAGGCTTCAACACTGCTATTTCTGTATCCGGATTTTCAATCTTCTTGAATCCTGATGGTACATCATTTTAAATCCACTGCATGGTGCACACACCAGGATTATCTATTGTTTGTTGAGTTCGAGTATATGCCATTTTGCCATGATGCATACAACTAGCTTGTGGTCTGCTACATGCGTGGGAGTACGCCAAAGTCAACAATCATGAGATTGAACATACTTTTGCAAGGCCCGGCCTCCTAAGGAAGCTTAAGGTCGCCATGGATCAAGAGAATAGCACCATTACCTACCTCGAGACCAAATAGGGTTTTCCTTTCAAGACTACAATCAATAATAAAAAGGTCGAAACTATTTTTATTATTCGAATTGGAGGGAATTTTCCAAAGCTTACAAATTTGAGGGAGGGATGGCTATCCACTTTGATTTTAGCAAATATTTTGATATTGATCCTGCTATCTTGGTAGATTTTGGAGAACATTCCAAGCCTTTCTAAGTGCAGCTTTCTTTAACATACTTGGTAATTAACCTTTATAATATTTACAATAAGTTGCTATCAATAACTAACTAATCTTCCTTACATATTTTCGAACAACTTACTTCCTAGCACAAAGAACAACTTGGAAGATAGTAGACAACACTTATTATAGTGTTGGCATCACAGTTAATAGGGAGGAGAAGAGGTACCTCATCCCTGTGTTGATTGTATTGAGTAGTTTACGAGCAGTTACAATGCCAGACAAAATGATGCACCATACTTGCAACTAGTGCATGCCTTGAAATGGACCATCATTCATAACAAATACCTGATAAGAGTTGTATTAAGTTTCATCCTTTCTATATAATCTTCGTAAATTGAATAGAGTGCTTGCTATGTTACTATTGTGTTATTGCAACAAAAGCTCCCAAGATGTGTTGTGCCTGAGGTGATGGCTAGGAATGGTGAGATGACACTTATCTACCATGACAAGAAAATTTTCAGACACCTACTAAACTACAATCCTACTTGATGGACATGTCCTAGTTAATATTTTCTTGATAAAGGATGGATTTTATTAACTCGGAATGAAGCATCAATAGGATACAAACATAAAGAGCACATACCCGGCCTCTGCATATCTAGGACGCGCACAACCAACTCCAACACACGCACACAAAAATGCTGGCAAGTAGCAAAGTCATACAAGACCAAAGCTATGCCCAACCGAGTATACAAGAAAAAAGATCCTAAAACGATCAACAACAGTCGACAAACTATTATAAACCATATCTGCACCAACCATCTTTTGACACCACAAGGACAACGACGTTCTTCAACGGCAACGCCTTCATGAAGGAAATGACGCTCAAGCGCCTCCATTACCGGATCCAACCACCAAAGGTCAGAATCGAGGTTTTTCCCTGAAGAACCGGTCCGAGCAAATTCGAGCAATGCCTTCAACAAGGGAGCGATGGAAAAACATCGTCATTGCCAGGTATAACAACATAAGTTAGACCTAGGTTCTACACGCCGGAGCTCAAGATTGGATACTCGAGAAGCACCATCAAGTCAAAGTTGATTATGTGTTATCGCCACCACTTCTCCACAATCCCAACAACACACTGGACCAACAGTCGTTGTTGCACAACCATATACTCTACATCAAGTTGTAGTTCATGGATCTCACCGCTGAAAGGTAGACCGGTCAAAGTGAGAGCCACAAACCCCACGTAGGAGCCTTTCGGCTGCGTTCCGCAACGACGCCGATTCACACTGTCGCCCCTACGGTGACCTTCACGATGCCCTTCACAACAAAAACGGATGGATCCGGTCCGATTGGGATGCCAACAGCTAGCTGGACACGGCCATCGCCAGAACCGGGTGACGAGCGTGGTGAAACAATATTTCACCGGGCCCACGCATCCACTGCCATCTCCGAAGGATACACTGCGACCACCAGACGCGGCTCCCGAGCAGGGCTACGAAGCCAGAAGTGGATGCCACGCCATAGCTTGACGAGAAGATCACTGGGCAGCTGCCTTATCCACGCCAAACCAAGATTCAGATCTAGATCATGGAGTTGATCCATGTCCGTCTCGCTGCCAACCGCGGTCGCAACCAGCACCAGCCATGGGAGCTGCCACCTTCCTGCCACCGCCATAGCACGCCAAGAGCCTCCGTCGAGCCGGAACCCGTCCTCCACACACACCGACTGAAGGAACCAGCCACCATCCTCGTTGTCAGGCTCCTTCGGCAGCGGCTGGGAGGGACAAGAATGGAGGGGCGGGAGTTTGGACGAGCATGATGGCCGCCGGCCTTGTCGCCCACGGAGGCGACGCGGGGGCCTCACGAGAGTTTGTTAGAGAGTTCACGAGAGTTATGCCACATGTCCTAGTTAATAGTGGAGGTGCATACTGATGGTAGAACTCGGAAATTGAAGATATGTGGATCTTTGTGCTCCACCATGGACGTGCAATGATAATTCTAGCCCATGCAAATGCACGGGCTTACAGCTAGTTATTCCAAATGGAGGAATAAATGACAATCTATTTTGTAATGTGCAAATACATATTCCCTCCATTTTTAAATATAAGCCTTTAAAGAGATTTCAATGCGGACTACATACCGATGTATATGGACATATTTTAAAATGTAGATTCACACATTTTCCTTCGTGTATAGTCTGTATTGAACTCTCTAAAAAACCTTACTTAGAAACGAAGAGAGTATTTGAATCAAAAAGGAAAAACAATTATGGAATTACAAATGTATGAGCGGACCACTATGCATTGCTAGGTCCCTCCAACGGAAACGAGTGGGTACATGGCCGTTGAAACGGGCGGACCAGAGAGCACACATACTACCCAACAAATGGAGGAGACGTTGGATCGATTCGATTCGAGAACCCAGCTAACCGTCACGTGCTTCACCCTGCCACGCTGCATGCTACCTACCTACCTCATCCACCGATAGTATAACATGTACAGTATAAGTGTATAACATCTATCCACCTGCAGGAGATGGAGATGGGTGCTGATAGCAATCTCCGGGCCCTGGACGCCTGTGTGGTCAGGCCGTCCAACCTCCACCTCCCGCCGCACTCACTCCCACTCACATTCTTTGACGTCAAATGGCTCCGTCCACCACCCGTCCAGCGCCTCTACCTCTACCGCCTCCACCACCACCACCAAGACACTACTACCCAACTCATTTCCGACCTCAAGGCCTCGCTCTCCAAGGCCCTCACCCTCTTCTACCCGCTCGCCGGCCATGTCCGCCTCACCCCGGGTGCTCCCAGCAGCAACCGCTACGAGCTCTTCTACCAGCCCGGCGACGGTGTCTCCTTTACCGTCGCTGAGTGCGACACCGACATCGACGACCTAGCCCCGGACAATCCCGTCCAGGTGGCCAAGCTGGCGCCTCTGGTGCCGCCGTTGCCCAAGGGCCGGGCTGTGCTCGCCGTGCAGGCCACGGTGCTATACGGAGGGCAGGGCCTCGCTCTGGGTGTCACCGTGCATCACACCGCCTGCGACGGTGCCAGCTCCACTCATTTCATGGACACCTGGGCTGCGGCCTGCGCTGGCGCGGACATGCCGCCGCCGCCGATCATTGACCGCACACTCATCGCCGACCCTAGAGGTCTATACGACATCTACTGCAAAGGGCTGCCGAGCGACGACGAGGTCGAGTTCGTGACCAGCAGTGTGTCCTCTCTCCCGGACGACCAGCTCCTCGCCACATTCACGCTGCCTCAGGAGCTCCTGCGCGGCATCAAGGATATGCTTGCCGATGAGGCTGCCAAGAAGGGCGCGCCTTCTACCAGATGCTCGTCGCTGCTCGCTGCCTTCAGTGTAATGTGGTCATGCTACTGTCGAGCCAAACAGGAACAAAACCACACAAAAACAACCTACTTCCTCTTTTCTGTGGATCACCGGGCACGGTTGAAGCCGCCCGTCCCTGATAGGTACCTAGGCAACTGCCTTGGTCCGGCAATTGCTACCGCGCGCCATGACGAGATTGCGGCCACCGGCAAGGAAGGCCTCTTCGCGGCATTCATGGCACTCTCTGACGCCCTCCGAGATGAGGTGGGTGAGGGGTCACAGGATAGGTGGGACGGGTGTGTTGAGCGGGTGAAGGAGGCGGTAAAATCTGGTGTGCTCTCTGTTGCTGATTCACCGAGGTTCCGTGTGTACAACCTCAATTTTGGATTCGGGAAGCCAACGAAGGTGAACGTGGTGTCCGTGGCAAAAACCTCCGCGATATCGGTGGAGGAGGCACGCAGCAACAGTGGCGGCATCGAGATGGGGCTCTCATTGCCGACAAGCAGCATGGAGAATTTTCAACGGTGTTTTGTCGATGCCATGCAAGAGCTAGCTGGTCTATAGTTGATGAGAAAAGTCCTTGCTTGGATGGATCAACATGCATGTGTTTCTTTGTTGTAATATGATAGAGTGTACCTTTTCAAGCTTTCACATATATTTTATATCTATTTATAATGCATGATTTAATAACTTGTTTCAACTAGCATACTAGTTATCGCAAAGGTCGCTCGTAGGGGCGACACTAGGGCGCCCCAACCCTAGCCGCCAAAGGCCGCAACCACCACAACTAGGCCGCCGCCACCAGCAGAAGTTGGCGGCGGCGGCAAAGGCGGCGCCTCAAAGTAGGTGACGCGTTCCCCTCCAACTCCAAGTCTGTTCAACACGTCCTTCGCCCCTCCTCGACCCCATCTCTACTCAAGCTCGCCCTTCGCTCGTGTGGGCTGTCAGGTCTTCCCACCGGCGTCCGGCTAGATCTATGCAGCCCCGCTGCCCGCACGGCCCCTAGCCCCCCCCCCCTCCCCCCTCCCTCCCCTTCGCCGCATCAATCCATGGTGGCCGCCGTTGGGCCTGCTCCCCACGGTCAATTCGTGTCATGTACAAGGACGAAGTCAAAGGTGTGCGGTTCGTTAGCGGCGGCATGTGCTGGCGTGGCCTACTGCGCTAGGACCTGCTGGAGGGAGAGGGGGGTGGGTAGTGTGATGGAGACCATGCTGGAGCTGCGTATGGGGTGGTTGAATCTTGATCATGCAAACTGCTTGATCTGGACGTCCCATCGGAGCTGGTGCCGGACGGGCCATTCTCGCTGTGTCAGTAGTGATAGGAGGCGGCTGGGTTGTCTGCTCCTATGGAGTTCCGGTGTGAGATGTCGGCGCCACCATGGTCTTGGCAGCAGATCTAGCGGCTCCATAATCTACGCCACTCCAGTCTGCGACGGTGGACCTTCTGCGGATTGCGGTGTCGCACATTGCATGTAGCTGTTGGGGTCGTGGGAAAGAGGTGGCGACAACACATAAGTGACGTTGATGGCAGTGCTATTCAAGTACCGGGTCTCGAGCTCCGGGGTGAAAGCCTAGGTATGTCCTTTATTTCAGTTATACCTACCAATGGCAAGGTTTTTACGTCGTTACCATGTTGAAGGCATTGCTCGGATATGCTCGGACTGGTTCTTCAGGGTGAAGACCTAGATTCTGGCCTTTGATTATTGGGTCCAATGACGGTGTCGATTGAGCGCCACTACCTTCTTGAAGGTGTTGTTGTTGAAGAGTGCCGTCGCCTGTGTGGTGTCATGAGATGGTCGGTGTGGATATGGTCTTTGTTGTAGTTTGCTGATCACGGGTTTGATCGCTTTGGGGTTCTTTTTCTTCTTCTCCTTGCCCATGGCTTTGGTCTTGCATGATATTGCTATTCACTGGTGAGTTTTTGTGTGCTTGTGTTGGTGTTGGCTGTGTGCATCTTAGCTATGAAGAGGCCGGGTGTGTGCTTATTATGCTTATATCTCTTGATGTTTCATCTTAAGTCAATAAAATTCACCCTTTATCAAAAAACTAGTTATCACACATGACATAAAGCAGAATTTCGTATTTCATGTGGCTGATAATTTCACTAGAAATACAGTTATATGTTTCAAAAAAATGGCGGGGGAAGGTAGATACGCTTAGATGTGCAATTTCGTGAGAATATATGCTCATTTATGATATGGGGATATATTGAAAATTAAATTATTGTGGACACTTAGCTAGAGTTCATGTTATATAGCATAACTTTTTCTTTGAATGACTTGCCTGATGCTGCTACTTGGGCTTTTAATAGTAAAGTAAACTTTACTACCAAATCCATCTATGAGTGGCTAGAAATAGATATGTCGGGTCCCAATTATAAGTGGGTGTGGAAAGCTAAAGTACAATTGAAAATCAAAATTTTCTCGTGGCAGTTATTCCAGAATGCCGTCCTCACCCGCGACAATATGCTGACCATTTGTTCTCCAATCGTACGTTTGCGCGCTCGGTATGGGGGGCACTTGGTTCGGCTTCAGGAGCATCTTAGGGTGTCCCAGCCTTTGTACTAAGAACTACCACAATGGTTGATGAGTAAATCCCAACCACCCCCACCCCCACCCCCGCGCGCGCGGAAGAAAACAGTCAGCAACAGTAGGTACGAAGCCAAGAACCCAAGCACCGAAGACCGTATGAGCAGTCAAATGACAACAACAGAATGAGGCTCATAGAAAAACCAAGTAATAAGAGCAACTTCAACGCGCCGATTCAAACGGACGGCGCTTTTGTCCGTTTGGGTCGGCCGCCCGCTCGGTATCCGTCATATTTATTATTTGGGTCGCCAGTGCGCCAACTGCGTCGACCAAGGTTTTGATTTTCGGTTTGTCAAATTTCTCGCCTTAGACCGAGATAGCCGAATTTTGGCTGAAATTTGACAAAAAATCTATTTTTTCGTTGAAAAATATTTCCCGCCCCAGGCCGAGATGGCCGAAATTCGGCCGAAATCCGGTTTTTTTGGTCGAAATTCGGCCATATTTGCCGGCGTGACCGGCTGGCCGCCCTTTTTCAACAAATATGCACACATTTTTAATTATTTCACAAGCAAACATATAGTTTCACGACCAAATAAATTAAGCATAATTTTACAAGCCGAATAAAAATAAAATAGTCTCGCATAGCTTTGCAAGCTGAATAAAAAAGATACATTTATTGGTTGCCAACATTAGCCCACATATGCTCAACCAAATCATTTTGAAGCTGCATGTGAGTTTTCCAATCACGCATGTCATGATGAAATTGGGTGAACTGTTCAAACGTTGTCGCTCCTCCATGCTCAGGCGCAACGTTCTCACCCTAAAATTGAAACCCTTGATCATAGATACGTTTGGGGCGCTCATCTTCCATGATCATATTGTGCATGATCACTGCTACTTCCTGAGTTTGTGTTGGTTTTCCCTAGAAGAGAAACGGGTGATGTAGCAAAGTAGAGATAAGTATTTTCCCCAGTTTGAGAACCAAGGTATCAATCCAGTAGGAGGAACAGACAAGTCCCCAATAGATGCACCTGCACAAACTAACAAACACTTGCACCCAATGAGATAAAGGGTTGTCAATCACTTCACGGTCACTTGCAAGAGTGATTTCTAATAGAGATGGATATAAAAGATAAATCAAAGGTAAAATAAAATAAAAGTAAATAAATTACAGCAATGTATTTTTGTTTTGTTGTTTTATAGATCTGAAAATATATGATAGAAAATAGACCGGGGGCCATAGAGTTCACTAGAGGCTTCTCTCATGAAAGATAACATACAGTGGGTGAACAAATTAATGTTGAACAATTGATAGAAAAGCACATAGTTATGACGATATCTAAGGCAATGGTCATGAATATAGGCATCACATCCGTGACAAGTAGACCCACTCCTGCCTGCATCTACTACTATTACGCCACATATTGACCGACTCCTGCCTGCATCTAGAGTATTCAGTTCAAGAGATCAGAGTAACGTATTAAGCAAGATGACATGATGTAGAGGGATAAACTCAAGCAATATAGTATAAACCTCATCTTTTTATCCATAATGGCAACAATACAATATGTGCCTCGCTACCCCTGCTGTCACTGGGTGAGGACACCGCAAGATTGAACCCATCACAAAGCACCTCTCCTATTGTAAGATAGATCAATCTAATTGGCCAAACCAAATCAATAGATATGAGAGAAATACAAAACTATATAAATCATGCATAAAAGAGTTCATAGTAGACTCAAATAATATTCTTAGATAATCTAATCGTAAACCCGCAATTCATCGTGTCACAACAAACACACCGTAAAAGAAAATTACATCGGATAGAACTCCAAGAACATCAGGGAGAACTTTGTATTGAAGATCAAAGTGAGAGAAGAAGCCATCTGCCTACTAGCTATGGACCCATAGGTCTGTGGTAAACTACTCAAACATTATCAGAAGGGCAGCAAGGTCTATGAGAGGCCCACAAGTGTGACGTCCGGATAATTAAGCTATAGTAATTCTTTGCTAATGGTGCCACGTCACTTCAATTGTTGTTGCTAATGTCGCGTTAGTTCAAAACTGATTCAAATTCAAATTCAAAATCAAGCAAACAACAAACGTTTTTAAATGTTAAAACTAAAATGTTCGGAGTGAGCGAAATAATGCATATATAATTATGGTGGAGGAACCAACCTCTTTGGCAGTGTTTGATTGTCCCAAAGTAAATAAAACGGTAGCAAAACAACTAATTAAATTCAATTTACGATTGATAAAATATTAAACTATTTTATCTAGTTGCCCAAGTTTTTGTGGCATTAGAATATGTAGTAACACTATTTTCGGAACTAATTTCATATTTTACTAAAACTAAAGTATATTGAAAATAATAGAAAACAGTAAAGGAAAAATAAGTAAGAAGAAAAGAATAAAACAGCAAGCAAAAAGAAAATCAAAACGAAAACAAAACAAAAAAGTAAAAGGAAAAGCGCGCGCCCCCCCTACTAGGCTTCGGCCCAGCTGGCCACTGGGCTAGCCTGGTCGGCCCAGCCGGCTCACTCCACTCCCCCCATATCACCCCTCTCTAGGAAACCCTATATCGAACCCCCCCCCACTCGCTCCCTTTCTCTCCCCCCCCCCCCCCCACCGATCTGGATCGGGATCGGCCCTGACGCCCTGCGCCCGCCCGTCGCCGATCCCCGCCGGCCGGAGCCGCATCGCTGACCTCCTCCTCGACTCCTCCTCGCCGGACGCCATTGTTGTTGTACTCATCTGCGTCGCATCGTCTCCGTCCTCCTCCACGCGCCCCATTGCCCTTTTCCCTAAGGCCACTGTGAGCCCCCCTCTACTCCTCTCTCCCTCGCACCTGCACGCCGCTCGCTTCTGCGGTGGCTCGCTCGACTGCCGCCCCTACTACCCGCTGCTGCTCCTCGGCGTCGTCTGTTGTCGCGCACGCGCGCCCGAGCCCTGTGCGCTCACCACGCCCCGCTCGACTGCAGCCCCACTTGCCGAGCCGCCCCGTACGACCCCGCTGCTCGCCCGCCGCCTTGCCGCGCTCACCATCGCCTAAGCTCTTGCCCCGCATCGCCTGCTCCATGCCGGCCGCCCCGTGGCCTCGCCACCCCTCGCCATCCCTCGTTGCAACCCGCGCACGAACCCCGCCAGCCGCCCGAATCCGCCCCACAGCCGCTCCGCCGTGGCGCCAGCTGGCGTCGCGCTTAACCGCCGACGCGACGCCACGCCCACCGATGCGCTTCCATTGTCGCTGCGCCATCCCCCTCGGTCTTGTCTTCTTGCCGCTCCCTGCTCCTGCTGTTGCTCCGCCACGAACCCGCTTCGCTAGCCCAGACTCCGTCTCCCCCCGCCCGGCCACGCGGTCGCCACAGCCTCTGGCCTTGCCCGCCCTTTCATTGCGGCAAGCACCGCCAGCGCCCGCCACCCTCTCCCCGGCCTAACCCGCTAAGGCCCCCTACGGCTATGACATGGGGGCCCCACGCCGCCTGAACGATTTACAAAAAACAAATAATAATTAATTAATTAATTAACTAAACAATTAATTAACTTAATTAATTCTGTTTAGATAACGAATTAAACTTAATTTGCTTGCTAACTAAAATAACTAACAGTTAATTAGTTAGTAGTCTATGACAACCGGGACCCACATGTCTGTTTGACTTAGTCAACCAACTGTTTGACTGCTGATGTCATGCTGAAATCATAGTTTGTATTTTCTAATTAAATTAATTCTGTTAATTCTAAAAATGAATTTAAAACTTTAAAAATTAACATAAAATAATCTGAAACTCGGATGAAAATACTTTGTACATGAAAGTTGCTCAGAATGACGAGATGAATCCGAATACGGGGTCTGTTTGTCAGCCACACGTACCTAGCATAGCGAACCTACAACATTTCACCTCTGGTCCGTCTGTCTGAAAACTCTAAACACCGAGGATAGTTTCCCAGATGTTTCCCCCCTTCGCCGGTATCACCTACTACTGCGTTAGGGCACACCTAGCGCAGTTACTTGTCATGTCATGCATCGTTATGCATCTGTTTGCATTGTATTCATTGTTTCTCCCCCCTTTTCTCTCCAGTAGACTATGAGACTGACGCCGCTGTTGTTGCCCCGATCGACTACGTTGTTGATGACCCCTCCTTGCCAGAGCAACCAGGCAAGCCCCCCTCCCCCTCCCTTGATCACCAGATATCACCTATTCCTTCCCTCTACTGCTTGCATTAGACTAGGGTAGCCTCAAGTAATTTTACCGATGGATTGAAGACAAAAGAGGGGATACCATCTGGGGCATCCCAAAGCTTAGATGCTTGGTTCTCCTTGAATTTTACCTTGGGGTGCCTCGGAAATCCCCAAGCTTAGGATCTTCCCACTCCTTATTCCGCTGTCCATCAAAACTTTACCCAAAGCTTGAAAACTTCACAACGCAAAACTCAACAGAAAACTCATAAGCTCCATTAGTATAATAAAAGCAAATCACCACTTAGGTACTGTTGTGAACCTATTCTACTGTGTTCCAACTTATCTATGGTTCATACCTCCCGATACTAACCATAGATTCATCAAAATAAGCAAACAACACATAAAAAACAGAATCTGTCAAAAACAGAACAGTCTGTAGCAATCTGGAAACTATCCATACTTCTGTAAGTCTGAAAATTCGGAAACATTAGGAAAACGTAGGGAATTTGTATATAAATCTTGTGTAAAAAATTCAGAATTTTTTTTCGCCTCTATGAATTTTCAAAATTCTGTTACTGGAAGCAAAATTTTCAGTTTTTCAGCAAAATCAAATCAACTATCACCATAGATCATCCCAAAGGTCTTACTTGGCTCAAACACTACTTAAAACACTCAAAAACAATTACTACAGAAGTAATAATGTGTATACTCATAAAAACAGAAAGGAAAAATATTGGGTTGTCTCCCAACAAGCTCTTTTCTTTAAAGCCTTTTAGCTAGGCATTGATAATTTTAATGATGCTCACATGAAGGACAAGAATTGAAGCACAAACAGAGCATCATATAGCATGTGAAAATCATGTTTAAATCTAACATACTTCCTATGCATAGGCATTTTATAAGCAAACAAATTATCAAGGCAAGCAAAAACTAACATATGCAAGGAAGAAGAAAGAAGCAATAGCAATCTCAACATAACGAGAGGTAATTTAGAACAAGAAAATTTACACAACCAAGTTTCCCTCTCTTGTAATAGTTACATGTGGGACCATATTCAAATTTAACAATATGTCTATCACATAACATATTCTCTACATGATCCACATGCATGCAAAGTTGACACTCTTCCAAAATAGTGGGATTATCATCAACTAAAGTCATGACCTCTCCAAACCCACTTCTGTTAAAAACTTCACGAGCTTGAACACTCTCTAAATATGTGGGATTACTTTTACCTAAAGTTGGCGCTCTTCCAAACCCACTTTCAATATTATTGCAAACATATTCATCATGAGGATTAAATAAATTTTCAAGATCATAAGAAGAATCACCCCATTCATGATCATTACAATAAGTAACGGGCATAGCAAAATTAGCATCATGAGACTAACATATTCATCATGAGGCTTAAATAAATTTTCAAGATCATAAGAAGAATCACCCCATTCATGATCATTACAATAAGTAACGGGCATAGCAAAATTAGCATCCCCAAGATTAGAGTTTTGCATATTATTAGCACAGTTGACATTAATAGAATTTATAATAACATCATTGCAATCATGCTTTTCATTCAAGGAGCTATCGTGAATCACTTCATAAATTTCTTCTTTTAACACTTCATCACAATTTTTAGATTCACAAATTTCAAGCAAAACTTCATAAAGATAATCTAGTGCACTCAACTTACTAGCAATAGGTTCATCATAATTTGATCACTTAAAAAGATTAGCTAGTGGATGAGGATCCATAAACTTTTTGCTTACTAATTTTCAATAAACACACAATTATACCAAGCAAACAAGCAAACAAACCAAGTAAGACATAAGGGCAAACGGAAAGAAGGCGAATAAAAAGGCAAACATTTTTGTGTTTTTATGAAAACATTTTAGAAATGGGGGAGAGGTAAACGAGAGGCAAATGGCAAATAATGTAATGCAAGAGATGAGAGTTTAATATAGGTACTTGGTAGGCTTGATGTGTAACCTCCCCGGCAACGGCGCCAGAAATTCTTCTGCTACTTCTTGAGCTTGCGTTTGTTTTCCCTTGAAGAGGAAAGTGTGATAAAGCAAAGTAGAGATAAGTGTTTCCCTCAGTTTGAGAGCCAAGGTATCAATCTAGTAGGAGGAACAAGAAGTCCCAAATAGAAGCACCTGCACAAACTAACAAACACTTGCACCCAACACGATAAAGGGTTGTCAATCCCTTCACGGTCACTTGCAAGAGTGAGATCTAATAGCGATGGATATAAAAGATAAATAAAAGGCAAGATAAAATAAAAGTAAATAAATTGCAGCAAGGTATTTTTGGGTTTTTGGTTTTATTACTCTGAAAATATATGATGGAAAATAGACCCGGGGCCATAGGGTTCACTAGAGGCTTCTCTCTTGAAAGATAACATATGGTGGGTGAACAAATTACTGTTGAGCAATTGATAGAAAAGGGCATAGTTATGACTATATCTAAGGCAATGATCATGAATATGGGCATCACGTCCGTGACAAGTATACCGACTCTTGCCTGCATCTACTAATATTACTCCACACGTCGACCGACTTCTGCCAGTATCTAGAGTATTAAGTTCAAGAGAACAGAGTAACGCATTAGGCAAGATGACATGATGTGGAGGGATAAACTCAAGCAATATGATATAAACCCCATAATTTTATCTTTAATGGAAACAATACAATACGTGCCTCGCTACCCCTACTTTCACTAGGTCAGGACACCGCAAGATTGAACCCATCACAGGAGCACATCTCCCATTGCAAGATAGATCAATCTAGTTGGCCAAACCAAATCAATAGATCGGGGAGAAGTACAAAGTTATTTAAATCATGCATAAAAGAGTTCAGAGAAGACTCAAATAATATTCATAGATAATCTAATCATAAACCCACAATTCATCGTGTCTCAACAAACACACCGTAAAAGAAGATTATATCGGATAGAACTCGAAGAACATCGAGGAGAACTTTGTATTGAAGATCAAAGAGAGAGAAGAAGCCATCTAGCTACTAGCTATGGTCCTGTAGGTCTGTAGTAAACTACTCACACATCACCGGAAGGGCAACAAGGTTGATGTAAAGACCCTCCGTGATCGAATCCCCCTCCAGCAGATTGCTAGAAAAGGCCCCAAGATGGGATCTCACGAGAACAGAACCTTGCGGCGGCAGAAAAGTATTTTTGTGGACGCTTCTGGTATAGGGGGAATACTTGAGAATATATAGAGTTAGAATTAGGGTTAGGAGGTATACGAGGGGCCCACAAGCCAAGGGGCGCCCCCGGGCGTGCCCCTATGGCTTGTGGCCTCCTCATAGGGATTTTGGACTCTTCTCCAAGTCTTCTGGGTTTCTTCTGGTCCAAGAAAAATCACCATAAAGTTGTATTTCGTTTGGACTCCGTTTGATATTCTTTTCTGAAAAAAGTCAAAAATAAGGCAAAAATAGCAACTGCACTAGGCACTAGGTTAATAGGTTAGTCCTAAAAAATGATATAAAATAGTACCAAAATGCATATAAAACATCCAAGATAGATAATATAATAGCATGGAACAATAAAAAATTATAGATATGTTGGAGACGTATGAATCACACAAGAAGCCATCACCTTCCACAGCTTCTTTGTGCTTCAAGTCCTAGCAGGATACCGAATGATGCCCCATCGAGATTGCAAGACACTAAAGGCACGCTCGACGTCCTTCCTAGCACTCTCTTGCTCTTGAGCAAATATTTTCCTCTTCTCTCCGACAGGGTTGGGGGTTGTCTTCAGAATAGTGGTCCTCTGAGGATAGATACTGTCACACCTAGGTAGTATCCTTTGTCGTAGTTGTGGCCGTTGATGGTAACATTCACCGTGGGCTGTTTCCTTCGACAAGCCTAGAAAACACCGGCGAGCGTTGAAGCACGTTGATATCATTGTGTGATCCGGCCATGCCAAAGAAAGTGCCAGATCCAGAGATCTTGTGAGGCCATGGCCTCAGGTATGACAGTGAAAGCCCTGACATGGCCCTTATACTGCCCTTGCCAAGCAGAAGGTCCGTTCTCCCACTCCCAGTGCATGTAGTCTATGTTGCCAAGCATCCCTGGGAAGCCCCTGCTAGCATTCATCGCCAACAAGCGGGTTGTATCTTGAGCAGTCGACTCTCTCAAGTACTCAGAGCCAAACACAGAAATAACATCCTTGTAGAACTTGTACATAGAGTCTAGGCATGTAGACTCACTCATACTGACGTACTCATCAATGAGATCACCGGGCACTCTGTATGCAAGCATCGGTTGCAGTGCATTTCTGATAAGATGAGAAGCTAATCTTTCCAAGGGCATCCTCTTTGCACTCGAAATAGTCATCGTATCCGACTACCCCATCTCTAATACGGTTGAAAAGATGCCTACTCATACGAAAACGCCGCCGGAATTTCTGATGTTTGAACAGCGGATTGGTTGTGTCAAAGTAGTCCTTCCAAAGAAGGAAATGGCCACTCTCTCGGTTGTGATTCAATGCCGGAAGGTGCCCCGGGATCGGGCCATGGAACAACGGCTGCTGGCTATTAAGGTGGTGATGGACCAACACGGCAGCCAAAATCTCCTCCTCATCATCGGACGAGGAATCATCTGAGTCGCAAAGGAAATTTTGGAAAAAGAACTAGTCGGCGGAGTCCATTTTGTACCTTGGCAAATTGTAGAACATCTTGCGGGCGTTGACGAAGGAGCCGGACGGCGAGGAGACGCGCGCCTCCCTTGGACCAGGTGGTTGCCCTGGAGGCGTCCGACAAGCGTGCCGACGTCAGGCCGAAGGAGCTGGCTAGGGTGGCGAGGCGGCTTCCTGCTCGCGTCAGCGTCGGGAGGTGGGGTGGGAAGCTTCGGTGCCCTGGCGGCGAGACGGTGGTGGGGGCGACGTGGGAGGTGGCGGCGTTGGGGGAGGTTTGTCAGCACCGGCTGCTGGCAGAGGCACCGGAAATGGGTGGCAGCGGCGACACGGCGGAGGTGGGCGAGGGTTTGCTGTCGGTCTTGGGGTGGAGAGGATGGCCAATGTGCCACCCACTAGCGGGCCAGGGGAGGAGGAGGTGGACGCCGCGCATGTTCGTTTCGTGTCCGCGCAGACGCAAATGAGGCTCAAAATTGGGCCTGGAATGTGCCGGCAGGCGGATGAAAAGCGGACGTGCGTCCTTTTGGGTCGACGTAATTTTGGACCGACTTTTTCTGTTTGCGCCAACCCAACCGGACGCACGCAGACGGAATGGGACGGCGCGTTGGAGTTGCTCTAAAGGTATTCGTTTTCCTTTTACTAAATTCAGCAGCAACAATTACTCAATTGTATCCCCACGGTATCCTTATTTATTTTCATTTTATAATAATTACTCAATTGTATCCCCACAGTATCCTTATTTATTTTTGTTTTCCTAAATTCATTAAAATAGGATACTCCAGTTACTCAATTAATACTCCAGTATCCTTTTCGTCGCTGGACGCGGATACACAATTAATACTTAAAATTGGTTAAAAGCATCTATATATATACACTATACTACACCACCCCTAAATCGATGTTTCCATCCCGGTAATCGACATCTCGGGCCGACGATCGGAGGTGATGAGCACGGTGAAGGCGGCTATGGAAAAATTGGGCTTCTTCTTGGTGGTGAACCATGGTGTGCCCGAGGCAGCCATGTGGAACATGCTATCTGTGGCGCGGGGCTTTCACGAGGAGCCATTGGAAGCCAAGGAGCTCTACTACACGCGGGACAAGGAGAGACAAGTCAAGTACAGTGGCAATGCGGACCTGTTTCGGTCACCAGCAGCCAAGTGGCGTGACACCATGTACATCAATGACGCGGACCGGCTGGCAGAAGAGATCCTGCCACCAGTGTGCAGGGGCTCAGGGCGCTTCCTGTTCAAGATAGTGTCTGAGGCTCTCGGGTTGCAGCGCGGATACATGGAGGAGGAGACGGGTTGCCTAGAGGCATTGCTCCTCGGCTGCCACTAGTACCCGGCGTGCCCGGAGCCGCACCTCACAGTGGGCGCCGTCAGGCACTCCGACGCCAGCTTCCTCACTATGGTGCTCCAGGATGGCGTTTATGAAGCAACTTTCAAAACGATCTTATATTATGAGATGGAGTAGTAGAAAGTAGCAGTGGGTATTCAGCTATTCATCCGGCGGCCTTCCTTTTCCCGGCACGAAGGCACACATCTCGCCTTCTCCTTACCTTCCGTCCCAGACGCTGGTATTTGGCTGATGCTTACTCGATTCATGTGCGTGCTTTTGCCTTTGAAATGCTAATGCTTGATTGTTGCGTGCTTCTGTCCACGTCAAGTGACCTCGTGTTGTGCAAAGTCTAGATGAGTTAGAGTTCTGAACAAATCATTACTGCTTCTGGACTTGTATTGTTGTACAGTTGTGCTATGCTCGTTGCTGCTCCTGGCTGGTACTGAACTATGCGTGCCAATTACTTTATTTTCATTTGTCAATTGTTCATGTGCAACTGTGTCATGCTTTAGCTCGTTAAGTCATTCTAAAATCCGTTCAACGTTAGTGAATGTGGTCTTTACCGTAATCATACCAAAATAGTGGTTTTAACAGAGCTGAGCCATAATTTCGTTGCATGCCCTATTAACCAATGTATGAAAACCATATTTGCCAATAAACCGTACTAATCGAACCATATTAACCAAATTAACCCAACACACATCGCTACTCACATGGTAGCATATGAGTATACATGGCCATACCTCAGGCCGGGCCGGGCCTAGCCAAGCCCGACGCAAAAAATCCAGGCCCGGGCCTGGCTCGGCCCGGCCATCGGGCCTGTTTTCTGGGCCCGAGCCCAGCCCGAACACGTAAAAGCCCGTCGGGCTTTGGGCCGGCCCGGCCCGAGCCCGGCCCGGTGGCAACGTCAGGCTGGGCCGGGTCGGGCTTTTTCGGGCCGGGCCGGGCTTCCCATGGCCAGGTCTACATATGAGACATGAGTGTAACCGAATTAATCAAATTCTAAGGTTACTCACATGGCTACTCACACGATATTAACCATATTAACCGAATGGTAGGATGTGTTTTCCGTGCGCCTCTTCCACCTGTTGTGGTAAATTCATAAAATATATATATTTAGAAAATGTTTTTATTTTATAAAAGCTACATGGTGTATTTAAAAAGCATACATCCGATATTACAAAATATTCACCGTGTATCTAGAAAATGTTCATTCTTTAACGTGTATATAGAAATGTTCATCATGTATTTAAAAATATTAATTACTCATTTTTGAAACATTCATCCCACATTTTAAATTATTCATATTGTATTTTGAAAAAAAATTGACATGTATTTTGAAAAATATACATCATATTTTTATAAAGTTTGTCAAATATCTTAACAAAATCAGGTAAGAAAAGTGAATGTGAAATATTAAAAAAGACAAAAATAATAAAATAAAAGTATAAAAAGGAAAAAGGAAACCAGAGATACGCTAGATGCAAAAACTAGAGGGCAGAAGCAGACACTGGAACTGCATCAACTTTTTTTTTTGAGATCAGGAATTGCATTAGCTGAATCTGGGATAAAACTGTTCATTTGCCATCATGTTCTTATTGGGCCAGCCTACAGAAGATTGTAGGCGAGCGCTTATAAAAAGGAAAAAGGAAAACAGAAAACCACAGAAAACGCTAGATGCAAAAACTAGAGGGAAGAAGCAGACACTGGAAATGCATCAACTTTTTTTTTAGATCAGGAATTGCATTAGCTGAACCTGGGATAAAACCGTTCATTTGCCATCATGTTCTTATTGGGCCAGCCTACAGAAGATTGTAGGCGAGCGCTAACTAATCAATGGCTCGAGCAAGACATGGCGACTCTGTCTAGCATTAAGCAAGAGGACAGGACATTCCTACCTAATGGAGTCCGCTAATTGGGCCGGCCCATTCGCTGGCAATTAATGAAGAAAAAAAGGGGAGGAGAAATGGGGGGCGCCCATGGGATTCAAACCCTGCTCTCCCGGTTCACAGGAGGTGCGACTAGCTAATGTACTAGGCTCGTGTTTGTGATGGATTCGTAGGGAGGATTAACATTTTTCAAATAGTAAAGGACGTCGCTTATTCAACGCTTATTCAACAGTCCGCTAATGCTAATGTACAACGCTTATTCAACATTTTTCAAATACTTGCTCAATATTTTAATACTTATTCAACATTTTATAAATACTTTTTCAATATTTTATAATACATATTCAACATTTCCCAAATACTTGTTCAATATTTTCAATACTTATTCAACATTTTCAAATACTTGTTCAACATTTTCAAATACGTATTAACATTTCCCAGCCCCTGTTGCTAGCCCCGCTTCAGCGAGGTCATCCTCGCTCTCGCAAAATGCGCGATATAGGGGTTCCCCAACCAAGAAATAGCCTTTGCTCCAAGCAGTGTGAGGGCTATGTATCACCCGTATTTGAATCCTAATACAATTGGGCTACAAGTTGGAGCCATTGGGCCGGCCAAGGAAACTAGCTGCGAGCAATTTTTTCTCTGGTTTTTTAACGGTTACTTGATGATTTCTATGGTTTTCATTGATTTTTCCGTTTTTCCAACTTTCTTCCGTTTTGACCGATTTTGATCCTTTTACTATTTATTTTTTACTTAATTTTCTTTTTCTTCAACACATGTCTAATTTTCATACATATTGGACATTTCCCGTCTGTTGTACAAACATTATTCTAGCCGTTCAATGTTTTTTAAATACATGATCAACATTTTTTAAAATTTTATGTTTTTGATGCCTAGTGTTTTTCGTACAAATTATATATTTTTCTTATCATCAATTTGTTTATATTTTTAACATGTCTCAAATAAATGATTAACATATTTTCAAACACATGCTTTGAGTTTTTTTCAAATAGTAGTTATAAAATTTTCCAAACTAATATTCAAATTTCTTTTAGATGATACAATTTTTTCTAAAGTAAGTGAACAGTTTTCACACTGTATCACCAAATTTTTTTAAATGCCAAGGACATATTTTTTAAAGGTGTAAACAGTTTTTAATGGTATAAACCAGTTTTTTGCAGTTAAAAAAATCTGTTTTTTTACATTGTATACACTTTTAATAAAAACGCCTCATTTATTTTCTTGAATGCATGCACAGTTTTTAAATGTCACAAACAATTTTTTAAAGCTATACACGTTTTTATAATTAAGGTTACAAAAATTTTAAGCTGCGTTAATATTTTTCATTTTCATGATTTTTAATTATTTTTATATAAATTCATTTCGAAAATATATGTACTTGTAGTTTTTGGAAAATATAAACATATGTAACAAGGCAAAAAAAACAAATGAATGAAGACATAAGAGAAAATTTTACTAACTTAAAGTTGGGCCAGCCCAATAGTAGTGGTTGGGAGGGCGCCCCTTTAGGCTAGATCTTGTTTGGTCTTGCATGAAGCGATACATAACGGCGCCCTCCAAACATGTCAACCCCCCGTCTACCCTTCACAGTTTTTTTCTTTTTCACTCCAGATAATGGGCTAAAGGGCGAAACACGAACAGGACAAAGCAATATTGAAGCGCCTCATATTTGTTAGCCGGGAAATATATTTAATTGTAAGAACTACTTGAACAGGGGATCGGCAACGGTCTTATGTTAAGATTAACTCTTTTGGACGAGGCAATACAATTTGCTCCAACTTCAAATATACTAGAGGCTAACATGCGCTTCACCATGCCATTCTTCACTCATGGGCTTAACTCTTTTTTTAACTTGCAGGTTATTGTGGTAATTTTTTTCGATTTGGTTTTAACTTCCTTGGCTTGTGTTTAATATATCACTACACCACATGACTACATCCTCAATAGGCAGGTTGGTCGGGAATACAAGTTTTGTCGACAGCAGTTTATCCGTAAAGACTATTTTCCGACCTACCCTGTCCTGTTGGGGAAAGTTCACATGTGAAAACCCTTTCCCAACCGACTACTTGTCCATTATGGAGTATCACTAATAGAAAACAGGGCTTCGGTTCGGCCTGGCCACCCCATTAGTCCCGGTTCATCACGAACCGGGACCCATGGGGGGCATTAGACCCGGTTCATAAGCCCAGGGGGCCGGCCGGGGCCTCGTGGGCATTGGTCCAGGTTCGTCTGGATCCATTTGTCCCGGTTCGTGGCGCGAACCGGGGCCAATGGGCCGCGCTTCTGGCCCACAGCCATTGGTACTGGTTAGTACCTTGAACCAGTATAGAAGTGTTAATTTATTCCCGGTTCATGCCACGAACCGGGATAAATAATTTTCCTATATATACCCATCGCCGCGGTAGAGCACTCCACAGTGCTCTGTTTTTTCTGGCCGGCGAGGGGAGGGCATTTGGGTGCTCTAGCTCACCTCCTATGCACATGAGGTGTTCGATGAAATGCCCGAGCAACACTAGTTAAGCTTTCTTCTCTCGAAGCTCGACCTCAGAACTCCATTTTTCCTGAGATTTGTCTAGATTTAGCGGCCCGTCACGCCCCGTCCCCGTTTTCACCGCCGTTGATCGCCCGCGCCGATCTCGTCGCCGGCACCACCGTGGTGAGCCTCTTGTTCTTATCTTCTTTCTGATTTACTTACTTTAGATAGATACTTGTCTGATTTTCTTACTTTTGACACATATAATTATATATAATGCACGCAAATGAACCGGCAATGGATGTATGGTGACAGACACACCTCCGAGTATATTAAGGGCGTGCATAATTTTCTCGAAGTGGCTGAGGCAAACAAGCAGAATGGTTTTATGTGTTGCCCATGCCCTATATGTGGGAACACGAAGTCTTACTCTGACGGGAAAATGCTTCACACCCACCTGCTTTACAAGGGTTTCATGCCACACTATAATGTTTGGACGAGGCACGGAGAAATAGGGGTTATGATGGAAGACAGCGAAGAAGAAGAGGACGATGACAAATATGTGCCCCCTGAATACGATGATGCTGCAACGGGGGGAGCTGCTGAAGATCAAGAGGAACCGGATGATGTGCCCGATGATGCTACAACGGGAGAAGCTGTTGAAGATCAAGAGGAACCAGACGATGTGCCTGATGATGATGATCTCCGCCGGGTCATTGTCGATGCAAGGACGCAATGCGAAAGTCAAAAGGAGAAGCTGAAGTTCGATCACATGTTAGAGGATCACAAAAAAAGGTTGTACCCCAATTGCGAAGATGGCAACACAAAGCTGGGTACTGTACTGGAATTGCTGCAGTGGAAGGCAGAGAATGTTGTGCCTGACAAAGGATTTGAGAAGCTACTGAAAAATATTGAAGAAGAAGCTTCCAAAGGATAACGAATTGCCCGACAGTACATACGCAGCAAAGAAGGTCGTATGCCCTCTAGGATTGGAGGTGCAGAAGATACATGCATGCCCTAATGACTGCATCCTCTACCGCGGTGCGTACGAGGATTTGAACGCATGCCCGGTATGCGGTGCATTGCGGTATAAGATCAGACGAGATGACCTTGGTGATGTTGACGGCGAGCCCTGCAGGAAGAGGGTTCCTGCGAAGGTGATGTGGTATGCTCCTATAATACCACGGTTGAAACGACCGTTCAGAAACAAAGAGCATGCCAAGTTGATGCGATGGCACAATGAGGACCGTAAGAAAGACGGGAAGTTGAGAGCACCAGCTAACGGGTCACAGTTGAGAAAAATCGAGAGAGAGAGTACTGGGCTGAGTTTGCACGTGACCCAAGGAACGTATGGTTTGGTTTAAGCACGGATGGGATTAATCCTTTCGGGGAGCATAGCAGCAATCACATCACCTGGCCCGTGACTCTATGTATGTATAACCTTCCTCCTTGGATGTGCATGAAGCGGAAGTTCATTATGATGCCAGTTCTCATCCAAGGCCCTAGTGCACGTGTACTAGAATTACAATATGTACAATCGAACTCCTCAACATTATGGTCAATACGTGCCACTAGTGCACGTGTTGAACTACGGTAACTACCATGGAGATACCCTGGTAAGATTTTTTATTATTACGACATCTGTGCATCTTTTGCATACTTCTAAAACTAGTACATCATTGCTAACTACGAAGTTATTACTATGTTTTTCAACAGATAATCCTGAATGATTGTGTGCCTCATCTGATGTATCAGCATGGTCATCTTCATGCTTTGAACATACAACTAGGTCATCCTACAAATCTCAACTGTCCATACCGGATTTCTAAAAGAAGTGGAGACATGACAATCAAAGAATGGAAAAAAAATGTATAGACAGTCGTAAGGTGGTTCTTGGAAGCAAAAGAAAGTGAAGCGCTAGAATTGGAGACAGGATAATCTCCATTCTCCATAATGGAGAGTCAGGGTCTATATTGTTTTATGCTATTTTACCTTAAGGGTATTTAGGTCCTACCTGCTACTGATGATCATGTGCTAAGAACAATTAAGTAGGATTGGTTCGATGACTATGAGGATGATGATCGTATGACTTGTTATTAATAACGAGTAGAAGTTGTATGATGATGCATGATTAGTAGGACTTGTTATTATATATGATGATGCATGATGCGAGCATGAAGAGTTATTATATATCAGCTGGTGAAATGAACATAGCAGTAGCGTTGGTAACCAAGCACGGGGATTTTGTTTGGCCTGTTATGGGCCTTTCCCCACCAAGAATCCGTTGGGGCTGCCATGGGCCTTTCCCGAACAACCATCGGACGAGTATTCTTGCCCGACCAACAATCCATTGGTGTCACTATGGGCCTTTCCCGATCGACTATCAGACATGGTGTTCTTTCCCGACCAACATTTATTTGGCCCTGGCATTAGCCTTTGTCAGTGGAACTTATGAAAGATGCACCTGGTTTACAATGAACTTATACTATGCAAGCTCACCTATATGTCTAATATAAATGGTTTGGTACTTTAATTGCCATAATGTAGAATACGAGATATGTTGGCTCTTGGTCATTGTTCATGGATGGTGTCATTCTTGGACCTCCATGCCAAACATATTCATTACTATGTAGTGCCTGATTCTAAATAACAACATGGGAGAAATCATGCCTATGTTCTGTTACTGTTACTTCTCCATATGTTCCTCTTAGGACCTAGAACTCGAAGCTATGGTAGTGTTGGTACTTTAGGCCCTTCTGTTAAAATTTTCTTTTATGAATAATGTCTGAATTCACTTCAGTGTAAATGCTGATTCGCAGTGATATAAGACCCTGTTTATTTCAGTTCTGATTGCATTCGAATCACATGTAGATTTGCTTTAGTGGTAAAGTTGATTCGCCATCGAAGTACAATTTGAGTTCCTTTTGCAAATTGCACTAAAAATGGTCTGAATCCAGACTCAGCTTCACTGGCAAAACTGATTTGAAATAGCTGTTTGTTTCATATTCCATGTTTAGTTTCACTGGCAAAGCAGATTTGAAATAGTTGTTTGTCTCAGATTCCAAATTCACCGGCAAAGATGAATCTGGTCCTTGAAGCCCAAACAAACAGAACCTTGGTGTGTGCCGAATCAACTTCTTCTGATTGCACTATGTTGCATATTTCGCCTTTCGGTCTCATACATTTGCTTTGTTTGTCTTATGACACCAAAGTGCTCCAAAGTGAAGTTGCTCAAAATCGCAACTTTATTTGTTGTCTCCAATCTATTATTTTTGCGGGGTTCTGATCAATTAATTTTAGTTGCATAGTGATAAATATATCATTATTCAATAAAAAAAATAAGAATTAAAAAAGTTTGCGGCGAAAACTTGTCCAGGCAACTATTCATGAGTTACTTGACACGACCTTAAAATTTGGAGTAGTATTTTGATTAAATACTCCAATAAGATGTTGTTTTATTTATAAATTCAAGTATAGTGAAGATGTTGCCCGTGCATTTGCGCGCCCCGCTGTGCTTGTCACCATGGATCGCCAGTGCCGGCTGGAGCGGGGAGCGGAGAAGAATGCTTGACCATCATCAAACGTCAAGTCGTAACACTTGACTTGATACGTGTGGAAAAAAATGGTCACGCGCACTAACTACGAATTGTGTGATGACCCATCGCAGCATGCAGCGTACGCGGACTTGGCTGCATGAAGTTAATGGCCGATCGACGTCGGACTTGTCAGACACGGCCTACCGTGATGCACTCCGATCGACGCCGGACGTCTCAGACACGCCTGTGGTGCAGCAGATCGACCGTCGGCGTTGACAGAGACCAACGACGACTCCGACCGTCGACCAGCTTCACTAATTCAGGCACTCTCTAATGTTACTGCTACTAGTATAAATCAAGGGTTCTTCTCATACTCATAGCATGTAGGAAGCCAACCACAGCATGAGTCCCACGGCCATTAATCTGCTTCTTCTCATGCTTACCATAGCCGCCCACACCACCTTCCATGGCCGGCCGCAGGTGAGCAGACCTCTACTGGACTTGAAGACCCAGTGGAAGCTAGCTGATGATTTCCACGACGCACCGCCGGCGACCCCACGAGCTCATGTCGTCCCTGCGTTTCTCGGCTCCTTCGACAACAACCTGAGATACTATCATAGTAACCTCTCCACGATACTGTTTTCCGGTAGGGTGCTTCCTCTGCTTGGCAACCTCTCCAAGCTGCGTTACGTTCGCCTCTCGTTGTCTGTTGAGTCTGAACCTGGAAAATGTACTACTAGTGCGCATTTGGACTCCACAGAAAATGTCTCATGGTCAACACGTTTGAGTCTGTTGCGGCTCCTCCACATGATACGACTCAACTAGCTATTCTTGGACGTGGACCATCTTTCACCACAAACAGGCCACCCGTGCCCAAGCACACATGCAGCAAGTAGAAAATGTATCTTAGGATTAAAGAGCCGGGATGAATTCAAAGGTGTATCTATGGAGTTCTTTTTTTTTCTGAAGTTGATATAGAGTTTGTTTTGACGCACAAGAGATACAACAGAGGAAAAGAAGAGGTTCGACGCGGTGCAAATGTAAAGTGTTAGTTTCCGGGCAAGTAGAAAGATTGTATGTTTGACCAAGATTATAAAGAAAATATCAGCATCTTCAATACCAAAGGGATAAAATATGAAAAGACTTTTCATGATGGATCAAATGATATAAATTTGGTATTGTAGATATTGATATCTTTTTCTAGAAACTTGGTCAAACATGCAGACGTTTGACTTCAAAAAAAACTAATACACCTTATATTTTGGAACGGAGGAAAAGAAAGTCATCACACAACTTTAGCTTAATGAAGAGCCCTTATAACTAACATAACTACATAACACCATGGGGTGTGCGGAGGATGTCGTTTGTGCTGCTTATGGCTCGTTCAGTTTTCCCGTTCTGCACGGATGTGTGGGGGCACGACAAATGGAGAGAGACGCCATTGGCAGAGAGGAAGGAGGGGAGGCACTAGTAGAAAACAGGGAACTAGTCCCGGTTCTGGAATCGGGACAAGAAGATCGGGACTAAAGCCCAAAACCTTTAGTCCCGGCTCGTTTACGAACTGGTACAGAAGGGGCTCCACGTGGCCGCTGCGGGGTGCACAGGCAGGAGGACCTTTAGTCTCAGTTGGTAACACCAACCGGGATCAATAGGCATCCACGCGTCAGTAGCTGGCAGGAGCTGGGGTTTTTGTTTTTGTTTTTTTGACGGGGGGCGGGGGGTTAGGGGTTTTGGAGGGTTAATTTAGGAGTTTCATATTGTGTTAGCTAGCTAATAGAGAGAAGTGACCTCTCTTTCTCCATGCTTGGTCGATGCTAGCTAGCTACTAACTAGTAGAAAAATGGTCAAATGTTCAGCTCATTAGTCTCGGTTTGTATTTGAGCCGGTACTAATATGACCATTAGTGCCGGTTCCAACGGCTAGGCGGGCCGCTCTCGTTAGTACCGGTTCGTGCCAAACTTCTACCACCGGTTCGTGCCACGAGACGGTACTAAAGATAGTGGTGGCAGGATGTTGTCAGTCTGGGCCCCCTCCAGCACCTTTAGTACCGGCTCGTGCCTCGAACCGGCATTAGAGGTCGTCCTATATAAACCCTTCGTCCACCCGCGCTATGTTCTCCCCCCTTCCCCTCTCCTCTCTGTTCTTCCCTTCTTCCTCGAGCTCATCACACATTTTGCTCAAATTTTGTCAAGATATGAAGGTCCCCATCCATTCAAATGATCACAAAGGTTAGCAACTTTGTCCTTTCATCTCTCGTTGCTAGATTAGCTCTTGCAATGGTTTATATAGTGATTAATTTGTGGGTTTTAGTAATTTGGGAGGAATTGTATGTGGTGCAATTTGAGGTCAAAATAACACCTAGTTTGCATATGTAGGTGTGGTTTACTTAGTGCCTTCTAAATCTCCGTCGTAACCACCGTCGATCGCCTGCACCGTCCCGTCGCCGGCACCACCTTGTGGTGAGCCTCTTGTTCTTATCTTTTTTATATAAAAAATTCATGTTTGTGTGATTTGGATATATAGTTATTCGTATAATTATCTTACCTGTACGTTGTTTGTTATACATAGTGCCATGGTTTTGATATCCGTCCCCGTCGGCCCTCGTCCGTGTGATGATTCAGATGTGGTATATTATCTTTTAAAACTATTTGTTGCATTTCGTGTTTATGACAAATTATGCCCATCAAGTTGACGTAGATATTTTTATCTAGGAGGTATGTGAACCGGAAATTCCAACCGACCCTATTGTCGAGAGGTTAAATTTAGTTGAAAGAGAAAATGAGTATTTGAAAGAAAAATTGAAAAGAATTGAGGGGGAGAAGATGGAATTGGAGTTGCATGTTGCCGATGTCGTCGATGATCACAAGATAAAGATGGAGAAAATGCGCTTGAATATTAGAAAGATTAGAAAATATGCCATTGATAGTGAGGCTTGGTATCATTATGTTGTTGGATCAATTGTTACCTTAGTTGCGATCTTGATCACATTTGTTGTTGCATTTAAATGCTTTAGCTAGAGAGTTATTTGTTTGTTTCATTTAAGTGTTGTATGAACTTTATTTATGAACTTGTATTAATTTGGTCTTCTCGGTGTTGTGTAATGAAGATGAGCCGACAATGGATGTACGATGATCGATGCTCTCCCGAGTTTATTAATGGTGTGGATACTTTTCTGCTTGCGGCTGAGGCAAACAAGCGGGCGGATGGTTTTATGCCTTGTCCATGTGCTGGCTGTAAGAATGATCACAATTATTCAAACTCAAGAACCTTTCACATCCACCTATTTGAGTCCGATTTCATGCCCCACTATAATGTTTGGACCAAGAACGGAGAAAGAGGGGTTATGATGGAAGACAATGAAGAAGAAGAGGACGACGACAACTATCCTGGCCATGGGTTCCCTGAATACGATGATACAACAATGAGGGAAGAAGCTGAGCCGGCAATGGGGAAGAAGCTGAGCCGGCAATGCGGGAAGAAGCTGAAGAAGAGGCATCAGATGAGCCTGCTGATGATCTACGTCTTGCCATTGCCGATGCAAAGATAAACTGCGCAAGTAAAAAGGAGAAGAAGAAGTTGCATCGCATGTTAGAGGATCACAAGAAATTGTTGTACCCGAATTGCAAAGCTGACAAGAAAAAGTTGGGCACCACACTGAAATTGCTGCAATGGAAGGCAGAGAATGGTGTATCTGACAAGGGATTTGGAAAGTTGCTGGTAATGATAAATAATATGCTTCCAAAGGACAACAAATTGCCTGAGAGTACGTACGAAGCAAAGAAGGTTGTCTGCCCTCTAGGGTTAGAGGTGCAGAAGATACATGCATGCCCTAATGACTGCATCCTCTACCTCGGTGAGTACGAGGATTTGAACGCGTGCCCGGTATGCGGTGCATTGCGCTATAAGATCAGTCGCGATGACCCTGGTGATGTCGAGGGCGCCAGGAAAAAGATTCCTGCCAAGATGATGTGGTATGCTCCTATAATACCACGGTTGAAACGTTTCTTCCAAAACAAAGAGCATGCCAAGGCGATGCGATGGCACAGAGAAGACCGTAAGAAAGACGGAAAGTTGAGTGTACCCGCTGACGGGTCGCAGTGGAGAAAAATCGAGAGAAAGTACAGGGAGGAGTTCGTAGGTGGCGCAAGGAACGTATGCTTTGGTCTAAGTGCAGATGGCATTAATCCTTTTGGGGAGCAGAGCAGCAACCATAGCACATGGCCTGTGACTCTATGTATGTATGACCTTCCTCCTTGGTTGTGCGTGAAGCGGAAGTTAATTATGATGTCAGTGCTCATCCAAGGCCCTAAGCAACCTGGCAACGACATTGATGTGTACCTAAGACCATTAGTTGAAGAACTCTTACAGCTGTGGAATGGAACATGTGTATGTGCTTGTTATGAGCACGGACAGGAAGAATTTGACAGGAAGGCGTTGCTGTTCGTGGCCATCAATGATTGGCCTGCTCTCAGTAACCTTTCAAGACAGACAAACAAGGGATACCGCGCATGCATGCAGGATGATACCGACGGTATATATTTGGATAATTGTAGGAAGAATGTGTACCTGGAACATCATCGATTTCTTCCGAGCAGGCATCCCATAAGAAAGAAAGGCAAGCATTTCAAAGGTGAGGCGGATCACCGGACGAAGCCTCGCCACCGTACTGGTGCTGATGTACATGATATGGTCAAGGATTTGAAGGTAGTCTTTGGAAAAGGTCCTGGCGGACAACCTGTTTCGAATGACGCTGACGGACGCGCACCCATGTGAAAGAAGATATCTATATTTTTGGACCTGCCCTATTGGAAAGACCTAGAGGTCCACTCCACAATCGACGTGATGCATGTGACGAAGAATCTTTGCGTGACCCTGCTTGACTTCTTGGGCGTGTATGGGAAGACAAAAGATACACCGGAGGCATGGGAGGACCAACAACGTATGCACGGAAAAGACGGTATACATCAAGGTCATGCTAGCTACGCTCTTACCAAAGAAGAGAAGGAAATCTTCTTTGAATGCCTGCTCAGTATTAAGGTACTGTCTGGCTTCTCGTCGAATATAAAGAGAATAATAAATGTGGAGGAGAAAAAGTTTCAGAACCTAAAGTCTCATGACTGCCACGTGATTATGACGCAACTGCTTCCAGTTGCCTTGAGGGGGCTTCTACCGAAAAACGTTCGATTAGACATTATGAAGCTATGTGCATTCCTCAATGCAATCTCTCAGAAAGTAATCGATCCAGAAATCATACCAAGGTTAGAAAATGATTTGATGCAATGTATTGTCAGTTTCGAGTTGGTGTTCCCATCATCCTTCTTGAACATCATGACCCACATCCTAGTTCACCTATGCGAAGAGATTAACGTTCTTGGTCCTGTATTTCTACACAATATGTTCCCCTTTGAGAGGTTCATGGGAGTCTCAAAGAAATATGTTCATAATCGTGCTAGGCCAGAAGGAAGCATCTCCAAGGGCCATGAAAATGAGGAGGTCATTGAGTTTTGTATTGACTTTATTCCTGACCTTAAGCCGATTGGTGTTCCTGAATCACGACATAAGGGCAGACTGGATGGAAAAGGCACGTTAGGAGGGGATCAAATAATATGTATGGACGGGCATTCTCTCACTCAAGCACACTACACAGTTCTACAGAATTCCGCCTTGGTGGTTCCGTGTATGGACGAACACAAGAATTTTTCATTCAGTGCTTCCGAATAAATCCCCACTGTCTGCTTCATTGTATTCTTTTCTGCATCCTCACACCCCTTACGAAAGAAAATAGAGGACTTGTTCAAATTGACTTTTTGACCAGAAGCTTGCTCATATTTCTACAAAATACTACTCAATTGAATCATGCTATCTTCCTCAGCTTCCGTAAAAATAATACTATCATCAGTAAAAAGAAGATGTGTAATGTGAGGGTCGTCCCTCCCGAACATCACTCCTTTGATCATTTGGTCCTGCTGAGCTTTTTTTAGAAGCGCCGAAAAACCTTCCACACTGAAAAGAAACAAATAGGGTGACAACGGATCTCCTTGCAGAAGGCCTCTGGAAGGACTGGAAACATCAGATAAACCATTATTAAACTGAATGGAAAATTTGACCAATTGAACACACCTCATGATCATATCAATCCATGCACTGGCAAAACCCATACTCTGCATCATACATTCCAAAAAAATCCCATTCCACAGGATCGTAGGCCTTCATCATATCTAATTTCACTGCACATAGGGGCTTCTTCCTTTTCCTTTTGCAAATGGAATGGATGCACTCATACGCAACCAAAACATTATCAGTAATTAACCTGCCTGGTACAAAGGCGCTTTGCTCCTCAGAAATAAGAATTGGGAGGACCTCTTTCAATCTATTTGCCAACACTTTAGTGGCAATTTTATATAATACATTACATAAACTAATAGGACGGAAATCTGATAGAAGCTCGGGATTGTTGACCTTAGGATTGAGAACTAGTACCGTACTGTTAAAGTCTTCTGGAACATGTTGCCCATTTAAGAATTCTCTCACCGCCGCACACACGCTTGGTTCACCAATTGCCATGGGGGTGGGGCGTCTTGCCTTGTGGAAGCGAGCTGATGATTGCCACGACACACCGCCGGCGACCCCACGAGCTCATGTCGTCCCTGCGTTTCTCGACTCTTTCGACAACCTGAGATACTATCATAGTAACCTCTCCACGATACTGTTTTCCGGTAGGGTGTTTCCTCAGCTTAGCAACAACCTCTCCAAGCTGCACTACCTTCGCCTCTCGTCTAAGAGAAAGATGACTACCTCCCATATGGACATGGTGGTGCGCATTTGGACTCCACAGAAAATGTCTTATGGTCAACACGTTTGAGTCTGTTGCGGCTCCTCCACATGATACTACTCAACTAGCTATTCTTGGACGTGGACCATCTTTCACCACAAACAGGCCACCCGTGCTCAAGCACACATGCAGCAAGTAGAAAAATGTATGTTAGGGATTAAAGAGCCGGGATGAATTCATGTATGTACAGATAGAGTTCTTTTTTTCTTAAGTTGACATAGATTTTGTTTTGACGCACAAGAGATAGAACACAGGAAAAGAAGAGGTTCGACGCGGTGCAAAAGTAAGGTGTTCCTTTTCAGGCAAGTAGAACGATTGTATGTTTGACCAAGATTATAAACTAAATATCAACATCTTAAATACCTAAGCGATAAAATATGAAAAGACTTTTCATGATGGATCAAATGATATAAATTTTGTATTGTAGATATTGATATCTTTTTCTAGAAACTTGGTCAAATATGCACACGTTTGACTTCAAAAAAAAACTAATACACCTTATGTTTTGGAACGGAGGAAAAGAAAGTCATCACACAACTTTAGGTTAATGAAACCCTTATAACTAACATAACTACACAACACCATGGAGTGTGCGGAGGATGTCATTTGTGCCGCTTGTGGCTCGTTCAGCCTTCCAGTTCTACATGGATGTGTAGGGGCACGACAAATGGAGAGAGAGAGAGTGAGACACCATTAGCAGAGACGAAGGAGGGGATGTGATGGTTGATGAACTCGCCGCCATTGTTACGGGAGAGGTTACATGAGTTCCTGGTGATGTGTGACGAGGCGCTAGAGTCGAGGTACCAATTGGTGTTGGCGTGTGGCTGGATGGAGAGGTTGCTCATTGCAGGGTTGAACATGTTCTGCTGGTCCCAGGAAGGAGTCGACAGCGTGGCTGGAGCGGGCAGCACCACATGGTAGAGCACATGGTAGGCCTAGTGGGCGTTGGGCTGGCGAGCGCCGAGCACTTGAGCGGCAATGGTCGGTATCGAGGGGGCCGCCACTGAGTCGGGAAGGAGGGCGCAAAGTAGTCCATCATGGACAATGGCCAAAAATTGCGCATGGTTTAGTTGTCGCTTTTTTGAAGTAACTCACATGGAACATAGAAACTGGGTTTTGTCACTTGTAGTGAATTATGAAATTATGCCTGTAAGTATTGTAGACTCAAAGCAAAGTGAGGGTGAAAGTAAATAGTTGTTTTGAGTAAAGTGCGAATGGAAATCAAATAACACAAAAAGAAGTAAATGAGAGCAGCAAGAATAGTAACATGTGAACTGGCAGAGGAGTAAGGCGTTCTCAGGAGTCTGCAACTCTGTTTTCAAGGAGTCTGGAAATCCCACAGGTGTCCTTGCCCTTGCCTTTGTCCTTCCCGTCATCCGTGCGGCGGTAGCGGTCGAAGACGTAGATTAGATCGAGACAGATCTGCTCACTGCTGGAGCCGTTAGGTCCAGGCATCTCGGAGTCGAATCTAGTAGCTGCCATCGAGGAGAACGCCAGAGCACGCCGGAGAGGAGATTGGTACCGTAGGAGTGGACCGGAGTGTAGTGGAATAAGGCTAGGGTTTCCTTTGGAGTGCGGATAGGGGTCAATTTATGTGGGGTTGGGTGGGCCACACTGGGCTGGATCCGACGTGGCGGGTGCGTCCGGTCGTGCGTCTCCATGTCCAACCCACATATGGGTGAAGGAAATATGCCCTAGAGGCAATAATGAAGTTGCTATTTTATATTTCCTTATATTATGATAAATGTTTATTATTCATGCTAGAATTGTATTAACCGGAAACCCGATACATGTGTGGATACATAAACAAAACACAGTGTCCCTAGTAAGCCTCTACTAGACTAGCTCGTTAATCAAAGATGGTTAAGTTTCCTAACCATAGATATGTGTTGTCATTTGATAAACGGGATCACATCATTAGGAGAATGATGTGATGGACAAGACCCACCCGTTAGCTTAGCATGTTGATCTTAAGTTTTATTGCTATTGCTTTCTTCATGACATATACATATTCCTTTGACTATGAGATTATGCAACTCCTGGATATCCAGGAATACCTTGTGTGCTATCAAACGTCACAACGTAACTGGGTGATCATAAAGATGCTCTACAGGTATCTCCGAAGGTGTGTGTTGGGTTGGCATAGATCGAGATTAGGATTTGTCAGTCCGAGTATCAGAGAAGTATCTCTGGGCCCTCTCGGTAATACACATCATGACAAGCCTTGCAAGCAATGTGATTAATGAGTTAGTTACACGATGATGTATTACGAAACGAGTAAAGAGACTTGCCGGTAACGAGATTGAACTAGGTGTGAAGATACCGACGATCGAATCTCGGGCAAGTAACATACCAATGACAAAGGGAATAACATATGTTGTCATAACGGTTCGACCGATAAAGATCTTCGTAGAATATGTGGGAACAAATATGAGCATCCAGGTTCTGTTGTTAGTTACTGACCAGAGAGGTGTCTCGGTCATGTCTACATAGAGCTTGAACTCGTAGGGTCCGCATGCTTAACGTTTGATGACGATTTTGTATTATATGAGTTATGTGATTTGGTGACCGAATGTTGTTCCGAGTCACGGATGAGATCACGGACATGACGAGGAGTCTTAAAATGGTTGAAAGGTAAAGATTCATATATAGGACGATCGATAGTATTTGGACACCGGAAGTGTTCCGGGGGTACCGGGTACGTATCGGGTCAGCGGAAGGGGTTCCGGGCTACCCCCGGCAAACTATATGGGCCTATTGGGCCAAGTGGGGAAACGCAGCAGCCAACATGGGCTGCTGCGCCCCCCTTGCTGGCCGAATAGGAAGGGGAAAGGAAAAGGGGAAGAGAGAAGGAAGGGGAGGCAATTCGGCCTCCCCCTTCCTTCCCTCCTCTCTTCCCTTTCCTTCCCTCTCCGAAAAAGATGGTAGTGGGGGGGAGGCGAATTGGACAAGGCCCCCAAGTAGGATTCCTCCTACTTGGGACGCCCCATGGCTGTCCCCCTCCCCTCCCACTTATATATATGTGGGGAGGGGGCGCCTAGAACACAAAAAAACATTGTTAGCCGTGTGCGGCGCCCCCCTCAACAGTTTACGCCTCCGGTCATATTCACGTACGTAGTGTTTAGGCGAAGCCCTGCACGGATCACTTCACCATCACCGTCACCACGCCGTCGTGCTGACCAAACTCTCCCTCGACACTTAGCCGGATCAAGAGTTCGAGGGACATCATCGAGCTAATCGTGTGAAGAATTCGGAGGTTCCGTACGTTCGGTGCTTGATCGGTCGGAACGAGAAGAAATTCGACCCCAACAATGGGTTGGGGCATTCCCTAAACGGCGCCCGTTACAGGCATGGGCGCAAACCGGGCGCACACCCCCGAGGGGCGCTGGGCAGGCCCATTTATTGGGCTTTCTTTTGTGTCTTAATCCGAAGAAAAGAGCGCAGTAAGGATTCGAGCCAGCTACCGCCCTATCAAAAAACGCTAGCGTAACCACCCGGCTGCCCGGCAGGATCTGATTACCTTTTACTTTTTTCTTCTATTATACGTTCTTCTTCCTTATTCTATTTTTTTCTTTTTTCTTCATCTTGGTCCGATGAAATGGTACGCAAATACATGAATGTTTTCTTAAAATTGATGAACTTTTTCAAAATCCATGAATTTTTTTTGAATTTTGATGAAATTTTTTCAGATTTGATGAAAGTTTTTTTCAATTTCGATGAACTTATTTCAAATTGATAAACTTTTTTTTCAAATCCGTGAACTTTTTCCCAAATCAATGAACCTTTTTTCATAATCTGATGAACTTTTTCCTCAAGATTTGTGAACTATTTTTCAAAATGGATTACATTTTTCTCAAAATTGTGAACTTTCTCAAATTGCTGAACTTTTTTCAAAATTTTATGATTTTTTTCAATTTCGTGAACTTTCTCGAGTTTATGAACTTTTTTCGTTTTCATGAACATTTTTTCGAATCTTTTGAATCCGTGAACATTTTTTCAAATTGGATGAACTTTTTTTCAAGTTGATGAACATCTTTTTTCAAATTGATGACCTTTGTTTTCCAAATTTGTGAACTTTTCTACAAAATTGATGACCTTTTCTTCAAATTCATGAAACTTTTTAAAAAAAATCAAATTCCATGAACTTTTCAAAAAATTTGAACTATTTTGTCATACAGGCAACCTTTTTTATAGCAACTCTATGTTTTTCCCAATTCCACTCTATAGCAGCCCTATAGGTGGAGCGGGTACTAGGTTTCCCTTATAGATGCTCTAATTGCGAGAATGGGGGTGAGGATTTCTCTTCTCGCGATCGATGTGTTTGGCCGTTCGATGAAAATTATGTCGCTCGCCAGTTGAAAAAGAAAATTATAGATAAAATGAAAATTTAAAATAGTTGGTGAATAGACGTAAAAAGGGGGATAGAGTAGTACCAGATTAAAAAAAAGATCTCCAATTTCGTCTCCTTGCACATTTTTTTTTGATAAAGGGCGCTTTTATTATCTCAAAATGTAGCATCAAGCGATACAAAGCATTTAGAGTATCACCCGGCCTCTGCATAACTAGGATGCACACATCCAAATATCAAAAATCTGATAAGAAAAAAAATGACAATTCGGCAAGAGTAGAGTCCTATAGACTGACACTATGCCTATGTCGAAACGGTTGGTGGACCGATGCGGAGATTATCCTGCCACCCATGTTGGGTAAAAAACTCCATAGCCACCTGCTCCAATCGCGTACACACCGCCTTGAATAGCGGTTGGTACTCCGCACGTTGTAGTATAGACCACATACGAAGCGAGTGCGTACAACGGAAAACAACCTGCAAAGGAGAAGCATTTTTGTCATTAAAAACCAAATCGTTTCTAGATAGCCAAAGCGACCATAGTAAGGCGTACGCTCCCATCCTTGTTAGCGTTTTGAACCTATTTGAAATACCGTCCAACCAATGACCAAAAATATTGGCAACACTTGTGGGCGGATACAAATTTGACGCTATTTGAATGACTGACCACGTAGAACGCGCAAACTTGCATTGAAAAAAGAGGTGTTTGATTGTCTCGTTATGAGTACAAAAACAACACTTCTTACTTCCTGGCCAGTTGCGTCGTACAAGGTTGTCTTTGGTTAGCACAACTCCTCTACAAAGATACCACATGAATATTTTAACTTTTAGTGGAATCTTTGCCTTTCATATTTTTTTGTTATTGCTCTCCGGTACCTCAGAATGCGTGAGCGCACGATACATAGAGTCTATCGTGAAAGACCCCGATGTAGTAAGGTCCCAGCGAAACACATCACGGCCTTGCGTCAGGTGAATCAGATCCAGACGGGATAAGAGATTATGCCATGACATAAGTCGGGCGCCAACCAAATCCCGCCTGAACGAAATATTCGACGGGGATGAGCTGAGCACCTGCGCAATAGTATTGTTCTTATCGCGAGCAATGTTGTACAAGGCTGGATATTGTTCTCGGAGACTGGCATTGCCTAGCCAGATGTCTTCCCAGAAACGAATCTCCGACCCGTCCTTTATCGCGAAAGACCCAAAGCGAAAGAGTTGTTTCTTTGCCGCCATTAGGCCAGCCCGAAAGTGTGAGTCGCCAGGTTTCCAATATGCCTGAGACACCGTCTTTTGGCCTAGATACTTGTTGCGCAGCATGGTTTGCCAAACACCATCCTCAGTAAGAAGTTTGAACAACCATTTACTAAGTAGGGCCTCATTCTTGACCTGTAGGTCATGAATTCCAAGGCCACCTTGGTCTTTCGGCCTACAAACCACACTCCATTTGGTCAGCCGGTATTTTTTCTTTTCACCATCTCCTTGCCAAAAGAATCTGGACCTAAAATAGTCCAATCTTTGCAAGACCCCTTTTGGGAGTTGGAAGAAAGAAAGCATATAGAGACCCATATTTGTGAGGACAGAGTTTATCAAAACCAGCCGTCCTCCAACTGAGAGCAACTTGCCTTTTCAACTGCTCAACCGTTTCTCTAGCCGCTCCTCTACATGCTTCCACTCCGCAATGGTGAGACGTCGATAATGAATTGGTATTCCGAGATATTTGATCGGGAATTGGCCAAGTGCGCAACCAAATAGGTCTGCGTAATCGGCCGCTACCTTGACGGCTTCTCCAAAGCAGAACACTTCGCTTTTATGGAAGTTAATTTTAAGACCTGACATTTGCTCAAACGCTGACAACAGGAGTTTCATGTTTCGAGCCTTGTCCAGGTCATGTTCCAAAAAAATTATTGTGTCATCAGCATATTGCAGAATAGAGAGGCCACCATCCACAAGGTGTGGCACTACCCCAACAATTTGCCCGTCCTGCTTGGCGCGCTCAATTAGAATTGCCAACATGTCAGCCACAATGTTAAATAACATTGGGGACATGGGGTCACCCTGCCGTAGTCCTTTTTTTGTCTGGAAGTAATGACCTACATCATCATTGACTTTGATGGCCACGCTACCTCCAGTTACAAAATTTTGGATCCAATGGCACCATTTTTCAGAGAAACCTTTCATCCTTAGGGCCTGTTGGAGGAAATATCATTTGACCTTGTCATAGGGTTTTTCAAAGTCAATTTTGAATACTACTCCACTTAGGTTTTTCCGATGCATCTCGTGGACGGTCTCATGCAGGATTACTACACCATCAAGTATATTCCTTCCTTGCATGAAAGCCGTTTGAGATGGTCGGACAACATGGTCCGCTACCAAGTTAAGCCGATTCTTAGCCATTTTGGTGAAAATCTTGAAACTGACATTAAGGAGGCATATGGGTCTAAACTGTTGGATCCGTTCAGCCTCCTTAATCTTTGGCAACAAGATAATCTCGCCAAAATTAAGCCTAAATAGCTCAAGTCGGTAGGCATGAAGACAATTGAACAACTCCATAAGGTCAGCCTTGATGATATCCCAGAAATTCTGATAGAATTCTGCGGGGAAACCATCTGGGCCTGGAGCTTTGTTATGTTCCATTTGGAACATTGCAGTTCTCACCTCCTCTTCCGAGAATGGTGCCGTCAGGATATCGTTTTCTTCTGTCGTGACTTGTGGAATGTCATCTGTTCGGGTCTCATCAAGGGTGAAATTCCCTTCAGCCGGCGCTCCGAACAGAGATTTGTAGTAGTCGGTGATATACTTTTTGAGCTCCTCTTGACCTTCGATCCGCCCCTCATCTTGTTGGAGACTATAAATAGATTTCTTCCTATGCCGCCCATTAGCGACCAATTGGAAGTATTTTGTATTACTATCGCCATCAAAATGAAATCGGCTTTGGATCTCTGGTAGTATTTGATCTGCTCTTCTCGCAGAAGACGGGCAATCTTCTCATTAGATTGATTTTTTAATTCAATCTCTTGTTGAGATAAGATGCGCGTCTCTGCAATTTTGTTGAGGTCATCAATAATGGTAGAGAGCCGTTGTTTTTCTTTTTTATAAATCCCGTTGGTATGTTTTGCCCATCGAGAGAGGTGTTGCCTCATGGCCCTTATTTTAAAGTTCCATCTCTGAATAGGTGTACGACCAACAGCGGGCCTCTCCCAAATATTCTTGATCATGTCTACAAATCCCTCCCTATGCATCCATCCCAATTCAAATTTGAAAGGGCGTCGGGCAGCTGGTTTCGTAGAATTAGAATCCAAAATGATGGGTGCATGATCCGATAAAGCCTCAACACGCTCTAGGGCTCGCACGGTTACCAGAGGAAATTTTAGCTCCCATTCGGTATCCATGAGTACCCTATCAAGCTTCTTGTATGTCGGCACATGTCGGTTATTAGCCCAAGTGAACTGCCGTCCCGACATACTGGCCTCCCGAAGATCCAAACTGTCTATCACAACATTGAATAGGAAAGGCCAATGAGTGTCAAAACGGTCATTATTTTTCTCTTCCTGATACCTAAGGATATTAAAGTCCCCTCCAATAAGCATTGGATGCGGGTTATCCTTAGCTACCAATTCCCGAAGGAAAGCAGACTTATGCTCATCTTGGGCAGCCCCATAGACAGCGACAAGAGTCCATGTAAAATTATCAGCTCTGTTTCTTAGGTGAAATTTTATATGAAATTCACCGATCAAAAAAGCTAACAAGTCCATGGCTGTTGTCAGTATCCCAAGAAGGATTCCTTCAGACCTTCCACGAGCTGGTAGACTATGCCATGTGTAGTCGAAACCACCTGATAGGTGATCGAGGACATGCGGGCGAAAGTCACACTTATCAGCCTCAGAAATTGCCACAAAATCCAAAGCATGTTCCCGTACACAATCACCAATGTGTTTATGTTTAGCCAAAGTCTGAGAGACCTCTGCTATTCCAAAACATGCCTCTCATATGGAAACTCGGATTGGTGTGGAACTCTTCGCCTTCTTGGGCGGTTTTTGTTTCTTTTTAGAGGCGTGTGATTTAGATTTCCGCGAAGACGCTGTGAAGTCACATAACTTGGACCCAAGTCTTGCGTCATCCAATACAACCTCAGTAACCTCACCAACAAAGTGGGAGATTAGAGGACCATCATATTTGGCATCTGCTTCATCATCGTCCTCGGTTTCGGGGTCAGGAATAGTGGTATTACACTTTGGAGAAACCTTTAAGCGGTCAATCTCCATATGTTTAAGTACCCCAACCGACAGATTAATATCATTATCATTCTTTCCCATAGAGACCCCCACGTTATTTAAGCTATTATAAATGCGAGTATCCGGAAAAGAAAAAAATGATTTAACGGAAGAGGTACCTGGCGTGGAGTCCAAATTCCTCGAGGCCTGACGGCGCATTGCCTTCGTCAGTGCATGCTCATCTGTCGGAGAAGAACCATCCGCCGATACTGGGTGGCGGTTACTACGCCGAAGGGGCGAAGCCAATCCTCCAGACATAGTACCCACCGGTGTCGCCGGGTGGGCCATCGATGAAGGCTGCGGAATCACCCTTGTCCCAGAGGTCGGTGAAGAAGAACGTGCTGTCGGTCCCACCGGAACAGTCGCAACGGGTGTCGTAGCAGAAGGACAACGAGCCGCCGCTGGACCGAAAGGAACTATGACGACCGGAGCCCGAGCTGAGGAAGCCGCCGCAGACCCCGCCACCGTGTGTTGCACTTGTACCGGAGCAGAAGCGGGACCATGCAAAACATGCGCTGCGCCCGCGTCCGTGCCTGACTGCCTGAGCTTCGCCTGCTCAAGGTCTTCCGGCTGATGCACATGAGACGGGACACCCGCTTGTGGGTTTATGGGTGTGCATGCACCCGCTGACGGCCCTGTAGCAGCGGCCACGGCTGGCTGCATGCGAGCGGCCACATCATGCATGTCTTGTGGCTGCATGATCGCTGCCTGCACATGCATGTTCTTAGCTCCCTGGCCTGAAGGAGCGTTGGATGATGCCAATGCTTGAGCAGACACGGTTGGCACAAGAAATGTAGCTGCAACGTCTTGCACAGGATTATGCAGAAGGTTGACTTGTGGTGGCAACAGTGGAGACAGATTGAGCTCCACACGTCGTATTACCACCATTAGTTTGGACTTTTTTTGCTCGCTTGCTAGCATCCCTATCTGGCATATCCTCATCCCGGTTAGCACCATCATCATGCCCATCATCATGGTTTTCCCAAATCCGAGGAATAAAGTCATCATCCGGAACAAAATCATCCTCCTCCAGCACAAACCGAAACGCATATCCATTAAGCTTGACATAGACATCAGAGGAGACCGAAGCTTTCATCAGACCCATCATGTTTGACAAAAATATCCATGTTATGAACAGCCACCTGGATCCGCACAATACCGTGACGGCGCAAGCAAACCAAGTCAACATCCTGAGTGGCGCCAATAACTGATCCCACCGCCCATAGACCAAGGAAATGGAGAAGAGCTGGCGGGACTCTGGTGACGTGCACCCAAACAGGCTGCAAGGGAAGTAGCGACGGAACCTCCTCGATTTTCCATTCACTAAAAGTGATCTTCTCGTCATGTGACTTAACATTATACTCAAACGCTGCCACGCGCTGCAAAATCTCCACTGAAGGGAAAGAAACCAAGAAAGCATTTGCTCCATGAGGCATAGCTTCCCACTTCCACGAAGTTTGGACCGCAGCGATCTTTGCAACCTCGGCCTCCACCACAGAAGAAGACAAGGAACCACCCGAAATCGTAACCAAAGCAGTCGGCAAAGTAGGTGGGGCGAGATTCTCCTTGAAGAGTGAGTCCGGAAGCTGTACGAACATTGCATTAACTAAACCGCAACCACCGAGGGAGGTGGTTGGCCTTGGTTGCTTGAGAACAGAGCAGCGTTGCAGAGGATGCTTGTAGTTGTTACAAATGTGACAGTAATGAACCACCGTGCAATCCTTAGACATATGATTGCTACCTCTTGAGCACTGCGTTGGATTTCCCCGAAGAGGAGAGGATAATGCAGCAAAGTAGCGTAAGTATTTCCCTCAGTTTTTGAGAACCAAGGTATCAATCCAGTAGGAGGCCACGCACAAGTCCCTCGTACCTGCACAAAGCGATAGCTACTCGCAACCAACGCGATTAGGGGTTGTCAATCCCTTCACGGTCACTTACGAGAGTGAGATCTGATAGAGATGATAAATAATATTTTTGGTATTTTTGATATAGAGATGCAAAGTGAAAAGTAAAAAAGCAAAGTAAAAACAAAGCAAGTATTAAAGTGATGGAGATTGATATGATGAAAATAGACCCGGGGGCCATAGGTTTCACTAGTGGCTTCTCTCAAGAGCATAAGTATTCTACGGTGAGTGAACAAATTACTGTTGAGCAATTGATAGAATTGAGCATAGTTATGAGTATATCTAGGTATGATCATGTATATAGGCATCACGTCCGAGACAAGTATACCGAAAGATTCTGCATCTACTACTATTACTCCACTCATCGACCGCTATCCAACATGCATCTAGAGTATTAAGTTAAAAACAGAGTAACGCCTTAAGTAAGATGACATGATGTAGAGGGATAAATTCATGCAATATGATAAAAACCCCATCTTGTTATCCTCGATGGCAACAATATAATACGTGCCTTGCAACCCTTTCTGTCACTGGGTAAGGACACCGCAAGATTGAACCCAAAGCTAAGCACTTCTCCCATTGAAAGAACTACCAATCTATTTGGCCAAACCAAACGGATAATTCAAGAGACTTGCAAAGATAACTCAATCATACATAAAAGAATTCAGAGAAGATTCAAATATTATTCATAGATAAGCTGGATCATAAACCCACAATTCATCGGTCTCAACAAACACACCGCAAAAAGAAGATTACATCGAATAGATCTCCACAAGAGAGGGGGAGAACACTGTATTGAGATCCAAAAAGAGAGAAGAAGCCATCTAGCTACTAACTATGGACCCGAAGGTCTGAGGTAAACTACTCACACTTCATCGGAGAGGCTATGATGATGTAGAAGCCCTCCGTGATGACGGCCCTCTCCGGCGGAGCTCCGGAACAGGCCCCAAGATGGGATCTTGTGGATACAGAAAGTTGCGGCGGTGGAATTAGGTTTTTGGCTCCGTATTTGATCTGTCGAGGGTACGTAGGTATATATAGGAGGAAGGAGTACGTCGGTGGAGCAACAGGGGGCCCACGAGGTAGGGGGCGCGCCCCCCACCCTCGTGACCGCCTCTTTTGTTCCTTGGAGTAGGGTCCAAGTCTCCTGGGTCACGTTCGGTGAGAAAATCACGTTCCCGAAGGTTTCATTCCGTTTGGACTCCGTTTGATATTCCGTTTCTTCGGAACACTGAAATAGGCAAAAACAGCAATTGTGGGTTGGGCCTCCGGTTAATAGGTTAGTCCCAAAAATAATATAAAAGTGGAAAATAAAGCCCAACATAGTCCAAAACAGTAGATAAAGTAGCATAGAGCAATCAAAAATTATAGATACGTTGGAGACGCATCCCCAAGCTTAATTCCTGCTCGTCCTCAAGTAGGTAAATGATAAAAAGAGAATTTTTGATGCGGAGTGATACTTTGGCATAATTTCAATGTAAATCTTCTTAATTGTGGTATGAATATTCAGATCCGAAAGATTCAAGACAAAAGTTCATATTAACATAAAAATAATAATACTTCAAGCATACTAACTAAGAAATTATGTCTTCTCAAAATAGCATGGCAAAAGAAAGTTCATCCCTACAAAATCATATAGTTAGGCTATGCTTCATTTTCGTCACACAAAGATGTTCCCAACTTCTATACCCGCGATGACAAGCCAAGCAATTGTTTCATACTTAAATAATCTCAAACTTTTTCAATCTTCACGCAATACATGAGCGTGTGCCTTGGATTTAGCACTCTGGGTGGAATAGAATATGATGATGGGGATTGTGTGGAGAAGACAAGGGAGAAAGTCTCACATTGACGAGGATAATTAACGGGCTATGGAGATGCCCATCAATTGATGTCAACATGAGGAGTAGGGATTGCCATGCAACGGATGCACTAGAGCTATAAATAAATGCTCAACAAAAGAAAACTAGTGGGTGTGCATCCAACTTGCTTGCTCACGAAGACCTAGGGCATTTGAGGAAGCCCATCGTAGGAATATACAAGCCAAGTTCTATAATGAAAAATTCCCACTAGTATGAAAAAGACAACTTATGAGACTCACTATATGAAAAACATGGTGCACTTTGAAGCACAATTTATGAGACTCACTCCATGAAGAACAAGGTGCTACTTTGAAGCACAATATATGAGATTTACTACATGAAGAACAAGGTGCTACTTTGAAGCACAAGTGTGGAAAAAGAGACAGTAACATTGCCCTTTTTATTTATTTTCTTTTTTTTCGGCCTTTATTTTTTTGGCCTTTCTCCCTTTTTTTTGGGCAATGCTCTAATAATGGTGATCATCACACTTCTATTGATTACAACATAAGGATTACAACTCGAAACTAGAACAAGATATGACTCTATATGAATGCCTCCGGCGGTGTACCGGGATGGTGCAATGAATCAAGAGTGACATGTATGAAAAATAATGCATGGTGGCTTTGCCACAAATACGATGTCAACTACATGATCATGCAATGGCAATATGACAAAAGTAAAGTATGTCATGATGATGATGAACGGAACGGTGGAAAGTTGCATGGCAATATATCTCGGAATGGCTATGGAAATGCCATAATAGGTAGGTATGGTGGCTGTTTTGAGGAAGATATAAGGAGGTTTATGTGTGATAGAGCGATCGTATCACGGGGTTTGGATGCACCGCTAAGTTTGCACCAACTCTCAAGGTGAGAAAGGGCAATGCACGGCAATCAAGAGGCTAGCAAAGGCGGAAAGGTAAAAGTGCATATAATCCATGGACTCAACATTAGTCAAAAGAACTCATATACTTATTGCAAACATTTAGAAGTCATCAAAATCAAGTACTACGCGCATGCTCCTAGGGGATAGATTGGTAGGAAAAGACCATCGCTCGTCCCCGACGGCCACTCATAAGGATGCACAAGCCAGGTACACTTCATGTTTCAAATTTGTTACACAACTTTAACCATATGTGCATGCTACGGGATTTGCTAACTTCAACACAAGAATTCTTTAAATTCATAATCACCCAACTAGCATGACTTTAATATCACTACCTCCACATCTCAAAACAATTATCAAGTATCCAACTTATCTTAGTATTCAACGCACTCAAAAGAAAGTTTCACATATCTTGAATACCAAGTATATTAATTTTAAGCGAATTACCATGCTATTAACGACTCTCAAAATAATCTAAGTGAAGCATGAGAGATCAATAGTTTCTTTAAAAAAAATCCACCACCGTGCTCTAAAAGATCTAAGTGAAGCACTAGAGCAAAAATTATCACGCTCAAAAGATATAAGTGAAGCACTAGAGTATTCTATCAAATTCCAATTTATGTATGGCTCTCTCAAAAGGTGTGTACAGCAAGGATGATTGTGGTAAACTAACAAACAAAGACACAAATAATACAAGACGCTCCAAGCAAAACACATATCATGTGGTGAATAAAAATATAGCTCCAAGTAAATTACTGATGGAAGTAGATTTAAAGAGGGGATGCCTTCCGGGCATCCCCAAGCTTTGACTTTTGGTGTCCTTGGATTATCTTGGGGTGCCATGGTCATCCCCAATCTTAGGCTCTTGCCACTCCTTGTTCCATAATCCATCAAAAGAATTCACCCAAAACTTGAAAACTTCACAACACAAAACTCAATAGAAATCTCGTGAGTCCGTTAGAGAAAGAAAACAAAAGACTACTTTAAGGTACTGTAATGAACTCATTCTTTATTTATATTGGTGTTAAACCTACTGTATTCCAACTTCTCTATGGATTATAAACTATTTTACTAGCCATAGATTCATCAAAATAAGTAAAAAACACACGAAAAACAGAATCTGTCAAAAACAGAACAGTCTGTAGTAATCTGTAACTAACGCAAACTTTTGGAACTCCAAAATATCTACCAAAATTGGAAGACCTAGGCAATTTGTTTATTTATCAGCAGCAATTGGAATCAGTATTTTATCACGTTGTGGTGATTTTTAATAATTCGGGCACTGAGCGCAAAGTTTCTGGAAATTACAGCAAGATCAAATAACTATCATCCAAGAAGATCCAATAGGTCTAACATGGCACAAACACTAATTAAAACATAAAACCACATCTAACCAGAGGCTAGATGGATTATTTATTCCTAAACAGAAGCACAAGCAAAAAAAGCTAAAAATAAAATTGGGTTGCCTCCCAAGAAGAGCTATCGTTTAACGCCCCTAGCTAGGCATAAAAGCAAGGATAGATCTAGGTATTGCCATCTTTGGTAGGCAATCCATAAGTGGCTCTCATGATAGATTCATATGGTAATTTTATTTTCTTTCTAGGAAAGTGTTACATGCCCTTTTTTTAATGGAAATTGAAATCTAATGTTCCCTTCCTTCATATCAATAATCGCACCAATCGTTCTAAGGAAAGGTCTACCAAGAATAATAGGGCAAGAAGGATTGCAATCTATATCAAGAACGATAAAATCTACGGGCACATAATTCCTATTTGCAACAATAAGAACATCATTAATTCTTCCCATAGACTTTTTAATAGTGGAATCCACAAGATGCAAGTTTAGAGAGCAATCATCAAAGTCACGGAAATCTAGCAAATCACACAAAGTTTTGGGAATAGTGGAGACGCTAGCACCCAAATCACACAAGGCATGGAACTCATAATTTTTAATTTTAATCTTAATAGTAGGTTCCCACTCATCATAGAGTTTTCTAGGGATAGAAACTTTCAACTCAAGTTTTTCTTCATAAGATTGCATCAAGGCATCAACAATGTGTTCGGTAAAGGCTTTGTTTTGACTATAAGCATGAGGAGAATTTAGCAGGGATTGCAACAAGGAAATACAATCAATTAAAGAGCAATTTTCATAATTAAATTCCTTGATATCCAAAATAGTGGGTTTAGCAACATCTAGGTTTTTATTTCTTTCAACCCCACACTTATCAATTTCATCATCAAGGTCTAAAAACTCCGAATTCTTAGAACGCCTTCTAGGTAAAGGAAGATCATATTCAGTTTCATCAAGATTCATATTGCAAAACAAAGATTTAATGGGGGACACATCAATAACTTTTAGATCTTCATCTTGATTTTCATAGGAATTGGAAGAACACGCTTTAATAAAGGCATCTTTGGAAGCAACGCATCCTAGCGGTTCTTTCTTTGCACTCATCAATGGAAATTCTCATAGCTTTGAGAGAATCATTGATATCATGCTTAGGAGGAATAGATCTAAGCTTTAAAGAATCAATTTCAAGAGAAATTCTATCAACGTTTCTAGCCAAATCATCAACTTTAAGCAATTTCTCCTCAAGCAAAGCATTAAAATTCTTTTGTGAATTCATAAAGTCTTTAACACTATTCTCAAATTCAGAGGGCATCTTATTAAAATTTCCATAAGAATTGTTGTAGGAATTTCCATAATTATTAGAGGAATTACTAGGATAAGGCCTAGGATTAAAATTCCCTCTATACGCGTTGTTACCAAAATTATTTCTACCAACAAAATTCACATCCATAGATTCATTATTATTCTCAATCAAAGTAGATAAAGGCATATCATTAGGATTAGAAGAAACACTCTTATTAGCAAATAATTTCATAAGTTCATCCATCTTTGCACTCAAAACATTAATTTCTTCTATCGCATGCACTTTTTTATTAGAAGATCGTTCGGTATGCCATTGAGAATAATAAACCATAATATTATCTAGGAGTTTAGTAGCATCTCCTAAAGTGATTTCCATAAAAGTGCCTCCCGTGGCCGAATCTAAAAGATTTCTAGAGGCAAAATTCAATCCGGCATAAAAGTTTTGTATAATCATCCACAAATTCAAACCATGAGTAGGACAATTGCGTATCATTAATTTCATTCTCTCCCAAGCTTGTGCAACATGTTCATGATCAAGTTGCTTAAAATTCATAATAGCGTTCCTAAGAGAGATGATCTTAGCGGGAGGAAAATACTTAGAGATAAAATCATCTTTGCACTTGTTCCAAGAATCAATACTATTTATAGGCAAAGACGAAAACCACGCTTTAGCACGATCTCTAAGCGAAAAAGGAAATAGCTTCAACTTAACGACATCATTATCGACATGTTTTTTCTTTTGCATATCACATAAATCAACGAAGCTATTCAGATGAGTAGCGACACCTTCACTAGGAAGGCCCGTGAATTGAACTTTCATAACAAGATTCAACAAAGCAGTATTGATTTCACAAGATTCAGTATTGGCAAGAGGAGCAATCGGAGTGCTAAGGAAATCATTATTATTGGTATTGGTGAAGTCACACAATTTGGTAGTATCTTGAGCCATCTCGACAAACAAGCAAACTAACACACGAACAAACAAAAGGCAAGCGAGAAAAAGGCGAACGGAAAAGAGAGGAGGAGATTGAGAAAGAGAGGGCGAATAAAACGGCAAGGCTGGAGTGGGGGAGAGGAAAACGAGAGGCAAACGACAAATAATGTAATGCGAGAGATAGGGATTCTGATGGGTACTTGGTATGGTTGACTTTTGCGCAGACTCCTCGGCAACGGCGCCAGAAATTCTTCTTGCTACCTCTTGAGCACTGCGTTGGATTTCCCCGAAGAGGAGAGGATGATGCAGCAAAGTAGCTGTAGCGACCCGACCTCAGATGGTCAAGTCTCTGTGCTTCAGTGTCATCCCTGGATCGGTAATGCTGACACGCACAGTACTCGAAGGATTTATAACAGAGTAGCAATCACACACTTATTACATCAAATGTCTCAAAAGAGAACTTATTACAATAATATGGCTTAAGGCCATCTAATGCGATAACAGCGGAAGGCTTGGAAGATAAAGTGAGTCCATCAACTCCAACGGCATAGCTGAGCTGCACGGCAACGACCTATCGAACCTTACTCCTCGTCTGGAAAGTCTGCAGCATAATACGCTGCAGCCCGAAAACGGGTCAGCACATGGAATATGCTGGCAATATAACACAGTAGAGCAAGAATAATACTATCACTACATGCAATATTTGACTGGTGGAAAGCTCTACGGTTACAGTTTTGCGGAAAGCCAATTTTTCCCTACAGCAAAGGAATATATTTTATTTTAACTATCATGGTGGTTGAAACATTATTGAGAAGGTAAACCCCAACTCAATCCCAATTAAGGTAATTAACATCCCAGCAATATTATTTAAGAGTGTTGAGATACATGTGAATACTCAAGTACCAGATACTCAGAATTGTCCATAACCGGGGACACGACTAACCATGATTAGATTATACACTCTGCAGAGGTTTGCGCACTTTTCCCCACAAGACTCGATCGCCTCCGTTGATTTCTCGCACTTTTCTGAGGTGTTTGAGAAGCGGATGACCAAGACACGATCTTCGTAAACATTAACTCTCTACTCCGGGTAGACCATACCAAACCTACAAAACCCACTACCTGTTGATCTACCTGTTCAAGAGCTTCACGTAACTTACTCAACTATGCTAGAGCCCATAATAGCTTGTGGCTGCATACGGAAGTTTCTACCATGAATAAACTCAGTTCCCTTTGAGCCTGGGTGGCGGTCCATAGGAAGATCACACGGGTACCCCGGGATTTCTAAAAAAAAAACAGACAACACTGGGTTCCCCAGGTGCCTCAATCCACCCAGATGTGTATTCAAGTTGCCACCTTAAGTTGAACCATTAATTAATAATCTCACATCTGTCATGGAATACACTCAAACCCAAACCACGTCTACGAGCATAGCATGACAGTATAAGCATAACGTAGAAGTAACTCCCAAGGGTTTGATATAGAACAGGTAATAGGTTCTACCTCAACTACTACTTCCCAACCCACAAGTTAATGACATCCTAATCAATGCAATGTTTGAGGATTGGATCTAATGCATAAAAACTGGGTATGAAAGAGTATGATCAAAGAGTGTTACTTGCCTTGCTGACGATCCGCGAATCCTAGAGACTCGTAGTAACACGCTTTGTACTCCGGGAATTCTATCGCAAGCAAACAATAACATACATAAGCAACAGGCAAAGATGCACAAGAAAAACTCCAACTGAAAGAGGTTGACTAGAAAGTTCAACTTAAGAACTCCGGTTCGCAAAAAGAATCAAAACAAACTGAGCAACGAAACTCAAACGGCAAAAGAAATAAGATCCGTTTACTAATCTGAACTAGGGTCAAATTTTACAGAGTCAAAAACTTGTTTGAGTTGGTTATTCGGAAAGAAGGTTTCGAGATGAAACTGCAGGCGCTTGAATCGCCTGATTCCGATAAACGAGCGAAAAGTTATACTAGTTCGAACATCGGATCAGAAATCGCGATCAGGAAAATCGCGGAATAAATCCGATAAAAAGAAAACGACGAACAGTGTAACGAACGAACGTTCGTTAACTGAACCTAAACGAAGAACACGTTCGTTAAAACGAACGAACGAGCGAACGCTCGCTAAATAAATAAACCGAAGAAATAAACCGATCTAAATAAAAAAACGCAACTAGGGTTTTGAAAAAAAACCGAACGGTTTTTTTTTAAAAACCGGCAGTCTCGGATCCGGCGGATACCTCCGCGAGAGGTCCGTGAGGCGGGGCTCGGGGCGAGGTGGCGTGGGCGGCGGGCTCGGCGACAGGAGGCGGCGGCGGCGGCGACTCGGGCTCGGCGGCGGTGGTGATGGCTAGAGGGTGCGGGCGGCGGCTTATAAGAGAGGGGGGCTTGGCTTGGAGGCGGGGCCACGGCGGGGCGGCGGTGGAGTCCGGCTCGGACTCCTCCGAGTCGGCATGGCGGCCGCCATGAGGAAGGCGGCGGCGCGGGGTTGGGCCGGCCTGGCTCGGCTGGGCTTCGGCCCAGTCGGGCGCGGGGTTTTTTTTTAAATAATTCCGCCGACGGAAAAACTCCTATAAATAAAATAAAAGTCTAAAAATACCAAAATAAATTTTCACCGTCTAAATAAAATATTTAGAACAAAATGAACATTTACTTGGCCCCTAAAATGCAATTTTTAAAACGTGCAAATTTTTCTAGGGCAAATAAAATTCAAAATAAAATCAAATAAAATCCAAATAATGATTTTAACATTTTCCTCCAATATTTCAATTATTTTGGAGAATTCATATTATCTCCTCTCATTTATTTTTAATATGAAATATTTCCGGAGAGAAAATAATTAAAATAAAAATCCTAGTTCTCGATTTGATAAAATCAAATATGAAAACCGGAAAATCCCCAACTCTCTCTGAGGGTCCTTGAGTTGCTTAGGATTTTCGAGGATTGCGGAAAGCAGATGCAATAAAATATGATATGCATAGATGTCCTATGTATAGCATTCCAAATTGAAAATTTGGGATGTTACAAACCTACCCTCCTTAAGATGAATCTCGCCCTCGAGATTCGGGTTGGCTAGAAAATAGGTGCGGGTGGTCCTTGCGAATATCATCTTTTCGTTCCCAGGTGGCTTCCTCCTCGGTATGGTGGCTCCACTGAACTTTGCGAGTGACTCGGCTGTCAAAGTCAAGAATCTTTACTGGCTTCTCCTCATAGGTCAGATTACTATCCAGCTGAATCGCCTCGAGGCAATCGTATCTCTTAACGGTATATCGGCCATCTCAAAGATGACACTTCTTCACCGCGATACGTGGAACAGATCGTGAACTCCTGTCAATCCTTCAGGTAACTCCAGCTTGTAGGCAACTTCTCCCATCCGTTCCAAAACACGGTACAGTCCTACAAATCTTGGGGCTAGTTTTCCCTTAACTCCAAAATGTTTTACTCCCCTCAAGGGTGATACTCGTAGATAGGCTCTGTCTCCAATTTCATAGGTTACTTCCTTGCGTTTTTAATCTGCATAACTCTTCTGCCTGGACTGAGCAATCTTTAATCTGTCTCGGATCAGTTTAACTTTCTCCTCTGCTTCTTTGATCAAATCTGGTCCAGACAACTGATGGTCTCCTACCTCATTCCACATCAGAGGTGTTCTACATCTGCGTCCATACAGAGCTTCAAACGGTGCCATCTTCAAACTGGCCTGGTAGCTGTTGTTGTATGAGAATTCTGCGTAAGGCAAATTGTCATTCCAACTAGCGCACAAGCTCTCAACATGTCCTCCAGAATCTGATTGACTCTCTCTGTCTGTCCATCCGTCTGCGGGTGGAAAGCGGTACTGAACTCCAATCTGGTACCCAAGGTGCAGTGTAGCCGATGCCAAAATTTTGAAGTAAATTGTGTTCCTCTATCTCGATACAATGGTCCTCGAACTCCATGCAGACATACGATCCTGGACATATATATCTTGGCCAACTTTGCACTTGTATAAGTTGTTTTCACTGGGATGAAGTGAGCTACTTTGGTCAAACGATCCACTACTACCCATACTGAGTAATATCCTGCTTTGGTTCTGGGTAATCCGGTGATAAAGTCCATGCCAAGTTTATCCCACTTCCATTCGGGTATCAGCATAGGCTGTAACAGTCCGCTGGCTTCGATGCTCGCCTTCACTCTCGACATACATCACATACGGCTACATACTCGGCAATATCCTTCTTCATACCAGTCCACCAGAAACGTTCCTTCAAATCCAAATACATCTTGGTGTTTCCGGGGTGTATCGAGTATGGTGAGTCATGGGCCTCTTGAAGTATTAACTTCCTGATCTCTGGGTTATTGGGCACATAAACTCGGTCCTCAAACCACAAGGTATCGTGCTCATCCTCGCGAAAACCTTTGGCTTTATCTTTGCTCATCTTCTCTTTTATCTCAGCAATCTCTTTGTCCTCCTTCTGAGCTTCTCGAATCTTGTCCAACAATGTAGACTGAACCTCCATTGTCGCAATGAAACCTCGTGGAACAATCTCCAACCAAAGTTCCATGATATCCTCAGCTAACTCCTTCGGCAATCCTTTACTTTCAAGGATGTTAGCATAACTCTTCTGGCTCAAAGCGTTTGCTACGACATTGGCCTTTCCTGGATGATAGTGCAGCTTCATATCGTAATCCTTTATAAGTTCCAACCATCTCCTCTGCCTTGGGTTCAACTCCTTTTGTGTGAAAATGTACTTCAAACTCTTATGGTCAGTGTACACATCACAACTGTTTCCAATAAGATAGTGTCTCCAAGTCTTCAGTGCGTGCACTACTGCTGCTAGCTCCAAATCATGAGTGGCATAGTTTAACTCATGAGGCTTCAGTTGTCGTGAGGCATACGAAACAACCTTTCCGTCCTGCATAAGCACACATCCCAGTCCCAAGCGTGAGGTGTCACAATACACTTGGAACTCCTTATGTATATCTGGCAATGTTAGGACTGAGGCTGTAGTCAAATGTTTCTTCAACTCCTGAAAACTTGGCTCGCAATCTTCTGTCCATTTAAACTTAGTATCCTTCTTTAGCAATTCAGTCATTGGCTTAGCAATCTTGGAAAAATTCTCAATGAATCTCCGGTAGTATCATGCGAGTCCAAGGAAATCATGGATCTCGCCAATCAAGTGGGTGCCAACCATTCGTTGATCGATCGAACCTTCATTGGGATCTACTGCTATACCCTCTCCTGATATAACATGCCCAAGAAATCCAACTTCCTTCAACCAAAACTCGCACTTACTGAATTTGGCGTATAACTGGTGTTCCCTGAGTTTCTCGAGAACCAAACGCAAATGCTCCTTGTGCTCCTCTTCGTTCTTTGAGTATACCATAATATCATCAATAAACACCACAACAAACTTGTCCAAATACTCCATGAACACCTTGTTCATCATGCTCATGAAATAGGCCGGGGCGTTAGTCAGTCCAAACGGCATGACCGTATACTCATATAATCCGTAACGCGTGGTGAATGCTTTCTTTGGTATATCCTTCTCTCGAATCTTCAACTGATGATATCCTGATCGTAGACCGATCTTCGAAAACACCTTAGCTCCTTGCAACTGATCAAACAGATCATTGATCATCGGTAAGGGATACTTGTTCTTTATTGTTACTTCGTTCAAGGCTCGATAATCACAACCATCCTCAGGGATTTATCCTTCTTCTCGACCAAAAGTACTGGGCCTCCCCAAGGCGATGAACTTCTTCGAATGTAACCTTTCTCCAATAACTCCTTGATCTGCTTCTTAATTTCCTCCAGATCATTTGCGGGCATCCGATAGGGTCTCTTGGATATTGGCCCTGTACCTGGCAATAGCTCTATCAAGAACTCGATGTCTCGATCAGGTGGCATGCCCTGGTAACCTCCTGGGAAAACATCCGGAAAGTCTTTTACTACAGCACTTCCTCTGAACAACTCCCATGAGGGCGTTCACTTGGCTCCTATTAGGCACATGCCTAGATACATACTTAATCCTTTTTCCTCCGGTGGTAAGATAAATTGATTTGCTAGCACAGTCAATGCTTCCTCCATACTTCGACATCCAGTCCATACCTAATATCACATCCAATCCTTGCGACTCCAAGATGATTAGGTCAGACGGAAAAACATGTGTGCCAATGGTTAGGGGTATCTGGTTGCACCATCGGCTAGCCATGTACTCGCCTCGTGCAAGCTCACTAAAAGAGGGGTCCTAAGGGTTTGGGTTGGTAACTTAAACTTATCCACAAATCCCCTTGATATGTATGAATGCGATGCACCAGTATCGAAAAGAACAAGAGCAGTAAATGACTTAACCAAAAACTTACCTATTACCGCGTCTGGCTGCTCTTCAACTTCCTCCACGTTAACGTGGTTCACTTGCCCTTTGTTGAATGGATTAGGCTTCTTCCCAGCGCTCCCATTTCCATTTCAATTCCTCCCTTCAGGGCAGTCATTGGCATAGTGCCCTGTCTTCCCGCACTTATAGCAAGTGATTTGACTTAGGTCTCTTTTGGCGGGTGTAGATGGGTTAGAGCGGTTCTGATTGTTATTAACTCCGTTCCCATTCCCATTCTTTGTTGGGTAACGTTGCAGAAAATAAAAAGTTTCCTACGGTTTCACCAAGATCCATCTATGAGTTCATCTAGCAACGAGTGATCGGAGTGCATCTACATACCTTTGTAGATCACGAGCGGAAGCGTTCAAGAGAACGGGGTTGAGGGAGTCGTACTCGCCGTGATCCAAATCACCGGAGATCCTAGCGCCGAACGGACGGCACCTCCGCGTTCAACACACGTACGGTCAGTGTGACGTCTCCTCCTTCTTGATCCAGCAAGGGGGAAGGAGAGGTTGATGAAGATCCAGCAGCACGACGGCGTGGTGGTGGATGCAGCAGTCACCGCAGCAGGGCTTCGCCGAGCCTGCGAGAGGAGAGGTGTAGCAGGGAGAGGGAGGCGCCAAGATGCAGGGGTTCGGCTGCCCTCCCTCCCCCTTTATATAGGCCCCGGGCGCCCGGCCCTCTAGATCTCATCTAGATGGGGGGCCAAGGGGGGAAGACTTGCCCCCCAAGGCAAGTGGGGCGCCCCCCACCCTAGGGTTTCCAACCCTAGGCGCAGGGGGGCCCAAGGGGGAGGCGCACCAGCCCACTAGGGGCTGTTTCCTTCCCCACTTCAGCCCATGGGGCCCTCCGGGAGAGGTGGCCCCACCGGTGGACCTCGGGACCCTTCGGTGGTCCCAGACAATACCGTGACCCCGAAATTCACCCGATGGCGAAATAGCACTTCCAATATATAATTATTTACCTCCGACCATTCTCGAACTCCTCGTGACGTCCGGGATCTCATCCGGACTCAACAACTTTTGGTTTGCTGCATACTCATATTCATACAACCCTAGTGTCACCGAACCTTAAGTGTGTAGACCCTACGGGTTCGGAGACATGCGACATGACCGAGACGGCTCTCCGGTCAATAACCAACAGCGGGATCTGGATACCCATGTTGGCTCCCACATGCTCCTCGATGATCTCATCGGATGAACCACGATGTCGAGGATTTAAGCAACCCAGATACAATTCCCTTTGTCAAGCGGTACGTTACTTGCCCGAGACTCGATCGTCGGTATCCCAATACCTCGTTCAGTCTCGTTACGGCAAGTCACTTTACTGCATCAGTAATGCATGATCCCGTGACCAGACACTTGGTCACTTTGAGCTCATTATGATGATGCGTTACCGAGTGGGCCCAGAGATACCTCTCCGTCATACGGAGTGACAAATCCCATTCTCGATCCGTATCAACCCAACAGACACTTTCGGAGATACATGTAGTGCACCTTTATAGTCACCCAGTTACGTTGCGACGTTTGGTACACCCAAAGCACTCCCACGGTATCCGGGAGTTACATGATCTCATGTTCAAAGGAAAAGATACTTGACATTGGAAAAATCTCTAGCAAACGAACTACACGATCTTGTGCTATGCTTAGGATTGGGTCTTGTCCATCACATCATTCTCCTAATGATGTGATCCCGTTATCAATGACATCCAATGTACATAGTCAGAAACCATGACTATCTGTTGATCAACGAGCTAGTCAACTAGAGGCTCACTAGGGACATATTGTGGTCTATGTATTCACACGTGTATTACGATTTCCGGATAATACAATTATAGCATGAATAAAAGACAATTACCATGAACAAGGAAATATAATAATAATACTTTTATTATTGCCTCTAGGGCATATTTCCAACAGTTTCCCACTTGCACTAGAGTCAATAATCTAGTTACATTGTGATGAATCGAACACCCATAGAGTTCTGGTGTTGATCATGTTTTGCTCGCGGAAGAGGTTTAGTCAACGGATCGGCGACATTCAGATCCGTATGCACTTTGCAAATTTCTATGTCTCCATCTTGAACATTTTCCTGAATGGAGTTGAAGCGACGCTTGATGTGCCTGGTCTTCTTGTGAAACCTGGGCTCCTTGGCAAGTGCAATAGCTCCAGTGTTGTCACAGAAGAGTTTGATCGGCCCCGACGCATTGGGTATGACTCCTAGGTCGGTGATGAACTACTTCACCCGAATTGCTTCATGTGCTGCCTCCGAGGCTGCCATGTACTCCGCCTCACATGTAGATCCTGCCACGACGCTCTGCTTGCAGCTGCACCAGCTTACTGCTCCACCATTCAACATATACACGTATCCGATTTGTGACTTAGAGTCATCCAGATCTGTGTCGAAGCTAGCTTCGACGTAACCCTTTACGACGAGCTCTTTGTCACCTGCATAAACGAGAAACATGTCCTTTGTCCTTTTCAGGTACTTCAGGATATTTTTGACCGCTGTCCAGTGTTCCTTGCGGGATTACTTTGGTACCTTCCTACCAAACTTACGGCAAGGTTTACATCAGGTCTAGTACACAGATGGCATACATAATCGACCCTATGGCTGAGGCATAGGGGATGACACTCATCTCTTCTATATCTTCTGCCGTGGTGGGACATTGAGCCGAGCTCAATTTCACACCTTGTAATGTCTGTGCAAGAACCCTTTCTTGGACTGATCCATTTTGAACTTCTTCAATATCTTATCAAGGTATGTGCTTTGGGAAAGACCTATGAGGCGTCTCGATCTATCTCTATAGATCTTGATGCCTAATATATAAGCAGCTTCTCCAAGGTCCTTCATTGGAAAACTCTTATTCAAGTAGGCCTTAATGTTGTCCAAAAGTTCTATATCATTTCCCATCAAAAGTATGTCATCTACATATAATATGAGAAATGCTACATAGCTCCCACTCACTTTCTTGTAAATGCAGGCATCTCCATAAGTCTGCATAAACCCAAACGCTTTGATCATCTCATCAAAGCGAATGTTCCAACTCCGAGATGCTTGCACCAGCCCATAAATGGATCGCTGGAGCTTGCATACCTTGTTAGCATTCTTAGGGTCGACAAAACCTTCCGGCTGCAACATATATAGTTCTTCCTTAAGGTAGCCGTTAAGGAATGCCGTTTTGACGTCCATTTGCCATATCTCATAATCATAGTATGCGGCAATTGCTAACATGATTCGGACGGACTTCAGCTTCGCCACGGAGAGAAAGTCTCATCATAGTCAACCCTTGAACTTGCCGATAACCCTTAGCGACAAGTCGAGCTTTATAGATGGTAACATTACCATCCGCGTCCGCCTTCTTCTTAAAGATCCATTTGTTTTCTATCGTCACGATCATCGGCAAGTCTGTCAAAGTCCATACTTTGTTTTCATACATGGATCCTATCTCGGATTGCATGACTTCAAGCCATTTGTTGGAATCTGGGGCCGCCATCGCTTCTTCATAGTTCAAAGGTTCACCGTTGTCTAACAAAATGATTTCCAAGACAGGGTTGCCATACCACTCTGGTGCGGAACGTGTCCTTGTGGACCTACGAAGTTCAGTAGCAACTTGATCGGAAGTAGCTTGATCATCATCATTAATTTCCTCTCCAGTCGGTTTAGGCACCACAGGAACATTTTCCTGAGCTGCACTACTTTCCGGTTCAAGAGGTAGTACTTCATCGAGTTCTACTTTCCTCCCACTTACTCCTTTCGAGAGAAACTCCTTTTCCGTAAAGGATCCGTTCTTGGCAACAAAGATCTTGCCTTCGGATCTAAGGTAGAAGGTATACCCAATGGTTTCCTTAGGGTATCCTATGAAGACGCATTTTTCCGACTTGGTTTCGAGCTTTTCAGGTTGAAGTTTCTTGACATAAGCATCGCATCCCCAAACTTTTAGAAACGACAGCTTAGTTTCTTCCCAAACCATAATTCATACGGTGTCGTCTCAATGAATTTAGACGGTGCCCTATTTAAAGTGAATGTAGCTGTCTCTAGAGCGTATCCCCAAAATGATAGCGGTAAATCAGTAAGAGACATCATAGATCGCACCATATCCAATAGAGTGCGATTACGACGTTCGGACACACCGTTACGCTGAGGTGTTCCAGGCGGCGTGAGTTGTGAAACGATTCCACATTTCCTTAAGTGTACGAAATTGTGACTTAAATATTCTCCTCCACGATCTGATCATAAGAACTTTATTTTTCGGTCACGTTGATTCTCTACCTCATTCTGAAATTCCTTGAACTTTTCAAAGGTCTCTGACTTGTGTTTCATCAAGTAGACATACCCATATCTACTTAAGTCGTCTGTGAGAGTGAGAACATAACGATATCCTCCGCGAGCCTCAACGCTCATTGGACCGCACACATCGGTATGTATGATTTCCAATAAGTTGGTTGCTTGCTCCATTGTTCAGGAGAACGGAGTCTTGGTCATTTTGCCCATGAGGCATGGTTCGCATGTGTCAAATGATTTATAATCGAGAGACTCTAAAAGCCCATCAGCATGGAGCTTCTTCATGCGTTTGACACCAATGTGACCAAAGGCGGCAGTGCCACAAGTATGTGGGACTATCGTTATCAACTTTACATCTTTTGGTATTCACACTATGAATATGTGTAACATCACGTTCGAGATTCATTAAGAATAAACCATTGACCATCGTGAGCATGACCATAAAACATATCTCTCATATAAATAGAACAACCATTATTCTCGGATTTAAATGAGTAGCCATCTTGTATTAAACGAGATCCTGATACAATGTTCATGCTCAAACTTGGCACTAAATAACAATTATTGAGGTTTAAAACTAATCCGTGAGGTAAATGTAGAGGTAGCGTGCCGACGGCGATCACATCGACCTTGGAACCATTCCCGACGCCGCATCGTCACCTCGTCCTTCGCCAGCCTCCGCTTATTCCGCAGCTCCTGCCGTGAGTTACATATATGAGCAACGGCACCGGTATCAAATACCCAGGAGTTATTACGAGTACTTGGTAAGGTACACATCAATTACATGTATATCAAATATACCTTTAGTGTTGCCGGCCTTCTTGTCCGCTAAGTATTTGGGGCAGTTCCGCTTCCAATGACCCTTCCCCTTGCAATAAAAACACTCAGTCTCAGGCTTGGGTCCATTGCCTGACTTCTTCCTAGCAACTGGCTTACCAGGCGCGACAACATCCTTGCCGTCCTTCTTGAAGTTTTTCTTACCCTTGCCCTTCTTGAACTTAGTGGTTTTATTGACCATCAACACTTGATGCTCCTTCTTGATTTCTACCTCTGCTGTCTTCAGCATTGAAAATACTTCAGGAATAGTTTTCACCATCCCCTGCATATTGTAGTTCATCACAAAGCTCTTGTATCTCGGTGGGAGCGATCAAGGATTCTCACAATGACCGCCTCGTCCGGAGGTTAATGTCCAGCTGGGACAGGCGGTTGTGCAACCCAGACATTTTGAGTATGTGCTCACTGACAGAACTATTTTCCTCCATCTTACAACTGTAGAACTTGTCGAAGACTTCATATCTCTCGACCCGGGCATGATCTTGGAAAACTAGTTTCAGCTCCTCGAACATCTCATATGCTCCGTGTTGCTCAAAACGCTTTTGGAGCCCCGGTTCTAAGCTGTAAAGCATGTCGCACTGAACGAGGGAGTAATCATCAGCACGAGACTGCCAAGCGTTCATAACGTCTTGGTTCTCTGGGATGGGTGCTTCACCTAGCGGTGCTTCTAGGACATATTGTTTCTTGGCAGCTATGAGGATGATCCTCAGGTTCCGGACCCGGTCCGAATAGTTGCTCCCATCATCTTTCAGCTTGGTTTTCTCTAGGAACGCGTTGAAGTTCACGGTGACATGAGCGTTGGCCATTTGATCTACAAGACATTTTGCAAAGATTTTAGACTAATGTTCATGATAATAAAGTTCATCTAATCAAATTATTTAATGAACTCCCACTCAGATTTGACATCCTCTAGTCATCTAAGTGTTACATGATCCGAGGCGACTAGGCCGTGTCCGATCATCACGTGAGACGGACTAGTCATCGCCGTGAACATCTCCATGTTGATCGTATCTTCCATACGACTCATGTTCGACCTTTCGGTCTCTTGTGTTCCGAGGCCATGTCTGTACATGCTAGGCTCGTCAAGTTAACCTAAGTGTTTTTGCATGTGTAAAACTGTCTTACACCAGTTGTATGTGAACGTAAGGATCTATCACACCCGATCATCACGTGGTGCTTCAAACGCATTTAACTTTAGCAACGGTGCACAGTTAGGGAGAACACTTTCTTGAAATTATTATACGGGATCATCTTATTTACTACCGTCGTTCTAAGTAAACAAGATGCATAAATATAATAAACATCACATGCAATTATATAGTAGTGACATGATATGGCCAATATCATATAGCTCCTTCGATCTCCATCTTCGGGGCACCATGATCATCTTGTCACCGCATGACACCATGATCTCCATCATCATGATCTCCATCATCGTGTCTCCATGAAGTTGCTCGCCAACTATTACTTCTACTACTATGGCTAACACGTTTAGCAATAAAGTAAAGTAATTTACATGGCGTTTCTCAATGACATGCAGGTCATACAAAAATAAAGACAACTCCTATGGCTCCTGCCGGTTGTCATACTCATCGACATGCAAGTCGTGATTCCTATTACAAGAACATGATCTCATACATCACATATATATCATTCATCATTCATCACAACTTTGGCCATATCACATCACAAATCACTTGCTGCAAAAACAAGTTAGACGTCCTCTAATTGTTGTTGCAAGTTTTACGTGGCTGCAATAGGGTTCTAGCAAGAACGTTTTCTTACTTACGTGAAAGCTACAACGTGATTTGTCAACTTCTATTTACCCTTCATAAGGACCCTTTTCATCGAATCCGCTCCAACTAAAGTGGGAGTGACAGACACCCGCTAGCCACCTTATGCAACTAGTGCATGTCAGTCGGTGGAACCTGTCTCACATAAGCGTATGTGTAAGGTCGGTCCGGGCCGCTTCATCCCACAATACCGCTAAAGCAAGATAATACTAGTAACGGCAAGAAAGTTGACAACATCTACACCCACAAGAAATTGTGTTCTACTCGTGCAATAGAGAACTACGCATAGACCTGGCTCATGATGCCACTATTGGGTAACGTTGCAGAAAATAAATTTTTCCTACGGTTTCACCAAGATCCATCTATGAGTTCATCTAGCAACGAGTGATCGGAGTGCATCTACATACCTTTGTAGATCGCGAGCGGAAGCGTTCAAGAGAACGGGGTTGAGGGAGTCGTACTCGCCGTGATCCAAATCACCGGAGATCCTAGCGCCGAACGGACGGCACCTCTGCGTTCAACACACGTATGGTCAGCGTGACGTCTCCTCCTTCTTGATCCAGCAAGGGGGAAGGAGAGGTTGATGAAGATCCAGCAGCACGACGGCGTGGTGGTGGATGCAGCAGTCACCGCAGCAGGGCTTCGCCGAGCTTCTGCGAGAGGGAGAGGTGTAGCAGGGGAGAGGGTGGCGCCAAGATGAAGGGGTTCGGCTGCCCTCCCTCCCCCCTTTATATAGGCCCCCTGGGGGGCGCCGGCCCCTCTAGATCTCATCTAGATGGGGGGGCGGCGGCCAAGGGGGGGAGACTTGCCCCCCAAGGCAAGTGGGGCGCCCCCCACCCTAGGGTTTCCAACCCTAGGCGCAGGGGGGGCCCAAGGGGGAGGCGCACCAGCCCACTAGGGGCTGGTTCCCTCCCCACTTCAGCCCATGGGGCCCTCCGGGATAGGTGGCCCCACCCGGTGGACCCCCGGGACCCTTCCGGTGGTCCCGGTACAATACCGGTGACCCCCGAAATTCACCCGATGGCGAAATAGCACTTCCTATATATAATTCTTTACCTCCGGATCATTCCGAACTCCTCGTGATGTCCGGATCTCATCCAGGACTCGAACAACTTTTGGTTTGCTGCATACTCATATTCATACAACCCTAGCGTCCACCGAACCTTAAGTGTGTAGACCCTACGGGTTCGGGAGACATGCGCATACATGACCGAGACGGCTCTCCGGTCAATAACCAACAGCGGGATGTGGATACACATGTTGGCTCCCACATGCTCCTCGATGATCTCATCGGATGAACCACGATGTCGAGGATTTAAGCAACCCCGTATACAATTCCCTTTGTCAAACGGTACGTTACTTGCCCGAGACTCGATCGTCGGTATCCCAATACCTCGTTTAGTCTCGTTACCGGCAAGTCACTTTACTCGTACCGTAATGCATGATCCCTTGACCAGACACTTGGTCACTTTGAGCTCATTATGATGATGCATTACCGAGTGGGCCCAGAGATACCTCTCCGTCATACGGAGTGACAAATCCCAGTCTCGATCCGTGTCAACCCAACAGACACTTTCGGAGATACCAGAGTGCACCTTTATAGTCACCCAGTTACGCTATGACGCTTTGGTACACCCAAAGCACTCCTACGGTATCCGGGAGATACATTATCTCATGGTCAAAGGAAAAGATACTTGACACTTGAAAAAGCTCTAGCAAACGAACTACACGATCTTGTGCTATGCTTAGGATTGGGTCTTGTCCATCACAACATTCTCCTAAAGATGTGATCCCATTATCAATGACATCCAATGTCCATAGTCAGAAACCATGACTATCTGTTGGTCAACGAGCTAGTCAACTAGAGGCTCACTAGGGACATATTGTGGTCTATGTATTCACACGCGTGTATTACGATTTCCGGATAATACAATTATAGCATGAATAAAAGACAATTACCATGAACTAGGAAATATAATAATAATACTTTTATTATTGCCTCTAGGGCATATTTCCAACATTCTTCGCACCATTGTGGTTATGCGAACCTCCTCTAGTGTGGTTATGACCCCCATGGTTATGAACAAGTCCTCCCGAGTTCGGGGTTAAGCGAGGCTTCTGGTGAGCTCTTGAGTTGTAATTCCCTTGTCCATACTTCCTTTTATGGCTCTCAATTTGCTGCTGTTTTCCTTCAATCATAAGGGCCTTGTCTACCAACTCCTGGTAGTTGTTGAAAGTTGCCACCATCAACTGCATATTCATCTCATCATTCAGCCCTTCCATAAACTTCTCCCGCTTTCATGCATCTGTGGCCACATCATCAGGGGCATAGCGTGATAACTTGCTAAACTCATCCACGTACTAGGCCACAGTACGGTTCCCCTGACGTAAGTTGTGAAACTCACGTTTCTTCATCTGCATGGCTCCAGTTGAGACATGGGCCGTGCGAAAAGCTTGTTGAAATTGGTCCCAAGTGACATTGGCTATAGGAAAAGTAGCCGTGTAATTCTCCCACCATGGGCTGCTGGTCCATCCAGCTTGATGTGCGGCAAAGCGCACCTTCTCAAAGATCCATGCATCCCGAGGTGGTTAACTCCCTTCCAATACGGCGTAGCCAATCATCAGCAACTATTGGCTCGGTGCTACTAGAAAACACCGGTGGTTGTAACCTCAGGAAACGGGCTAAGTTGTCCACTGGCGGCGGGTTGTTGTTGTTGTTGTTGTTGTTGTTGTTGCCACAGTTACGAACTAGCAACTGCATCAAGGTATTTTGCTGCTGGATCAACTGTGTGAGCTCCGGTGGGAAAATAAAACCAGTGTCACGTCTAGGAGGCATCTGGTGGGTTTAGAGGGGAGAGATTTAGAATAGAAAGAGGTCTAATGAGAAAACACTACCCATATGCATATGAGACAATACAATCATTTCACTCAATCAATCAAGCAAGGGCATACGAACGATCTAGGACTATCGCAAAAGTGCTCAACTACTATTAGTTACATGGGGAAATACTACTAATATATGGTGGTCATCTAGAAATTTTGATCGGTGGAAGACTCCATGATGTCAGCTCCAGCTTCATCTTCGTAGTCATCATCACTTGGATCGGAATCGGTGTCATCGATGACGATGTAGTTATCCGGGCAAGTGGGATCTTCTTCCTCTTCTTCCGGTGGTGATCCTCCCATGAATACTCCGATCTTCTTGACTAGATCGTCGTTCTTCTCCAGTAGTGTCTTGATTTCCTCCTCATATCCATCACGGGTAAACTTGAGTTCTTCCTCCAGCTCGATGATCCTGGTCTTCGCCTTCTTCAACTCCATCATGTCACAAGACATCTGTTTCTCCGACGTCGAATGTGCTGGTTTAGTTCTGGACGAAAGCTGCAATGGATCTATCCTTCTTGGTGCTGATTACTTCCCATTGCTCGTCTCGGCGTCCACATATTTGGTAGATGGTGTCCTTAAGCTCCCTGTTGTAGACTTCTCCAATGCGTCCCATGGTAATGTGAGCTGCCATACTCTTGCCAAGACTCCAGGTGGGTGCTTCGAAAGAAAACTCTATGGGCTTAGAAGTTGGTGAGAACGTCCTTCCCGAACTTGTACTTGAATCATCCAGCGTTCCTCTTCTGGTTGAGTGGCGTTGTACGTCCCGGTGAAGCTTGGTACTCCAATGTTCAAGTACCTAGTGACTTCCTTCAAGTGGCGTCCAAAAGGTGTGTCTTCATCCGGTTGTGCAAACTTGTTCTTCATCTCCGTCATCCTAAAGAGTGGAAAAATGGAGAGGAGTCAGAAATGAGTAGAGAAGAGTGACCTATGGTTTATCTTAGTGGTCGTGTCCTACACTCAACGTGTGCTCGATACCATCTTGTAGCGACCCGACCTCGATGGTCAAGTCTCTGCGTGCTTCAAAGGTCATCCCTGGATCGGTAATGCCGACACACACGATTACTCGAAGGATTTATAACAGAGTAGCAATCACACACTTATTACATCGAATGTCTCAAAAGAGAACTTATTACAATAATATGGCTTAAGGCCATCTAATGCGATAACAAATGGAAGGCTTGGAAGATAAAGTGAGTCCATCAACTCCAACAGCATAGCTGAGCTGCACGGCAACGACCTATCGAACCTTACTCCTCGTCTGAAAAGTCTGCAGCATAATACGCTGCAGCCCGAAAATGGGTCAGCACATGGAATATGCTGGCAATATAACACAATAGAGCAATAATAATACTATCACTACAAGCAATATTTGGCTGGTGGAAAGCTCTATGGTTGCAGTTTTGCGGAAAGCCAATTTTTCCCTACAACGAAGGAATATATTTTATTTTAACTATCATGGTGGTTGAAACATTATTGAGAAGGTAAACCCCAACTCATCCCAATTAAGGTAATTAACATCCCAAAGCAATATTAGTTAAGAGTGTTGAGATACATGTGAATACTCAAGTACCGTGATACTCGAAATTGTCCATAACCGGGACACGGCTAACCATGATTAGATTATACACTCTGCAGAGGTTTGCACTTTTCCCCACAAGACTCGATCGCCTCCGTTGATTTCTCGTGACTACTGAGGGTGTTTGAGAAGCGGATGACCGAGACAAAGTCTTTCAGAAACATTAACTCTCTACTCCGGGTAGACCATACCAAACCTACAAAACCCACTATCTGCTGATCTACCTGTTCAAGAGCTTCACGTAACTTACTCAACTATGCTAGAGCTCATAATAGCTTGTGGCTGCACACGGAAGTTTCTAGCATGAATAAACTCAGTTCCCTTTGAGCCTGGGTGGCGGTGCATAGGAAGATCACACGGGTACCCCGGGATTTCCAAAAAAAAACAGACAACACTGGGTTCCCCAGGTGCCTCAATCCACCCAGATGTGTATTAAGTTGCCACCTTAAGTTAAACCATTAATTAATAATCTCACATCTGTCATGGAATAAACTCAAACCCAAACCACGTCTACGAGCATAGCATGACAAGATAAGCATATCGTAGAAGTAACTCCCAAGGGTTTGATATTAACAAGGCAATAGGTTCTACCTCAACTACTACTTCCCAACCCACAAGTTAATGACATCCTAATCAATGCAATGTTTGAGGATTGGATCTAATGCATAAAACCTGGGTATGAAAGAGTATGATCAAAGTGTTACTTGCCTTGCTGACGATCCGCGAATCCTAGAGACTCAGAGTAACACGCTTCGCATCAAGGGAATTCTATCGCAAGCACACAATAACATACATAAGCAATAGGCAAAGATGCACAAGAAAAACTCCAACTGGAAGAGGTTGACTAGAAAGTTCAACTTAAGAACTCCGGTTCGCAAAAAGAATCAAACCAAACCGAGCAACGAAACTCAAACGGCGAAAGAAATAAGATCCGTTTACTAATCTGAACTAGGGTCAAATTTCACAGAGTCAAAAACTTGTTTGAGTTGGTTATTCGGAAAGAAGGTTTCGAGATGAAACTGCAGGCGCTTGAATCGCCTGATTCCGATAAACGAGCGAAAAGTTATACTAGTTCGAACATCGGATCCGAAATCGCGATCAGGAAAATCACGGAATAAATCCGATAAAAAGAAAACGACTAACAGTGTAACGAACGAACGTTCGTTAACTGAACCTAAACGAAGAACACGTTCGTTAAAACGAACGAACGAGCGAACGCTCGCTAGATAAATAAACCGAAGAAATAAACCGATCTAAATTAAAAAAACGCAACTAGGGTTTTGGAAAATAAACCGAACGTTTTTAAAAAAAAAACCGGTGGTCTCGGATCCGGCGGATACCTCCGGCGAGTGGTCCGGCGCGGCGGGGCTCCGGCGGGGGCGGGGTGGCGTGGGGCGGCGGGCTCGGCAACGGGAGGCGGTGAGAGGCGGCGGCGACGACTTGGGCGGCGGCGGCGGGGCTCGGCTCGGGCTCCGGGGCGGCGGCGGTGGTGGTGGTGGTGGCTAGAGGGGGCGGCGGTGGCGGCTTATAAGAGAGGGGGGGCTTGGTTTGGAGGAGGGGCCAAGGCGGGGCGGCGGTGGAGTCCGCTCGGACTCCTCCGAGTCGGCAAGGCCTTCATGAGGAAAGGCGGCGGCTGGGTTGGCCGGCTGGCTCGGTGGGCTCTAGGCCCCGTCGGTGAGGGGGGTTTAAATAATCCATGACGGAAAAACTCCTATAAATAAAATAAAAGTTTAAAAATACCAAAATAAATTTTCACCGTCTAAATAAAATATTTAGAACAAAATGAACATTTACTTGGCCCCTAAAATGCAATTTTTAAAACGTGTAAATTTTTCTAGGGCAAATAAAATTCAAAATAAAATCAAATAAAATCCAAATAATGATTTTAACATTTTCACTCCAATATTTCAATTATTTTGGAGAAGTCATATTATCTCCTCTCATTTATTTTTAATATGAAATATTTCCCGGAGAGAAATTAATTAAAATAAAAAATCCTAGTTCTCAGATTTGATAAAAATCAAATATGAAAACCTAAAAATCGAACTCTCTCCGAGGGTCCTTGAGTTGCTTAGGATTTTTGAGGATTGCGGAACGAAGATGCAATAAAATATGATATGCATAGATGTCCTATATATAACATTCCAAATTGAAAATTTGGGATGTTACAGTAGCGTAAGTATTTCCCTCAGTTTTTGAGAACCAAGGTATCTCTCAAGAGCATAAGTATTCTACGGTGAGTGAACAAATTACTGTTGAGCAATTGATAGAATTGAGCATAGTTATGAGTATATCTAGGTATGATCATGTATATAGGCATCACGTCCGAGACAAGTAAACCAAAACGATTCTGCATCTACTACTATTACTCCACTCATCGACCGCTATCCAGCATGCATCTAGAGTATTAAGTTAAAAACAGAGTAACGCTGTAAGAAAGATGACATGATGTAGAGGGATAAATTCATGCAATATGATAAAAACCCCATCTTGTTATCCTCGATGGCAACAATATAATACGTGCCTTGCAACCCTTTACATCCTTTGGGTAAGGACACCGCAAGATTGAACCCAAAGCTAAGCACTTCTCCCATTGCAAGAACTACCAATCTAGTTGGCCAAACCAAATGAATAATTCGAAGAGACTTGCAAACATAACTCAATCATACATAAAAGAATTCAGAGAAGATTCAAATATTATTCATAGATAAGCTGGATCATAAACCCACAATTCATCGGTCTCAACAAACACACCGCAAAAAGAAGATTACATCGAATAGATCTCCACAAGAGAGGGGGAGAACATTGTATTGAGATCCAAAAAGAGAAAAGAAGTAATCTAGCTACTAACTATGGACCCGAAGGTCTGAGGTAAACTACTCACACTTCATCGGAGAGGCTACGATGATGTAGAAGCCCTCCGTGATGACGGCCCTCTCCGGCGGAGCTCCGGAACAGGCCCCAAGATGGGATCTCGTGGATACAGAAAGTTGCGGCGGTGGAATTAGGTTTTTGGCTCCGTATTTGATCAGTCGGGGGTACGTATGTATATATAGGAGGAAGGAATACGTCGGTGGAGCAATAGGGGGCCCACGAGATAGGGGGGCACGCCCAGGGGGGCGCGCCCTCACCCTCGTGACCGCCTCTTTTGTTCCTTGGAGTAGGGTCCAAGTCTCCTAGATCACGTTCGGTGAGAAAATCACGTCCCGAAGGTTTCATTCCGTTTGGACTCCGTTTGATATTCCGTTCTTCGAAACACTGAAATAGGCTAAAAACAACAATTCTAGGCTGGGCCTCCGTTAATAGGTTAGTTCCAAAAATAATATATAAGTGGAAAATAAAGCCCAATATAGTCCAAAACAGTAGATAAAGTAGTATGGAGCAATCAAAAATTATAGATACGTTGGAGACGTATCAATGATCATCTCACCTGCATTTAAAACACCAAAGACCAGTCTTTTTACCCTTCGGTAGATGTCCAGTAGTGTCAATAGTGGTCGACATCGCCACATTAGCGTGTATGGCTGATTGAGTTTGAGCATTGCGGGCGTCACATCGACGCCGCGGAACGCTGGTGTAGAATCTTGCAGCGCTGAGGGCGCCGGCAAGAGCATCACGACGTCCCCTTGCGCTTGCTCTTGGGGCCGCGGGAGGTGCATCTGGCGCTTGCTGGTTGTTAACACCAAAGATGACCGGTGCCGCGCCGAGTTTAGGCCGCTGCACGGACGGAACAGCGGTGGATGTTGATGACCCACAAGTATAGGGGATCTATCGTAGTCCTTTCGATAAGTAAGACTGTCGAACCCAACGAGGAAGCGAAGGAAATGATAAGCGTTTTTCAGCAAGGTATTCTCTGCAAGTTCTGAAATAAGTGGTAACAGATAGTTTTGTGATAAGATAAATTGTAACGAGCAACAAGTAACAAGAGTAAATGAAGTGCAGCAAGGTGGCCCAATCCTTTTTGTAACAAAGGACAAGCCTGGACAAACTCTTATAATAGGAAAAGCGCTCCCGAGGACACATGGGAATATCGTCAAGCTAGTTTTCATCACGCTCATATGATTTGCGTTCGGTACTTTGATAATTTGATATGTGGGTGGACCGGTGCTTGGGTGCTGTTCTTACTTGAACAGGCATCCCACTTATGAGTAACCTCTATTGCAAGCATCCGCAACTACAACAAAAGTATTAAGGTAAATCTAACCATAGCATGAAACATATGGATCCAAATCAGCCCCTTACGAAGCAACGCATAAACTAGGGTTTAAGCTTCTGTCACTCTAGCAACGCATCATCTACTTATTACTTCCCAATGCCTTCCTCTAGGCCCAAATAATGGTGAAGTGTTATGTAGTCGACGTTCACATAACACCACTAGAGGCTAGACAACATACATCTCATCAAAATATCGAACGAATACCAAATTCACATGACTACTAATAGCAAGACTTCTCCCTTGTCCTCAAGAACAAACATAACTACTCACAAAGCATATTCATGTTCATAATCGGAGGGGTAATAATATGCATAAAGGATCTGAACATATGATCTTCCACCAAATAAACCAAATAGCATCAACTACAAGGAGTAATCAACACTACTAGCAACCTACTAGCACCAATCCCGGACTTGGAGACAAGAATTGGATACAAGGGATGAACTAGGGTTTGGAGATGAGATGGTGATGGTGAAGATGTTGATGGAGATTGCCCTCTCCCGATGAGAGGAGCGTTGGTGTTGACGATGGTGATGATTTCCCCCTCCCGGAGGGAAGTGTCCCCGGCAGAAAAGCTCTGTCGGAGCCCTAGATTGGTTCCGCCTTGTGGCGGCGGAGTCTCATCCCGAAAGGTTGCTTAATGTTTTTTCTCATCGAAAGACTTCATATAGGAGAAGATGGGCATCGGAGAGCCACCAGGGGGCCCACGAGGTAGGGGGCGCGCCCCAGGGGGGGCGCCCCCCACCCTCATGAGCAGGGTGTGGGCCCCTGGCCTTTATCTTTGCGACGATTTTTGTTTATTTATTTTAAGATATTCCGTGGAGTTTCAGGACTTTTGGAGTTGCACAGAATAGGTCTCCAATATTTGCTCCTTTTCCAGCCCAAAATTCCATTGCCGGCATCCTCCCTCTTCATGTAAACCTTGTAAAATAAGAGGAATAGCCATAAGTATTGTGACATAACGTGAAATAACAGCCCATAATGCAATAAATATCGATATAAAAGCATGATGCAAAATGGATGTATCAACTCCCCAAGCTTAGACCTCGCTTGTCCTCAAGCGAAAAGCCGATAACGATAAATATGTCCTCATGTTTAGTGGTAGAGGCGTCGATAAAAATAAAATACGGACATGAAGGCATCATGATTATTCCCATAACAAGAACATATATAGATTTTGTCATATGATTACTTATGTTCAAGTGATGATCTTTTCACAATGCGAAAGTATGAATCAGAAACCTTATTGAGCACTAACAAACTATAACCTCAGTCATTGAAGCAATTGCAATTTATCATAACATCGGAAAGAGTCTATGTCAGAGCTTAAAAGCAAGTCCACATACTCAACTATCACTTAGTCCTTCATAATTGTTAACACTCACGCAATACTTGTGGTTACAGAATTTTAGTCGGACCACAGAGAAAGATAGGGGCTTATAGTTTTGCCCCACAACCTTTTACCTCAAGGGTAATGTCAACAATAACAATTCATGCTCCCCTACATCCAATTAGATATGTATATCATGTTCTTTCCAACATGCTGGGCTTGCCAAAGGATAAAATGAAAAAGGAAAGGTGAAGATCACCGTGACTCTTACATAAGGTAGAGGATAATAATAAAAGATAGGCCCTTCGCAGAGGAAAGCAGAGGTTGCCATGTGCTTATATGGTTGGATGCACAAAATCTCAATGCGAAAACGTCACTTTATATTGCCCTTGTGATACGAACCTTTATTATGTAGTCCGTCGCTTTTATTACTTCCACATCACAAGATCGTATAAAGCTTCTTTCTCCCACACCAATCAATCATACATGTTTAGAGCATTTTTTATTGCTTTGCACCAATGACAACTTACTTGAAGGATCTTACTCAATCCATAGGTAGATATGGTGGACTCTGCTGGCAAAACTGGTTTAAGGGTATTTGGAAGCACAAGTAGTATCTCTACTTGGTGCTTTGGAGAATTTAGCTAACATGAGGGGAAAAGGCAAGCTTAACATGTTAGAGGATCCATGACAACATACTTTATCTCGGACATAAGAAAACATAACTCATCACGTTGTCTTCCTTGTCCAACATCAACTCTTTAGCATGTTGTATTTTAATGAGTGCTCTCAGTCATAAAAGATGTCAATGATAATATATCTATATGTGAAACCTCTCTTTCCTTATTACTTCCTATTAATTGCAACGATGACCAAAGCTATATTTGCCAACTCCCAACAACTTTTAATCATCATACTCTTTCTATGTGAGGTCATTACTTTTAATAAGATCAATATGAACTCTTTGATTCTTTTTATTCTTTTTCTTTTATTCACCCAAGATCATGGCAAAATAATCAAGCCCTTGACTCAACACTAAACTTTATTATATATAGCTCATGGACTCGACTACAAAGAGGGATCATAAAGCAAAACTCAAAACTAGATCATGCCATGACTTTATTCTACTAAATCAAGATACTACTAAAAGGATCGAACTAAGAAAAAGCAGTAAAGATAGGAGTTGTGATGGTGATACGATGCAGGGCACCTCCCCAAGCTTGGCAGTTGCCAAGGGAGTGCCCATACCCATGTGACATGTCTCCTTCTTTGTCGGTGAAGGTGGAGGTGTTGTTGATGATGCAGGCTTGTCGTCTACCTTCCATGGCATAGGCTCACCATCATAGAAGGATGATCGAGTCTCCGGAATCCTCAAATCTGCAGCCAAACTCATCCTTTTGAATCTATATTCATACTCGAGTTTTGATTTTGCAGATCATAGATTTGGGCTTGGAGGTGCTCGATCTTCTCATGTAGATTGAAGATGGCCTCCTCGGTGTTCTTGGCATCCGGCTCGTAGTTGTTGGTGAACTCTGTGAGCATCGTGTGGGTAGCGTTGATTCCACGCTCCACCATTCCCTGGCACTTGAAAACTTGTTGCTCCATTGCTTCGAGCCTCGACTCCACGCTTCCGGTTCCCTTGGGTCCCTCAGCATCGCGGATGTGTAGCAACCCATCACACATCTCAATGGTTTGAGGGTGTCGCAGCACCTCCGCGAGGTAAGGGTTGATCACCTTCTCAAAGAACTTGTCCTTAGAAGCACTTGGGGACGTCATGATGATCTAGACCTGTCAGAAAAACAACTCGAAACAAGAACAGAGGATATTTGCGTGATACAGGGGTAAAAACCTTCGGGAGAATATATAATGAATTTTACCGACCAAAATACGTAATGTGCAAGAAAAGCGGAGTCCGGAGGGCACACGAGGTGCTCACGAGGTAGGGCGCGCCCAGGGGGGTAGGGCGCGCCCTCCACCCTCGTGGAGGCCTCGTGTCCTTCCCGGACTGCTACTTATTTTTCTATTTTTCTAAACATTCCAAAACGGAGAAATATTGCCTTAAAAATTGTTTTGGAGTAGGTTTACTTACCGTACCACATACCTACTCCTTTTCGGAGTCTGAACCGGTCTGGAAAGTGTCCCTTATGTATTCCTCTGGGGTTACGGTTTTGATAATATTGGTTTCAACATTTATGGGATTACGAGATATAATGTTTGATCCTTTGATCGTTTACCACCTTCAGATTTGTGCCTTGAAGTTGTTGATTTTTATGGCATCGGAACGATAGACCTCCTCGATAATGTAAGGACCTTCCCATTTAGACAGAAGTTTTCCTGCAAAAATCTTAAACAAGAGTTGTACAGCAACACATAATCACCTATATTAAACTCACGCTTTTGTATCCTTTTGTCATGCCATCTTTTAACTTTTCTTTAAACAACTTAGCATTTTCATAAGGTTGGGTTCTCCATTCATCAAGTGAGCTTATATCAAATAACCTCTTTTCACCAAAGAAGTTGGAAATCATAGTTGAGCTCTTTAATAGCCCAATATGCCTTATGTTCTATTTGAGAGGTAAATGACATGCTTTTCCATAGACCATTTTATACGGAGACATACCCATAGGATTCTTATATGCAGTTCTATATGCCCATAATGCATCATCAAGTTTTTTGGACCAATTCTTTCTAGACCTATTAACAGTCTTTTGGAAAATTAATATTGACCACTAGACTGTGGGTGATATGGAGATGCAATTCTATGATTAACGTCATACTCCCTCCGTCCGAAAATACTTGTCATCAAAATGGATAAAAAGGGATGTATCTAAAACTAAAATACATCTAGATACATTCCCTTTTATTCATTTCGATGACAAGTATTTCCGGACGGAGGAAGTATTTAGCAAGCATTTTATGGAAAGCACCATGAATAAAGTGTGAACCACCATCAGTCATTAAATATCTGGGACTCCAAACCTCGGAAAAATAACTTCTTTAAGCATTTTAATAGAGGTGTTATGATCAACACTACTAGTTGGAATAGCTTCTACCCACTTAGTAACGTAATCAACAGCAACTAAAATATGTGTATATCCATTAGAGGCAGGAAAAGGTCCCATATAATCAAAGCCCCAAACATCAAATGGTTCAATAACAAGTGAATAATTCATAGACATTTCTTAACGTCTACTAATATTACCAATTCTTTGACATTCATCACAAGACAAGAAAAACTTAGGGCATCCTTGAAGAGAGTGGGCCAATAAAAACCAGATTGCAATACCTTATGTGCAGTTCTATCTCGAGCGTGGTGTCCTCCATAAGCTTCGGAGTGACACTTGCGTAGGATTTGTTCCTGTTCATGCTCAGGCACACAACGTCTAATAACACCATCTACTCCTTCTTTATAAAGATGTGGGTCATCCCAAAAGTAATGTCGCAAATCATAGAAAAACTTTTCTTTTGTTGGTATGTGAAGCTAGGTGGTATGAATTTAGCAACAATATAATTAGCATAATCAGCATACCATGGTGTGCTACGAGAAGTGCTTATGACATTTAATTGCTCATCAGGAAAGCTATCATCAATAGGTAGTGGGTCATCAAGAACATTCTCTGACCTAGATAAGTTATGCACGCAACGGGTTCTCAGCTCCTTTTCTATCAAAAATATGCAAATCAAATTCTTGTAGCAAGAGAACCCATCTAATAAGTCTAGGTTTTGCATCTTTCTTTTCCATAAGGTATTTAATGGCAGCATGATCAGTGTGAATAGTTACTTTAGAATCAACAATATAGTGTCTGAATTTATCACAAGCAAATACAAGCGCTAAAAGTTCCTTTTTGGTAGTAGCATAATTTCTTTGAGAATTGTCTAGAATCTTACTAGCATAATGGATAACATTTAATTTCTTATCAACTCTTTGTTGGAAATATGCCCTAGAGGCAATAATAAAAGTATTATCATTATATTTCCTTGTTCATGATAATTGACTTTTATTCATGCTATAATTGTATTATTAGGAAATTGTAATACACGTGTGAATACATAGACCACAATATGTCAATAGTGAGCCTCTAGTTGACTAGCTCGTTGATCAACAGATAGTCATGGTTTCCTGACTATGGACCTTTGGATGTCGTTGATAGCAGGCGGGATCACATCATTAGGAGAATGATGTGATGGACAAGACCAATCCTAAGAATAGCACAAGATCGTGTAGTTCGTTTTGCTAGAGCTTTTTCCAATGTCAAGTATCTCTTCCTTAGACCATGAGATCGTGTAACTCCCGGATATCGTAGGAGTGCTTTGGGTGTACCAAAAGTCACAACGTAACTGGGTGACTATAAAGGTGCATTACAGGTATCTCCGAAAGTGTCATTGGGTTGACACGGATCGAGACTCGATTTGTCACTCCGTATGACGGAGAGGTATCGCTGGGCCCACTCGGTAGTGCATCATCACAATGAGCTCAAAGTGACCAAGTGTTTGGTCACGGGATCATGCATTACGGTACAAGTAAAGTGACTTGCCGGCAACGAGATTGAACGAGGTATTGGGATACCGACGATCGAATCTCGGGCAAGTAAAATACCGATTGACAAAGGGAATTCTATACGGGGTTGATTGAATCCTCGACATCGTGGTTCATCCGATGATATCATCGAGGAGCATGTGGGAGCCAACATGGGTATCCAGATCCCGCTGTTTGTTATTGCCCGTGAGACGTCTCGATCATGTCTGCATGTCTCCCGAACCCGTAGGGTCTACACATAAGGTTCGGTGGCGCTAGGGTTGTATGAATATGAGTATGCAGCAAACCGAATGTTGTTGAGTCCGGATGAGATCCCGGACGTCACGAGGAGTTCGGAATGGTCCGAGGTAAAGATTTATATATGGAAAGTCTTATTTTGGTCGCCGAAAAAGTTTACATACGTTATCGGTATTGTATGCAAGGAGTGCGAAAGGGGTCCGGGGTCCACCGGGGTGTCCACCTGCCCGGGGGGCCACATGGGCTGTAGGGGTGCGCCTTGGCCTATATGGGCCAAGGGCACCAGCCCCAAGAGGCCCATGCGCCAAGATATAAGAAAAGGAGAGTCCTCAAGGGGAAGGCACCTCCGAGGTGCCTTGGGAGGATGGACTCCTCCCCCTTAACGCACCCCTTCCTTGGAGGAAGGGGAAAGGCTGCGCCCTCCCCTCTCTTGCACCTATATAAAGGGAGGGAGGGAGGGTGGCTGCACCACAAGGCCTGGCACCTCCCTCTCCCAGCTACACCTCCTCCTCCTCCCGTAGTTGCTTAGCGAAGCCCTGCCGGAGTTCTGCTGCATCCACCACCACGCCGTCGTGCTGCTGGATCATCATCAACCTCTCCTTCCCCCTTGCTGGATCAAGAAGGAGGAGACGTCATCCGCTCCGTACGTGTGTTGAATGCGGAGGTGCTGTCCGTTCAGCACTAGGTCATCGGTGATCTGAATCACGGCAATGATGCGACTCCATCATCCCCGTTCCATTGAACGCTTCCGCACGCGATCTACAAGTGGTATGTAGATGCAATCACTCTCCCATGACTCGTTGCTAGATGAACTCATGGATGGATATTGGTGAAACCGTAGGAAAAATTTTAATTTTCTGCAACGTTCCCCAACAGTGGCATCATGAGCCAGTTTTATGCGTAGTTCTCTATTGCACGAGTTGAACACAAATTTGTTGTGGGCGTAGATGTTGTAAACTTTCTTGCGGCTACTAGTCTTATCTTGCTTCAGCGGTATTGTGGGATGAAGCGGCCCAGACCGACCTTACACGTACGCTTACGTGAGACTGGTTCCACCGGTGACATGCACTAGTTGCATAAGGTGGCTAGCGGGTGTCTGTCTCCCACTTTAGTTGGAGCGGATTCGATGAAAAGGGTCCTTATGAAGGGTAAATAGAAGTTGACAGATCACATTGTGGCTTTCCCGTAGGTAAGAAAACGTTCTTGCTAGAACCCTATTGCAGCCACGTAAAACTTGCAACAACAATTAGAGGACGTCTAACTTGTTTTTGCAGCAAGTGTTTAATGATATGATATGGCCAAAGTTGTGATGAATGATGAATGATATATGTGATGTATGAGATCATGTTCTTGTAATAGGAATCACGACTTGCATGTCGATGAGTATGACAACGGCGAGAGCCATAGGAGTTGTCTTTATTTTTGTATGACCTGCGTGTCATTGAAGAGCGCCATGTAAATTACTTTACTTTATTGCTAAACGCGTTAGCCATAGAAGTAGAAGTAGTCATTGGCGTGACAACTTCATGAAGACACGATGATGGAGATCATGGTGTCATGCGGTGACAGGATGATCATGGAGCCCGAAGATGGAGATCAAAGGAGCTATATGATATTGGCCATATCATGTCACTACTATATATAATTGCATGTGATGTTTATTATGTTTATGCATCTTGTTTACTTAGAACGACGGTAGTAAATAAGATGATCCCTCATAACAATTTCAAGAAAGTGTTCTCCCTAACTATGCACCGCTGCTAAAGTTAAATGGTTTGAAGCACCACGTGATGATCGGGTGTGATAGATCCTTACGTTCACATACAACGGGTGTAAGACAGTTTTACACATGCAATACACTTAGGTTAACTTGACGAGCCTAGCATGTACAGACATGGCCTCGGAACACAAGAGACCGAAATGTCGAACATGAGTCATATGGAAGATACGATCAACATGGAGATGTTCACCGACGATGACTAGTCCGTCTCACGTGATGATCGGACCACGGCCTAGTCGACTCGGATCATGTATCACTTAGATGACTAGAGGGATGTCAAATCTGAGTGGGAGTTCATTAAATAATTTGATTAGATGAACTTTATTATCATGAACAATAGTCCAAAACCTTTGCAAAATGTCTTGTAGATCAAATGGCCAATGCTAATGTCACCATGAACTTCAACGCATTCCTAGAGAAAACCAAGCTGAAAGATGATGGCAGCAACTATTCAGACTGGGTCCGGAACCTGAGGATTATCCTCATAGCTGCCAAGAAACAATATGTCCTAGAAGCACCGCTAGGTGAAGCACCCATCCCAGAGAACCAAGACGTTATGGATGCTTGGCAGTCTCGTCTTGATGATTACTCCCTCGTTCGATGCGGCATGCTTTACAGCTTAGAACCGGGCTCCAAAAGCGTTTTGAGCAACACGGAGCATATGAGATGTTCGAGGAGCTGAAACTAGTTTTCCAAGCTCATGCCCGGTCGAGAGATATGAAGTCTCCGACAAGTTCTACAGATTGTAAGATGGAGGAAAATAGTTACATCGGTGAGCACATACTCAAAATATCTGGGTTGCACACCGCCTTTGTCCCAACTGGACATTAACCTCCCGGACGAGGCGGTCATTGACAGAATCCTTGATCGCTCCCACCAAGCTACAAGAGCTTTGTGATGAACTACAATATGCAGGGATGGTGAAAACTATTCCTGAAGTATTTTCAATGCTAATGTCGTGAGGTAGAAATCAAGAAGGAGCATCAAGTGTTGATGGTCAATAAAACCACTAAGTTCAAGAAGGGCAAGGGTAAGAAGAACTTCAAGAAGGGCGACAAGGATGTTGCCGCCCGGTAAGCCAGATTCTTGGGAAGAAGTCAAAGAATGCACCCAAGCCCGAGATCGAGTGCTTTTATTGCAAAGGAAGGGTCCTTTGAGCGGAACTGCCCCAAATACTTAGCGCATAAGAAGGCCGGCAACACTAAAGGTATATTTGATATACATGTAATTGATGTGTACCTTACCAGTACTCGTAGTAACTCCTGGGTATTTGATACGGTGCCGTTGCTCATATATGTAACTCACAGCAGAGCTGCGGAATAAGCGGAGGCTGGCGAAGGGCGAGGTGACAATGCGCGTCGAGAATGATTCCAAGGTCGATGTGATGCGCCGTCGGCGCTACCTCTACATTTACCTCTGGGATTAGTTTTAAACCTCAATAATTGTTATTTAGTGCCAAGTTTGAGCATGAACATTGTATCAGGATCTCGTTTAATCTGAGATGGCTACTCATTTAAATCCGAGAATAATGGTTGTTCTATTTATATGAGAGAAATGTTTTATGGTCATGCTCCGATGGTCAATGGTTTATTCTTAATGAATCTCGAGCGTAATGTTACACATGTTCATAGTGTGAATACCAAAAGATGTAAAGTTGATAACAATAGTCCCACATACTTGTGGCACTTGCCGCCTATGGTCACATTGGTGTCAAGCGCATGAAGAAGCTCCATGCTGATGGACTTTTAGAGTCTCTCGATTATGAATCATTTGACACATGCGAACCATGCCTCATGGGCAAGATGACCAAGACTCCGTTCTCCGGAACAATGGAGCAAGCAACCAACTTATTGGAAATCATACATACCGATGTATGCGGTCCAATGAGTGTTGAGGCTCATGGAGGATAACGTTATGTTCTCACTCTCACTGATGACTTGAGTAGATATGGGTATGTCTACTTGATGAAACACAAGTCTGAGACCTTTGAAAAGTTCAAGGAATTTCAGAATGAAGTAGAGAATCAACATGACCGAAAGATAACATTCTTGCGATCAGATCGTGGAGGAGAATATTTAAGTCACGAATTTGGTACACACTTAAGGAAATGTTGAATCGTTTCACAACTCACGCCGCCTGGAACACCTCAGCGTAACGGTGTGTCCGAACGTCGTAATCGCACTCTATTGGATATGGTGCGATCTATGATGTCTCTTACTGATTTACCACTATCATTTTGGGGATACGCTCTAGAGACAGCTCCACCATTCAACATATACACGTATCCGATTTGTGACTTAGAGTAATCCAGATCTGTGTCGAAGCTAGCTTCGACGTAACCCTTCTGACGAGCTCTTTGTCACCTGCATAAGCGAGAAACATGTCCTTTGTCCTTTTCAGGTACTTCAGGATATTTTTGACCGCTGTCCAGTGTTCCTTGCCGGGATTACTTTGGTACCTTCCTACCAAACTTACGGCAAGGTTTACATCAGGTCTAGTACACAGCATGGCATACATAATCGACCCTATGGCTGAGGCATAGGGGATGACACTCATCTCTTCTATATCTTCTGCCGTGGTCGGACATTGAGCCGAGCTCAATTTCACACCTTGTAATACAGGCAAGAACCCTTTCTTGGACTGATCCATTTTGAACTTCTTCAATATCTTATCAAGGTATGTGCTTTGGGAAAGACCTATGAGGCGTCTCGATCTATCTCTATAGATCTTGATGCCTAATATATAAGCAGCTTCTCCAAGGTCCTTCATTGGAAAACTCTTATTCAAGTAGGCCTTAATGTTGTCCAAAAGTTCTATATCATTTCCCATCAAAAGTATGTCATCTACATATAATATGAGAAATGCTACAGAGCTCCCACTCACTTTCTTGTAAATGCAGGCATCTCCATAAGTCCGCATAAACCCAAACGCTTTGATCATCTCATCAAAGCGAATGTTCCAACTCCGAGATGCTTGCACCAGCCCATAAATGGATCGCTGGAGCTTGCATACCTTGTTAGCATTCTTAGGGTCGACAAAACCTTCCGGCTGCATCATATATAGTTTTTCCTTAAGGTAGCCGTTAAGGAATGCCGTTTTGACGTCCATTTGCCATATCTCATAATCATAGTATGCGGCAATTGCTAACATGATCCGGACGGACTTCAGCTTCGCTACGGGAGAGAAAGTCTCATCGTAGTCAACCCCTTGAACTTGCCGATAACCCTTAGCGACAAGTCGAGCTTTATAGATGGTAACATTACCATCCGCGTCCGTCTTCTTCTTAAAGATCCATTTGTTTTCTATCGCTCGCCGATCATCGGGCAAGTCATCCAAAGTCCATACTTTGTTTTCATACATGGATCCTATCTCGGATTGCATGACTTCAAGCCATTTGTTGGAATCAGGGCCGCCATCGCTTCTTCATAGTTCGAAGGTTCACCGTTGTCTAACAAAATGATTTCCAAGACAGGGTTGCCATACCACTGCAGTGCGGAACGTGTCCTTGTGGACCTCACGAAGTTCAGAGCAACTTGATCGGAAGTAGCTTGATCATCATCATTAATTTCCTCTCCGATCGGTTTAGGCACCACAGAACATTTTCTCGAGCTGCACTACTTTCCGGTTCAAGAGGTAGTACTTCATCGAGTTCTACTTTCCTCCCACTTACTCCTTTCGAGAGAAACTCCTTTTCCAGAAAGGATCCGTTCTTGGCAACAAAGATCTTGCCTTCGGATCTAAGGTAGAAGGTATACCCAATGGTTTCCTTAGGGTATCCTATGAAGACGCATTTTTCCGACTTGGTTTTGAGCTTTTCAGGTTGAAGTTTCTTGACATAAGCATCGCATCCCCAAACTTTTAGAAAGCGACAGCTTAGTTTCTTCCCAAACCATAATTCATACGGTGTCGTCTCAATGAATTTAGACGGTGCCCTATTTAAAGTGAATGTAGCTGTCTCTAGAGCGTATCCCCAAAATGATAGCGGTAAATCAGTAAGAGACATCATAGATCGCACCATATCCAATAGAGTGCGATTACGACGTTCGGACACACCGTTACGCTGAGGTGTTCCAAGCGGCGTGAGTTGTGAAACGATTCCACATTTCCTTAAGTGTGTACCAAATTCGTGACTTAAATATTCTCCTCCACGATCTGATCGTAAGAACTTTATTTTTCGGTCACGTTGATTCTCTACCTCATTCTGAAATTCCTTGAACTTTTCAAAGGTCTCAGACTTGTGTTTCATCAAGTAGACATACCCATATCTACATAAGTCGTCTGTGAGAGTGAGAACATAACGATATCCTCCGCGAGCCTCAGCGCTCATTGGACCACACACATCGGTATGTATGATTTCCAATAAGTTGGTTGCTCGCTCCATTGTTCAGGAGAACGGAGTCTTGGTCATTTTGCCCATGAGGCATGGTTCGCATGTGTCAAATGATTTATAATCGAGAGACTCTAAAAGCCCATCAGCATGGAGCTTCTTCATGCGTTTGACACCAATGTGACCAAGGCGGCAGTGCCACAAGTATGTGGGACTATCGTTATCAACTTTACATCTTTTGGTATTCACACTATGAATATGTGTAACATCACGTTCAAGATTCATTAAGAATAAACCATTGACCATCAGAGCATGACCATAAAACATATCTCTCATATAAATAGAACAACCATTATTCTCGGATTTAAATGAGTAGCCATCTTGTATTAAACGAGATCCTGATACAATGTTCATGCTCAAACTTGGCACTAAATAACAATTATTGAGGTTTAAAACTAATCCCGTAGGTAAATGTAGAGGTAGCGTGCCGACGGCGATCACATCGACCTTGGAACCATTCCCGACGCCAAGATCGTCACCTCGTCCTTCGCCAGTCTCCGCTTATTCCGCAGCTCCTGCTGTGAGTTACATATATGAGCAACGGCACCGGTATCAAATACCCAGGAGTTACTACGAGTACTGGTAAGATACACATCAATTACATGTATATCAAATATACCTTTAGTGTTGCCGGCCTTCTTGTCCGCTAAGTATTTGGGGCAGTTCCGCTTCCAATGACCCTTCCCCTTGCAATAAAAACACTCAGTCTCAGGCTTGGGTCCATTGCCTGACTTCTTCCTGGCAACTGGCTTACCAGGCGCGACAACATCCTTGCCGCCCTTCTTGAAGTTTTTCTTACCCTTGCCCTTCTTGAACTTAGTGGTTTTATTGACCATCAACACTTGATGCTCCTTCTTGATTTCTACCTCTGCTGTCTTCAGCATTGCAAATACTTCAGGAATAGTTTTCACCATCCCCTGCATATTGTAGTTCATCACAAAGCTCTTGTATCTCGGTGGGAGCGACTGAAGGATTCTGTCAATGACCGCCTCGTCAGGAGGTTAATGTCCAGCTGGGACAGGCGGTTGTGCAACCCGGACATTTTGAGTATGTGCTCCTTGTGAACTATTTTCCTCCATCTTACAACTGTAGAACTTGTCGAAGACTTCATATCTCTCGACCGGGCATGAGCTTGGAAAACTAGTTTCAGCTCCTCGAACATCTCATATGCTCCGTGTTGCTCAAAAGCGCTTTTGGAGCCCGGTTCTAAGCTGTAAAGCATGCCGCACTGAACGAGGGAGTAATCATCGCCGAGACTGCCAAGCGTTCATAACGTCTTGGTTCTCTCGATGGGTGCTTCACCTAGCGGTGCTTCTAGGACATATTGTTTCTTGGCAGCTATGAGGATGATCCTCGGGTTCGGACCCAGTCCGAATAGTTGCTGCCATCATCTTTCAGCTTGGTTTTCTCTAGGAGCAGCGTTGAAGTTCACGGTGACATGAGCGTTGGCCATTTGATCTACAAGACATTTTGCAAAGATTTTAGACTAATGTTCATGATAATAAAGTTCATCTAATCAAATTATTTAATGAACTCCCACTCAGATTTGACATCCCTCTAGTCATCTAAGTGTTACATGATCCGAGGCGACTAGGCCGTGTCCGATCATCACGTGAGACGGACTAGTCATCGTCAGCGAACATCTCCATGTTGATCGTATCTTCCATACGACTCATGTTCGACCTTTCGGTCTCTTGTGTTCCGAGGCCATGTCTGTACATGCTAGGCTCGTCAAGTTAACCTAAGTGTTTTTGCATGTCTAAAACTGTCTTACACCCGTTGTATCTGAACGTAAGGATCTATCACACCCGATCATCACGTGGTGCTTCGAAACGACGAACTTTAGCAACGGTGCACAATTAGGGAGAACACTTTCTTGAAATTATTATAAGGGATCATCTTATTTACTACCGTCGTTCTAAGTAAACAAGATGCATAAATATAATAAACATCACATGCAATTATATAGTAGTGACATGATATGGCCAATATCATATAGCTCCTTCGATCTCCATCTTCGGGGCACCATGATCATCTTGTCACCGGCATGACACCATGATCTCCATCATCATGATCTCCACCATCGTGTCTCCATGAAGTTGCTCGCCAACTATTACTTCTACTACTACGGCTAACACGTTTAGCAATAAAGTAAAGTAATTTACATGGCGTTTCTCAATGACACGCAGGTCATACAAAAAATAAAGACAACTCCTATGGCTCCTGCCGGTTGTCATACTCATCGACATGCAAGTCGTGATTCCTATTACAAGAACATGATCTCATACATCACATATATATCATTCATCATTCATCACAACTTTGGCCATATCACATCACAAATCACTTGCTGCAAAAACAAGTTAGACGTCCTCTAATTGTTGTTGCAAGTTTTACGTGGCTGCAATAGGGTTCTAGCAAGAACGTTTTCTTACTACGTGAAAGCTACAACGTGATTTGTCAACTTCTATTTACCCTTCATAAGGACCCTTTTCATCGAATCCGCTCCAACTAAAGTGGGAGTGACAGACACCCGCTAGCCACCTTATGCAACTAGTGCATGTCAGTCGGTGGAACCTGTCTCACGTAAGCGTATGTGTAAGGTCGGTCTGGGCCGCTTCATCCCACAATAACGCTAAAGCAAGATAAGACTAGTAACGGCAATAAAGTTGACAACATCTACACCCACAAGAAATTGTGTTCTACTCGTGCAATAGAGAACTACGCATAGACCTGGCTCATGATGCCACTGTTGGGTAACGTTGCAGAAAATAAATTTTTCCTACGGTTTCACCAAGATCCATCTATGAGTTCATCTAGCAACGAGTGATCGGAGTGCATCTACATACCTTTGTAGATCATGAAGCGGAAGTGTTCAAGAGAACGGGGTTGAGGAGTCGTACTACCGTGATCCAAATCACCGGAGATCCTAGCGCCGAGCAGACGGCACCTCTGCGTTCAACACACGTATGGTCAGCGTGGCGTCTCCTCCTTCTTGATCCAGCAAGGGGAAGGAGAGGTTGATGAAGATCCAGCAACGACGGCATGGTGGTGGATGCAGCGATCACCGCAGCGAGGCTTCACGAGCTTCTGCGAGAGGGAGAGGTGTAGCAGGGGAGAGGGTGGCGCCAAGATGAAGGGGTTCGGCTGCCCTCCCTCCCCCCTTGATATAGGCCCCCTGGGGGGCGCCGGCCCCTCTAGATCTCATCTAGATGGGGGCGGCCAAGGGGGGAGACTTGCCCCCCAAGGCAAGTGGGCCCCCCACCCTAGGGTTTCCAACCCTAGGCGCAGGGGGACCCAAGGGGGGCCCACCAGCCCACCAGGGGCTGGTTCCCCTCCCCACTTCAGCCCAAGGGGCCCTCTGGGATAGGTGGCCCCACCCGGTGGACCCCCGGGACCCTTCCGGTGGTCCCGGTACAATACCGGTGACCCCCGAAATTCACCCGATGGCCGAAATAGCACTTCCTATATATAATTCTTTACCTCCGGACCATTCCGGAACTCCTCGTGATGTCCGGGATCTCATCCAGGACTCCGAACAACTTTTGGTTTGCTGCATACTCATATTCATACAACCCTAGCGTCACCGAACCTTAAGTGTGTAGACCCTACGGGTTCGGGAGACATGCAGACATGACCGAGACGGCTCTCCGGTCAATAACCAACAGCGGGATGTGGATACACATGTTGGCTCCCACATGCTCCTCGATGATCTCATCGGATGAACCACGATGTCGAGGATTTAAGCAACCCCGTATACAATTCCCTTTGTCAAGCGATGCGTTACTTGCCCGAGACTTCGATCGTCGGTATCCCAATACCTCGTTTAGTCTCGTTACCGGCAAGTCACTTTACTCGTACCGTAATGCATGATCCCTTGACCAGACACTTGGTCACTTTGAGCTCATTATGATGTTGCATTACCGAGTGGGCCCAGAGATACCTCTCCGTCATACGGAGTGACAAATCCCAGTCTCGATCCGTGTCAACCCAATAGACACTTTCGGAGATACCAGTAGTGCACCTTTATAGTCACCCGATTACGTTGCGGCGTTTGGTACACCCAAAGCACTCCCTACGGTATCCGGGAGTTACATGATCTCATGGTCAAAGGAAAAGATACTTGACACGGAAAAAGCTCTAGCAAACGAACTACGATCTTGTGCTATGCTTAGGATTGGGTCTTGTCCATCACATCATTCTCCTAATGATGTGATCCCATTATCAATGACATCCAATGTCCATAGTCAGGAAACCATGACTATCTCTGTTGGTCAACGAGCTAGTCAACTAGAGGCTCACTAGGGACATATTGTGGTCTATGTATTCACACGTGTATTACGATTTCCGGATAATACAATTATAGCATGAATAAAGACAATTACCATGAACAAGGAAATATAATAATAATACTTTTATTATTGCCTCTAGGGCATATTTCCAACATTCTTCGCACCATTGTGGTTATGCGAACCTCCTCTAGTGTGGTTATGACCCCCATGGTTATGAACAAGTCCTCCCGAGTTCGGGGTTAAGCGAGGCTTCTGGTGAGCTCTTGAGTTGTACTTCCCTTGTCCATACTTCCTTTTATGGCTCTCAATTTGCTGTTGTTTTCCTTCAATCATAAGGGCCTTGTCTACCAACTCCTGGTAGTTGTTGAAAGTTGCCACCATCAACTGCATATTCATCTCATCATTCAGCCCTTCCATAAACTTCTCACCTTCGCGGCATCTGTGGCCACATCATCAGGGGCATAGCATGATAACTTGCTAAACTCATCCACGTACTAGGCCACAGTACGGTTCCCCTGACGTAAGTTGTGAAACTCACGTTTCTTCATCTGCATTGCTCCAGTTGAGACATGGGCCGTGCGAAAAGCTTGTTGAAATTGGTCCCAAGTGACATTGGCTATAGGAAAAGTAGCCGTGTAATTCTCCCACCATGCGGCTGCTGGTCCATCCAGTTGATGTGCGGCAAAGCGCACCTTCTCAGCATCCATGCATCCTGCGGTGGTTAACTCCCTTCCAATACGGCGTAGCCAATCATCAGCAACTATTGGCTCGGTGCTACTGGAAAACACCGGTGGTTGTAACCTCAGGAAACGGGCTAAGTTGTCCACTGGCGGCGGGTTGTTGTTGTTGTTGTTGTTGTTGTTGTTGCCCTGGTTCTGAACTAGCAACTGCATCAAGGTATTTTGCTGCTGGATCAACTGTGTGAGCTCCGGTGGGAAAATAAAACCAGTGTCACGTCTAGGAGGCATCTGGTGGGTTTAGAGGGGAGAGATTTAGAATAGAAAGAGGTCTAATGAGAAAACACTACCCATATGCATATGAGACAATACAATCATTTCACTCAATCAATCAAGCAAGGGCATACGAACGATCTAGGACTATCGCAAAAGTGCTCAACTACTATTAGTTACATGGGGGAATACTACTAATATATGGTGGTTATCTAGAAATTTTGATCGGTGGAAGACTCCATGATGTCAGCTCCAGCTTCATCTTCATAGTCATCATCACTTGGATCGGAATCGGTGTCGTCGATGATGATGTAGTTATCCGGGCAAGTGGGATCTTCTTCCTCTTCTTCCGGTGGTGATCCTCCCATGAATACTCCGATCTTCTTGACTAGATCGTCGTTCTTCTCCAGTAGTGTCTTGATTTCCTCCTCATATCCATCACGGGTAAACTTGAGTTCTTCCTCCAGCTCGATGATCCTGGTCTTCGCCTTCTTCAACTCCATCATGTCTGCGCACATCTGTTTCTCCTGACGTCGAATGTGCTGGTTTAGTTCCTGGACGAAAGCTGCAATGGATCTATCCTTCTTGGTGCTGATTACTTCCCATTGCTCGTCTCGGCGTCCACATATTTGGTAGATGGTGTCCTTAAGCTCCCTGTTGTAGACTTCTCCAATGCGTCCCATGGTAATGTGAGCTGCCATACTCTTGCCAAGACTCCAGGTGGGTGCTTCGAAAGAAAACTCTATGGGCTTAGAAGTTGGTGAGAACGTCCTTCCTGGAACTTGTACTTGAATCATCCAGCGTTCCTCTTACGGTTGAGTGGCGTTATGCGTCCGGTGAAGCTTGGTACTCCAATGTTCAAGTACCTAGTGACTTCCTTCAAGTGGCGTCCAAAAGGTGTGTCTTCATCCGGTTGTGCAAACTTGTTCTTCATCTCCGTCATCCTAAAGAGTGGAAAAATAGAGAGGAGTCAGAAATGAGTAGAGAAGAGTGACCTATGGTTTATCTTAGTGGTCGTGTCCTACACTCAACGTGTGCTCTGATACCATCTTGTAGCGACTCGACCTCAGATGGTCAAGTCTACGTAGCTTGATGTCATCCACTGGATCGGTAATCTTTGACACACCGATTACTCAAGGATTTATAACAGAGTAGCAATCACACACTTATTACATCGAATGTCTCAAAAGAGAACTTATTACAATAATATGGCTTAAGGCCATCTAATGCGATAACAACGGAAGGCTTGGAAGATAAAGTGAGTCCATCAACTCCAACGGCATAGCTGAGCTGCACGGCAATGACCTATCGAACCTTACTCCTCGTCTGAAAAGTCTGCAACACAATACGTTGCAGCCCGAAAATGGGTCAGCACATGGAATATGCTGGCAATATAACACAATAGAGCAATAATAATACTATCACTACATGCAATATTTGGCTGGCGGAAAGCTCTATGGTTACATTTTTGCGGAAAGCCAATTTTTCCCTACAACGAAGGAATATATTTTATTTTAACTATCATGGTGGTTGAAACATTATTGAGAAGGTAAACCCAAACTCATCCCAATTAAGGTAATTAACATCCCAGCAATATTAGTTAAGAGTGTTGAGATACATGTGAATACTCAAGTACCAGATACTCAGAATTGTCCATAACCGGGGACACGGCTAACCATGATTAGATTATACACTCTGCAGAGGTTTGCGCACTTTTCCCCACAAGACTCGATCGCCTCCGTTGATTTCTCGCACTACGGAAGTTTCTAGCATGAATAAACTCAGTTCCCTTTGAGCCTGGGTGGCGGTGCATAGGAAGATCACACGGGTACCCCGGGATTTCCAAAAAAAAAAAATAGACAACACTGGGTTCCCCAGGTGCCTCAATCCACCCAGATGTGTATTAAGTTGCCACCTTAAGTTAAACCATTAATTAATAATCTCACATCTGTCATGGAATAAACTCAAACCCAAACCACGTCTCTGAGCATAGCATGACAGTATAAGCATATCGTAGAAGTAACTCCCAAGGGTTTGATATTAACAAGGCAATAGGTTCTACCTCAACTACTACTTCCCAACCCACAAGTTAATGACATCCTAATCAATGCAATGTTTGAGGATTGGATCTAATGCATAAAAACTGGGTATGAAAGAGTATGATCAAAGTGTTACTTGCCTTGCTGACGATCCGCGAATCCTAGAGACTCGTAGTAACACGCTTCGCACTCCGGGAATTCTATCGCAAGCAAACAATAACATACATAAGCAATAGGAAAAGATGCACAAGAAAAACTCCAACTGAAAGAGGTTGACTAGAAAGTTCAACTTAAGAACTCCGGTTCGCAAAAAGAATCAAACCAAACCGAGCAACGAAACTCAAACGGCGAAAGAAATAAGATCCGTTTACTAATATGAACTAGGGTCAAATTTCACAGAGTCAAAAACTTGTTTGAGTTGGTTATTCGGAAACAAGGTTTCGAGATGAAACTCCAGGCGCTTGAATCGTCTGATTCCGATAAACGAGCGAAAAGTTATACTAGTTCGAACATCGGATCCGAAATCGCGATCAGGACAATCACGGAATAAATCCGATAAAAAGAAAACGACTAACGATGTAGCGAGCGAGCGTTAGATTAACTGAACCTAAACGAAGAACACGTTCGTTAAAAGCGAGCGAGCAATGACGCCGCTAGATAAATAAACCGAAGAAATACACCGATCTAAATAAAAAAATGCAACTAGGGTTTTGGAAAATAAACCGAACGTTTTTAAAAAAAAAAACCGATGGTCTCGGATCCGGCGGATACCTCCGGCGAGAGGTCCGGCGAGGCGGGCTCCGGCGGGGGCGGGGTGGCGTGGGGCGGCGGGCTCGGCGACGGGAGGCGGTGAGGCGGCGACTTGGGCGGCGGGGCTCGGCTCGGGCTCGAGGCGGCCGGTGGTGGTGGTGGTGGCTAGAGGCGGCGTGGCTTATAAGAGAGGGGCTTGGCTTGGAGGAGGGGCCAAGGCGGGCGTGATGGAGTCCGGCTCGGACTCCTCGAGTCGACTTGGCCTTCCATGAGGAAGGCGGCTGAGGTTGGGCCCGGCTGGCTCGGTGGGCTCTAGGCCCGGTCGAGTAGGGGGGGTTTAAATAATCCGCCGACGGAAAAACTCCTATAAATAAAATAAAAGTTTAAAAATACCAAAATAAATTTTCACCGTCTAAATAAAATATTTAGAACAAAATGAACATTTACTTGGCCCCTAAAATGCAATTTTTAAAACGTGTAAATTTTTCTAGGGCAAATAAAATTCAAAATAAAATCAAATAAAATCCAAATAATGATTTTAACATTTTCACTCCAATATTTCAATTATTTTGGAGAAGTCATATTATCTCCTCTCATTTATTTTTAATATGAAATATTTCCCGGAGAGAAATTAATTAAAATAAAAATCCTAGTTCTCAAGATTTGATAAAAATCAAATATGAAAACCGAAAAATCCCGAACTCTCTCCGAGGGTCCTTGAGTTGCTTAGGATTTTCGAGGATTGCGGAATGAAGATGCAATAAAATATGATATGCATAGATGTCCTATATATAACATTCCAAATTGAAAATTTGGGATGTTACAGTAGCGTAAGTATTTCCCTCAGTTTTTGAGAACCAAGGTATCAATCCAGTAGGAGGCCACGCACAAGTCCCTCGTACCTGCACAAAACGATAGCTACTCGCAACCAACGCGATTAGGGGTTGTCAATCCCTTCACGGTCACTTACGAGTGAGATCTGATAGAGATGATAAATAATATTTTTGGTATTTTGATATAGAGATGCAAAGTGAAAAGTAAAAAGCAAAGTAAAAACAAAGCAAGTATTAAAGTGATGGAGATTGATATGATGAAAATAGACCCGGAGGCCATATGTTTCACTAGTAGCTTCTCTCAAGAGCATAAGTATTCTACGGTGAGTGAACAAATTACTGTTGAGCAATTGATAGAATTGAGCATAGTTATGAGTATATCTAGGTATGATCATGTATATAGGCATCACGTCCGAGACAAGTAAACCAAAACGATTCTGCATCTACTACTATTACTCCACTCATCGACCGCTATCCAGCATGCATCTAGAGTATTAAGTTAAAAACAGAGTAACGCCTTAAGAAAGATGACATGATGTAGAGGGATAAATTCATGCAATATGATAAAACCCCCAGCTTGTTATCCTCGATGGCAACAATATAATACGTGCCTTGCAACCCTTTACATCCTTTGGGTAAGGACACCGCAAGATTGAACCCAAAGCTAAGCACTTCTCCCATTGCAAGAACTACCAATCTAGTTGGCCAAACCAAAGCGAATAATTCAAGAGACTTGCAAAGATAACTCAATCATACATAAAAGAATTCAGAGAAGATTCAAATATTATTCATAGATAAGCTGGATCATAAACCCACAATTCATCGGTCTCAACAAACACACACCGCAAAAAGAAGATTACATCGAATAGATCTCCACAAGAGAGGGGGAGAACATTGTATTGAGATCCAAAAAGAGAAAAGAAGTAATCTAGCTACTAACTATGGACCCGAAGGTCTGAGGTAAACTACTCACACTTCATCGGAGAGGCTATGATGATGTAGAAGCCCTCCGTGATGACGGCCCTCTCCGTGAGCTCGAACAGGCCCCAAGATGGGATCTCGTGGATCTGAGAAAGTTGCGGCGGTGGAATTAGGTTTTGGCTCCGTATTTGATCAGTCGAGAATGCGTATGTATATATAGGAGGAAGGAATGCGTCGGTGGAGCAACAGGGGCCACGAGGTAGCGGGCACGCCCGAGGCGCGCCCCACCCTCGTGACCGCCTCTTTTGTTCCTTGGAGTAGGGTCCAAGTCTCCTAGATCACGTTCGGTGAGAAAATCACGTTCCCGAAGGTTTCATTCTGTTTGGACTCCGTTTGATATTCCGTTTCTTCGAAACACTGAAATAGGCAAAAAAACAACAATTCTAGGCTGGGCCTCTGGTTAATAGGTTAGTTCCAAAAATAATATATAAGTGGAAAATAAAGCCCAATATAGTCCAAAACAGTAGATAAAGTAGCATGGAGCAATCAAAAATTATAGATACGTTGGAGACGTATCAATGATCATCTCACCTGCATTTAAAACACCAAAGACCAGTCTTTTTACCCTTCGGTAGATGTCCAGTAGTGTCAATAGTGGTCGACATCGCCACATTAGCGTGTATGGCTGATTGAGTTTGAGCATTGCGGGCGGCCGTCATCGCCTTGGCGGAACGCTGGTGTAGAATCTTGCGCAGCGCGGGGGCCGCGCCGGCAGTAGCATCACGACGTCCCCCTTGCGCTTGCTCTTGGGACGCCGGGCGGGAGGTGCATCCGGCGCTTGCTGGTTGTTAACACCAAAGATGACCGGTGCCGGCGCTGGAGCCGAGGCCCGCTGCACGGACGGAGCAGCGGTGGATGTTGATGACCCACAAGTATAGGGGATCTATCGTAGTCCTTTCGATAAGTAAGACTGTCGAACCCAACGAGGAGCAGAAGGAAATGATAAGCGGTTTTCAGCAAGGTATTCTCTGCAAGTTCTGAAATAAGTGGTAACAGATAGTTTTGTGATAAGATAAATTGTAACGAGCAACAAGTAACAAGAGTAAATGAAGTGCAGCAAGGTGGCCCAATCCTTTTTGTAACAAAGGACAAGCCTGGACAAACTCTTATAATAGGAAAAGCGCTCCCGAGGACACATGGGAATATCGTCAAGCTAGTTTTCATCACGCTCATATGATTTGCGTTCGGTACTTTGATAATTTGATATGTGGGTGGACCGGTGCTTGGGTGCTGTTCTTACTTGAACAGGCATCCCACTTATGAGTAACCTCTATTGCAAGCATGCGCAACTACAACAAAAGTATTAAGGTAAACCTAACCATAGCATGAAACATATGGATCCAAATCAGCCCCTTACGAAGCAACGCATAAACTAGGGTTTAAGCTTCTGTCACTCTAGCAACGCATCATCTACTTATTACTTCCCAATGCCTTCCTCTAGGCCCAAATAATGGTGAAGTGTTATGTAGTCGACGTTCACATAACACCACTAGAGGCTAGACAACATACATCTCATCAAAATATCGAACGAATACCAAATTCACATGACTACTAATAGCAAGACTTCTCCCTTGTCCTCAAGAACAAACATAACTACTCACAAAGCATATTCATGTTCATAATCGGAGGGGTAATAATATGCATAAAGGATCTGAACATATGATCTTCCACCAAATAAACCAAATAGCATCAACTACAAGGAGTAATCAACACTACTAGCAACCTACTAGCACCAATCCGGACTTGGAGACAAGAATTGGATACAAGGGATGAACTAGGGTTTGGAGATGAGATGGTGATGGTGAAGATGTTGATGGAGATTGCCCTCTCCCGATGAGAGGAGCGTTGGTGATGACGATGGTGATGATTTCCCCCTCCCGGAGGGAAGTGTCCCCGGCAGAAAAGCTCTGTCGGAGCCCTAGATTGGTTCCGCCTTGTGGCGGAGTCTCATCCCAAAGGTTGCTTAATGTTTTTTCATCGAAAGACTTCATATAGGAGAAGATGGGCGTCGGAGAGCCACCGGGGGCCCACGAGGTGGGGGCGCCCTATGGGGGCGCCCCCACCCTCGTGAGCAGGGTGGGGGCCCCCGGGCCGTCATCTTTGGCGATGATTTTTATTTATTTATTTTAAGATATTCCTTGGAGTTTAGGGACTTTTGGGGTTGCACAGAATAGGTCTTCAATATTTGCTCCTTTTCCATTAAAATTCCAGCTGCCAGCATCCTCCCTCTTCATGTAAACCTTGTAAAATAAGAGGGAATAGCCATAAGTATTGTGACATAACGTGAAATAACAGCCCATAATGCAATAAATATCGATATAAAAGCATGATGCAAAATGGATGTATCAACTCCCCCAAGCTTAGACCTCGCTTGTCCTCAAGCGAAAAGCCGATAACGATAAATATGTCCTCATGTTTTAGTGGTAGAGGCGTCGATAAAAATAAAATACGGACATGAAGGCATCATGATTATTCCCATAACAAGAACATATATAGATTTTGTCATATGATTACTTATGTTCAAGTGATGATCTTTTCACAATGCGAAAGTATGAATCAGAAACCTTATTGAGCACCAACAAACAATAACCTCAGTCATTGAAGCAATTGCAATTTATCATAACATCGGAAAGAGTCTATGTCAGAGCTTAAAAGCAAGTCCACATACTCAACTATCACTTAGTCCTTCATAATTGTTAACACTCACGCAATACTTGTGGTTACAGAATTTTAGTCGGACACAGAGAAAGATAGGGGCTTATAGTTTTGCCCCACAACCTTTTACCTCAAGGGTAATGTCAACAATAACAATTCATGCTCCCCTACATCCAATTAGATATGTATATCATGTTCTTTCCAACATGCTGGGCTTGCCAAAGGATAAAATGAAAAAGGAAAGGTGAAGATCACCGTGACTCTTACATAAGGTAGAGGATAATAATAAAAGATAGGCCCTTCGCAGAGGAAAGCAGAGGTTGCCATGCGCTTATATGGTTGGATGCACAAAATCTCAATGCGAAAGAACGTCACTTTATATTGCCCCTTGTGATTTGAACCTTTATTATGTAGTCCGTCGCTTTTATTACTTCCACATCACAAGATCGTATAAAGCTTCTTTCTCCCACACCAATCAATCATACATGTTTAGAGCATTTTTTATTGCTTTGCACCAATGACAACTTACTTGAAGGATCTTACTCAATCCATAGGTAGATATGGTGGACTCTGCAGCAAAACTGGTTTAAGGGTATTTGGAAGCACAAGTAGTATCTCTACTTGGTGCTGAGAATTTAGCTAACATGAGGGGAAAGGCAAGCTTAACATGTTAGAGGATCCATGACAACATACTTTATCTCGGACATAAGAAAACATAACTCATCACGTTGTCTTCCTTGTCCAACATCAACTCTTTAGCATGTTGTATTTTAATGAGTGCTCTCGGTCATAAAAGATGTCAATGATAACATATCTATATGTGAAACCTCTCTTTCCTTATTACTTCCTATTAATTTGCAACGATGACCAAAGCTATATTTGCCAACTCCCAACAACTTTTAATCATCATACTCTTTCTATGTGAGGTCATTACTTTTAATAAGATCAATATGAACTCTTTGATTCTTTTTATTCTTTTTCTTTTATTCACCCAAGATCATGGCAAAATAATCAAGCCCTTGACTCAACACTAAACTTTATTATATATAGCTCATGGACTCGACTACAACGAGTGATCATAAAGCAAAACTCAAAACTAGATCATGCCATGACTTTATTCTACTAAATCAAGATACTACTAAAAGGATCGAACTAAGAAAAACGGTAAAGATAGGAGTTGTGATGGTGATGATACGATGCAGGCACCTCCCCCAAGCTTGGCAGTTGCCAAGGGGAGTGCCCATACCCATGTGACATGTCTCCTTCTTTGTCGGTGAAGGTGGAGGTGTTGTTGATGATGCAGGCTTGTCGTCTACCTTCCATGGCATAGGCTCACCATCATAGAAGGATGATCGAGTCTCCGGAATCCTCAAATCTGCAGCCAAACTCATCCTTTTGAATCTATATTCATACTCAGAGTTTTGATTTTGCAGATCATAGATTTGGGCTTGGAGGTGCTCGGTCTTCTCATGTAGATTGAAGATGGCCTCCTCGGTGTTCTTGGCATCCGGCTCGTAGTTGTTGGTGAACTCTGTGAGCAACGTGTGGGTAGCGTTGATTCCACGCTCCACCATTCCCTGGCACTTGAAAACTTGTTGCTCCATTGCTTCGAGCCTCGACTCCATGCTTCCGGTTCCCTTGGGTCCCTCAGCATCGCGGATGTGCAGCAACCCATCACACATCTCAATGGTTTGAGGGTGTCGCAGCACCTCCGCGAGGTAAGGGTTGATCACCTTCTCAAAGAACTTGTCCTTAGAAGCACTTGGGGACGTCATGATGATCTAGACCTGTCAGAAAAACAACTCGAAACAAGAGCAGAGGATATTTGCGTGATACAGGGGTAAAACCTTGGAGAATATATAATGAATTTTTACCGACCAAAATACGTAATGTGCAAGAAAACGGAGTCCGGAGGGCACACGAGGTGCTCACGAGGTAGGGGGGCGCGCCCTCCACCCTCGTGGAGGCCTCGTGTCCTTCCCAGACTGCTACTTATTTTTCTATTTTTCTAAACATTCCAAAACGGAGAAATATTGCCTTAAAAATTGTTTTGGAGTAGGTTTACTTACCGTACCACATACCTACTCCTTTTCGGAGTCTGAACCGGTCTGGAAAGTGTCCCTTATGTATTCCTCTGGGGTTACGGTTTTGATAATATTGGTTTCAACATTTATGGGATTACCTGAGATATAATGTTTGATCCTTTGATCGTTTACCACCTTCAGATTTGTGCCTTCGAAGTTGTTGATTTTTATGGCACCGGAACGATAGACCTCCTCGATAATGTAGGGACCTTCCCATTTAGAGAGAAGTTTTCCTGCAAAAAATCTTAAACAAGAGTTGTACAGCAATACATAATCACCTACATTAAACTCACGCTTTTGTATCCTTTTGTCATGCCATCTTTTAACTTTTTCTTTAAACAACTTAGCATTTTCATAAGGTTGGGTTCTCCATTCATCAAGTGAGCTTATATCAAATAACCTCTTTTCACCAGCAAGTTGGAAATCATAGTTGAGCTCTTTAATAGCCCAATATGCCTTATGTTCTATTTGAGAGGTAAATGACATGCTTTTCCATAGACCATTTTATACGGAGACATACCCATAGGATTCTTATATGCAGTTCTATATGCCCATAATGCATCATCAAGTTTTTTGGACCAATTCTTTCTAGACCTATTAACAGTCTTTTGGAAAATTAATATTGACCACTAGACTGTGGGTGATATGGAGATGCAATTCTATGATTAACGTCATACTCCCTCCGTCGAAAATACTTGTCATCAAAATGGATAAAAGGGATGTATCTAAAACTAAAATACATCTAGATACATTCCCTTTTATTCATTTCGATGACAAGTATTTCCGGACGGAGGAAGTATTTAGCAAGCATTTTATGGAAAGCACCATGAATAAAGTGTGAACCACCATCAGTCATTAAATATCTGGGGACTCCAAACCTCGGAAAAATAACTTCTTTAAGCATTTTAATAGAGGTGTTATGATCAGCACTACTAGTTGGAATAGCTTCTACCCACTTAGTAACGTAATCAACAGCAACTAAAATATGTGTATATCCATTAGAGGCAGGAAAAGGTCCCATATAATCAAAGCCCCAAACATCAAATGGTTCAATAACAAGTGAATAATTCATAGACATTTCTTAACGTCTACTAATATTACAAATTCTTTGACATTCATCACAAGACAAGAAAAACTTACGGGCATCCTTGAAGAGAGTGGGCCAATAAAAACCAGATTGCAATACCTTATGTGCAGTTCTATCTCCAGCGTGGTGTCCTCCATAAGCTTCGGAGTGACACTTGCGTAGGATTTGTTCCTGTTCATGCTCAGGCACACAACGTCTAATAACACCATCTACTCCTTCTTTATAAAGATGTGGGTCATCCCAAAAGTAATGTCGCAAATCATAGAAAAACTTTTTCTTTTGTTGGTATGTGAAGCTAGGTGGTATGAATTTAGCAACAATATAATTAGCATAATCAGCATACCATGGTGTGCTACGAGAAGTGCTTATGACATTTAATTGCTCATCAGGAAAGCTATCATCAATAGGTAGTGGGTCATCAAGAACATTCTCTGACCTAGATAAGTTATCTGCAACGGGGTTCTCAGCTCCTTTTCTATCAACAATATGCAAATCAAATTCTTGTAGAAAGAGAACCCATCTAATAAGTCTAGGTTTTGCATCTTTCTTTTCCATAAGGTATTTAATGGCAGCATGATCGATTGTGAATAGTTACTTTAGAATCAACAATATAGTGTCTGAATTTATCACAAGCAAATACAAGCGCTAAAAGTTCCTTTTTGGTAGTAGCATAATTTCTTTGAGAATTGTCTAGAATCTTACTAGCATAATGGATAACATTTAATTTCTTATCAACTCTTTGTTGGAAATATGCCCTAGAGGCAATAATAAAAGTATTATCATTATATTTCCTTGTTCATGATAATTGTCTTTTATTCATGCTATAATTGTATTATTCGGAAATCGTAATACACGTGTGAATACATAGACCACAATATGTCCCTAGTGAGCCTCTAGTTGACTAGCTCGTTGATCAACAAATAGTCATGGTTTCCTGACTATGGACCTTTGGATGTCGTTGATATCGGCGGGATCACATCATTAGGAGAATGATGTGATGGACAAGACAATCCTAAGAATAGCACAAGATCGTGTAGTTCGTTTTGCTAGAGCTTTTTCCAATGTCAAGTATCTCTTCCTTAGACCATGAGATCGTGTAACTCCCGGATACCGTAGGAGTGCTTTGGGTGTACCAAACGTCACAACGTAACTGGGTGACTATAAAGGTGCATTACAGGTATCTCCGAAAGTGTCTGTTGGGTTGACACGGATCGAGACTGGGATTTGTCACTCCGTATGACGGAGAGGTATCGCTGGGCCCACTCGGTAGTGCATCATCATAATGAGCTCAAAGTGACCAAGTGTTTGGTCACGGGATCATGCATTACGGTACAAGTAAAGTGACTTGCCGGCAACGAGATTGAACGAGGTATTGGGATACCGACGATCGAATCTCGGGCAAGTAAAATACCGATTGACAAAGGGAATTCTATACGGGGTTGATTGAATCCTCGACATCGTGGTTCATCCGATGATATCATCGAGGAGCATGTAGAGCCAACATGGGTATCCAGATCCGCTGTTTGTTATTGCCCGAGAGCCGTCTCGATCATGTCTGCATGTCTCCCGAACCCGTAGGGTCTACACACTTAAGGTTCGGTGACGCTAGGGTTGTATGAATATGAGTATGCAGCAAACCGAATGTTGTTCGGAGTCCCGGATGAGATCCCGGACGTCACGAGGAGTTCGGAATGGTCCGGAGGTAAAGATTTATATATGGAAAGTCTTATTTTGGTCGCCGAAAAAGTTTACGCACGTTATCGGTATTGTACCGAGTGCCGAAAGGGGTCCGGGGTCCACTGGGTGTCCACCTGCCCGGGGGGCCACATGGGCTGTAGGGGGTGCGCCTTGGCCTATATGGGCCAAGGGCACCAGCCCCAAGAGGCCCATGCGCCAAGATATAAGAAAGGGGAGAGTCCTCAAGGGAAGGCACCTCCGAGGTGCCTTGGGAGGATGGACTCCTCCCCCTTGGCCGCACCCTTCCTTGGAGGAAGGGGCAAGGCTGCGCCCTCCCCTCTCTTGCACCTATATAAAGGGAGGGAGGGAGGGGTGGCCGCACCACAGAAGGCTGGCACCTCCCTCTCCCGGCTACACCTCCTCCTCCTCCCGTAGTTGCTTAGCGAAGCCCTCTTGGGAGTTCTGCTGCATCCACCACCACGCCCGTCGTGCTGCTGGATCATCATCAACCTCTCCTTCCCCTTGCTGGATCAAGAAGGAGGAGGCGTCAACCGCTCCGTGCGTGTGTTGAATGCGGAGGTGCTGTCCGCTTCAGCACTAGGTCATCGGTGATCTGAATCACGGCGATGCGACTCCATCATCCCTGTTCCATTGAACGCTTCCGCCTGTGATCTACAAGTGGTATGTAGATGCAATCACTCTCCCATGACTCGTTGCTAGATGAACTCATAGATGGATATTGGTGAAACCGTAGGAAAAATTTTAATTTTCTGCAACGTTCCCCAACAGTGGCATCATGAGCCAGTTTTATGCGTAGTTCTCTATTGCACGAGTTGAACACAAATTTGTTGTGGGCGTAGATGTTGTAAACTTTCTTGCGGCTACTAGTCTTATCTTGTTTCAGCGGTATTGTGGGATGAAGCGGCCCGGACCGACCTTACACGTACGCTTACGTGAGACTGGTTCCACCGACTGACATGCACTAGTTGCATAAGGTGGCTAGCGGGTGTCTGTCTCTCCCACTTTAGTTGGAGCGGATTCGATGAAAAGGGTCCTTATGAAGGGTAATAGAAGTTGACAGATCACATTGTGGCTTTCACGTAGGTAAGAAAACATTCGTGCTAGAACCCTATTGCAGCCACGTAAAACTTGCAACAACAATTAGAGGACGTCTAACTTGTTTTTGCAGCAAGTGTTTTGTGATATGATATGGCCAAAGTTGTGATGAATGATGAATGATATATGTGATGTATGAGATCATGTTCTTGTAATAGGAATCACGACTTGCATGTCGATGAGTATGACAACCGGCAGGAGCCACAGGAGTTGTCTTTATTTTTGTATGACCTGCGTGTCATTGAAGAACGCCATGTAAATTACTTTACTTTATTGCTAAACGCGTTAGCCATAGAAGTAGAAGTAGTCGTTGGCGTGACAACTTCATGAAGACACGATGATGGAGATCATGGTGTCATGCGGTGACAGGATGATCATGGAGCCCGAAGATGGAGATCAAAGGAGCTATATGATATTGGCCATATCATGTCACTACTATATATAATTGCATGTGATGTTTATTATGTTTATGCATCTTGTTTACTTAGAACGACGGTAGTAAATAAGATGATCCCTCATAACAATTTCAAGAAAGTGTTCTCCCTAACTATGCACCGTTTGCTAAAGTTAAATGCGTTTGAAGCACCACGTGATGATCGGGTGTGATAGATCCTTACGTTCACATACAACGGGTGTAAGACAGTTTTACACATGCAATACACTTAGGTTAACTTGACGAGCCTAGCATGTACAGACATGGCCTCGGAACACAAGAGACCGAAAGGTCGGACATGAGTCATATGGAAGATACGATCAACATGGAGATGTTCACCGACGATGACTAGTCCGTCTCACGTGATGATCGAACACGGCCTAGTTGACTCGGATCATGTATCACTTAGATGACTAGAGGGATGTCAAATCTGAGTGGGAGTTCATTAAATAATTTGATTAGATGAACTTTATTATCATGAACAATAGTCCAAAACCTTTGCAAAATGTCTTGTAGATCAAATGGCCAATGCTAATGTCACCATGAACTTCAACGCATTCCTAGAGAAAACCAAGCTGAAAGATGATGGCAGCAACTATTCAGACTGGGTCCGGAACCTGAGGATTATCCTCATAGCTGCCAAGAAACAATATGTCCTAGAAGCACCGCTAGGTGAAGCACCCATCCCAGTGAGAACCAAGGCGTTATGGATGCTTGGCAGTCTCGTGCTGATGATTACTCCCTCGTTCAGTGCGGCATGCTTTACAGCTTAGAACCGGGGCTCCAAAAGCGTTTGAGCAACACGGAGCATATGAGATATTCGAGGAGCTGAAACTAGTTTTCCAAGCTCATGCCCGGGTCGAGAGGTATGAAGTCTCCGACAAGTTCTACTGATTGTAAGATGGAGGAAAATAGTTACGTCGGTGAGCACATACTCAAAATATCCGGTTGCACACCGCCTGTCCCAGCTGGACATTAACCTCCCGGACGAGGCGGTCATTGACAGAATCCTTCAGTCGCTCCCACCAAGCTACAAGAGCTTTGTGATGAACTACAATATGCAGGGGATGGTGAAAACTATTCCTGAAGTATTTTCAATGCTAAAGTCAGCAGAGGTAGAAATCAAGAAGGGGCATCAAGTGTTGATGGTCAATAAAACCAATAAGTTCAAGAAGGGCAAGGGTAAGAAGAACTTCAAGAAGGACGGCAAGGATGTTGCCTTGACCGATAAGCCGATTGCCGGGAAGAAGTCAAAGAATGCACCCAAGCCTGAGGCTGAGTGCTTTTATTGCAAAGGAAGGGTCACTTTGGAAGCGGAACTGCCCCAAATACTTAGCGGAACAAGAAGGCCGGCAACACTAAAGGTATATTTGATATACATGTAATTGATGTGTACCTTACCAGTACTCGTAGTAACTCCTGGGTATTTGATACGGTGCCGTTGCTCATATATGTAACTCACAACAGAGCTGCGGAATAAGCGGAGATCTGGCGAAGGACGAGGTGACAATGCTTGGCGTCGAGAATGGTTCCAAGGTCGATGTGATGGCCGTCGGCCGCTACCTCTACATTTACCCTACGGGATTAGTTTTAAACCTCAATAATTGTTATTTAGTGCCAAGTTTGAGCATGAACATTGTATCAGGATCTCGTTTAATCTGAGATGGCTACTCATTTAAATCCGAGAATAATGGTTGTTCTATTTATATGAGAGAAATGTTTTATGGTCATGCTCAGATGGTCAATGGTTTATTCTTAATGAATCTCGAGCGTAATGTTACACATGTTCATAGTGTGAATACCAAAAGATGTAAAGTTGATAACAATAGTCCCACATACTTGTGGCACCGCCGCCTTGGTCACATTGGTGTCAAGCACATGAAGAAGCTCCATGCCGATGGACTTTTAGAGTCTCTCGATTATGAATCATTTGACACATGCGAACCATGCCTCATGGGCAAGATGACCAAGACTCCGTTCTCCGGAACAATGGAGCAAGCAACCAACTTATTGGAAATCATACATACCGATGTGTGCGGTCCAATGAGTGTTGAGGCTCGCGGAGGATATCGTTATGTTCTCACTCTCACTGATGACTTGAGTAGATATGGGTATGTCTACTTGATGAAACACAAGTCTGAGACCTTTGAAAAGTTCAAGGAATTTCAGAATGAAGTAGAGAATCAACATGACCGAAAGATAACATTCTTGCGATCAGATCGTGGAGGAGAATATTTAAGTCACGAATTTGGTACACACTTAAGGAAATGTTGAATCGTTTCACAACTCACGCCGCTGGAACACCTCAACAGAACGGTGTGTCCGAACGTCAGTGTCGCACTCTATTGGATATGGTGCGATCTATGATGTCTCTTACTGATTTACCACTATCATTTTGGGGATACGCTCTAGAGACAGCTCCACCATTCAACATATACACGTATCCGATTTGTGACTTAGAGTAATCCAGATCTGTTTCGAAGCTAGCTTCGACGTAACCCTTTACGACGAGCTCTTTGTCACCTGCATAAACGAGAAACATGTCCTTTGTCCTTTTCAGGTACTTCAGGATATTTTTGACCGCTGTCCAGTGTTCCTTGCCGGGATTACTTTGGTACCTTCCTACCAAACTTACGGCAAGGTTTACATCAGGTCTAGTACACAGCATGGCATACATAATCGACCCTATGGCTGAGGCATAGGGATGACACTCATCTCTTCTATATCTTCTGCCGTGGTGGGACATTGAGCCGAGCTCAATTTCACACCTTGTAATGAGGCAAGAACCCTTTCTTGGACTGATCCATTTTGAACTTCTTCAATATCTTATCAAGGTATGTGCTTTGGGAAAGACCTATGAGGCGTCTCGATCTATCTCTATAGATCTTGATGCCTAATATATAAGCAGCTTCTCCAAGGTCCTTCATTGGAAAACTCTTATTCAAGTAGGCCTTAATGTTGTCCAAAAGTTCTATATCATTTCCCATCAAAAGTATGTCATCTACATATAATATGAGAAATGCTACAGAGCTCCCACTCACTTTCTTGTAAATGCAGGCATCTCCATAAGTCCGCATAAACCCAAACGCTTTGATCATCTCATCAAAGCGAATGTTCCAACTCCGAGATGCTTGCACCAGCCCATAAATGGATCATTTGGAGCTTGCATACCTTGTTAGCATTCTTAGGGTCGACAAAACCTTCCGGCTGCATCATATATAGTTCTTCCTTAAGGTAGCCGTTAAGGAATGCCGTTTTGACGTCCATTTGCCATATCTCATAATCATAGTATGCGGCAATTGCTAACATGATTCGACGGACTTCAGCTTCGCTCTACGGGAGAGAAAGTCTCATCGTAGTCAACCCCTTGAACTTGCCGATAACCCTTAGCGACAAGTCGAGCTTTATAGATGGTAACATTACCATCCGCGTCCGTCTTCTTCTTAAAGATCCATTTGTTTTCTATCGCTCGCCGATCATCGGGCAAGTCTGTCAAAGTCCATACTTTGTTTTCATACATGGATCCTATCTCGGATTGCATGACTTCAAGCCATTTGTTGGAATCTGGGGCCGCCATCGCTTCTTCATAGTTCGAAGGTTCACCGTTGTCTAACAAAATGATTTCCAAGACAGGGTTGCCATACCACTCTGGTGCGGAACGTGTCCTTGTGGACCTACGAAGTTCAGTAGCAACTTGATCGGAAGTAGCTTGATCATCATCATTAATTTCCTCTCCAGTCGGTTTAGGCACCAGGAACATTTTCCTGAGCTGCACTACTTTCGGTTCAAGAGGTAGTACTTCATCGAAGTTCTACTTTCCTCCCACTTACTCCTTCCGAGAGAAACTCCTTTTCCAGAAAGGATCCGTTCTTGGCAACAAAGATCTTGCCTTCGGATCTAAGGTAGAAGGTATACCCAATGGTTTCCTTAGGGTATCCTATGAAGACGCATTTTTCCGACTTGGTTTCGAGCTTTTCAGGTTGAAGTTTCTTGACATAAGCATCGCATCCCCAAACTTTTAGAAACGACAGCTTAGTTTCTTCCCAAACCATAATTCATACGGTGTCGTCTCAATGAATTTAGACAGTGCCCTATTTAAAGTGAATGTAGCTGTCTCTAGAGCGTATCCCCAAAATGATAGCAGTAAATCAGTAAGAGACATCATAGATCGCACCATATCCAATAGAGTGCGATTACGACGTTCGGACACACCGTTACGCTGAGGTGTTCCAAGCGGCGTGAGTTGTGAAACGATTCCACATTTCCTTAAGTGTGTACCAAATTCGTGACTTAAATATTCTCCTGCACGATCTGATCGTAAGAACTTTATTTTTCGGTCACGTTGATTCTCTACCTCATTCTGAAATTCCTTGAACTTTTCAAAGGTCTCAGACTTGTGTTTCATCAAGTAGACATACCCATATCTACTTAAGTCGTGTGTGAGAGTGAGAACATAACGATATCCTCCGCGAGCCTCAACGCTCATTGGACCGCACACATCGGTATGTATGATTTCCAATAAGTTGGTTGCTCGCTCCATTGTTCAGGAGAACGGAGTCTTGGTCATTTTGCCCATGAGGCATGGTTTGCATGTGTCAAATGATTTATAATCGAGAGACTCTAAAAGCCCATCAGCATGGAGCTTCTTCATGCGTTTGACACCAATGTGACCAAAGGCGGCGATTACACAAGTATGTGGGACTATCGTTATCAACTTTACATCTTTTGGTATTCACACTATGAATATGTGTAACATCACGTTCGAGATTCATTAAGAATAAACCATTGACCATCAGAGCATGACCATAAAACATATCTCTCATATAAATAGAACAACCATTATTCTCGGATTTAAATCAGTAGCCATCTTGTATTAAACGAGATCCTGATACAATGTTCATGCTCAAACTTGGCACTAAATAACAATTATTGAGGTTTAAAACTAATCCCGTAGGTAAATGTAGAGGTAGCGTGCCCGGCCAGCGATCACATCGACCTTGGAACCATTCCCGACGCGCATCGTCACCTCGTCGCGGCCCGATCTCCGCTTATTCCGCAGCTCCTGCTGTGAGTTACATATATGAGCAACGGCACGGTATCAAATACCGGGAGTTACTACGAGTACTGGTAAGGTACACATCAATTACATGTATATCAAATATACCTTTAGTGTTGCCGCCTTCTTGTCCGCTAAGTATTTGGGGCAGTTCCGCTTCAATGACCCTTCCCTTGCAATAAAAACACTCGATCTCGTGCTTGGGTCCATTGCACGACTTCTTCCTCGCAACTGGCTTACCGGTAGCGACAACATCCTTGCCGTCCTTCTTGAAGTTTTCTTACCCTTGCCCTTCTTGAACTTAGTGGTTTTATTGACCATCAACACTTGATGCTCCTTCTTGATTTCTACCTCTGCTGTCTTCAGCATTGCAAATACTTCAGGAATAGTTTTCACCATCCCCTGCATATTGTAGTTCATCACAAAGCTCTTGTATCTCGGTGGGAGCGACTGAAGGATTCTGTCAATGACCGCCTCGTCCGGGAGGTTAATGTCCAGCTGGGACAGGCGGTTGTGCAACCCAGACATTTTGAGTATGTGCTCACTGACAGAACTATTTTCCTCCATCTTACAACTGTAGAACTTGTCGAAGACTTCATATCTCTCGACTCGGGCATGTGCTTGGAAAACTAGTTTCAGCTCCTCGAACATCTCATATGCTCCGTGTTGCTCAAAACGCTTTTGGAGCCCCGGTTCTAAGCTGTAAAGCATGCCGCACTGAAGCGAGGGAGTAATCATCAGACGCAGAGACTGCCAAGCGTTCATAACGTCTTGGTTCTCTGGGATGGGTGCTTCACCTAGCGGTGTTTCTAGGACATATTGTTTCTTGGCAGCTATGAGGATGATCCTCAGGTTCCGGACCCAGTCCGAATAGTTGCTGCCATCATCTTTCAGCTTGGTTTTCTCTAGGAACGCGTTGAAGTTCACGGTGACATGAGCGTTGGCCATTTGATCTACAAGACATTTTGCAAAGATTTTAGACTAATGTTCATGATAATAAAGTTCATCTAATCAAATTATTTAATGAACTCCCACTCAGATTTGACATCCCTCTAGTCATCTAAGTGTTACATGATCCGAGGCGACTAGGCGTGTCCGATCATCACGTGAGACGGACTAGTCATCGTCGATGAACATCTCCATGTTGATCATATCTTCCATACGACTCATGTTCGACCTTTTCGGTCTCTTGTGTTCCGAGGCCATGTCTGTACATGCTAGGCTCGTCAAGTTAACCTAAGTGTTTTTGCATGTGTAAAACTGTCTTACACCCGTTGTATGTGAACGTAAGGATCTATCACACCCGATCATCACGTGGTGCTTGAAGCAACGAACTTTAGCAACGGTGCACAATTAGGGAGAACACTTTCTTGAAATTATTATAAGGGATCATCTTATTTACTACCGTCGTCCTAAGTAAACAAGATGCATAAATATAATAAACATCACATGCAATTATATAGTAGTGACATGATATGGCCAATATCATATAGCTCCTTCGATCTCCATCTTGGGGCACCATGATCATCTTGTCACCGCATGACACCATGATCTCCATCATCATGATCTCCACCATCGTGTCTCCATGAAGTTGCTCGCCAACTATTACTTCTACTACTACTACGGCTAACACGTTTAGCAATAAAGTAAAGTAATTTACATGGCGTTTCTCAATGACACGCAGGTCATACAAAAAATAAAGACAACTCCTATGGCTCCTGCCGGTTGTCATACTCATCGACATGCAAGTCGTGATTCCTATTACAAGAACATGATCTCATACATCACATATATATCATTCATCATTCATCACAACTTTGGCCATATCACATCACAAATCACTTGCTGCAAAAACAAGTTAGACGTCCTCTAATTGTTGTTGCAAGTTTCTGATGGCTGCAATAGGGTTCTAGCAAGAACGTTTTCTTACTTACGTGAAAGCTACAACGTGATTTGTCAACTTCTATTTACCCTTCATAAGGACCCTTTTCATCGAAGCCGCTCCAACTAAAGTGGGAGTGACAGACACCCGCTAGCCACCTTATGCAACTAGTGCATGTCAGTCGGTGGAACCTGTCTCACGTAAGCGTATGTGTAAGGTCGGTCCGGGCCGCTTCATCCCACAATACCGCTAAAGCAAGATAAGACTAGTAACGGCAAGAAAGTTGACAACATCTACACCCACAAGAAATTGTGTTCTACTCGTGCAATAGAGAACTACGCATAGACCTGGCTCATGATGCCACTGTTGGGTAACGTTGCAGAAAATAAATTTTTCCTACGGTTTCACCAAGATCCATCTATGAGTTCATCTAGCAACGAGTGATCGGAGTGCATCTACATACCTTTGTAGATCGCGAGCGGAAGCGTTCAAGAGAACGGGGTTGAGGGAGTCGTACTCGCCGTGATCCAAATCACCGGAGATCCTAGCGCCCGAGCAGACGGCACCTCCGCGTTCAACACACGTATGGTCAGCGTGACGTCTCCTCCTTCTTGATCCAGCAAGGGGGAAGGAGAGGTTGATGAAGATCCAGCAGCACGACGGCGTGGTGGTGGATGCAGCAGTCACCGCAGCAGGGCTTCGCCGAGCTTCTGCGAGAGGGAGAGGTGTAGCAGGGGAGAGGGAGGCGCCAAGATGCAGGGTTCGGCTGCCCCTCCCTTCCCCCCTTTATATAGGCCCCCAGGCGCCCGGCCCCTCTAGATCTCATCTAGATGGGGGGGGCGGCGGCCAAGGGGGGGGAGACTTCCCCCACAAGGCAAGTGGGGCGCCCCCCCACCCTAGGGTTTCCAACCCTAGGCGCAGGGGGCCCAAGGGGGAGGCGCACCAGCCCACTAGGGGCTGGTTCCCTCCCACTTCAGCCCATGGGGCCCTCTGGGATAGGTGGCCCCACCCGGTGGACCTCGGGACCCTTCAGTGGTCCGGTACAATACCGTGACCCCCGAAATTCACCCGATGGCCGAAATAGCACTTCCTATATATAATTCTTTACCTCCGGACCATTCCGGAACTCCTCGTGATGTCCGGGATCTCATCCAGGACTCCGAACAACTTTTGGTTTTCTGCATACTCATATTCATACAACCCTAGCGTCACCGAACCTTAAGTGTGTAGACCCTACGGGTTCGGGAGACATGCAGACATGACCGAGACGGCTCACCGGTCAATAACCAACAGCGGGATGTGGATACACATGTTGGCTCCCACATGCTCCTCGATGATCTCATCGGATGAACCACGATGTCGAGGATTTAAGCAACCCCGTATACAATTCCCTTTGTCAAGCGGTACGTTACTTGCCCGAGACTTCGATCGTCGGTATCCCAATACCTCGTTTAGTCTCGTTACCGGCAAGTCACTTTACTCGTGCCGTAATGCATGATCCCTTGACCGGACACTTGGTCACTTTGAGCTCATTATGATGATGCATTACCGAGTGGGCCCAGAGATACCTCTCCGTCATACGGAGTGACAAATCCAGTCTCGATCCGTGTCAACCCAATAGACACTTTCGGAGATACCGTAGTGCACCTTTATAGTCACCCGATTACGTTGCGACGTTTGTTACACCAAAAGCACTCCTACGGTATCCGGGAGTTACATGATCTCATGGTCAAAGGAAAAGATACTTGACACTGGAAAAAGCTCTAGCAAACGAACTACACGATCTTGTGCTATGCTTAGGATTGGGTCTTGTCCATCACATCATTCTCCTAATGATGTGATCCCATTATCAATGACATCCAATGTCCATAGTCAGAAACCATGACTATCTGTTGGTCAACGAGCTAGTCAACTAGAGGCTCACTAGGGACATATTGTGGTCTATGTATTCACACGTGTATTACGATTTCCGGATAATACAATTATAGCATGAATAAAAGACAATTACCATGAACAAGGAAATATAATAATAATACTTTTATTATTGCCTCTAGGGCATATTTCCAACATTCTTCGCACCATTGTGGTTATGCGAACCTCCTCTAGTGTGGTTATGACCCCCATGGTTATGAACAAGTCCTCCCGAGTTCGGGGTTAAGCGAGGCTTCTGGTGAGCTCTTGAGTTGTACTTCCCTTGTCCATACTTCCTTTTATGGCTCTCAATTTGCTGCTGTTTTCCTTCAATCATAAGGGCCTTGTCTACCAACTCCTGGTAGTTGTTGAAAGTTGCCACCATCAACTGCATATTCATCTCATCATTCAGCCCTTCCATAAACTTCTCCTGCTTCGCGGCATCTGTGGCCACATCATCAGGGGCATAGCATGATAACTTGCTAAACTCATCCACGTACTAGGCCACAGTACGGTTCCCCTGACGTAAGTTGTGAAACTCACGTTTCTTCATCTGCATGGCTCCAGTTGAGACATGGGCCGTGCGAAAAGCTTGTTGAAATTGGTCCCAAGTGACATTGGCTATAGGAAAAGTAGCCGTGTAATTCTCCCACCATGCGGCTGCTGGTCCATCCAGTTGATGTGCGGCAAAGCGCACCTTCTCAGCATCCATGCATCCTGAGGTGGTTAACTCCCTTCCAATACGGCGTAGCCAATCATCAGCAACTATTGGCTCGGTGCTACTAGAAAACACCGGTGGTTGTAACCTCAGGAAACGGGCTAAGTTGTCCACTGGCGGCGGGTTGTTGTTGTTGTTGTTGTTGTTGTTGCCCTGGTTCTGAACTAGCAACTGCATCAAGGTATTTTGCTGCTGGATCAACTGGGTGAGCTCCGGTGGAAAAGCAAAACCGGTGTCACGTCTAGGAGGCATCTGGTGGGTTTAGAGGGAGAGATTTAGAATAGAAAGAGGTCTAATGAGAAAACACTACCCATATGCATATGAGACAATACAATCATTTCACTCAATCAATCAAGCAAGGGCATCTGAGCGATCTAGGACTATCGCAAAAGTGCTCAACTACTATTAGTTACATGGGGGAATACTACTAATATATGGTGGTTATCTAGAAATTTTGATCGGTGGAAGACTCCATGATGTCAGCTCCAGCTTCATCTTCATAGTCATCATCACTTGGATCGGAATCGGTGTAAATGCGATGATGATGTAGTTATCCGGGCAAGTGGGATCTTCTTCCTCTTCTTCCGGTGGTGATCCTCCCATGAATACTCCGATCTTCTTGACTAGATCGTCGTTCTTCTCCAGTAGTGTCTTGATTTCCTCCTCATATCCATCACGGGTAAACTTGAGTTCTTCCTCCAGCTTGATGATCCTGGTCTTCGCCTTCTTCAACTCCATCATGTCTGCGCACATCTGTTTCTCCTGACGTCGAATGTGCTGGTTTAGTTCTGGACGAAAGCTGCAATGGATCTATCCTTCTTGGTGCTGATTACTTCCCATTGCTCGCCTCGGCGTCCACATATTTGGTAGATGGTGTCCTTAAGCTCCCTGTTGTAGACTTCTCCAATGCGTCCCATGGTAATGTGAGCTGCCATACTCTTGCCAAGACTCCAGGTGGGTGCTTCGAAAGAAAACTCTATGGGCTTAGAAGTTGGTGAGAACGTCCTTCCTGGAACTTGTACTTGAATCATCCAGCGTTCCTCTTCTGGTTGAGTGGCGTTGTACGTCCCGGTGAAGCTTGGTACTCCAATGTTCAAGTACCTAGTGACTTCCTTCAAGTGGCGTCCAAAAGGTGTGTCTTCATCCGGTTGTGCAAACTTGTTCTTCATCTCCGTCATCCTAAAGAGTGGAAAAATGGAGAGGAGTCAGAAATGAGTAGAGAAGAGTGACCTATGGTTTATCTTAGTGGTCGTGTCCTACACTCAACGTGTGCTCACGATACCATCTTGTAGCGACTCGACCTCGGATGGTCAAGTCTACGTGCTTCAAAGGTCATCCACTGGATCGGTAATCTTGACACACACGGTACTCGAAGGATTTATAACAGAGTAGCAATCACACACTTATTACATCGAATGTCTCAAAAGAGAACTTATTACAATAATATGGCTTAAGGCCATCTAATGCGATAACAGCGGAAGGCTTGGAAGATAAAGTGAGTCCATCAACTCCAACGGCATAGCTGAGCTGCACGGCAATGACCTATCGAACCTTACTCCTCGTCTGAAAAGTCTGCAGCATAATACGCTGCAGCCCGAAAATGGGTCAGCACATGGAATATGCTGGCAATATAACACAATAGAGCAATAATAATACTATCACTACATGCAATATTTGGCTGGTGGAAAGCTCTATGGTTACAGTTTTGCGGAAAGCCAATTTTTCCCTACAACGAAGGAATATATTTTATTTTAACTATCATGGTGGTTGAAACATTATTGAGAAGGTAAACCCCAACTCATCCCAATTAAGGTAATTAACATCCCAGCAATATTAGTTAAGAGTGTTGAGATACATGTGAATACTCAAGTACCAGATACTCAGAATTGTCCATAACCGGGGACACGGCTAACCATGATTAGATTATACACTCTGCAGAGGTTTGCGCACTTTTCCCCACAAGACTCGATCGCCTCCGTTGATTTCTCGCACTACAGGGTGTTTGAGAAGCGGATGACCGAGACAAAGTCTTTCAGAAACATTAACTCTCTACTCCGGGTAGACCATACCAAACCTACAAAACCCACTATCTGCTGATCTACCTGTTCAAGAGCTTCACGTAACTTACTCAACTATGCAAGAGCTCATAATAGCTTGTGGCTGCACACGGAAGTTTCTAGCATGAATAAACTCAGTTCCCTTTGAGCCTGGGTGGAGGTCCATAGGAAGATCACACGGGTACCCCGGGATTTCCAAAAAAAAACAGACAACCTTTGGGTTCCCCAGGTGCCTCAATCCACCCAGATGTGTATTAAGTTGCCACCTTAAGTTAAACCATTAATTAATAATCTCACATCTGTCATGGAATAAACTCAAACCCAAACCACGTCTACGAGCATAGCATGACAGTATAAGCATATCGTAGAAGTAACTCCCAAGGGTTTGATATTAACAAGGCAATAGGTTCTACCTCAACTACTACTTCCCAACCCACAAGTTAATGACATCCTAATCAATGCAATGTTTGAGGATTGGATCTAATGCATAAAAACTGGGTATGAAAGAGTATGATCAAAGTGTTACTTGCCTTGCTGACGATCCATGAATCCTAGAGACTCGTAGTAACACGCTTCGCACTCCGGGAATTCTATCGCAAGCAAACAATAACATACATAAGCAATAGGAAAAGATGCACAAGAAAAACTCCAACCGAAAGAGGTTGACTAGAAAGTTCAACTTAAGAACTCTGGTTCGCAAAAAGAATCAAACCAAACCGAGCAACGAAACTCAAACGGCGAAAGAAATAAGATCCGTTTACTAATCAGAACTAGGGTCAAATTTCACAGAGTCAAAAACTTGTTTGAGTTGGTTATTCGGAAAGAAGGTTTCGAGATGAAACTCCAGGCGCTTGAATCGCCTGATTCCGATAAACGAGCGAAAAGTTATACTAGTTCGAACATCGGATCCGAAATCGCGATCAGAAAAATCACGGAATAAATCCGATAAAAAGAAAACGACTAACAGTGTAACGAACGAACGTTCGTTAACTGAACCTAAACGAACAACACGTTCGTTAAAACGAACGAACGAGCGAACGCTCGATAGATAAATAAACCGAAGAAATAAACCGATCTAAATTAAAAAAATGCAACTAGGGTTTTGGAAAATAAACCGAACGTTTTTTAAAAAAAAACCGGTGGTCTCGGATCCGGCGGATACCTCCGGCGAGAGGTCCGGTGAGGCGGGCTCCGGCGGGGGCGGGGGGGGGTGGGGCGGCGGGCTCGGCGACGGGAGGCGGTGAGAGGCGGCGGCGGTGACTTGGGCGGCGCGGCGGGGCTCGGCTCGGCTCGAGGCGGCGGTGGTGGTGGTGGTGGCTAGAGGGGCGGCGTGGCGGCTTATAAGAGAGGGGGCTTGGCTTGGAGGAGGGGCCAAGGCGGGCGTGATGGAGTCCGGCTCGGACTCCTCCGAGTCGACATGGCCTTCATGAGGAAAGGCGGCCGGGGGTTGGGCCGGCCTGGCTCGGCTGGGCTCTAGGCCCGGTCGGGCGCAGGGGGGGGGGGTTTAAATAATCCGCCGACGGAAAAACTCCTATAAATAAAATAAAAGTTTAAAAATACCAAAATAAATTTTCACCGTCTAAATAAAATATTTAGAACAAAATGAACATTTACTTGCCCCCTAAAATGCTATTTTTAAAACATGTAAATTTTTCTAGGGAAAATAAAATTCAAAATAAAATCAAATAAAATCCAAATAATGATTTTAACATTTTCACTCCAATATTTCAATTATTTTGGAGAAGTCATATTATCTCCTCTCATTTATTTTTAATATGAAATATTTCCCGGAGAGAAATTAATTAAAATAAAAAATCCTAGTTCTCAGTATTTGATAAAAATCAAATATGAAAACCGAAAAATCCCGAACTCTCTCCGAGGGTCCTTGAGTTGCTTAGGATTTTCGAGGATTGCGGAACGAAGATGCAATAAAATATGATATGCATAGATGTCCTATATATAACATTCCAAATTGAAAATTTGGGATGTTACAGTAGCGTAAGTATTTCCCTCAGTTTTTGAGAACCAAGTTATCAATCCAGTAGGAGGCCACGCACAAGTCCCTCGTACCTGCACAAAACGATAGCTACTCGCAACCAACGCGATTAGGGGTTGTCAATCCCTTCACGGTCACTTACGAGAGTGAGATCTGATAGAGATGATCAATAATATTTTGGTATTTTTGATATAGAGTTGCAAAGTGAAAAGTGAAAAGCAAAGTAAAGACAAAGCAAGTATTGAAGTGATGGAGATTGATATGATGAGAATAGACCCGGGGGCCATAGGTTTCACTAGTAGCTTCTCTCAAGAGCATAAGTATTCTACGGTGAGTGAACAAATTACTGTTGAGCAATTGATAGAATTGAGCATAGTTATGAGTATATCTAGGTATGATCATGTATATAGGCATCACGTCCGAGACAAGTAAACCAAAACGATTCTGCATCTACTACTATTACTCCACTCATCGACCGCTATCCAACATGCATCTAGAGTATTAAGTTAAAAACAGAGTAACGCCTTAAGAAAGATGACATGATGTAGAGGGATAAATTCATGCAATATGATAAAAACCCCATCTTGTTATCCTCGATGGCAACAATATAATACGTGCCTTGCAACCCTTTCTGTCACTGGGTAAGGACACCGCAAGATTGAACCCAAAGCTAAGCACTTCTCCCATTGCAAGAACTACCAATCTAGTTGGCCAAACCAAACGAATAATTCGAAGAGACTTGCAAAGATAACTCAATCATACATAAAAGAATTCAGAGAAGATTCAAATATTATTCATAGATAAGCTGGATCATAAACCCACAATTCATCGGTCTCAACAAACACACCGCAATAAAAGAAGATTACATCGAATAGATCTCCACAAGAGAGGGGAGAACATTGTATTGAGATCCAAAAGAGAAAAGAAGTAATCTAGCTACTAACTATGGACCCGAAGGTCTGAGGTAAACTACTCACACTTCATCGGAGAGGCTATGATGATGTAGAAGCCCTCCGTGATGACGGCCCTCTCCGTCGGAGCTCCGGAACAGGCCCCAAGATGGGATCTCGTGGATACAGAAAGTTCTTGGCGGTGGAATTAGGTTTTGGCTCCATATTTGATCAGTCGAGAATGCGTATGTATATATAGGAGGAAGGAGTACGTCGGTGGAGCAACAGGGGCCCACGAGGTGGGGCACGCCCGAGGCGCGCCCCCACCCTCGTGACCGCTTCTTTTGTTCCTTGGAGTAGGGTCCAAGTCTCCTAGATCACGTTCGGTGAGAAAATCACGTTCCCGAAGGTTTCATTCCGTTTGGACTCCGTTTGATATTCCGTTTCTTCGAAACACTGAAATAGGCAAAAAAACAACAATTCTGGGCTGGGCCTCTGGTTAATAGGTTAGTTCCAAAAATAATATAAAAGTGGAAAATAAAGCCCAATATAGTCCAAAACAGTAGATAAAGTAGCATGGAGCAATCAAAAATTATAGATACGTTGGAGACGTATCAATGATCATCTCACCTGCATTTAAAACACCAAAGACCAGTCTTTTTACCCTTCGGTAGATGTCCAGTAGTGTCAATAGTGGTCGACATCGCCACATTAGCGTGTATGGCTGATTGAGTTTGAGCATTGCGGTGGCCGTCCGGCGTCGGCGGAACGCTGGTGTAGAATCTTGCGCTGAGGCAGCACCGGCAGTAGCATCACGACGTCCCCTTGCGCTTGCTCTTGGGACACCGGGCGGGAGGTGCATCCGGCGCTTGCTGGTTGTTAACACCAAAGATGACCGGTGCGGCCGGGCGAGGCCGCTACTGCAGACGGAGCAGCGGTGGATGTTGATGACCCACAAGTATAGGGGATCTATCGTAGTCCTTTCGATAAGTAAGACCGTCGAACCCAACGAGGGAGCGTAGGAAATGATAAGCGGTTTTCAGCAAGGTATTCTCTGCAAGTTCTGAAATAAGTGGTAACAGATAGTTTTGTGATAAGATAAATTGTAACGAGCAACAAGTAACAAGAGTAAATGAAGTGCAGCAAGGTGGCCCAATCCTTTTTGTAACAAAGGACAAGCCTGGACAAACTCTTATAATAGGAAAAGCGCTCCCGAGGACACATGGGAATATCGTCAAGCTAGTTTTCATCACGCTCATATGATTTGCTTTCGGTACTTTGATAATTTGATATGTGGGTGGACCGGTGCTTGGGTGCTGTTCTTACTTGAACAGGCATCCCACTTATGAGTAACCTCTATTGCAAGCATCCGCAACTACAACAAAAGTATTAAGGTAAACCTAACCATAGCATGAAACATATGGATCCAAATCAGCCCCTTACGAAGCAACGCATAAACTAGGGTTTAAGCTTCTGTCACTCTAGCAACGCATCATCTACTTATTACTTCCCAATGCCTTCCTCTAGGCCCAAATAACGGTGAAGTGTTATGTAGTCGACGTTCACATAACACCACTAGAGGCTAGACAACATACATCTCATCAAAATATCGAACGAATACCAAATTCACATGACTACTAATAGCAAGACTTCTCCCTTGTCCTCAAGAACAAACATAACTACTCACAAAGCATATTCATGTTCATAATCAGAGGGGTAATAATATGCATAAAGGATCTGAACATATGATCTTCCACCAAATAAACCAAATAGCATCAACTACAAGGAGTAATCAACACTACTAGCAACCTACTAGCACCAATCCCGGACTTGGAGACAAGAATTGGATACAAGGGATGAACTAGGGTTTGGAGATGAGATGGTGATGGTGAAGATGTTGATGGAGATTGCCCTCTCCCGATGAGAGGAGCGTTGGTGATGACGATGGTGATGATTTCCCCCTCCCGGAGGGAAGTGTCCCCGGCAGAAAAGCTCTGTCGAAGCCCTAGATTGGTTCCGCCTTGTGGCGGCGGAGTCTCATCCCGAAAGGTTGCTTAATGTTTTTTTTCATCGAAAGACTTCATATAGGAGAAGATGGGCGTCGGAGAGCCACCAGGGGGCCCACGAGGTAGGGGGCGCGCCCTATGGGGGGGCGCGCCCCCCACCCTCATGAGCAGGGTGTGGGCCCCCTGGCCTTCATCTTTGGCGACGATTTTTCTTTATTTATTTTAAGATATTCCGTGGAGTTTCAGGACTTTTGGAGTTGCACATAATAGGTCTCCAATATTTGCTCCTTTTCCAGCCCAGAATTCCAGCTGCCGGCATTCTCCCTCTTCATGTAAACCTTGTAAAATAAGAGGGAATAGCCATAAGTATTGTGACATAACGTGAAATAACAGCCCATAATGCAATAAATATCGATATAAAAGCATGATGCAAAATGGATGTATCAACTCCCCCAAGCTTAGACCTCGCTTGTCCTCAAGCGAAAAGCCGATAACGATAAATATGTCCTCATGTTTAGTGGTAGAGGCGTCGATAAAAATAAAATACGGACATGAAGGCATCATGATTATTCCCATAACAACAACATATATAGATTTTGTCATATGATTACTTATGTTCAAGTGATGATCTTTTCACAATGCGAAAGTATGAATCAGAAACCTTATTGAGCACCAACAAACTATAACCTCAGTCATTGAAGCAATTGCAATTTATCATAACATCGGAAAGAGTCTATGTCAGAGCTTAAAAGCAAGTCCACATACTCAACTATCACTTAGTCCTTCATAATTGTTAACACTCACGCAATACTTGTGGTTACAGAATTTTAGTCGGACCTGAGAGAAAGATAGGGGCTTATAGTTTTGCCCACAACCTTTTACCTCAAGGGTAATGTCAACAATAACAATTCATGCTCCCCTACATCCAATTAGATATGTATATCATGTTCTTTCCAACATGCTGGGCTTGCCAAAGGATAAAATGAAAAGGAAAGGTGAAGATCACCGTGACTCTTACATAAGGTAGAGGATAATAATAAAAGATAGGCCCTTCGCAGAGGAAAGCAGAGGTTGCCATGCGCTTATATGGTTGGATGCACAAAATCTCAATGCGAAAGAACGTCACTTTATATTGCCCCTTGTGATATGAACCTTTATTATGTAGTCCGTCGCTTTTATTACTTCCACATCACAAGATCGTATAAAGCTTCTTTCTCCCACACCAATCAATCATACATGTTTAGAGCATTTTTTATTGCTTTGCACCAATGACAACTTACTTGAAGGATCTTACTCAATCCATAGGTAGATATGGTGGACTCTGCTGGCAAAACTGGTTTAAGGGTATTTGGAAGCACAAGTAGTATCTCTACTTGGTGCTGAGAATTTGGCTAGCATGAGGGGGAAAGGCAAGCTTAACATGTTAGAGGATCCATGACAACATACTTTATCTCAGACATAAGAAAACATAACTCATCACGTTGTCTTCCTTGTCCAACATCAACTCTTTAGCATGTTGTATTTTAATGAGTGCTCTCAGTCATAAAAGATGTCAATGATAATATATCTATATGTGAAACCTCTCTTTCCTTATTACTTCCTATTAATTGCAACGATGACCAAAGCTATATTTGCCAACTCCCAACAACTTTTAATCATCATACTCTTTCTATGTGAGGTCATTACTTTTAATAAGATCAATATGAACTCTTTGATTCTTTTTATTCTTTTTCTTTTATTCACCCAAGATCATGGCAAAATAATCAAGCCCTTGACTCAACACTAAACTTTATTATATATAGCTCATGGACTCGACTACAAAGAGGGATCATAAAGCAAAACTCAAAACTAGATCATGCCATGACTTTATTCTACTAAATCAAGATACTACTAAAAGGATCGAACTAAGAAAAACGGTAAAGATAGGAGTTGTGATGGTGATACGATACCAGGGCACCTCCCCCAAGCTTGGCAGTTGCCAAGGGGAGTGCCCATACCCATGTGACATGTCTCCTTCTTTGTCGGTGAAGGTGGAGGTGTTGTTGATGATGCAGGCTTGTCGTCTACCTTCCATGGCATAGGCTCACCATCATAGAAGGATGATCGAGTCTCCGAATCCTCAAATCTGCAGCCAAACTCATCCTTTTGAATCTATATTCATACTCAGAGTTTTGATTTTGCAGATCATAGATTTGGGCTTGGAGGTGCTCGGTCTTCTCATGTAGATTGAAGATGGCCTCCTCGGTGTTCTTGGCATCCGGCTCGTAGTTGTTGGTGAACTCTGTGAGCAACGTGTGGGTAGCGTTGATTCCACGCTCCACCATTCCCTGGCACTTGAAAACTTGTTGCTCCATTGCTTCGAGCCTCGACTCCACGCTTCCGGTCCCCTTTGGTCCCTCAGCATCGCGGATGTGCAGCAACCCATCACGCATCTCAATGGTTTGAGGGTGCCGCAGCACCCCCGCGAGGTAAGGGTTGATCACCTTCTCAAAGAACTTGTCCTTAGAAGCACTTGGGGACGTCATGATGATCTAGACCTGTCAGAAAAACAACTCGAAACAAGAACAGAGGATATTTGCGTGATACAGGGGTAAAAACCTTCGGGAGAATATATAATGAATTTTTACCGACCAAAATACGTAATGTGCAAGAAAACGGAGTCCGGAGGGCACACGAGGTGCTCACGAGGTAGGGGGGCGCGCCCAGGGGGGTAGGGCGCCCTCCACCCTCGTGGAGGCCTCGTGTCCTTCAGGACTGCTACTTATTTTTCTATTTTTCTAAACATTCCAAAACGGAGAAATATTGCCTTAAAAATTGTTTTGGAGTAGGTTTACTTACCGTACCACATACCTACTCCTTTTCGGAGTCTGAACCGGTCTGGAAAGTGTCCCTTATGTATTCCTCTGGGGTTACGGTTTTGATAATATTGGTTTCAACATTTATGGGATTACCTGAGATATAATGTTTGATCCTTTGATCGTTTACCACCTTCAGATTTGTGCCTTCGAAGTTGTTGATTTTTATGGCACCGGAACGATAGACCTCCTCGATAATGTAGGGACCTTCCCATTTAGAGAGAAGTTTTCCTGCAAAAATCTTAAAAACGAGAGTTGTACAGCAATACATAATCACCTACATTAAACTCACGCTTTTGTATCCTTTTGTCGTGCCATCTTTTAACTTTTTCTTTAAACAACTTGGCATTTTCATAAGCCTGGGTTCTCCATTCATCAAGTGAGCTTATATCAAATAACCTCTTTTCACCGACAAGTTGGAAATCATAGTTGAGCTCTTTAATAGCCCAATATGCCTTATGTTCTATTTGAGAGGTAAATGACATGCTTTTCCATAGACCATTTTATCTGGAGACATACCCATAGGATTCTTATATGCAGTTCTATATGCCCATAATGCATCATCAAGTTTTTTGGACCAATTCTTTCTAGACCTATTAACAGTCTTTTGGAAAATTAATATTGACCACTAGACTGTGGGTGATATGGAGATGCAATTCTATGATTAACGTCATACTCCCTCCGTCCGAAAATACTTGTCATCAAAATGGATAAAAGGGATGTATCTAAAACTAAAATACATCTAGATACATTCCCTTTTATTCATTTCGATGACAAGTATTTCCGGACGGAGGAAGTATTTAGCAAGCATTTTATGGAAAGCACCATGAATAAAGTGTGAACCACCATCAGTCATTAAATATCTGGGGACTCCAAACCTCGGAAAAATAACTTCTTTTAAGCATTTTAATAGAGGTGTTATGATCAGCACTACTAGTTGGAATAGCTTCTACCCACTTAGTAACGTAATCAACAGCAACTAAAATATGTGTATATCCATTAGAGGCAGGAAAAGGTCCCATATAATCAAAGCCCCAAACATCAAATGGTTCAATAACAAGTGAATAATTCATAGACATTTCTTGACGTCTACTAATATTACCAATTCTTTGACATTCATCACAAGACAAGAAAAACTTACGGGCATCCTTGAAGAGAGTGGGCCAATAAAAACCAGATTGCAATAACTTATGTGCAGTTCTATCTCCGGCGTGGTGTCCTCCATAAGCTTCGGAGTGACACTTGCGTAGGATTTGTTCCTGTTCATGCTCAGGCACACAACGTCTAATAACACCATCTACTCCTTCTTTATAAAGATGTGGGTCATCCCAAAAGTAATGTCGCAAATCATAGAAAAACTTTTTCTTTTGTTGGTATGTGAAGCTAGGTGGTATGAATTTAGCAACAATATAATTAGCATAATCAGCATACCATGGTGTGCTACGAGAAGTGCTTATGACATTTAATTGCTCATCAGGAAAGCTATCATCAATAGGTAGTGGGTCATCAAGAACATTCTCTAACCTAGATAAGTTATCTGCAACGGGGTTCTCAGCTCCTTTTCTATCAACAATATGCAAATCAAATTCTTGTAGCAAGAGAACCCATCTAATAAGTCTAGGTTTTGCATCTTTCTTTTCCATAAGGTATTTAATGGCAGCATGATCAGTGTGAATAGTTACTTTAGAATCAACAATATAGTGTCTGAATTTATCACAAGCAAATACAACTGCTAAAAGTTCCTTTTTGGTAGTAGCATAATTTCTTTGAGAATTGTCTAGAATCTTACTAGCATAATGGATAACATTTAATTTCTTATCAACTCTTTGTTGGAAATATGCCCTAGAGGCAATAATAAAAGTATTATCATTATATTTCCTTGTTCATGATAATTGTCTTTTATTCATGCTATAATTGTATTATTCGGAAATCGTAATACACGTGTGAATACATAGACCACAATATGTCCCTAGTGAGCCTCTAGTTAACTATCTCGTTGATCAACAGATAGTCATGGTTTCCTGACTATGGACACTGGATGTCGTTGATAACGGCGGGATCACATCATTAGGAGAATGATGTGATGGACAAGACCCAATCCTAAGAATAGCACAAGATCGTGTAGTTCGTTTTGCTAGAGCTTTTTCCAATGTCAAGTATCTCTTCCTTAGACCATGAGATCGTGTAACTCCCGGATATCGTAGGAGTGCTTTGGGTGTACCAAAAGTCACAACGTAACTGGGTGACTATAAAGGTGCATTACAGGTATCTCCGAAAGTGTCTGTTGGGTTGACACGGATCGAGACTGGGATTTGTCACTCCGTATGACGGAGAGGTATCGCTGGGCCCACTCGGTAGTGCATCATCATAATGAGCTCAAAGTGACCAAGTGTTTGGTCACGGGATCATGCATTACGGTACGAGTAAAGTGACTTGCCAGCAACGAGATTGAACGAGGTATTGGGATACCGACGATCGAATCTCGGGCAACTAAAATACCGATTGACAAAGGGAATTCTATACGGGGTTGATTGAATCCTCGACATCGTGGTTCATCCGATGATATCATCGAGGAGCATGTGGGAGCCAACATGGGTATCCAGATCCCGCTGTTTGTTATTGCCCGAGAGCCGTCTCGATCATGTCTGCATGTCTCCCGAACCCGTAGGGTCTACACATAAGGTTCGGTGACGCTAGGGTTGTATGAATATGAGTATGCAGCAAACCGAATGTTGTTCGGAGTCCCGGATGAGATCCCGGACGTCACGAGGAGTTCCGGAATGGTCCGGAGGTAAAGATTTATACATGGAAAGTCTTATTTTGGTCGCCGAAAAAGTTTCGCACGTTATCGGTATTGTACCGGGAGTGCCGAAGGGGTCCGGGGTCCACGGGGTGTCCACCTGCCCGGGGGGCCACATGGGCTGTAGGGTGCGCCTTGGCCTATATGGGCCAAGGGCACCAGCCCCAAGAGGCCCATGCGCCAAGATATAAGAAAAGGGGAGAGTCCTCAAGGGAAGGCACCTCAGGGTGCCTTGGGAGGATGGCCGCCGCCCCCCCCCTTTGGCCGCACCCTTCCTTGGAGGAAGGGGCAAGGCTGCGCCCTCCCCCCTCTCTCTTGCACCTATATAAAGGGAGGGGAGGGAGGGGTGGCCGCACCCTGAAGGCCTGGCACCTCCCTCTCCCAGCTACACCTCCTCCTCCTCCCGTAGTTGCTTAGCGAAGCCCTGCCGGAGTTCTGCTGCATCCACCACCACGCCGTCGTGCTGCTGGATCATCATCAACCTCTCCTTCCCCTTGCTGGATCAAGAAGGAGGAGACGTCATCCGCCTCCGTCGTGTGTTGAATGCGGAGGTGCTGTCCGTTCAGCACTAGGTCATCGGTGATCTGAATCACACGGCGATGCGACTCCATCATCCCGTTCCATTGAACGCTTCCTTACGCGATCTACAAGTGGTATGTAGATGCAATCACTCTCCCATGACTCGTTGCTAGATGAACTCATAGATGGATATTGGTGAAACCGTGGGAAAATTTTTAATTTTCTGCAACGTTCTAACAAAGTGGCATCATGAGCCAGTTTTATGCGTAGTTCTCTATTGCACGAGTTGAACACAAATTTGTTGTGGGCGTAGATGTTGTAAACTTTCTTGCGGCTACTAGTCTTATCTTGCTTCAGCGGTATTGTGGGATGAAGCGGCCCGGACCGACCTTACACGTACGCTTACGTGAGACTGGTTCCACCGACTGACATGCACTAGTTGCATAAGGTGGCTAGCGGGTGTCTGTCTCTCCCACTTTAGTTGGAGCGGATTCGATGAAAAGGGTCCTTATGAAGGGTAAATAGAAGTTGACAGATCACATTGTGGCTTTCCCGTAGGTAAGAAAACGTTCTTGCTAGAACCCTATTGCAGCCACGTAAAACTTGCAACAACAATTAGAGGACGTCTAACTTGTTTTTGCAGCAAGTGTTTTGTGATATGATATGGCCAAAGTTGTGATGAATGATGAATGATATATGTGATGTATGAGATCATGTTCTTGTAATAGGAATCACGACTTGCATGTCGATGAGTATGACAACGGCAGGAGCCATAGGAGTTGTCTTTATTTTTGTATGACCTGCGTGTCATTGAAGAACGCCATGTAAATTACTTTACTTTATTGCTAAACGCGTTAGCCATAGAAGTAGAAGTAGTCGTTGGCGTGACAACTTCATGAAGACACGATGATGGAGATCATGGTGTCATGCGGTGACAGGATGATCATGGAGCCCGAAGATGGAGATCAAAGGAGCTATATGATATTGGCCATATCATGTCACTACTATATATAATTGCATGTGATGTTTATTATGTTTATGCATCTTGTTTACTTAGAACGACGGTAGTAAATAAGATGATCCCTCATAACAATTTCAAGAAAGTGTTCTCCCTAACTATGCACCGTTGCTAAAGTTAAATGCGTTTGAAGCACCACGTGATGATCGGGTGTGATAGATCCTTACGTTCACATACAACGGGTGTAAGACAGTTTTACACATGCAATACACTTAGGTTAACTTGACAGCGAGCCTAGCATGTACAGACATGGCCTCGGAACACAAGAGACCGAAAGGTCGGACATGAGTCATATGGAAGATACGATCAACATGGAGATGTTCACCGACGATGACTAGTCCGTCTCACGTGATGATCGAACACGGCCTAGTCGACTCGGATCATGTATCACTTAGATGACTAGAGGGATGTCAAATCTGAGTGGGAGTTCATTAAATAATTTGATTAGATGAACTTTATTATCATGAACAATAGTCCAAAACCTTTGCAAAATGTCTTGTAGATCAAATGGCCAATGCTAATGTCACCATGAACTTCAACGCATTCCTAGAGAAAACCAAGCTGAAAGATGATGGCAGCAACTATTCAGACTGGGTCCGAACCCGAGGATTATCCTCATAGCTGCCAAGAAACAATATGTCCTAGAAGCACCGCTAGGTGAAGCACCCATCCCGAGAGAACCAAGGCGTTATGGATGCTTGGCAGTCTCGTCGATGATTACTCCCTCGTTCAGTCACGGCATGCTTTACAACTTAGAACGGGGCTCCAAAAGCGTTTTGAGCAACACGGAGCATATGAGATGTTCGAGGATCTGAAACTAGTTTTCCAATCTCATGCACGGGTCGAGAGATATGAAGTCTCCGACAAGTTCTACAGTTGTAAGAGGGATGAAAATAGTTATGTCAGTGAGCACATACTCAAAATTTCTGGGTTGCACACCCTTTGTCCCAGCTGGACACCTCCCGGACGAGGCGGTCATTGACAGAATCCTTCAGTCGCTCCCACCAAGCTACAAGAGCTTTGTGATGAACTACAATATGCAGGGGATGGTGAAAACTATTCCTGAAGTATTTTCAATGCTAAAGTCAGCAGAGGTAGAAATCAAGAAGGAGCATCAAGTGTTGATGGTCAATAAAACCACTAAGTTCAAGAAGGGCAAGGGTAAGAAGAACTTCAAGAAGGACGGCAAGGATGTTGCAGCGCCCGATAAGCCGATTGCGGGAAGAAGTCAAAGAATGCACCCAAGCCTGAGGCCTGAGTGCTTTTATTGCAAAGGAAGGGTCACCGGAAGCGGAACTGCCCCAAATACTTAGCGCATAAGAAGGCCGGCAACACTAAAGGTATATTTGATATACATGTAATTGATGTGTACCTTACCAGTACTCGTAGTAACTCCTGGGTATTTGATACCGGTGCCGTTGCTCATCTATGTAACTCACAGCAGGAGCGGCGGAATAAACGGAGACTGGCGAAGGACGAGGTGACAATGCGCGTCGAGAATGGTTCCAAGGTCGATGTGATCGCCGTCGGCGCGCTACCTCTACATTTACCTACGGGATTAGTTTTAAACCTCAATAATTGTTATTTAGTGCCAAGTTTGAGCATGAACATTGTATCAGGATCTCGTTTAATACGAGATGGCTGCTCATTTAAATCCGAGAATAATGGTTGTTCTATTTATATGAGAGAAATGTTTTATGGTCATGCTCCGATGGTCAATGGTTTATTCTTAATGAATCTCGAACGTAATGTTACACATGTTCATAGTGTGAATACCAAAAGATGTAAAGTTGATAACAATAGTCCCACATACTTGTGGCACTGCCGCCTTGGTCACATTGGTGTCAAGCGCATGAAGAAGCTCCATGCTGATGGACTTTTAGAGTCTCTCGATTATGAATCATTTGACACATGCGAACCATGCCTCATGGGCAAGATGACCAAGACTCCGTTCTCCGGAACAATGGAGCAAGCAACCAACTTATTGGAAATCATACATACCGATGTGTGCGGTCCAATGAGTGTTGAGGCTCATGGAGGATATCAAGTTATGTTCTCACTCTCACCGATGACTTGAGTAGATATGGGTATGTCTACTTGGTGAAACACAAGTCTGAGAACTTTGAAATGTTCAAGGAATTTCAGAATGAAGTAGAGAATCAACATGACCGAAAGATAAAATTCTTGCGATCGGATCGTGGCGGCGAATAGTGAAGTCACGCAATTTGGTACACACTTAAGGAAATGTGGAATCGTTTCACAACTCACGCCGCTGGAACACCTCAGCGTAACGGTGTGTCCGAACGTCGTGTCGCACTCTATTGGGTATGGTGCGATCTATGATGTCTCTTACTGATTTACCACTATCATTTTGGGGATACGCTCTAGAGACAGCTACATTCACTTTAAATAGGGCACCGTCTAAATCCGTTGAGACGACACCGTATGAATTATGGTTTGGGAAGAAACCTAAGCTGTCGTTTCTAAAAGTTTGGGGATGCGATGCTTATGTCAAGAAACTTCAACCTGAAAAGCTCGAACCCAAGTCGGAAAAATGCGTCTTCATAGGATACCCTAAGGAAACCATTGGGTATACCTTCTACCTTAGATCCGAAGGCAAGATCTTTGTTGCCAAGAACGGATCCTTTACGGAAAAAGAGTTTCTCTCGAAAGGAGTAAGTGGGAGGAAAGTAGAACTCGATGAAGTACTACCTCTTGAACCGGAAAGTAGTGCAGCTCAGAAAATGTTCCTGTGGTGCCCACACCCATCGGAGAGGAAATTAATGATGATGATCAAGGTACTTCGGATCAAGTTGCTCTTGAACTTCAGAGGGTCCACTAGGAAGCGTTCCGCACTGCAGTGAATGCAGCAACCCTGTCCTGGAAATCATGTTGTTAGACAATGGTGAACCTTCGAACTATGAAGAAGCGATGGCGGGCCCAAATTCCAACAAATGGCTTGAAGCCATGCCATCCAAGATAGGATCCATGTATGAAAACAAAGTATGGACTTTGACAGACTTGCCCGATGATCGGCGAGCGATAGGAAACAAATGGATCTTTAAGAAGAAGACGGACGCGGATGGTAATGTTACAATCTATAAAGCTCGACTTGTCGCTAAGGGTTATCGACAAGTTCAAGGGATTGACTACGATGAGACTTTCTCTCCCGTAGCGAAGCTTAAGTCCGTCCGAATCATGTTAGCAATTGCCGCATACTATGATTATGAGATATGGCAGATGGACGTCAAAACGACATTCCTTAACGGTTGGTTACCTTAAGGAAGAGCTGTATATGATCAGCCGGAAGGTTTTGTCGATCCTAAGAATGCTAACAAGGTATGCAAGCTCCAGCGATCCATTTATGGGCTGGTGCAAGCATCTCGGAGTTGGAACATTCACTTTGATGAGATGATCAAAGCGTTTGGGTTTATGCAGACTTATGGAGAAGCCTGCGTTTACAAGAAAGTGAGTGGGAGCTCATGGCATTTCTCATATTACATGAAGATGACATGCTTTTGATGGGAAATGATATAGAACTTTTGGACAGCATTAAGGCCTACTTGAATAAAAGTTTTTCAATGAAGGACCTTGGAGAAGCTGCTTACATATTAGGCATCAAAATCTATAGGGATAGATCGAGACGCCTCATAGGTCTTTCATAAAGCACATACCTTGATAAGATTTTGAAGAAGTTCAAAATGGATCAGTCCAAGAAAGGGTTCTTGCCTGTTTTGCAAGGTGTGAAATTGAGCTCAGCTCAATGCCCGACCACGGCAGAAGATAAAAAAGAGATGAGTGTCATCCCCTATGCCTCAGCCATAGGATCTATGATATATGCCATGCTGTGTACCAGACCTGATGTAAACCTTGCCGTGAGTTTGGTAGGAAGATACCAAAGTAATCCCGGCAAGGAACACTGGACAGCGGTCAAGAATATCCTGAAGTACCTGAAAAGGACAAAGGACGTGTTTCTCGTTTATGGAGGTGACGAAGAGCTTGTCGTAAAGGGTTACATCGATGCTAGCTTCGACACAGATCTGGATGACTCAAAGTCACAAACCGGATACGTGTATATGTTGAATGGTGGAGCGATGGCTGGTGCAGCTGCAAGCAGAGCGTCTTGGCGGGATCTACATGTGAAGCGGAGTACATGGCAGCCTCGGAGGCAGCACATGAAGCAATTTGGTTGAAGGAGTTCATCACCGACCTAGGAGTCATACCCAATGCGTCGGAGCCGATCAAACTCTTCTGTGACAACACTGGAGCTATTGCACTTGCCAAGGAGCCCAGGTTTCACAAGAAGACCAGGCACATCAAGCATCGCTTCAACTCCATTCGTGAAAATGTTCAAGATGGGGACATAGAAATTTGCAAAGTGCATACGGATCTGAATGTCGCAGATCCGTTGACTAAACCTCTTCCGCGGGCAAAACAGGATCAACACCAGAACTCTATGGGTGTTCGATTCATCACAATGTAACTAGATTATTGACTCTAGTGCAAGTGGGAGGCTGTTGGAAATATGCCCTAGAGGCAATAATAAAAGTATTATTATTATATTTCCTTTTTCATGATAATTGTCTGTTATTCATGCTATAATTGTATTATCCAAAAATCGTAATACACGTGTGAATACATAGACCACAATATGTCCCTAGTGAGCCTCTAGTTGACTAGCTCGTTGATCAACAGATAGTCATGGTTTCCTGACTATGGACATTGGATGTTGTTGATAACGGGATCACATCATTAGGAGAATGATGTGATGGACAAGACCCAATCCTAAGCATAGCACAAGATCGTGTAGTTTGTTTTGCTAGAGATTTTCCAATGTCAAGTATCTCTTCCTTAGACCATGAGATCGTGTAACTCCCGGATATCGTAGGAGTGCTTTGGGTGTACCAAAGCGTCTGGCGTAACTGGGTGACTATAAAGGTGCATTACAGGTATCTCCGAAAGTGTCATTGGGTTGACACGGATCGAGACTAGGATTTGTCACTCCGTGTATGACGGAGAGGTATCGCTGGGCCCACTCAATAGTGCATCATCATAATGAGCTCAAAGTGACCAAGTGTTTGGTCACGGGATCATCTTGATTCTGATGCGAGTAAAGTGACTTGCCGACAACGAGATTGAGCGAGGTATTGGGATCTGACGATCGAATCTCGGGCAAGTAAAATACCGATTGACAAAGGGAATTGTATACGGGGTTGATTGAATCCTCGACATCATGGTTCATCCGATGATATCATCGAGGAGCATGTAGGAGCCAACATGGGTATCCAGATCCCACCGTTGGTTATTGCCCGAGAGCCGTCTCGGTCATGTCTCGCATGTCTCCCGAACCCGTAGGGTCTACACACTTAAGGTTCGGTGGCGCTAGGGTTGTATGAATATGAGTATGCAGCAAACCGAATGTTGTTCGAGTCCCGGATGAGATCCCGGACGTCACGAGGAGTTCGGAATGGTCCGGAGGTAAAGATTTATATATGGAAAGTCTTATTTTGGTCGCCGAAAAAGTTTATGCGTTATCGGTATTGTACCGGGAGTGCCGAAAGGGTCCGGGGTCCACCGGGGTCCACCTGCCCGGGGCCACATGGGCTGTAGAGGGTGCGCCTTGGCCTATATGGGCCAAGGGCACCAGCCCCAAGAGGCCCATGCGCCAAGATATAAGAAAAGGGGGAGAGTCCTCAAGGGGGAAGGCACCTCCGAGGTGCCTTGGGGAGGATGGACTCCTGCCCCCCCCCTTGGCCGCACCCCTTCCTTGGAGGAAGGGGCAAGGCTGCGCCCTCCCCCCTCTCTTGCACCTATATAAAGGGAGGGGAGGGAGGGGTGGCCGCACCCTGAAGGCCTGGCACCTCCCTCTCCCAGCTACACCTCCTCCTCCTCCCGTAGTTGCTTAGCGAAGCCCTGCCGGAGTTCTGCTGCATCCACCACCACGCCGTCGTGTTGCTGGATCATCATCAACCTCTCCTTCCCCCTTGCTGGATCAAGAAGGAGGAGATGTCATCCGCTCCGTACATGTGTTGAACGCGGAGGTGCTGTCCGTTCAGCACTAGGTCATCGGTGATCTGAATCACGGCGAGTACGACTCCATCATCCCCGTTCCATTGAACGCTTCCGCATGCGATCTACAAGTGGTATGTAGATGCAATCACTCTCCCATGACTCATTGCTAGATGAACTCATAGATGGATCTTGGTGAAACCATAGGAAAAATTTTAATTTTCTGCAACGTTCCCCAACACTCTTTGCCCTAGAACAGCACCTACAGCATAATCACTAGCATCACACATAATTTCAAAGGGTAAATTCCAATCGGGTGGCTGAACAACAGGTGCAGAGACTAATGCTTTCTTAAGTATTTCAAATGCTTCTACACAATCATCATCAAAGACAAATGGTACATCTTTTTGTAATAAATTAGTCGAGGCCGAGAAATTTTGAGAAGTCCTTAATGAACCTCCTATAAAATCCGGCATGACCAAGGAAACTTCTTATACCTCTGATGTCCTTGGGACATGGCATCTTTTCAATAGCATCAACCTTGGCTTTATCAACTTCAATACCTCTTTTCAGAAACTTTGTGCCCCAAGAATATACCTTCATTAACCATAAAGTGGCACTTTTCCCAATTCAAGACAAGATTAGTTTCTTCACATCTCTGCAAAACTCAATCAAGATTGCTCAGGCAATCATCAAAAGAGGATCCATAGACGGAAAAGTCGTCCATGAAAACCTCACAAATCTTTTCACAAAAGTCGAGAATATAGCGATCATGCATCTTTGAAAGGTAGCAGGTGCATTACATAAACCAAAAGGCATACGTCTATAAGCAAAAGTACTAAAAGGGCATGTAAAAGTAGTCTTTGATTGATCTTTAGCTGACACAGGTATGTGAGAGAAACCAGAATAACCATCTAGAAAGCAATAATGTGTATGTTTGCATAATATTTCTAGCATTTGAGCAATAAAATGTAAGGGTAATGATCTTTCTTAGTAGCTTTATTTAATTTGCGGAAATCAATTACCATCCTATAACCTGTGATACTTCTTTGTGGGATCAATTCATCTTTATCATTAGGGACAACAGTAATACCTCCCTTCTTAAGGACACAATGGACAGGATTTACCCACTGACTATCAGCAACAGGATAAATTATACCTGCCTCCAGAAGCTTGAGTATTTCTTTTCTTACCACTTCTTTCATTTTTAGGATTCAAACGTCGTTGAGGATCACGAACTGGTTTGGCATCCGCTTCCAAATTTATTTTATGTTGACATAGAGTGGGACTAATGCCCTTAAGATCATCAAGAGTATATCCAATAGCGGCATGGTGCTTCTTCAGAGTTTTCAATAATCTTTCTTCTTCATGCTCTGAAAGGTTAGCACTAATAATAACATGATATATTTTCTTTTCATCAAGATAAGCATATTTAAGATTATCAGGCAAAGGTTTAAGATCAAACACGGGATCACCCTTGGGTGGAGGAGGATCCTAAGTTTCAACAGGAATATTGTGTTGCAGAATAGGTTCCTGTTTAAAGAATACTTCATCTATTTCCCTTATTTCATTCATGAACATATCATTTTCATGGTCGAGCAAATAATGTTCAAAAGGATCACTAGGAGGTATGGCAATAGAAGCAAGACCAACAATTTCATCCTTACTAGGCAATTCTTCCTCAGATGTTGTTTACTAAATTTAGAGAAATTAAACTCATGAATCATATCATCCAAGCCAATAGTAACAACATTCTTTTTGCAGTCTATCTTAGCATTAACAGTGTTCAAAAAGGGTCTACCAAATATAATGGGACAAAAGCTATCTTGTGGAGAACTGAGAACAAGAAAATCAGCAGGATATTTAGTTTTCCCACACAAGACTTCAACATCTCTGACAATTCCCATTGCAGATATAGTATCTCTATTGGCAAGTTTAATTGTAACATCAATATCTTCTAACTCAGCAGGTGCAATTTCATGCTTAATTTATTTATATAAATCATAGGGTATAACACTAGCACTAGCACCCATATCACATAATCCATGATAACAATGATCTCCTATTTTAACAGAAATAACAGGCACGCCTACCACAGGTCTATGTTTATCTTTAACGCTAGGTTTAGCAATTCTAGCAGATTCACCACAGAATTGAATAACATGCCCATCAATATTATTAGACAAGAGATCTTTAACAATAGCAATATTAGGTTCTACTTTAACTTGCTCAGGAGGTGTATAAGTTCTAATATTGCTTTTACTTAACAACAGTTGAAGCTTTAGCATGATCCTTCATTCTAACAGGGAAAGGTGGTTTCTGAACATAAGAAGTGGGAACAATAGGATCATTATAAATGACAGTCTTTTCTTCAACTTTAATAGGTGCAACTACTTTTACTTCTATGGGAGGATGATATTTAAACCACTTCTCCTTGGGGAGATCAACATAAGTAGCAAAAGATTCACGTAAAGAAGCTACTATCTCGTAGTCAAGTCCATATTTAGTGCTAAACTTACGGAAAATATCGGTATCCATAAAAGATTTAACACAATCAAACTTAGGTGTCATACCTGACTCCTTACCTTCGTCGAGGTCCCAATCTTCAGAGTTGCGTTTAATTCTATCCAATAAATTCCATCTGAATTCAATAGTCTTCATCATAAAAGAGCCAGCACAAGAAGTATCGAGCATGGTGCGATTGTTATCAGAAAGCCGAGCATAAAAATTCTGAAGGATTGTCACTCTTGAGAGCTCATGATTGGGGCATGAATATAACATTGATTTAAGCCTCCCCCAAGCTTGAGCTATGCTTTCTCCTTCGCGAGGCCAAAAATTATATATATAATTGCGATCATGGTGAACAAGATGCATAGGGTAATACTTTTGATGAAATTCCAATTTTAATATTTTATAGTTCCATGATCTCGTATCATCACATAACCTATACCATGTCAATGCGTCTCCCTTCAAAGATAAAGGGAAGACTTTCTTCTTAACAACATCATCGGGTATACCTGCAAGCTTAAATAGTCCACAAACTTCATCCACGTATAGTAGATGTTCATCAGGATGCTTTGTTCCATCTCCTGTAAAAGTGTTAGTTAGCAGTTTTTCCATCATACCTGAAGGAATTTCAAAAGGAGTTTCATTTTCAATAGGTTCAGTAGGTTGAGGAGCAACTCTTTGCTCTACTGGACGGGGTGAAGATACCCCTAACAAGCCCCTCAGAGAATTACTTTCCATAGTAACAAGTGACAGTAAATTTCAGCACACTATATAAATTTTTCCTTACCAAATTCCACCTACCAAAGGCACTACACACCCTGGCAACGGCGCCAGAAAAGAGTCTTGATGACCCGCAAGTATAGGGGATCTATCGTAGTCCTTTCGATAAGTAAGAGTGTCGAATCCAACGAGGAGCAGAATGAAATGATAAACGGTTTTCAGCAAGGTATTCTCTGCAAGTACTGAAATAAGTGGTAACAGATAGTTTTGTGATAAGATAAATTGTAACGAGCAACAAGTAACAAGAGTAAATAAAGTGCAGCAAGGTGGCCCAATCCTTTTTGTAGCAAAGGACAAGCCTGGACAAACTCTTATAATAGGAAAAGTGCTCCCGAGGACACATGGGAATATCGTCAGGCTAGTTTTCATCACGCTCATATGATTCGTGTTCGGTACTTTGATAATTTGATATGTGGGTGGACCGGTGCTTGGGTGCTGTTCTTACTTGAACAAGCATCCCACTTATGATTAACCTCTATTGCAAGCATCCACAACTACAACAGAAGTATTAAGGTAAACCTAACCATAGCATGAAACATATGGATCCAAATCAGCCCCTTACGAAGCAACGCATAAACTAGGGTTTAAGCTTCATCACTCTAGCAACCCATCATCTACTTATTACTTCCCAATGCCTTCCTCTAGGCCCAAATAATGGTGAAGTGTTATGTAGTCGACGTTCACATAACACCACTAGAGGCTAGACAACATACATCTCATCAAAATATCGAACGAATACCAAATTCACATGACTACTAATAGCAAGACTTCTCCCTTGTTCTCAGGAACAAACGTAACTACTCACAAAGCATATTCATGTTCATAATCAGAGGGGTAATAATATGCATAAAGGATCTGAACATATGATCTTCCACCAAATAAACAAAATAGCATCAACTACAAGGAGTAATCAACACTACTAGCAACCTACTAACACCAATCCTGGACTTGGAGATAAGAATTGGATACAAGAGATGAACTAGGGTTTGGAGATGAGATGGTGCTGGTGAAGATGTTGATGGAGATTGCCCTCTCCCGATGAGAGGAGCGTTGGTGATGACGATGGTGATGATTTCCCCTCCGGAGGAAAGTGTCCCGGCAGAACAGCTCTGGCGGAGCCCTAGATTGGTTCTGCCAAGGTTCCTCATCGTGGCGTCGGAGTCTCGTCCCGAAAGGTTGCTTAATGTTTTTTTCATCGAAAGACTTCATATAGGAGAAGATGGGCGTCGGGGAGCCACCAGGGGGCCCACGAGGTAGGGGGGCGCGCCCCAGGGGGGCGCCCCCACCCTCGTGAGCAGGGTGTGGGCCCCCTGGCCTTTATCTTTGGCGACGATTTTAAGATGTTCCGTTGAGTTTCAGGACTTTTGGAGTTGCACAGAATAGGTCTCCAATATTTGCTCCTTTCCAGCCCAGAATTCCAGCTGCCGGCATCCCCCCTCTTCATGTAAACCTTGTAAAATAAGAGAGAATAGCCATAAGTATTGTGACATAACGTGAAATAACAGCCCATAATGCAATAAATATAGATATAAAAGCTTGATGCAAAATGGACGTATCAGATGTCGATGTCAGCAACGCTCCGAAGCGAATAGGTCCAGCAGCCACACGAAAGCCGGCGGAGAGTCCGGGATTTGATGCAAAAGTTGGACCTGTTTGTCCCACCGGTCAGCAGAAGGACCGAGTGTTCGCCAGGTGTCGATGCCGACGACGATGACACTCACGTATGTCATTTCCCACCAAGGTGCCTTAATTCGTGAGCTTCCATGCCATAGGTCAAGATGATGATACGTCGTGGCCTTGCTGGCTCAAAAGCTTGTGTCTTTTCGATCGACCTGGATGATCTGAACCTAACAGACCTTGTGAGCCACATCAGTTCCCGGTGCCCTCTTCTCAAGGACGCGCAACTGGAAAACTGCTTCTTATTGACCGTCAGCAATGTCAAGGCCCTGCATATGGCGCGGACGTCCGTGTTGTCCACGAGGTGGAGGTGGAGGTGGGGGCACCTCTGGCGCGCCGTGCCATGCCTCGATATCGCTGGCCGGGAGTTCACCACCAAGGTGCCTTATTTCGTGAGCTTCCGTGCCATAGGTCAAGATGATGATACGTCATGGCCTTGCCGGCTCAAAAGCTTGTGTCTTTCCGATCGACCTGGATGATCTGAACCTAACAGACCTTGTGAGCCACATCAGTTCCCGGTGCCCTCTTCTCGAGGAGGCGCAACAGAAAAACTGCTTCTTATTGACCACCAGCAATGTCAAGGCCCTGCATATGGTGCGGACGTGCATGTTGTCCACGAAGTGGAGGTGGAGTGGGGGCACCTCTGGCGCGCAATGCCATGCCTCGACATTGATGGCCGGGAGTTCACCGCCAAGGTGCCTTACTTCATGAGCTTCCGCGCCATAGGTCAAGATGATGATACGTCATGGCCTTGCCGACTCAAAAGCTTGTGTATTTCCGATCGACCTGGATGATCTAAACCTAACAGACCTTGTGAGCCACATTAATTCCCGATGCCCTCTTCTCGAGGACGTGCAACCGGAAAACTGCTTCTTATTGACCACCAGCAATGTCAAGGCCCTGCATATGTTGCGGACGTGCGTGTTGTCCACGAGGTGGAGGTGGAGGTGGGGGCACCTCTGGCGCGCCGTGCCATGCCTCGACATCGGTGGCCGGGAGTTCACCACCAAGGTGCCTTACTTCGTTAGCTTCCGCGCCATAGGTCAAGATGATGATACGTCATGGCCTTGCCGGCTCAAAAGCTTGTGTCTTTCCGATCGACCTGGATGATCTGAACCTAACATACCTTGTGAGCCACATCAGTTCCCGGTGCCCTCTTCTCGAGGAGGCGCAACTGGAAAACTGCTTCTTATTGACCACCAGCAATGTCAAGGCCCTGCATATGGTGTGGACGTGCTTGTTGTCCACGAGGTGGAGGTGGAGGTGGAGGTGGGGGCACCTCTGGCGCGCCGTGCCATGCCTCAACATCGATGGCCGGGAGTTCACCACCAAGGTGCCTTACTTCGTGAGCTTCCGCGCCATAGGTCAAGATGATGATACTTCATGGCCTTGCCGGCCCAAAAGCTTGTGTATTTTCGATCGACCTGGATGATCTGAACCTAATAGACCTTGTGAGCCACATCAGTTCCCGGTGCCCTCTTCTCGAGGTGGCGCAACTGGAAAACTGTTTCTTATTGACCACCAGCAATGTCAAGATCGCCTCCTACTCACTCAAAAAATTTGTCGTCAACGGCAACTACGATGTGGATGCTGATGAGATTTTTGCCTTCATTATAAAGGCCCTGCTCTTGTTTCTCTTTGGCTAGCCCCCAACTGTTGACGTATAATGTGTTGCCTAGTCTCTTCCATCAGATCGGTCTTTTGATTGCATCGGCTACAGCATGCACTTCTACATGGTATCGGAGCTAAGAGGTCTTGAGTTCAAGACCCGGCTGGCGTAATTAAATTGCAGCCCACTTTTGGTCCATGTTTAGGCCTGAGGGAGCCACACATGAGAGGGAGTGTTGACGTATAATGTGTGGAAAACGGGCAATGCCTGTCCTACAGCTCATGTCAAACGACATGTTCAAGAGCGTGCATGGTGGCCAGCTTTTGAAATGATAGATGCAACAAGAAACTGCAAGATGAACTGGAATGGTGGAGTTGTGAATTTAATTAAGCTCTGGAAAACATATATACAGCAAGATGAACTGCAAGTCAAACAAATACTGTAGAACAGATGTTCCCTACAAACTGAATGCCATTTCTTGATCCAATGCAGTCAAATGGCAAGTTATTCACAGCGACAAGCAAGACACTGATTGGAACTGAAACTGATCCTTCAGATGAAACCGGAGACACAAGCAAGACAAAGGGATGACGATAGTAACTACGTACAAGAACACTGCATGCATGGATGCATACAAAAGATACTACGTACCACTCAATGAGGGAGCACAAGATGAAGTTGATACGGCGGCATCATACATGGGAAAGTTAGTGATGACGTGCACAAAAATTCCGTTGCCATGCTTGGGCATTCTTTCCACACTCTCATTCAAACTCCTCCATCGCCTCCAGAACATCCTTTAGAGTCCCCACCGGCAGCGGCTGTAAACTCGAACCGTCGATGCCCGAGCAGCATGGATGCCGAGAAGGTCTTCAACGCGTCTGCGCAAGAACGCCACGTCCATTCCTAAACCCTCCAATGACCCTAGCGTCTTCTTCCACACCAGGAGAACCTCGCGAGAAGAAGTAGCAGCAGCAGCATGCAAGGGGGCCATGACGCACTCGGCGATGTGACTGGTCTCCATGATCACCCCTTCAACCAGAATATGGTTTGTCTCGAGCAGGTTCCTGTGGGGGGCCGCCTTCTGGGTGCAGCAGAGCTCGTAGTACCTCCTGCGCAGGCCGTCCGGGAGGTCGATGATCAAGCCATGGAGGATGACTTGGAAGTTCTCCACATCGCCGAGACCTGGATCTGGAGATCTCACATCGTGTTCGTCGATGCCTACCGCTTCTTCCCTCGTAAATAAGGTTGTTGCCATCATGCTGGATGTTGAGCTCTTGTCTCCAGCGGTAACCTCTAGATGATCTTTAGAATTGACACCATGTTCTGAACCTTCTCGTTTCTGCTCCGGTGCTCCCCCCTGGGCTGAATGCGAGTGGGAAAAACACAAGGACGGTCCAGATGCGTCGATGGCGGTTCGTAATGAGGGGCACGATGGTCATTTCAGGTGGGTGTATAGCGCGCGTAGACCAGTCGTAGAGCCCTGTATGAGCCCGCGCCGGCCCGTGTACTATTGTACGCCGGGCGTGTACATGTATTATACACTGGCGGTTGCGTTTCCCCGCGGTCGTGCGCGTGCACGTGTTCGTGGGTAGTTTCCAGAAAAAGCCCCCTGGTATAAGAGGAGGGGAACGGGCATCGGCCACATAAATCGCCTCCCTCTCCCTCCTCTCTGCTCTGCCTCATCGTCTCCCTCACGGCCACCCCACCTGCTCGCTCACCACCGCCGCCTCCCTCTCTTCTCCTGCTTGCTTCTGGCTCGGATGGAGCAAGGCCGTCGCGAAGCCGCCGTCGTGGGCGGAGATTTGCAGAAGACGGGCGCGGAGACCGTGGCAGATGCCGTGCAGACCCTCGTCGGCGGCGCGGGTGCAGGAGCTGCTGCATCCCCACGCGCTGGATCGGTCGCTGCGGCGGCGGATCTGGAGGAGAAGAAGGTGGCCGTGGCGGACTCCGCCGTGGCGGACTCAGCCGTGCCGGTGCTTGGCGTGACGGCGTCGAGCGGCCCGTCTGATGGACCTGCGGAGGCCGGCGGCGAGCACGTGGACCTGCAGGTAATCCTTGCCAGCAGTCCCCTCCGTTGCTGTTACCCCCGTTAAGCAGTAGTTTTGGGTGTTAGTGTTTTTTGTAGTTGCTAGTTGCTGCATCCCCTTCTGATAGTTAGGGTTTATAGATGTTTGATTGATTTATAGTGAAGGTTAAGTTTCGATTCTGTGATTGAATCATCCAGTAGATCAAGTAGTTAGGGTTTTTTAATGAGATGTTAAGTTGGGGATTTTTTGTATTGGATTCAATTAGAGCCACAGATATGTTGTATCTGTGATTGAATCACATGCAGTAGATGTACTAGTTAGGGTTTCTTAATTAGATGTTTAGTTGATTCTGTGATCGAATCATCCAGTAGACCAAGTAGTTAGGGTTTTTTAACGAGATGTTAAGTTGGGGATTTTTTGTATTGGATTCAATTAGAGCCACAGATATGTTGTATCTGTGATTGAATCACATCCAGCTGATGTACTAGTTAGGGTTTCTTAATTAGATGTTTAGTTGATTCTATGATTGAACATTGTGTAGATCAAGTAGTTATGTTTTTTTAATGAGATGTTAAGTTGGAGATTTTTTGTATTGGATTCAATTAGAGCCACAGATATGTTGTATCTGTGATTGAATCACATCCAGTAGATGTACTAGTTAGGGTTTCTTAATTAGATGTTTAGTTAGGGTTTATTTGTATTGGATTCATTTATAGCCTCTGATATGTAGAATGTGTGAATAAATCACATCCAGTAGATGTAGTAGTTAGGGTTTTTCAATTACATGTTTAGTTGGGAATTTTTTGTACTGGATTCAATTAGAGCCACTGATAAGTAGAATTTGTGATTGAATCACATCCAGTAGATGTAGTAGTTACGGTTTTTAAGGTTTATTTGTATTGGATTCAATTATAGACAGATATATACAGAATCTGTGATTGAATCATCTAGTAGATGTAGTAGTTAGGGTTTTTTAATTAGATGTTTACTTAGGGTTTTCTTGTATTGGATTCATTTATAGCCAGTTATATGTAGGATGTATGATTGAATAGTCCAGTAGATGTAGTAGTTATGTTTTTTTAATTAGTTGGTTAGTTTAGGGTTATTTGTATTATTCATTTATAGACAGTTATATAGATTCTGTGATTGAATGATGTAGTAGATGTACTAGTTAGTGTTTCTTAATTAGATGTTTAGTTAGGTTTCTATTGTATATGATTCATTTATAGGCAGAGATAAATGTAATTAGATGGTGTGACTGAATGATGTAGTAGAAGTAAGAGTTATGATATTTTAATTAGATGTATTAGTTAGTGTTATTTGTAGTGGATTCATTTATATTCAATGATATATGTACGTAAATCTTGTGATTCAATGTTCCAGTGGATCTAGGAGTTAGTGTTTTTTAATTAGATGCTGGAGTTAAGGTATTTTAATTAGATGTAGGAGTTATGCATGTTCAAAAGCAAAAACTGAAATTCTATGTCCATATGAATGAACTTGTATTTTCATAAGCTAATTGTTTAGTATGTATATAGCTTCATATATAGTGTATGAAATATAGTTAGGAGCTTTCCATCATTATGCAAAATCAACTTGTTTGGCATGACATTATTTGAAGTGCAATTATATTCCTTGTAAATGACTTGCTTGGTTGACAATATAGCAGAAGGAGGATCTTGTTGGCCAGAAGAGGAAGTGGGACTCATCTGGCTACTACCCTTATGACAGTGATGAGGATGAGCCGTACGATGTAAGACCTAGCTGAAATGTTATTTGTGCATTGACTTATTGTTAGATGTTTATAGTATTTGAATGCACAATGTATTAATGTCAGTCATTAATTTGTGCAGTATCAATCTGGAGATGATGTGGTCGAGGGGAATGTCGAGTCCTTTGAAGAGAAGGAGGTGCTGAAGATCAGGGCCCAAGGAGCTGCTAGGTACTACAACTGGAGGTCTGACAAGTACCGGTGCCCCTACTGCAGCAGGCCCAAGCCCAGGTCTGGGTTGCTGGAGCATCTGATGGAGCATTGTCGGGCTACATCCATCACCAGTCATGACTACAAGATCAGGGCTCAGCATTCTGCCCTCCACAAGGTCCTGAAACCCTGACGTGTAGTTGCCCTAGACCCTCGTTGTCGTATGATGTAGGAAGGCTCAGTCCTTTTGGTGAACTTTGTGTGGTATTCTGATGGTGGAAACTTGTGGTGGTAATTTAGTATGAACTTTATCTAAGTGCAGTACTGTGATGTGCGGTCGAAACATATCTAATATGGTAGTGGTCTGCATCAGCAAGTGTGCTGTGTGGATGCTGCTATCTATGGCAGTAGTATATATTTCTATCTATATTTGTGTCCCTTAAATTTGCCATTATGGTTCCTTAGATGTATGATTTGCTTCAATTTAGCTGCTGCAATGATCAGACATGCCGCATCGGTGTTGCTTCACCGATCGTGCATGCTGCAAACACTTCCCATGCTGCGGCCGTGTGGAACATCCTGTGGCAATGGTGCAATAAATTCCCAGGCTGTGGCCATGTGCAACATGCTCTGCCCATAAGCAAAATTGACCAAATGTAAAACTTTGGGTTAAGTAAATTAATGCTTTTTAGTGCAGTAAGTGGAAATTGTTCGTCGACACATATGACATCTTTCCTTCATTTGAGTAAGCAAAAAGAGCAAATACTCCACCATATGATCAAATATTCCAATAACTGAGCACATATTCCTTCATTTCATAAAATTCAAAAATTGTGACCCAAATGTTCTTGAAAAATGTGATTTTTCCCACCACCTCCAAATCACACAAACTTTCTTGAACATGGTGACCCACATGTGCCAATCATGGCTATGAAAGAAAATTTGGAAAAAGAATTTTTTACAATGCCCCCCTGAGGTATAGACCGATGTTTTGACCAGTCAGTCTAGAGGGCATTATACATTAATAAAAAATTCAAAAAAATATAAAACCTTTGGAACCCAACTTTGTTTGTGCAATAGATCATGTGTGCAAAAGTTGAGGTCATTTGGAGGTGGTCGAAAAAATGACCGCATTCCGGAGGGGCCATTAACTTAAGCCAGTTTTTGAAAAAATGCGATTTTTCCCACCACCTCCAAATCACACAAACTTTCTTGAACATGGTGACCCACATGTGCCAATCATGGCTATGAAAGAAAATTTGGAAAAAGAATTTTTTACAATGCCCCCCTGAGGTATAGACCGATGTTTTGACTAGTCAGTCTAGAGGGCACTATAAATTAATAAAAAATTAAAAAAAATATATAAAACCTTTGGAACCCACCTTTGTTTGTGCAATAGATCATGTGTGCAAAAGTTGAGGTCATTTGGAGGTGGTCGAAAAAATGACCGCATTCCGGAGGGGCCATTTGGTCACTTAAGCCAGTTTTTGAAAAAATGTGATTTTTCCCACCACCTCCAAATCACACAAACTTTCTTGAACATGGTGACCCACATGTGCCAATCATGGCTATGAAAGAAAATTTGGAAAAATAATTTTTTACAATGCCCCCCTGAGGTATAGACCGATGTTTTGACCAGTCATTCTAGAGGGCATTATAAATTAATAAAAAAATTCAAAAAAATTTAAAACCTTTGGAACCCACCTTTGTTTGTGAAATAGATCATGTGTGCAAAAGTTGAGGTCATTTGGAGGTGGTCGAAAAAATGACCGCATTCCGGAGGGTCATTTGGTCTAACTTAAGACAGTTTTTGGAAAAATGCGATTTTTCCCACCACCTCCAAATCACACAAACTTTCTTAAACATGGTGACCCACATGTGCCAATCATGGCTATGAAAGAAAATTTGGAAAAAGAATTTTTTACAATGCCCCCCTGAGGTATAGACCGATGTTTTGACCAGTCAGTCTAGAGGGCATTATAAATTAATAAAAATTTCAAAAAAATATAAAACCTTTGGAACCCACCTTTGTTTGTGCAATAGATCATGTGTGCCAAAGTTGAGGTCATTTGGAGGTGGTCGAAAAAATAACCGCATTCCGAAGGGGCCATTTGGTCTAACTTAAGCCAGTTTTTGGAAAAATAATTTTTTACAATGCCCCGAGAGTATAGACCGATGTTTTGACCAGTCAGTCTAGAAGGCATTATAAATTAATAAAAAATTCAAACAATTTCAAAATAATTTATTAGATGACTTGAAGGTCAAAACATTAACTTGTCATATATGCAAAAAAAATATGTGTATTGAACGCAAGTGAGCACGTTTATAATTTAGTGTGTGATGCCAATCATGGCTATGAAAGAAAATTTGGAAAAAGAATTTTTTACAATGCCCCCTGAGGTATAGACCGATGTTTTGACCAGTCAGTCTAGAAGGCATTATAAATTAATAAAAAATTCAAACAATTTCAAAAAAATTTATTAGATGACTTGAAGGTCAAAACATTAACTTGCCATGTATTACAAAAAAAAATTGTGTATTGAATGCAAGTGAGCATGTGTATAATTTAGTGTGTGATTTGAAGATCAATACACATGGCAATATGCCAAAAAAGTGCCCACCTACAAGAGCAGGAGAATTCATTCTCCACGGCCTGCATACGACTAGGAACCCTGCTGTGCATGGGCCAGGATGCAGGCCCGTGGTGCAGAATATCTCTGCTACTAGTAGGCCCCACGGGGCAGAAGGTACGAGAGTTAGGCAATGTACTGCCTGCAATTGATAGGAGCTTGTGAGGGGAGTCGCAGCCGGGTATATAAACCGGTGCGGCGCTCTCTCGCTTGGCGAGGTGGGACTAAACTCCCACCACCCAACGGCTATGCGCTGCGATGTGCCCTGCGCGGCTCCGCCTTGGGCCCAATTCGGGCGGGCTGGCCCAGGGCAGCCTTACCCGCGCGCTGATATGTTTTATATTTTCTTTGTTTCTTTTCTTGTTTATATTTCTAATATTTAAAATCAAATCTCTTTTTTCTATATTATTTATAAAAGTGTTTACTAAAGTTTAAAAAATAAGCCAAATTCTGTTGTGTTTTATTTCATTTGTTCGTTCTCTTTTGTATATTGATAATATTTACGAAATATAAACTAAAATGGTGTGTTTTATTTTAATTGTTAATTCTAATATTTCTTATCTTTATTATTTTTGAAATATTTTTAGTTTGTAAGATAAAATGTTCTGTTTTATTTCACTTCTTCATTCTAATATTTGTTCTCTTCTTTATATTCGAAATATTTCCAAAATGTAAGATAATATGTTATGTTCTATTGCACTTCTTCATTATTTCAATTCTTCATTCCAAATTATAAATTTTATTTTCTGTTTGATACTTGAAATATTATTAAATCAAATGTAGTTGGGACAGTCGCATGCATACCTCCACATGCACCATGTACCAGGAGCAGGTTTATCTTCTCGGTCTCACCAATTCAGACCAAACTGTATGCACACCCTAGGATGACCATGGCAAGCATGCATGACGAGTATCGTTCATTTCCAAAACTCGATGCTTTTTCAGTGTGCCTCGTGTGCAACACATGATACAGAAGATTCAGATTTGATATGCTATTTCAGTGTGCAATTAATAAATGACGAACAAGCGCAAGAATACGAACAAGATGGAACTTTTGACTCACTCCACATGTTATTCTTCTTGGATGTTTCCAAACCTGGCAGTCCATTTCTTAATATATGCACCTAAAAACAATATATCCTCCCAGAAATTAGACCGCTAAAGTAAGGTAGTGATCCTACCGTGCATTTGGAAGATAAAAATACCACAAAGGAATGATGGAGAAATCGAGGAAACATCCGGGAAGGACTTGCCTTGAATTTTTTGGTTCCATCAAGTTGAAAGACCACATCGTCGCCCACCCTAATACTATGCTTACGCGCAAATTCTCCCCACCCACCGCTCAGCGCCTTCCTGTCGTGTAGGTAATTTGTATCATAGCTCTCCCCATGCTCATCTTCTAATGTGATTGTACTATTCTCCTTTGGAAGATGCTCTGTGCAAAAGCTACCCGGGAGACCCTACAAGAGGAGAACAAAGGCAAGCAATAAGTTGCTTGTAAGTAAATATACATACATCCATTCATTCAGATACCTAAAGAACAAAGACTTACCAGATAAAAGCCGTGAACTACATGAGATTTTAACATACGCTTGGTGAAGCTGTGATATTCTCCTGGCAATTTCACCTTTGTCTCTGTATTACTTGTCAAATCCGAGTGCTGAATGTCGTCAACAATTGCCAGTTTCTGCTCCATCCTTCTCTTAGCAGGTTTGGAACCTGCTGGCCTGCCTCTATTCCTCTGTAACACAACCGAAGCACATTTTCATAATTAGTCTTTGTTGGAAAAAAAAGCCAGCTTATTTATAGTTAGCCTATTCCTCCAACGTAAGAAACTTGTCTTTGGTGAAGCTGGGCTATTCCCCTGACAATTTCACCTTTGTCTCTGTATCGTCTCTCAAATCCGAGTTATGAATGTCGTCAACCAATGCTGGTTTCCGTGCCATTTTCTGCTCCATCTTTCTCTTAGCAGGTTTGGAACCTGCTGGCCTGCCTCTCTTCCTCTGTAACACAACCAAAGCACATTTTTCATAATTAGTCTTTGTAGGAAATACTTTTTTATTTATAATTATTCTGTTCCTCCAAGGTAAGAAATTTGACTAAGCAATCCACAACACTAAGTCTGCGACATGCGCCGATTTGCTTACAGCTAGCCCTACACTTAATATGTTATCATATTTTCCGTTTTCAGTGAAACTTAGCATGATTATGGACGTACGATTGTTTAAACTTTTTAGTCGCAAAAATATATCGATGAAGCTATATGGAATCATTTCTTGAAGGACCTTACCGTCGGCACAAAAGTACCATCCTTGTCACTCTTGGCAATCTTGAAACATGCCGGGAATCCTCTCTTTTTCTGCAACACAACCAATGAACACAGAGTAGCTAATTTAATATTTGTTTATTAATAATGTGAGTAAAGGGTAACAACTCGTGTGAGTTGTGAGATTTTTGGATCAGCCCAAATCTCTAAAGCAAAATGAAATAACAAATAATCTTACTTTGAACGTGGTAGTTTTCCGAGCCGTGGGTTTAAAACGAATGTCGGGGCGCTTTTTGCCCTCACCCTCCGTGATCTCTGGCCTAACGATCTGCCACAATTAAGTAGGTTAGATCAAGCAGTTGCATGCTTATACTACTTTATAAAATCATGACCAATATGAGGGAGAATAATGAGGAGCTATTGCAACAATGAGAACCAACAATGAGAACCAACATAGGCGGAGAAATCGTCATTAGTTATGCGAGTTAAAGATAAGACTGGATATATATACATTTTTTTGGACCCGGGCCATAACCCCTTTCCATTAAAAGCATAACGGAAATACAAAGTTCACCAAACACAGACCCAACATAACGGCTACAGCATGAGGAAACTAGAAAGGGGTAAGGCGAGATCAAAGCACCACTGGAAAACCCACTATGAGCACTTGTCATCGAGCAGCTCATCGTGGGGCGAAAACCCAGTGACACCTAGCATCACGCAAACCTCTAGACCTAACCAAATCAAGGCAAACTCCAGCAGGAACCACAAACAGTCCAACACCACTATGCCCGTAGGCTAACACACAGGGAGAGCAAAAAACAACTCGCGCAAGAGTGAGATAAAACCAAACTAGGCAGACACAGCGTTGGAGCTTCGTAGATTGTGGAGTAGCATCAGTTCGCCATTGACGGAGGCGCACAAATCCTCATCATCGTCGATGCATTCGACCTCAGCATCTTGGCTCCACGCTCCGTGGACTCCCGTTCCTCGCCAGCCATCAAACCTGCCCAGTATGTCCAAAAGCCACAAGCGGCATACACCACATTAAAAGGATTTTTAAGAGATTTGTGCTCAAAGGTAGCCTGATTCCGACTGATCCAAATCGCCCAGCATATAGCTGCCAAACCAAATGTATAAAATTTAGCCCCATTAGGAAGGAAAATGTAACACCAGGAAAAGTACTGCCAAAGGTTGTTTGGACACAGCGATGTGCCAAACACACACCCAACTGTCCTCCAGACCACCCGGGCAACAGGACAAGTAAAGAAAAGATGTCGTGAGGTTTCCACCTCATTGCAGAACGAGCATTTAGGATTTCCTGCCCATTTTCGCCTTCTCATGACATCTCGAGTTAAAACCGCATCTTGGAACAGCTGCCAGAGAAAAATCTGAATCTTAAGAGGGATTTTTGCTTTCCATATCCATCTAAAATCACACCCTGCCAGGGTTCTCTCCAAATAGGTATAGGCCGATTTGGTCGAGAATTTACCTTTCTTCCCTAATTTCCAGCGTATACAATCCGTCTCATCGGATAAATGCCAAGAGTTAACCACCTTAACTAGATCGTTCCACTATCCATAAGGGGCGGGTGAAGGTTTCTTCTAAAAAGATCACCACCCTCAAAGTTTTTGAAGTCAGCAACTGTAATTTCCTGATAATCACAGATGCTAAACAAGGCCGGGAATTTAACACGCAAAGGAGCAGCACCCCTAATGGGATCATTCCAGACTCTGGCTATATTCCCAGAGTTTAAAGTCACTTCCCTACCTGCCAAATACACCTCCTTCACTTTTACAATAGCTTTCCATATGGGGGAATCCCCAAATTTACTCTTCACCGAGGGGACCGTGTCATTTCTGAAGTATTTAGCACGAATTATCTCCTGCCAAAGGCCTTGTTGGGTTTCCAGCTTCCACCACCATTTGGTGAGAAGACTGATGTTTTGTCTGTGCAATTCTTTAACTCCCAAACCCCCTTTATTCTTAGACCTGCAAATCCTAGACCATCTGACTAGATGATATCTTCTTCGATCATCAATCTCTTGCCAAAAGAACTTTTTCCTATGCTTATCTAGTTTCTCAATATTCTTCTTAGATAGCATAAACATAGACATGTAGTAGAACATGATGCTTGTAAGGGAGGAGTTGAGAAGGGTCAATCTCCCTCCCGAGGATGCTGCATTACCAATCCAGGATTCACAACATTTAAGGAATTTGTCATCCACAAAATCCCAGTCTATCGCACGGAGGGTAGAATAACTCACAGGTACCCCTAGGTATTTCATAGGGAAATGGCCAATCTGGCAATTAAAAAGTTCAGAATAAAAATCAAGAACCTCATCACCCCCTCCGATGCACAGAACTTCACACTTCAGAAAATTAATCTTAAGCCCTGACATAAGTTCGAACAGATAAAGCAAGAGTTTCAGATTAACCGCTGCTTCTTTATCATGTTCAAAACACACGACCGTATCGTCTGCATATTGAAGAATAGCTACCCCCCCCCCCATCAATCAGGTCCGGAGCTAGACCTGTTATCATTTTCTCTTTTTGAGCATTCAGGATCATTTTGGATAAGGCCTCCACAGCCATATTGAACAAAAAAGGTGAGTGCGGGTCCCCTTGCCGCACACCCTTGCAGCTTTGAAAGTAAGGACCTTTTTCACTATTCAGTTTGATATTAATGGTCCCATTCTTAAGGATATTCTGGATCCACCCACACCACACCGGGCCAAAACCCCTGTTTCCGTGGCATTCAAGAAGGAACTCCCAATTGATCTTATCATATGCTTTTTCGAAATCGAGTTTCAACACCACACCAATCTTCTTTTTCCTTTGTGTGTGATGAAGAATTTCATGAAGGGTTAAAATGCCATCCATAATATTCCTGTGTTTTATGAATGCATTTTGATGTTTGCTGATTAGAATATCTGCAAATAAGGAAGCTCTATTGTCCAACACTTTAGTAATGAGCTTGTATGGACATCCTAGCAGACAAATAGGCCTATATTGCTGGATTTTTTTAGCTCCATTCACCTTAGGAATAAGGGTAATCACCCCGTAATTCAGCCGAGCCACATCTAATGAGTTGCTGTGAAAGGCATCGAAAAGACTCATAATATCCTTTTTCACAAACTCCCAGCAATGTTTATAGAATTCTGCAGGTATGTTATCCGGGCCTGGGGCTCGGTTGCTCTTCATATTGAAGAGAGCTTTTCTCACTTCTTCTTCAGTGAATTTACTAGTGAGCAGGATATTATCGTCTTCAGTCAGCTTCTCAGTATCAGCCCACATATCAGGAGACAGGTGAAAGAGGTTCCCTCTAGCAGGTCCAAAAAGCTCCTTGTAGTATGCTGTGGCATGAGCTAGAAGGTTAGTGGTCCCCTCGATCACTACATCCCCATCCGTAAGTGACTGGATCGTATTTTTTCTCTTTCTACCATTAGCCACTCTGTGGTCAAAGGTTGTGTTTCGATCCCCTTTTAAGAGCCAGCGTTCATTGGACTGTTGTAACCAATATAACTCTTCTTTGAAGAGAATCTCGCTGATTTCTATCTGTAGTGTAGTTTTCCTCTCATATAATTCAGGGTCGAGAGGAGAACGGCGATGGTGTGCTCGGGCTCGTGCGCTCTCTATGCGTGAACGAGCGAGACATTGACGCGTGTACAATTGAATTTAATGCTATCATGTGCGTAGACGAGAGTGTAGCTACCCCGCCGTCCGAGTTACCGCGGTTTTAACAGCCCATCTTCGAGGTGTTCCGTCTATACAGAAGTGTGGAAGCGGCCCATAACCCATCGCCGCCGTTTTCGTCCCTTACGGAGAAGCTTTGCGTCAAACTGTAGCGGTTTCGCATAGGGGGATCAATCGGCTGTTAGGATTGGGCCGGACCATTTAGGTGTTTCAACGTTCCCGGTTTTGGGAACCTTCTAGAGGTTTCCAGCCGGTTTTCTACGGTTTTGGGAAACTTCTAGAAGGTTCTCGAACCGGCTTTTTTTATACTTTGTTTCTTTTTTATGTTTCTTATTTATTTTTCCTCTTTTTTCTCTCCTTTTTTCGATTTTTAGTTTATTTTTTATTTGCTTCCAATTAAAAAAAATGTTCAGAAATTTCAAAAAATGTTCTTATTTTCAATTTTTTTTTGCAATTTTAAAAAATGTTCCTGTTTCAAAAAGTCTGTCAGGAATTTCATAAAATGTTCTTTTCAAAATATTGTTCACAATTTCAAAAAATGTTCCAAAGTTCAAGAAATGTTTCTGTTTTTAATTGTTTTGTTCAGATGTTTAAAAAAAGGTTATTATAAATAATTCATATATTTGAAAAAATTTCTCCTTTCAAAAAATGTTCCTGTTTCAAATTTTGTTCACAAACTCAAAAAATGTTCGTATATTTGAAAAAAATGTTTGCCTTTCAACAAAAGATCATAAGTAAAAAAATATCCTGCTTTCAAAATTTGTTCACTAGTTCAAAAAATGTTCTTGATTTTCAAAAAAATGTTTGCATATTTCTAAAAGGGTTCACCTTTAGAAAAATGTTCATAAGTTCTAAAATGTATCCTGTTTTCAAATTAATCCATAAATGAAAAAAATGTTCGTCGTGTTCGCTTCTCAAATTTTGTTTAGACTTTTATTTTTTGCTCACAAATGAATAAAATGTTGCTTTTTGTCCAAAATATTACTTTTTTTCAACATTTGGTCAAAATTCAAATAAGTTTCCGTTTTGAATTTGTTTGCAAATTCAAACATTGTTAACCAATTTGTTATCTTCAGAAAGCGTTTTAAATTTTTTTTGCAAATTCAAATATTGTTAAAGGTAGCCTCGTTGGTTTCTGGAAAATGTTTCAGTTTTTTATCTCCAATTTGTTAACTAATTTGAAAGTATTTGCGTTTCACAGAACATTCAGGTTTTTCTTCAAAAAATATATTGCTCGAAATTTCAAAAGTATTTCGGATCTGTGCTGGCGTTTTGTTTTGAAGGCCTTGCACTGCGATATCACCTGTGAGGCTCGATAGCTCAACTGGTATTGTCGCTGAGTCTTTCCCCAGGTTTCCTGGGTTCCATCCCCAGCAAGTGTGCTTTTTTTTTTTGAGCTACAGTATATGCGATCGCAGCCAGTCTGTACTTCATGGGCCGGCCCAACTGTGGACTCCCTGTGCGTTCGGGCGACAAACGGCCCTTCACGAGATCACCGTCGCCAGCGTTCTAACGTCTGGCCCCACTCCGTCTACCACGCCGTCCCGTGACCATCACAACCACGCATTAACTCGCCTAACCAACAAACGGTACCACCACGAAAACCACGCATCTCAGGGAAAACGAACGCCTCCAGATACCGATAGCGCGCGAGCTTGTCCGCGCCGATCAATTTTCGGGGTCGAGAGGCCCTTCCTCTTCTTTACTCTCTATCTCTTCTAGCTCCCTTTTTATTTCTCTTTTTTCTTCCTGGCATGACCAAAAATGTTCCAGCCCCACCCTTTACATGAAAAACAAAAAACAAAAATCTTCTTTTCTGAAGAACAACCTCTCCTCTTTGTGCAGGATCATAATCATAAACAATCAAAGGCTCGAGATAATTAAGGACCAGGTGAAGCAGATCAGATTAAGCAGTGGAATCAAATGAATGGTACTTACGTGGATGCACGTGCGTGGATCCGAGGTAGCGTTGGAGGATGTAGCTGCTGGTTGGAGATCCTTCCATGGGAGTAGGATCACCATGTCCTCCATGGATGGCTGGCTGGAGATAGCTAGCCGGATGCTTGGATCCAATCGAGGTCTTGAGGTGGGAGGAGGAGGAGAACGAAAATGAAAGCAACGTTGGGCCTGGACCATGTAAGATGTCGACGGGATTTTAAACTACAAAATACAAAAAATCGAGACGTTGGAAATAGTGGACCGTTTCCAGATTAAGGAGCTGAAAATCAGAGGATTTGTTTCCACGCAAATCGGATTGTCTGTTAATTTGGTCTGAAATCAGAGGAGCTTTCCTTCCCGATCCGAGCGGCTGGTTTGCATCTATATATTTGCATTGCAGTCATGATCCGAGCGGATCTCGTAGTATCATCCAGTCCCGATCCACAAAATCTGGGCCATCTTCCAACCTTTCCAATGGTGGAATTATGGATTCCGTCCGTTGGACATACATATGCACATCAGATTCAAATTCCCTGACAAGTGTATATACTGTTACAAAAACAAACAGCAACAAGGACAGAACTGTAGAGCATTACAGATACGTACATTGTCATGATGCATTTCTGAGTTACTGACTGAGCTAACCATCCACTAAGGGTCTGTCTGTGTGGCCCATGATTGCCTAGTCGTTAAGATAAAACAATCCAATCGATCAGGCGATAGAGATGAAGTACAGAGGTGTTGGTGCAAATCAGATCTTTCACATTCTGGTCATAGGCATTCTTGTCACGCATTGTCAGCAAAGCCGCCTCTGCCGTTCAAGGAGTCCGCCTCGCCTTGCAGTTGTGTTGCTGTCTGCACTCTGCAGCAGCACAACAGCACCAATTTGATGCTCTAGTCGGTGAAAACAACCGAGCCAACAGGTTCGTGTAAAATAGAAGGACTAGTAATGACATTTGGTTTTTTTCTTTTTTTGCGGGGAAGGACTAGCAACGACTAACGAGTTTCGATATCGATTATTACCAAACGTTGGACTCCAAGCCTGGTTGATTGAAAAACAGAATGAAGCCCACGCATGCTCATGAACATTTTTGCTGGTGAATTAGGTTGGTTCAAGCCCGGGTTCTTCGCCTGGCTTCTGGTTCAAGCCCGGGTTCATACGCGGGACGTCCTACTCCGCAAGCACATTGTTGACGCCGCGGGCGCCGGTTGCCCCCTATGTTCTTCACCCCTTGAGACGGCGGATCACCTCATCTTCGGGTGAGCGTTCGCACGCCGCTTCTGGCAGGTGGTTGGCAAGACCTCCTTCGAAGCCACCTCCGTTCGCCAGCTACACGTCCTCACTCCTCCGTCTCAGGTGCCCGCTGCGTTGGGCTCCACCTTCCTGTTGCTCTGCTGCTGGCAGCTTTGGAAGCACCGAAATGCGGTGGTCTTCCAAGGGATGCCTCCGTCGCTCGCCAGGCTGCTAGCTACTTGCAGGGAAGACGCGGTGCTCTGGCGTGTGCGGCTCCCCCGCCTGTTAAAACATGCGGTGGAAGCTTGGTTGGATTGTCTGACCAACAGCGACTGAACCCCTCCCCCCTCTCTGGGTTGTGCCCCCCCCCCCTCTCGACTTGTATGTGAAAACTGCTGTTTCCTCTGGGTCTTTTGGCCTATATTTCTATAAAAGATTCAGGTGGGGAGAACTCCCCCCCCCCGTGAAAATTCAAAAAAAAAAAGGTTGGTTCGTCAAACTTTGTTGATCCTCCTATTATTGAAAGTACTTTTTTAGGGGGTTGTTAACAGTACTTAAACAAAGAAAGTTAGGGTTCGTGCCTCTCGCCGGCGCCGGCGCAGGTCCGCCTCGTTTCCGGTGGCCCTAGGGCCATGGAGGCGTGGTGGATCCTGGCAAGGGCCGGCGGGAGGGCTCCGTTTTTAGTCATTTTTTTCAATCTTGTTAGGGCTTGTGTACTACTCAGGAAGGCGAGACGGCGGCGGCTCCCTGAAGATGGAATAAAGGTCTCCCCGCCTAGCCCCCGTTCCGGCGGTGTGTCTAGCATCATTGGTGGGTGTCGGTGTCAAAACCGGCGGATCTCGGGTAGGGGGGTCCCGAACTGTGCGTCTAGGCGGATGGTAACAGGAGACAAGGGACACGATGTTTTTACCTAGGTTCGGGCCCTCTCGATGGAGGTAAAACCCTACTCCTGCTTGATTAATATTGATTATATGGGTAGTACAAGAGTAGATCTACCACGAGATCGAGAGGCTAAACCCTAGAAGCTAGCCTATGGTATGATTGTTGTTCGTCCTCTGGACTAAAACCCTCCGGTTTATATAGGCACCGGATAGGGTTAGGGTTACACAGAGTCGGTTACATCGGTAGGAGATCTACATATCCAGACGCCAAGCTTGCCTTCCACGCCAAGGAAAGTCCCATCCGGACACGGGACGAAGTCTTCAATCTTGTATCTTTATAGTCCAGGAGTCCGGCCAAAGATGATAGTTCGGCTATCTGGACACCCCCTAGTCCGGGACTCCCTCAGTAGCCCCTGAACCAGGCTTCAATGATGACGAGTCCGACGCGCATATTGTCTTCGGCATTGCAAGGCGGGTTCCTCCTCCGAATACTTCGTAGAAGATTTTGAACACAAGGACAGTGTCCGGCTCTGCAAAATAATTTCCACGTAACACCGTAGAGAGAATAATATTTACACAAAATCAATCTGCTGACGTATTCCGTGGCGTGCCATCACGCCACGGCCAAGTCTTCATTCGAATTGTTTTTACCATACCACCTCAGCGCGTTTAGCGAGGCGGTTTCCTTGGCACGTCTTGTCAAAGCAGAGATCGTGTCCCCTTATTCCGGGATTCTCATCAATACGGATGTGGGTAACCCAACCGCGCCATTGATTATGGCGCTTGGAAGATAAGAGAGTTTACCAGGCTGGTGGGGGCGCTTAGTTTCGTCCGTCCATATAAGGGGATAAGGATCCACCTTCACACCTACGCCTTCTTCCTCCTTTGCTCATCCATTTCCGCGCACTCAAGCTCCAGCGCCCGAGTCCGCACATCTCTCCTCAACCTTCTCCAGCCATGTCCGGAGCGGGAGGCAAGTGGATGGCCTCCTCCATCACGGAGGGGCACATCACAAGACTGCGGGAGGCCGGATACTTGTCCGGCGACATCGCATGTCGGCTCCCCACCAGGGGCAGCTCATCCCCACCCCAGGCCCCATGAGAGGGTGGTGTTCCTCACCCACTTCCTCCGCGGACTAGGTTTTCCACTTCACCCATTTGTCCGGGGGCTCATGTTCTACTACGGCCTGGATTTCCACGATCTGGCCCCAAACTTCATCCTCAATATCTCGATGTTTATCGTCGTGTGCGAGGCCTTCCTCTGCATCCAGCCCCACTTCGGCTTATGGTTGAAGACCTTTAGCGTCAAGCCGAAGATAGTGGGCGGCCGACAAGCGGAGTGCGGAGGCGCCATGGCGGGCAGGATGCCCAACGTCACATGGCTGGAGGGCTCCTTCGTGGAGACCATAAAGGGGTGGCAATCGGGGTGGTTCTACATCACCGAGCCGCGTGACTCCAAATGGGCGGCGACCCCAGAATTCAGATCTGGCTCCCCCACGCGGCTCACATCATGCAAAGAGACGGGCCTGACGTGGGGTGATTCGGAAGAGCTGGCCGGACTCCAAACCTGTGTCCGGAACCTGGTGGACAAGAACCTCAAGCTTGTCAACGTAGTCCAGGTTATGCTCATCCGCCGGATTCTCCCATGCCAGCAACGGGCCTTCAATTTGTGGGAGTTCGATCCGGCACAGTGCCGGACCTTGAGCCGGTTCTTCGACACTACGTACGAAGATGCCTGGAAGGTGCTGTCCAAGGGTGCCGAAACTCCCGCATCCTCTACCGAAGATCGCGGATTCCGCTCACAGCGTCAAGCCAGCGACGTAAGTTATTTTGCCCTTTATGGTACTCTCTTTTCATAGTTTGACTCTATGCGGAATCTAAAACTCCCTAACCTTTGACAGGACTGGCTGAAGACGTCCGAACAGATTAACTGTCCGGCTCCTTTGCCAGAAGACCCAGCAGACGCCCGCTTGATAGGGCTGCTGGTTCCGGCACCTCACGTGGTGTCGGAGAAGAAGGCCAAGAAGGAGGCCACGGGAACTCGAAGGAGCTCCCGGCACCAGGTGGTGTCGGATTCGGAAGCAGAATCCTCTCCTGAGGAGGAGGAAAAAGAAGCCTCTCCCCCAGCGGGGGAAGGGAAGAAAAGGAAGGCCGCCCCAACTTGGGAGGCCGGACGGTCCAAGAAGGGAAGAACCCTCCCTCCGGACGTCTCCACCAACGCCAACGATGGCAAGGAGGAGTGGCCCTCGAGGGCCAAGCCCCTGGCGAGATCGTAAGTGTCCGGATACCCATGGTTTTTTCTTACTTACTGCATAGTGTTCTCTAATGCCGAACAATCATGCAGCCCGCCCAAGGGAGAGCTTGCCGCTTCGTCAAGCGGGTCCCTGAATTCGTCCGAAGTGGAGAGTACTTCTCTTCCGGCCGCCTCCTCGCCTCGCGTCGACGCTGAGGTGGGGGCCCCAAGAGGGCCTGGTCAAGAGGAGGTGGCGCAGGAGGCGCCACAAGGCAGCCTCCTGGACTCTAGGCGAGAGGGGAGCAAGACCCCCAGGGGCTCTAAGCCCGACCCTTGTCCGGACTCCATACCGGAACCTTCAGCGGTTCCGAAGTCCGGCAAGCGGCCCCTTCGCAAGAAGGGTAAGACGCCGGTGTCCTTCGTCCAACCGGAGGCACCGGACAGCTTACTGGAGGCGCTTAACAGCGCCTCCATCGAGGAGGAGCACCGCACTGTTATGAGTGCGGTGATCCAGAAAGTTCAGTCCGCCAACAGCGGGCTGACTGAAGCCTGCAACAGCTTTCTAACAGGCTTTGAGGTAATTTTTCAATATATGCAAGAAGATTACCGTGACAGACAAGAGCCTCGATGCTTAGTTCGGTGTTCGGAAAGAAAAGCCGGACTAAGGATCTAAAAAGATATACGCAGGAGTCTAACATAATTATGTCAATATGGGAATGCAGGCTGCCCTGCTGACCTCTGCCGCACTGACTGCGGAGGTCAATGTATTAAAGGAGAGCCTCGAGCGGTCCGAGAACGAGCTCGGCCAAGCCAAGAAGCAGCTCGAGGACAAGGAAGGTAAGTAATACCTTATTAAAGTAATACCTTATAGAAAGGAGTTGGTTGCAAAAAAGACAGGAATACCATGGGTATTGTAGGGGCCACGAACGAGGTGGCGACCCTAAAGGAAGCGGTGACCGCGGCCAAAAACAAAGCGGCCGCGGAGCGCACCGAGCGAGAGAAGGGGGAGGCGCAGCTGGCGGAGGTACGGCAAGAGCTCCAGCTCTCGTGAAAAACACGAGGGCTTGGAGCGTGACTCGAAGACCCGAGAGTCCGAGCTTGCCTCGGCTCTTGAGAGTGCCAAAGCCGCTAAGGCCGAAGCCCGAAAAGCCCTCCAGGAAATTGAGGCGATGAAGAAGATAGCGGCGGGTAAGGCATTCTTTATGCAAAGCAAGAATGTAAAAGTCAATTATCTGTTACTTACCCGAATCCAGAGCTCTCCAGGAGCCTTCGCAGATCTGCCCCGCAGTGTATCCGATGCCGCCGCTTTCTACCGAGCCGAAGAGGGGAGCTCAACGGAGAAGGTGTTTTGGTCTCAGTATGCTGAGGCCGAACACCCGATGCCCTTGAGCGACCAACTGAAGCAATTGGTCGAGCTCCACAAGGTCGCCGAACAGGCCATGAAGGGCCTTATAGCTCGGCTGTGGCCAAATGAGGCCATGCCTGGGAGCTACTTCGGGCTAGTGCGGCGGCTGGTGGATGCCTGTCCATGGATCGAAGTAATCAAGCGCTCTGTCTGCATCGAAGGTGCCCGTAGGGCCCTTGCCCGTGCTAAGGTGCACTGGGGTAAGCTGGATGGTGAGAAGCTTGTGAAGGACGGACCACCAGTGGGCAAGGAGCATCGCAAGCCCGAAATATATTATGAGGGCGTCCTGGAGGGTGCCTGTCTAATAGTGGGTGAATGCTCCAAAGATGTAATTTTTGAATAGACTCGCATTTGTTATCCTGTACGCTGAAAACTTGTTCATATGCGCTAAGCAACACATGTGAATTTAAATATTACCTTCTGTGCGGCCGTTTATCAAATCTGAGAGATGGCAAGTCGTTGGCTTCAGTCCCCATGCCATGAGTGCTGGGGTGTTCAGGATAAACTTGAGCTGTCTTGTTCCCATTCTTGGGTCCTACGAGGGAGGCGCTCAACGCAACGAACCAGGCAACCGGACTTATAGTGCTTGAACACTCTCACTTAGCCATATAATTCTATAATTTTAAATTTCGGCGAAGCCCCTAGTATTCGGAAGACCGAGTTCGGGGCGCTATCCATGCCTTGGCCGGACAGAGCCGGCTCCTCACTCTAAGCGGCATAAGTCTTTAGGGACCCGAAATAAACCTCTCGAACAGCGACCAGCTCCCGCCTTATCATGACAGTCAGTTTTAGCTTTCTCCACCGAGGTGCTCAACCCAGCTCAACCCGCACAATCGCAGTGGTTCTCCCAAGGCTACGTTAGCCGATATAACGGAACGTAAGGTACCAAAACATGGGAGCTGGGCAAACCCAACTATTGACCCAAGACATGATTCAGAGCCGATGCATATAATGCTATAAGTTCGGGGTGCCGCACTTGTGAAAGTGTTCGGACTTATCACACCATTCTGTGGGGTACTTAAGCCCCTGGTGTATTGGCCGTACCAAAGTGTACGGGTGCAACATGTCATAGATGAACATATATGGAAAAAGGGAATGCAATAATAAGCAGAAGCTATGTATTGTTTTATTCAAAAAGATACTGCAATGAAAGCAGAACGATACAAATAGTGCGGTAAGCAAGAGATGGGACTATTTGCCATGTCCCCCTCTAGGGGTAAGCTGTGGGGTGATATGTAAAACAGGTATAATGCTCGTAGTAGAGACCACCTGGACACTCGACGTAGCTTTCTGCTTCCCTGGCTGTTGCATCGTGAGTTCGGCAATTCTAGTGCCGGAAAGGGCTTCTAGAAGACGGAGTCCTGAAAGTAAGAGAAAGGAAGAAAAAAAAGAATGACACAATCGGGAGCCCCTGGTGCAGTTGAGCCGCACTCTGGGTGTGCCGTGGTCGTGCCCCTCCCCTTATGCCCATGGTATCTCCAGAGCGTAGTTATGTACGCCAGAGTAATCGGGCTTCAGCGATTTCGCGAGGGGTGGGGTTGGGGCCGCACTGCTATGCTTTCTCGGATCGTGCCAGGCGGTCTTGTTGTAGGTTACTCCGGGCGCACTTGACGGTGTCAGGACGTTTAATGGCCGGACTCGAGAATTGCCTTAAGAGGCTGCTTTGCACTTCCGCCGCTAGGGCCGCCGTATGCTCCTCTGCTCGAGAGAGCGTTCGGTGTTTCCATTGACCGTAATTACTCCTCGAGGGCCCGCATCTCGAGCTTGAGATATGCATAGTGCGGCACCGCATTGAACTTTTTAAATGCGGTTCGCCCAAGCAAGGTATGATAGCCGCTATGAACGGGACTATGTCGAAGATTAACTCTTCGCTTCGGAAGTTATCCGGGGATCCGAAGACCACTTCAAGTGTAACAGAGCCTGTACAGTTGGCCTCTACACCTGGAATGACGCCTTTAAAGGTCGTCTTTGTGGGTTTAATCCTTGAGGGGTCTATGCCCATTTTGTGCACTGTATCCTGGTAAAGCAGGTTCAGGCTGCTGCCGCCGTCCATCATGACTCTAGTGAGGTGGAATCCGTCAATGATTGGGTCAAGAACCAATGCGGCGAATCCGCCGTGTCGGATGCTAGTGGGGTGGTCACTTCGATCAAAAGTGATCGGGCAGGAGGACCACGGGTTGAACTTTGGGGCGACCGCTCCATCGCATATACGCCCCTTTAGTGCACGCTTCCGCCCCTTTTGGGTATGTGGGTTGCGTATATCATGTTCACCGTCCGCACTTGTGGGGAAAGCCCTTCTGTCCTCTATTGTTCGGCGGCCGGGCGCCTCGTCATCTCTATGCAGCCCCTTGTCATTGAGTTCGCATTTAACTTGCTCGCTGCTTGAACACCCAACAATCTCTGTTGGTGTGGTTGGCTGGTTTTTCGGGTTGCCATGTATCCGCACAAGCGATCGAGTATTCGGTCCAAGTTGGACGGGCCCTGGGTATTTCTTTTGAATGGCTTCTTCCGCTGACTGGGTTTGGAGCCTCTGAATCCGGCATTTACTGTCGTATCTTCAGCATTGTCACCGTTAATGCGGCGTTTATTCTTGTTGCGACGCGACCTGCCATTGCTCTCCTTGCTATCCGAACTACCATGGTGTTTTTCCAAGTTGTTGCTTCGAGCTAGCCAGCTGTCCTCTCCCGCGCAGAAGCGGGTCATGAGTGATGTGAGGGCTGCCATGGATTTCGGCTTTTCCTGTCCTAGGTGCCGGGCAAGCCACTCGTCGCGGATGTTATGTTTGAACGCTGCAAGGGCCTCTGCATCCGGACAGTCAACGATTTGATTTTTCTTGGTTAAGAACCATGTCCAGAATTGTCTAGCCGATTCATCTGGCTGCTGAATTATATGGCTAAGGTCATTGGCGTCTGGTGGTTGCACATATGTGCCCTGGAAGTTATCGAGGAATGCGGCTTCCAGGTCTTCCCAACAACCAATTGATTCTGCTGGCAAGCTGCTGAGCCAATGCCGAGCTGGTCCTTTAAGCTTGAGTGGGAGGTATTTGATGGCGTGTAGATCATCACCGCGAGCCATGTGGATATGGAGGAGATAGTCCTCGATCCGCATCACAGGATCTATGGTACCATCGTATGATTCGATGTTTACGGGTTTGAAACCCTCAGGGATTTGATGATCCATTACTTCATCTGTGAAGCATAGTGGGTGTGCGGCGCCTCTGTATTGGGCTATATCACGAGTAGCTCATATGAGCTTTGTCTACTGTGTTCGGCCCGGCCGGGGTTGCTGTATCCGGTGTGATGGTAATCATCCCGAGTCGTTGGGCACCTACGCGATCTGTAGATCGATCTTGTTTGTTTTGCCTTATCCTCCAGTATATCTCACAAGTCCGGCGTGTTCTCCCGTGCCTTGGTAATTTTTGAGCGGCGTCGGCGCGTGGCTTGAGCGGAGGGCCGAGAGGCTTCTCTGTCGCGGCCACGGGGTGGCCGGTCTGCCATGTCGTGCGCTGGTGATGCGGGTGCTTCCTCCTCTGATCGAGGCAACGGCCTGCGTTTGGGGTAGCTTTTGGAGGGGCATTCGAGTTCATACTCTTCGGCTACAAGGACTTCAGTCCATCTGTCAGCTAGCAAGTCTTGATCAGCTCTAAGCTGCTGCTGCTTTTTCTTGAGGCTGCTTGCCGTGGCCATAAGCCTGCGTTTGAAACGCTCCTGTTCGGCGGGATCCTCAGGCACGACAAATTCGTCGTCGTCGAGGCTTGCCTCATCTTTGGAGGGAGGCATATAATTATCGCCCTCTACCTCTCCGCTGCCGCTCTATCATGAGGGCTGGCTTCTCCCTCCTCCGTCTTTGAATCCTGCTGGAGGGTTGTCTTCGCACCGTCCGGTGTGATTATCTCCCGTGCCGCAATCGCCGCTTTTGCTGTGGCGGGATTTAGAGCGGCGCCGCTGACGTCGGCGCTTGGGTTGTTTCTTGGAGGGGTCATCCTCCGCTGTTCCATCGCCATTCCCACCTTTTGGGATGTCCACCATGTATATGTCGTATGACGAGGTGGCCTTCCAGTTCCCTATAGGTGCTGGTTCTTGGTCGTCTCCTGCATCGTCGTCCATACCGTCGATGTCTTCGGAGTCGAAGTCGAGCATGTCGGTTAAATCATCGACAGTGGCTACAAAGTGGGTGGTGGGTGGGCGTTGAATTTCTTCATTGTCCGCATCCCAACCCTCCTGACCATAGTCCTGCCAGGGCTCCCCTGACAAAGAGAGAGACTTTAGTGAGTTCAGGATATCGCCAAAGGGCGAGTGCTGAAAGATGTCTGCGGCGGTGAACTCCATAACCGGCGCCCAGTCGGATTCGACTGGCAGGGGCGCGGGAGGTTCGGAGTCCGGAGAGGAGTCCGGCACCTCAGAGTCACAGGCTCTGCAAAGGACAGGGATGGTGTTCGGCTCAATCACCGTAGATATCGTAGCCCTCGAGGCGGTGTCCAGCCACTCGTCCTCGATCGGCGAAATCGGCTCCGAACTAAGGGTCGGAGCGGACGCTGGTGCAGCCTCCAAGACACTGTTCGGCGGCAGAGCTAGATCATACCCATCGAGACAGTGCGGCACGCTTGGCTATGGCTCGAATCCGTCGAAGATCAAGTCTCCGCGGATGTCAGCCGTGTAGTTCAAACTTCCAAATCTGACCTGATGGCCAGGGGTGTAGCTTTCGATCTGCTCCAGATGGCCAAGCGAATTGGCCCGCAGTGCAAAGCCGCCGAATACGAAGATCTATCCAGAAAAGTCTCACCCTGGACCGCGCCATTGTTGATGATCGAAGGAGCCATCGGGCCTAAAGGTGACGGCACAGCAGGAACTCTCAATGAAAGCACCAATGTCGGTGTCAAAACCGCGGATCTCGGGTAGGGGTCCCGAACTGTGCGTCTAGGCGGATGGTAACAGGAGACAAGGGACACGATGTTTTTACCCTGTGTTCAGGCCCTCTCGATGGAGGTAAAACCCTACTCCTGCTTGATTAATATTGATGATATGGGTAGTACAAGAGTAGATCTACCACGAGATTAGAGAGGCTAAACCCTAGAAGCTAGCCTATGGTATGATTGTTGTTCGTCCTACAGACTAAAACCCTCCGGTTTATATAGGCACCGGACTGGGTTAGGGTTACACAGAGTCGGTTACATCGGTAGAAGATCTACATATCCGTATCGCAAAGCTTGCCTTCCACGCCAAGGAAAGTCCCATACGGACACGGGACGAAGTCTTCAATCTTGTATCTTCATAGTCCAGGAGTCCGGCCAAAGATGGTAGTTCGGCCATCCAGACACCCCCTAGTCCGGGACTCCCTCAGTGGGCATGTGGAGGTGTGTCTCCGGCAGATCTATCTTTGGTGGATTTGCTCGAATCTCGTCGTTGTTCGTCTACGTTTGTGTCTTCGGTTTGGATCCTTCCGATCTACATTATTTTTCATCGGCGGCGGTTGCTGTTCTGGGGTGCTGGTCCTATGGGGCCTTAGCACGACGACTTCGCGACTGTCTACTACAACAAGTTGTGCCCGGCTCCGGCGATGGAGGGGCAATGATGGCGGCGCGCCTTCTGCTCGCTTCGGTGCTTGTAGTTGTCGCTAGGTGGTCTACGAATCTGGATGTAATTTTTATTTTTGGTATTCGTTGTACTGCCATGATTGAAGATGAATAGATTGGAAGTTTTTCCGAAAAAAAAAACAGTACTTAAAAAATTCGAAATAAATACTACTGTTTTTTAACTCTGTACAGACGCAAGTGCTCATATACACGCGCATACACTTACCCCTATGTATTCACACATGCACATCCTACCTCTATGAGCACCTCCGAAAGACTGAGCTAGCATATCATCTTGAAATTTATGAAGTCACCATACACACCTCGTCGTCGATGGGAACGTCTCCTCCCACTGAATGCGCATCGCCGGAAAGTGAAGAACCCGAACAAGAGACTCCCTCGCGTCGCCCTTGCCCAGGGAGACTCGGGGGCTCCCAACCCTAGCACGCCGCCACCTCCCTCTTCCCACCTCTCCTCGTGCCGCCGCCGAAGGACGCCATCGGGCGGCTCATGCGCGCACGGCGGGCGGCGGAGGTCTTCTCGCTCCCCGTGGTTCTGGGCGGCGGATCTGGGCGGCGGCCGGCGGTGTCCCAGTCTTGCGCGTCGGCGCGTGCTGCGGGCCTCGGTGAGTGGTGGTGCGCCTAGGCTTCGGCGTCTGTGGCGGCAGCGTGGCGGCCAGCGTGCGATCGGCGGCGGACCGCGGCTGGCGGTGGCGGGCGGCGGCTCCCTCTCTCCACCGTCTCTGACTCCTCCCCCCTCGGCTTTCGCTCCGATCTGGCTGGATGGGTGCCGGATCCAGCTTTCCTGGTGGCTGGCGGTGCTGCCAAGGGCCCATTGCGGGCTGGATTGTGGGAGGTCGGAGGTCTCCAGCTCAAGATGGGGCCTTTCCATCCATCCAGCGTTGGGGTGATGCTCGAGGGTGGGTGCTTGGGGACGGCAGGATGCGTAGGTGCGTGCCCGGCGGCTCCGACGCCTGGAGCTCGTCGGGCGGCGCGGGTTGGGCAATGGCCGGGGCGGCTGCTGCTCTGGCCGTGGATGGCTCCACGGTGCCTTGGCAAGTCGGTTGCGGTGGCGGCTGGCTTGTACTGGCGTCGGCTCATTCGTAGGTGGCTTGTGGCGGCCCTTCATCTATCTCCTCGTCGTCTGGGTGCTATTTCCGTTGAAGGATGACCCTCTCCGTGCTGCAGCTCATCACTAGTCTCGCGCTCGGGCAGTAGGACAGAGCTCGTCTCGCGCCCGGCAGCAGGACTGAGCTCGTCTCGCGCCCGGCAGCAGGACCGTGCTCGTCTCGCGCCCGACAGCAGGACCTAGCTCATCTCGCGCCCGGTGCTGCAGGACGAATCGATGGAGGCTTGCCCTGGTTCCGATCATCTCTTCAGTTGGGGTAGCAGCGGGTGTCGAGTGAGGTGGTATCTAGGGCAAAGCCTGTTGGTTGGTGTTGCCCGGTGGCCATGGCCGTGTGGGCGGCGTGGTTGTCGGGGTGCGGCGTTCGTTGGCGGTGAGTATTGTTCGGGGTGAAAACCTGCTCTGTCTTCGGACGGACCAGCGATGGCGTAGCTCGTTCCCTTCCTGAAGGCGTCATCGCGGCTCTCGTTGTCTTCGTGTGACTCCTAGGGAAACTTTGATCCTCGGATCGGGCGGCGCTCCGGTGTTGCAACCTTCCTGAAGGCACCGTCTTGGAGCCCACGACTCGTTGTATGCGGCTTCATCTCTTCGTGGTGGCGTGTTCACTCGTGGAGCCCCCCGTTGCTCTTGTAGTGCTAGGGTCGTGTTGCTGCGCTCAGCGCCTTTGTATCCCGCCTTGGGTGTGTGTGTTGGGGTGGAGTGCGTCTGTATTGGGATGTTGTTGATCTTTGCTTTATATATAAAGCGGGACGAAAGCCTTTTTCGGTAATCGTGAAATAAATCCAGGAATAAATGAGCACCAGGACTTGAGCCCACCAGCCCTCTAACCATCCAACCACAGGTTGGTTCGCATAAATACTGTTGGTCAAAAGGGTGCTTTAGGTATACTTATCCCAAGACATAAAATAAATGGTCCTGATTTAGCCATCGCATTGAGCCATGTCCCAATGTGTATTTTTTTAGCATTCTAGCTCAGACTGCTTGAGAAACAAGAGTCAGTATTATGACCAATAGATTTGTTATGTAAATCTAAAACTATATTGATCTTTGCATCGCCAGAATACCTGAACAATTTTTTAAATCATCGACATTTTTCAAATTCATGTACATTTTTTGAAATTGTGAACAGTCTTTTTGAAACACGTGAACATTTTTTTTGAATCGATGAACACTTCATGAAAATTTTTGAACTGATGATTTAAAAAAAATTGAAATATTTGAAATTCGCTAATATTTATGAATCTTGTGAAGATTTTAAAAAAAATTCATAAACATTTTATGAATTTGCCAACATTTTTTTAAATTCATGATTTGTGAATAAACGAACTTTTTTTAAATCATGTGTCAGGACCCCGACTCAATACCACATCGATCTAGCATGTAACACCTCATATCACTCTGCGGCCTCACGCACGGTATTCCCACGGGTGTCGCCTTACCTTTGCCCGGGACCGTTTGCGCCTTTTGGCACACGTATATGATAGTGTCGCTAGCATCCATATGATAAGGAGCGCGGGCTGACATGGCTAGTCGTAAACCCAAAGTGGCACAAACTTACAGGGACAGGCATCCATGACCCAGCATCGAACGTGTCGGTCATCAGCGAGTGAATCCGGGCTGTAGCAACTGGGCTAGCAGGACTCCGGTAAACCGGGCTGTAGCAGGCTAACAGGACTCCGATAGACACCGCATGACATTTCCCCGAAGGGACAGACACAGGAACGAAGAAGGACACATGCCGGCCAGCCTAAGTGTTCCGAGCAAGAGCGAGCTACCAAGGCTCAAAGAAGCACCAGGAGACATTCCCGGTAAGAGAGGCTACCAAGGATAAACAACTAGATAGTCAGATCCCACACATACCAAGCATTTCAATCACATACACACAATATGCTCGATATGTGCAAATACAACATGGCATCACAACATGACTCTACAACTCAAGTATTTATTCATTAGGCTCCGAGGAGCGAGAAATTACAAACATGGGTCTCATGACCCAACATTTAGAGCATACAAGTCAAAGCACAAGCGGAGGCTTAACATGTCTGAGTACAGACATCTACAAATGAAAAAGGCTGAGAAGCCTGACTATCTACAAGATCCTGCCGAGGGCACAAGATCGTAGCTGAGGTAACAAGCTAAACGTCGAAGTCCACGCGGATCTACTAGTGAGACTGAAGTCTCTCTGCAAAAACGTAAATAGGCAAACGTGAGTACAAATGTACCCAGCAAGACTTACATCAGATCTAACTACATATGCATCATTATCAACAAGGGGTCGGTGGGGTTTAACTGCAGCAAGCCAGCTTTGACTCGGTGGCTATCCTGAACTACGACTGCGAGTAACTCTTTGAGGTGGCGCACACGAGTCCACATATTCACCAACCAATACACCACTATGGATCCGCCTCCGCCTCCCTCACGAGAACGCCATCCATAGCACTCAGGCCTATCTTGCGCATTTTAAAGTATCCACTTTCACTTGTCTATGAACTGTTATAGGCAACCCAGAAGTCCTTTACCGCGGACACGGCTATTCGATTAGATGATGTTAAGCCTGCTGGGGTGTACTTCTTCATACATGTTTCGACCACTTAGCGTCTGCACACGACATGTGCTCGGCAGACTTCAAGCGAAAGCCGACGTGGGTGTAGACCACGACCTACCTAAACAGTCAAGTCTCTAGTCCAGGTTTATCACCTATTCAGGTTCCATCCGCAGGGAGTCTGGCCGAGGTTTCCACATACGGCCCCGAACGATGTGTACAGGGTTCCATGACACCAAACAGGCGCCCGGTATACCCGCCACGCTCCTACCGTGATCACAGCCCACCCCTCCTGGTCAGCGCCAAGACGGCCTCCAAAGATACTACAAACACCGTAAACTACTTGCAACTCCTGGACAGAGGACAAGGGTGATTAAGAAGTCGAGCGGGGTCATATTTCATGGCCCAATGCATGGTAGTAGTTGTTTCATGGATCACAAACACAGAACTCAGTTCCTAAGTACGGCTTCAATGAGACAACCCACCATGTACTCCTACATGGCCTCTCACCGCTACCTTTACCAAATCGTGTTCACACACTTAGCTCATACACAGTAGGACATGTTCACACACCTTTGATTCATCCCCGATGAGTCAGACCTGACTCAACTCTAAGCAGTAGCAGGCATGACAAACAAACATGAATGAGTAGGCACAACAGGGCTCAAACAAATCCTACTCATGCTAGTGGGTTTCATCTATTTACTGTGGCAATGACAGGTCATGCAGAGGATAAAGGAGTTCAGCTACCGCAGCAAGTAACAGATGGATCGTTGTTGTCCTAATGCAGTAAAAGAGAGTAGGAGCGAGAGAGTGGGATTGTATCGGAATGAACAAGGGGGTTTTGCTTGCGTGGCACTTCTGAAGATAGTATATTTCTTCATTGGTGTCATCGATCACATCGTCGGTACACGTCTTACTGGGAGGGGACAAACACCGACAAACAAAGAAGAAGCGCAATAAATGCAATGCACAATATGATGGATGATCATGACATGGCAATATGCTGTGGTTTGAGCTAATGCAACTAGCAGCAGGTTAAATGAAGTTGGTTTGAACCCTAGGTTCAAATTCAAACCCCATATGTGGATATTCAAATTCCATTTATATGATTTGTCCTAAACAGTACTCATAAGTTGTTCTAACATGCACGAAACCAGTACAGGTGGATAGATTGGATTTTTCTGATCATTTTTCATATATAAATTATTTCATTCTGAGTTACGGTTAAATTTCTATGAATTTTAGAAGTTTAGAGCATTTTCTGCAATTTATGGATTATTTAAAATTAAGCTAAATCCAGAAATAGATTTACCGCGTCGGCATGACACCATCATTACGTCAGCAGGTCAACCGACTTGACCAGGGTCAAACCTGACCAGTGGGGTCCGCGTGTCAGTGTCACAGCTAATTAACGGAGTTAATTAGTGCTAAGTTAAATGCTAACCTAAGGTAATTAGGGCGTGGGCCCACATGTCAGTTACTTAGCTGGGCTCTGGGCCCAGTTGTCCGGACCCAGGGGAGGTCAACTGGGTCAACCCGGGTCAAACTCGCCGGAGTTGACCCGGGGCTCGTCGCCGGCAGGGCCAGAGACGGCGAAGGGGCTCGGGATTCCTCCTCCAGCGACCAAATGGCCGGCGGAGGGCATCTGCAGGACGCGGGCACTCGTCCGCGTCGAGTGGTGGCAGCGGCTAGGCCTGGGATGGCCGGAGTCCTCACCGGCGTCGATCTTGGTGGTCGCCGGAGCTCGGGTGAGCTCGGGGTCGACGCTGTGGTGGCCAGGGTGGCTCGTGCGAGGCACCTACGTGCTCTACACGGAGTGGAGAGGGAGCTGAGCACGACGGCCGGACCGTTAGGTGGCCGGAGATACGTCGGCGGCGAGCACAAGCGGCGGCGCGTGCGGGTGAGCAAGGTGCGGTGGCTACGGTGCACGAGAGCGAGAACGGTGAGGGGGAAGAGGATCAGTGGCTCATGGTGAGTGCAGGGAAGCGAACCGCGAGCTCGGGGAAGAAGCGAAGCGGTCGGGGCGGCGGAGGCGATCTCGTCGTCGGGAGTTTGGGGACGAGCTCTGTGAGGACGTTCGGGGATTTACGGCGGGGCGTGGCTCGGTGAGGGGGTGGAGGACGAAGTGGCGGAGCTTCTGGGCGCGTCGTCGAGGCGTGGGGTGGCCGGTGGCCATGGCTACGGCGAGCGGCGGCTGCGGCTGCCCTCGGGTGGGTGCGCGAAAGAGAAACAGAGGAGAGGGGAGGAGCGAGGGAGAGTGCGAGGGGGTTCCAGGGGCATGCGTGGCGGCGTTGGAGACGTCCAGGTGTCGAGGACGCAGGCAAGCAGGGTGGAGGTGGTCAGACGGGCGGTGCTGGCCGGCACGCGCCTGGCCCTCCTGGCAGGGAGGAAGACGACAGGGGAGGGACCAGGTGGGCTGCCAGCTGGGCCGGCCAGGTAAGTGGCCCAGGTAGGTGTTCTCTCTCTCTCTCTCTCTCTTGTAAATTGTTTTCTGTTTTCTATTTTTCTGTAACTTCTGGGCTTTATTTAAAATACCAAAACATTTTCAAAAATCCTGAAAATAATTGTGGGCTCTTTTTGGAATATTCCCAACAGCCCTCACTTAAGTTCAGAATTAATTGAGCATTTAAAATATTATATAGCATTTAAATGCCCAATTGCAAATAGCATATGATTTAATCCAGAGCCCAAATATGACATGCAAAAAGGTGCAACACCTCTGGTTAATGTTTCCAGCATTTTCCAGAAATGATGAACATTTTTTAAAGCCATTTGGATTCACTGAGAATATTTTAGTTGAACCTAGTGGATTCCTTTGATGCTAGTGTTTAGGCAATCCCCATTTCAGGTTTAACTGAAATTTAAACATGATGCAACACCAGATGCTAGCACTAGGCATTAATAGAACTAGGGATGTGACAACTCACCCCCACTAAACAAGAATCTCGTCCCGAGATTCAAGCGTAGGGTAAGATGAAAGGGGAGCGCAAACTAACACAATCTTCACGATCCAGGTTGGACTTCAAATGAACGTTGATTCGATCACCATCATTGTCTCGATGTCTTGTTCCAGGAACTCCTACCAACATGACAACGAGAGGAAAAAGAAACTCTAGAAGGATTGATCTTCTCGAAGATCAAGCAACTTAGGATCCACTCACGGAATGAGACATAGAAACATCTCACGAGCTGAGACGCGAAGCACACATCTAGAGGAATGGAGTGAAGAAGATGACGAAGGTTCACTAGGTAGACAACAATTTCACGCTTAAGAAGGTGGTGAACGGTTGTCAACGTAGCGAGGAGTTGGGTTGCCATGATACCATAACGAGACATCTTGGAGGAGGGTGACTCATAGAAATATCCCCTTAAGTGGCAAAAAGAATTACCTTTGATTCCGAGATCATTGAAATTCTTTATACCAGCTTAAGGCAAATCAAAATCGATCATTTGGAGGAGTTCGGTGGAATGACATACCCGGACCAGTATGGATGATGTGGATTACCTTGTTGAAGACAACACAAGGGTTCATTTTTCTTATCATCGGAGATGGATGGGACCCAAGGTAGGATGGCACAATGACGGTGCAAGCTGGGAACAAAAGACAAATGCTGGGAATGATTCTAGTAACTGGGAAGAAACTCAACAACAGAGAGTGAGTCCACTGTTTGAAAAATTTATAGCATAACCGAGGAAGCTAGGAGCAATCCTAGTTATGACGATGATAACACCTAGTGCTTGTGCGTGCTCTCAAGAACTTGAGCATTTCCATAATCATCAAGGTTTTACCAATATCCGTGTCAAGGATCCTGGCAACACAACTTACTACCATGATGAATGGTGATGGATGATGCAGATGCAAAAGAAGATAACACCTTCTCAGATTTCACCTTAGCAGAGCCAAGGAAACAAAATCTGGATGATCAACCGAGAGACATTTAGCACTCCGCTTCTAATGTTCTCCTTGATGTGCTAGCGTAATCCATTCATAGATATGGTTTGATATCTAGAACATCAAGTGAAAGGTCGGACTTCGGGATCTCAAAAATCCATAAGGGTCAACTAGGGAGTAAATCCCACGAAATCCTTATGGGGAGGTAGCCAACTTTCTCAATCAAGAGCCTACAATAATGGGTCTTCCGGCTAGATGTGTTGGCCACGACATCCATTTTACCGGGTTACAAGGAGACCAATATTATAGTTCTTGGGAAAACGTTCCAACCATCATATCTGCCTGAGATTCAGATTTGGCTGGTGTCGGGATATTCTAGACTCATCAAGTCTAGAAAGAAAAATGAAAGTTTGCAACACAAATCGACGAGACGGCATTGCGAGAATCTCGGGGAATGAACTACGGTAGCAAACTCCAAAACATAAGCCGTTTCTGCTACATACATGTGAACATGCTGTCGCAGACAAGCATGACCATGTAGTAGTCTTATAATAAAACACTACCGAGTTCCGGTGGGGAACCATCATTGAAGATATCGGAATCTTGTGCATGACCTAGGATAGCACAACAACTCCTTTCTATTGAACAAGTTAGTCAGTGGCTTAGTGTGCTACGGAATTCATATGGAATGAAGATGATCAGTCTAACAGACCACAGAATACTTCGCATGTGCATAACTGACTTGGGATGATTCCAGAGGAGGTAAAAACATGCTTTCTCGAATTCACGGCGGCAACTAGCATCAAATGCACATGAATTAGAGGAAGTCACTTCTTTCATCCGAACATATACTTCACGAACGGGTCATGAAAATAATGCTTATAAAAATTCCCAATACTAACTGGATGTTCTGCACGAATCATGGAGAAGATAAAAATGTTGCTGATGGGTTCAACAACAATTCATCCAGGTTTCCATGTAAGTGGAATTCCATAATTATGTGAACAAGTGATAGCATTGGTCAGACCAAAAGATATAATGGTGTATGCTCGAGGAATCAACCACGAGTAAGACAACATTAAGAACATCGTTGGTTCTGATTTGATTTGAGGATAGCCCACACTCAAATCAAAGTTTTGGCAAGACAATAGGTCCAACAACTGGTCACGAGGATCAATCGATGAAGATATCATCTTTCTTCAACACACATACAAGATATCCCTTAAGAATGAACTGAGTCGGACAAGCTTTTACCTTCCAACTCTCCAAGTTGTTGTTCAGCTTAACCAACTAGCTCAGGGGTACCCAACACAAATTCTTGGAGAAGGGGTGGTTTATAAGAAACCAACTTGATTAAGAACTCAACATAGCGGTCAGGTGACGACCTGGTGATAATTCCGAGAAGATAATCAGAAAATCACGAACCACCGGTATGTTACTAAGCTCGAGAGCAATCTTGCTTTTCAGGGCAAGACGATATGAACAAATGAGCAAGGGATTGACACAATCCTTACTCATTGATCGGAGAGTGCACCGAAAATAAGGACTAGGTAGCACGATCAACCTTAGGGTTATGATTGAATAACCAACACGCTAAGAATGAGGTTATTGTCCATTTAACTACCAAGCAACAGAGTTGCTAGGAGTATAGGTTTCACACATGACGATTCACTTGTCGGCATTCCGGTTGCAACAACACGGGAGCCGAGAAATGAATAATGAGGGTGAGAAATATCACTGTATCAAGAGTTCATAGAAGGGTGTGCAATTCCCATGATAATCTTAATATAAAGATGGTAATACTGCAAGGTAGAGTTGAACAAAAGCTATATTAGCAATTTGATCTGCGGAGCACAACTACTTTGACCCAATCCTGGAAGTGGATGAGATACTGGAGTTTGTTTCTCCTAGTCATTCTGGAATAGAATGGCTTGACGGACCACAAGAGTAATAGGCATCGATAACGAATGCACACATACTCTTGACTATCAATTGATAGACGAAGGTCAGAAGACAACTAAAGAGGGCAACTCGAGGAACATATAACTTTCTGAGTTGTGGATGCATAGGTTAGTATGTCGAATCAAGTTCAACAGGTTTCTTCCGGATAACCCATGCAGAAAGGTAGAACTGGCAAAGTCACAATATAGAATGGGGAACCCATCAAGAGTACTCCTGTAGTGATCTTTTGATCCAACAAACATCTGCCGTAAGTGGTTCATAGTATTTGGAAGAAGGGAATACCACGGACCTCGAGGACTAATGCAAAGGTTACTAATTTACTAAAGGAACTAGCAACACTATAAACATGAAGTAAGTGGGGTGAATCTCAGGTTGAAAACCCAAGGAGTAGAATACCTACTACTAAGTGGCATCGTGAGATGCTTTCAGGAATAAAGGCCAGAATCATCACACTGGAACATAGATCATGGATAGATCACTAGATGATCCCCTAAAACACCTAGGGTCATAATATTAACTCCAACGTATATGTCGAGGCAATAAAGTACCTCAACTCACTGATTTGTGTGATTAATCTGACCAAAGGGACATCGGGAACGGGAAGAAGGGATTTGCAAATGCATCAGACTGTTTAGAAACCTGGGATGACTCGGACAGCATAACGACTGTAAATGCTCAAAAAGATTGGAGACATGCTACAAAAATGGTGGCATAACCACTCAGAGGCACAATATCAAGGTTTCGAGATCAATAGTTAACATACAGAGGTAGAAACTGAACTGAGGCTTAAATCCAACAATCTTATGGGTCTACTGATTAGTAACACGTGATCCTGATAGAAAGAAGAGAAAGCCTAGTTCCTTAACCCCGTAGGAAAGATAAGATGACTCAGATCAGAAGGGCATGAGGTAAAGAAGTAAAAAGAGCCTTACATTCCATCCCACAATCAATTCCCCTACATATAACTAAAGTATTTCTAGACTCAACTTCGACCAGTTTGGCTTGGTAATCCTACAGGCACTCAGGCTCTGATACCAAAGCTATCAGGACCCCGACTCAATACCACATCGATCTAGCATGTAACACCTCATATCACTTTGCGGCCTCACGCACGGTATTCCCATGGGTGTCGCCTTACCTTTGCCCGGGACCGTTTGCGCCTTTTGGCACACGTATATGATAGTGTCGCTAGCATCCATATGATAAGGAGCCCGGGCTGACATGGCTAGTCGTAAACCCAAAGTGGCACATACTTACAAAGGATGTGCATCCATGACCCAACATCGAACGTGGTCGGTCATCGCCGAAAGTGAATCCGGGCTGTAGCAACTGGCTAGCAGACTCGATAAACCGGGCTGTAGCAGCTAACAGACTCCGGTAGACACCGCGTGACATTTCCCCGAAGGGACAGACACATGAACGAAGAAGGACACATACCGGCCAGCCTAAGTGTTTCGGAGCAGTAGCAAGCTACCAAGGCTTAGTGGAAGCACCAGGAGACATTTCCCGGTAAGAGAGGCTACCAAGGATAAACAACTAGATAGTCAGATCCCACACATACCAAGCATTTCAATCACATACACACAATATGCTCGATATGTGCAAATACAACATGGCATCACAACATGACTCTACAACTCAAATATTTATTCATTAGGCTCCGAGGAGCGAGAAATTACAAACAAGGGTCTCATGACCCAACATTCAGAGCATACAACTCAAAGCACAAGCGGAAGCTTAACATGTCTGAGTACAGACATCTACAAATTTAAAAGGCTGAGAAGCCTGACTATCTACAAGATCCTGCCAAGGGCACAAGATCGTAGCTGAGATAACAAGCTAAACGTCAAAGTCCACGCAGATCTACTAGTGAGACTGAAGTCTCTCTGCAAAAACGTAAGTAGGAAAACGTGAGTACAAATGTACCCAGCAAGACTTACATCAGATCTAACTACATATGCATCATTATCAACAAGGGGTCGGTGGGGTTTAACTGCAGCAAGACAGCTTTGACTCGGTGGCTATCCTAAACTACGGCTGCGAGTAACTCTTTGAGGTGGCGCACACGAGTCCACATATTCACCAACCAGTACACCACTATGGATCCGCTCCCGTCTCCCTACGAGAACGCCATCCATAGCACTCACGCTTATCTTGCGCATTTTAAAGTATCCACTTTCACTTGTCTATGAACTGTTATAGGCAACCCAGAAGTCCTTTACCATGGACACGGCTATTCAATAGATGATGTTAACCCTGCTGGGTGTACTTCTTCATACATGTTTCCACCACTTAGCTGCCCCAAGACACGACATGTGCTCGGCAGACTTCAAGCGAAAGCCGACATGGGTGTAGACCACGACCTACCTAAACACTCAAGTCTCTAGTCCAGGTTTATCGCCTATTCAGGTTCCATCCGCAGGGAGTCCGGCCGAGGTTTCCACATACGGCCCCGAACGATGTGTACAGGGTTTCGTGACACCAAACGGGCGCCCGGTATACCCGGCCACGTGCCTACCGCAACACAGCCCACCCCTCCGGTTAGCGCTGCGCACGGCCTCGAGCATACTACAAACACCAGAAAGTACTTGCAACTCCTGGACAGAGGACAAGGGTGATTAAGAAGTCGAGCGGGGTCATATTTCAGGGCCCAATGCATGGTAGTAGCTGTTTCATGGATCACAAACACAGAACTCAGTTCCTGAGGACGGCTTCAATGAGACAACCCACCATGTACTCCTACATGGCCTCTCACCGCTACCTTTACCAAATCGTGTTCACACACTTAGCTCATACACAGTAGGACATGTTCACACACCTCTGATTCATCCCCGATGAATCAGACCTGACTCAACTCTAAGCAGTAGCAGGCATGACAAACAAACATGAATGAGTAGGCACAACAGGGCTCAAACAACTCCTACTCATGCTAGTGGGTTTCATCTATTTACTGTGGCAATGACAGGTCATGCAGAGGATAAAGGGGTTCAGCTACCGCAGCAAGTAACAAATGAATCGTTGTTGTCCTAATGCAGTAAAGAGAGCAGGAGCGAGAGAGTGGGATTGTATCGGATTGAACAAGGGGTTTTGCTTGCACAGCACTTCAAGATAGTATATTTCTTCATTGGTGTCATCGATCACATCGTCGGTACCGTCGCCTTACCGAGGGACAAACACCGACAAACAAAGAAGAAGCACAATCAATGCAATGCACAATATGATGCATGATCATGACATGGCAATATGCTGTGGTTTGAGCTAATGCAACTAGCAGTAGGTTAAATGAAGTTGGTTTGAACACTAGGTTCAAATTCAAACCCCATATGTGGATATTCAAATGCCATTTATATGATTTGTCCTAAACAGTACTCATAAGTTGTTCTAAAATGCATGAAACCAGTACAAATGGATAGATTGGATTTTTCTGATCATTTTTCATATATAAATTATTTCATTCTGAGTTACGGTTAAATTTCTATGAATTTTAGAAGTTTAGAGCATTTTCTGCAATTTCTGGATTATTTAAAATTAAGCTAAATCCAGAAATAGATTTACCGCGTCGGCATGACACCATCATGACTTCAGCAGGTCAACCGAGTTGACCAGGGTTAAACCTGACCAGTGGAGTCCGCGTGTCAGCGTCACAGCTAATTAACAGAGTTAATTAGTGCTAAGTTAAATGCTAACCTAAGTTAATTAGGGCGTGGGCCCACATGTCAGTGACTTAGCTGGTTAACTAAAAGTTAATTAGCACTAAACTATATTAGCAGGGCTCTGGGCCCACTTGTCCGGACCTAGAGGAGGTCAACTGGGTCAACCCGGGTCAAACTCGCCGGAGTTGACCCGGGGCTCGTCGCCGGCAGGGCCAGAGACGGCGAAGGGGCTCAGGATTCCTCCTCCGGCGACCAAATGGCCGGCGGAGGGCATCTGCAGGACGCGGGCACTCGTCCGCGTCGAGTGGTGGCAGCGGCTGGGCCTGGGTTGGCCGGAGTCGTCACCGGCGTCGACCTTGGCGGTCGCCGGAGCTCGGGTGAGCTCGGGGTCGACGCTATGGTGGGCAGGGTGGCTCGTGCGGGGCACCTACCTGCTCTACGCGGAGCGGAGAGGGAGCTGAGCACGACGGCCGGACCATTAGGTGGCCGGAGATACGTCGGCGGCGCGTGCGGGTGTCGTTGTACTAAAGTAGGGGTACCTTAGTACCCCGAACTTGTGCACGGGCAGTCGCAGCGTCCCCGCAGCAAGCCTCGCCGGGCGTCCGCCAAGACCCTCCGCAGCCATTCTGAAGGCAAGACCCCGACAAGAGGAGCTTGTCGGGAAGGCCTCTCTAGGCACAGACAAGGTCCCGACAAGAGGAGCTTGTCGGGAAGGCCACTCCAGGCACGCAGAAGACAAGGCCCCGGCAAGAGGAGCTTGCCGGGAAGGCTCGGGGTGCGACAAGTCTCCGAGCGCGACAAGGATTCGGCCGCGGCAAGGCGCTTGCCGCGGCATGCAGCTTCTCTCCGTCTCCGCTCCAGCTCAGCCAACGACGTGTCGCCATGGGACCGTTCCATGGGCGCGTGTCGAGCGACTGTGCAGCCAGTAGAGAGCAGCGATAAGCGGCGCTGTCAGACTCGCCATCGTGGCAAGCGGAGGCGCACCTGACGGTCTCTGTTACACTGTTTGGGCGACAACGACGGGCATTTATTGCTTTGTCCCCTGCCGCCGAAAGTTAGGTATTTTGCATCGCATACATCGCTCAAGTAGGTGTACCAACCCCTGTTTTTACATTTGTACCCCCGCCTATGTTGCCACCTGTCGGATACCCCTTGAGCATATAAAAGGAGGCCCGAGTGCAACATAGAAAGGGTTCGGTTCGGTTCGGTTCCGTTCAGTTCAGTTGGCCAGGTTCGTCTCGTTGGGTTCATTCTACCCACTCGAGACCAGATAGACTCACGCTAGGTTTTGTAGCTCTCGTTGCTCCCTAGCAAGAACACAATAGATCAAACAAGCAGCAGTAGGGAGTTTTATCTCCGGAGAGCTCCGGCTGGGTAAAACCGCCGTGTGCATCGCCTCAATCCGCTCTTTCAGGCGACCTCCGCCCCCTCCGAACCACAAGGCCTGCTCCGCCCGGCCCCATAGGTGTCCGTGGTACGGTCAGCCTCCCCGACATCCGGGCGCGCTGTAGAAGCGTCGAGGCCGTGTGAATCTGATCCGGAGTTCACACGCAGCGTCATCAACATCTTCCTCGACATGCCACCAAGAAGAAGGCTTCGCGGCAGCAGCCGTCGCGTTGCACTCCACCCTCACCACAGCGAACGGGTGGTGGGGCAGACGCTGGCGGAGGAACGGGCGCCGACGAAGGTGTTCGCGACGTTGCCAAGTCCAAGGACAAGGCACCGCAAACCTCAGCGTCCGCGCATCCCCCGCGCCCGTCTCAGGAGACACGGGACCAACAACTTCATGGCGTTCACAACGCCATACGTTCGTTGGATCGAGACCCTCAAGACCAGCATGCGCACCAACATGCTGGCACTAGTGAGATACGGTCGCCCGGACGGGGCGCTGCTCCTTCTAACGTAGTTAGAAGTCCGAGCGTGTCCCGCTCCTCGCACCGTTCTCCAATGCCGCCTACTACTCCAGCAGAAGCTCTGGCGAGAGCTCAACTGCTCCTCGACTACCCTCCAACGGCCGACAAGGTCGACGAGTGGAGGGCCACTATCCAGAGCCTCATCGGCTTTGCCAACGGCGACGCTCCGCGGCAACCAACGCCATCGTTGCCGCGGCGTGACGACAAGGCACGAGCCGGTGGCGACGAGACTGTCGGAGGTGCAACCACTGTGCACTCTCCGCCAAGAAGGCCAAGATCGCCGACTCATCGGATCCACCTCGACAGCGACTCCACTGCGTCGTCGGATCCGCGAGCTCGCCGCGATCAGCGCCAAGTTCTTCATGAGCGACAACAAGAGGACGCTCGAACTCGCATCGAGCGCCGAAGAGAAGCGCGACGTCGGTCCGGCAAGCGCTGGGCCTTCGCTGACATGCACGCGCCGGAGGGGCCAGCGACTTGCCAGATGCGGTAGGTTGCCCCGCGTTCACTCGTGAGCTGCGGCAAGTCCAAAGGCCCAGCCGTAAAACTTCAAACCAGACGTGCGGAGAAGTATGATGGCCGGACGCACCGTCGGAGTTCCTCAAAGCATCTACACCATCGCGGTGCAGGCTGCGGGGGACGGGACGACAAGATCTCGCCAACTACTTCCCGCCGTGCTCAAGCCCAACGCCGATCTTGGCTCATGCACTTGCCGGACAGCTCCATATCCTCCTGGCAGACTGTGCCATCAGTTTGTTGGCGCCTTCACAGGTGGCCACAAACCTCATGGCCAAGAGAGCGACCTTCACTTGCTCGCCTAGAAGGAAGGAGAGTCCTTGCGCAAGTTCATTCAGAGATTCAGCCGTGTGCACTACAACATCCCAGGCGTCCACCCCCGCGGTGATCAGCGCATTTCATCGTAATGTGCGGAACCGCAGGATGAGGGAGGAGATGGCGATGTGCAAAGTCAAGGACGTCAGTGAGCTGTACGCCTTGGCCGACAAGTGTGCGCGCGCCGAGGAAGGGAGGAGACTCCCAGGAGAGAATGCAGAAGCAGGATCTGACAGTGATGACACCGCCCCGGCAAAGAAGGGCCGGCAGCGAGGCAACATGAAGAAGAAGGCCAGAGAAGTGCTAGTTGTCGAGCAGTCCGGCAATGGAGGTGGCGACAAGAACGCCAAGGCTGGTGTCTCCAGCAAGGAGGTTGCCGCTGACACCAACCACCAGTCGGTGGCGGCCGCCGACAAGCAGGACGGCTCCGCAAGCAAGATCGCAAGATCCACCGCACCAAGGGCCACAATCTCCAGAGCTGCAAGAAGGTCGAGCAGCTCGTCGAACATCAGAGAGCTGAGTACGAGCGGCGAGACAAGGAGAAGGCCCAGGAAGGTGCTGGGGGAGCAAGCAAGAAACGTCCCGGCCGGAGAGGACGCCGCGGCAAAGTCAAGCAGCGACAAGGAGATCGACCTCCCCGCGGCCGCGACAAGGATGAAGTGGATGATGACGACGAAGATATGGAGGGTGACGATGCCAATGAGCAGGAGTTTCAGAAAGCCACAGAGGTTCTCTGCGTTGACGGAGGTGCTTCCCTGCATACCTCCCACCGCCAACTCAAGCAATGGATGCGGGAGGTCAATGCAGTGGAACCATCCGTAATCGCGCATAAGCCTCACGAAGTGGTCCAAGACGCCTATCATTTTTGATATTGAGGACCACCCCTGATCGCATAATCAAGCGGTCGGGTGCTTGCCGATGTTGGTCTCTCCAACCATCCGCAACCTCAAGGTCACAAAATGTTAGTTGACGGCGGGCCGGCTTGAATCTGATCTCCTCCGGTGCTCCGAAGTTTCAAATCCTGACAATGAAGCTCGAAGAGACCGGAACCTTCCAAGGAATCAATCCAGGAAGGAGCAAGCCGAAGGGGAAGATTGCGTTGCCGATCACATTTGGCAGCGAGCTGAAGTTCAGGACTGAGAGGGTTACATTTGACGTCGCCAATTTCCCATTGCCTTACAATGGGATACTTGGCTGTCCAGCACTCGCCAAGTTCATGGCGGCCTCTCACTACGCCTACAACCTACTCAAGATGCCGGGCCCGATAAGCGTCATCTCTGTCCATGGCGACAAGAAGGATGCCCTTATCTGTGCCGACAAGATCTTCCGGGATGCAGCAGCAAAGACAGATTGCCAGACACTTGCCGCTGAAGCTCCCGGGGGGAAGAAGACCAAGTCCAAGTCCGGCAAGGGCTCGATGCTCACTCCGCAAGCGCACCTCTTCGGAGTGCTGCGCTACCGTCGAGGACGCACCATCAAGCTCCACCGGCAAGTGCAAGAAGATGGTGGCTTCGCCGAAGACCAAGAAGGTGCCCGCCAAGGAGGACAGCGCTGGTGGTACCTTCACCATCAGTGCCTCTCTCGACCCCAAATAGGAAGGCGCGCTCGTTGCTTTCCTGCGGGCGAATGTTGACGTGTTTGCATGGCAACCGTCTGATATCCCCGTGTTCCCGTGAAAGTGATTGAGCACCGCCGCCGCTTGTCCTCATGCGCGCGCCCGTCAAGCAAAAAGTCGTGAAACAAGCAGTAGAGCGCCAAGAATTCATAGTCAAGAGATCAAGAAACTGGAAGCAGCAGGCCTTGTCAGAGGAGTACTCCATCCTACGTGGTTGGCCAATCCTGTAGTCGTGCGCAAAGCAAATGGGAAGTGGAGACTTTGTATCGACTTCAGGGATGTTAATAAAGCTTGTCCCAAAGATCCATTTCCCTTGCCGCGCATTGACCAGATTGTTGACTCCACGGCTGGATGTGATTTGCTTTCGTTTCTTGATGACTACTCAGGATACCATCAGTTCTTCATGGCTGAAGAAGATGAGGAGAAGACCGCATTCATCACACCATGTGGCACATACTGTTTCATACGGATGCCTTTCGGTTTGAAGAATGCTGGTTCAACATTTGCAAGGGTAGTCCATGACGCTTTTGAGCCGCAAATGCACGTAAATGTAGAAGCCTACATGGATGACATAGTGGTCAAAAGCAAGGACAAAGCAACTCTGGTTCAAGATATGGACGAGACCTTTGCAAATCTGCGCAAGATAAACATCAAGCTCAACCACGAGAAGTGAGGGTTTGGAGTCCCTTCCTAAGAAGCTTCTCGTGTTCTTCGTGTCTCGGCCGGGGATTGAAGCTAATCCCGACAAGATCAAGGCCATTGAGCAGATTGAAGCACCAAAACGCGTCAAGGATGTCACGAAGACTTGCCGGTTGCGTGCCGGCTCTCAGCAGGTGTATATCTAGGTCTGCTGAGCGCCCCCTGCCGTTATTCAAGATTTGGAAATAGGCAGGTCCAAGAAATGGACTCGAAGCGGAGGCTGCGCTGCAGGACTTGAAGAGATACCTGTCCTCCACTCCAACACTTGTCGCACCTAAGCCACAAGAGAAGTTGCTGCTATATATAGCGGCAACCAATCAAGTGGTTAGTCCTGCGTTAGTGGCGGAGAGGGAGGCGGATGACGAGCCAGCAACCGCGGCAAGCACATCCAGCGACAAGCTCTGGTCCCGACAAGGACGAATCCGCGCAGACACATGAACAGATACAGAAAAGGATGGTGCAGCGCCCAGTCTATTTTGTCAGCTCCCTCCTGCAAGGGGCTAGGTCAAGGTACTGGTGTGCAAAAATTGCTTTTCGGCCTCCTCATGGCCTCGAAAGCTGCGCCATTACTTCCAAGCACATGAGATCACAGCTTGTCACTCGCTTTCCCTGAAGAGGATACTGCAGAATCCGAGCGGCAGGCAGGATTGTCGAGTGCGCACTGGAGCTGTCAAGATTTGCTCTCAAGTATGAAACCACATCAACTATCCAAAGCAGAGAGTTGGCAGAAATAATATCAGAATGGACGCCAACGCCCGGATGAAGAGATTCCGAGACGAGCATTCCCGTCAAAGAAGCAAGCAAAGAGTGGCTGATGTACTTCGATGGTGCCTTGTCGCTGCAAGGCGCCGGTGCCGGCGTGCTGCTTATCGCACCCACCGGAGAGCACCTCAAGTACGTCGTCCAGATGCACTTTCCCAAGGAGCAAGCGACAAACAATACTGCAGAGTATGAAGGTTTGCTTGCCGGTCTCAGGATCGCAGCGGACCTTGGGATCAAGAAGCTTATTGTCAGGGGTGACTCGCAACTCGTCATCCACCAAGTCAACAAAGATTACGAGTCGCTGATGGAAGCCTACGTTGATGAAGTGAGGAAGCTAGAAGAGCACTTTGACGGTCTGCAAATGGAACACGTTCCAAGAGCTCAGAATGATATTGCTGATGGCCTGTCAAAGTGCGCCGCACTCAAGCTACCTGTGGAACCAGGGATCTTTGTGCTCAAGCTGACTCAACCAACCGTAACACCATCAACAGGGCAGAATAAGAAGAGGAAGTTGGCCTCTGGTGACTACTTTCCGACAGAGCTTCCCTGCCGTCGTTGCAAAGGTCCCCAAGATCAACACCAACAAGTCTTTGAGGAGCGATGCCGCTGGCAGACCCGAGGTTTGTTTCGTTGAAGCAGACGCTCCCGACAAGTCTTGCTCCGGCAAGCTTGTCGGGGAGCATCAAGCTCCGGCAGGGCCGCAGGTCCTCACCGTGGAAGCTGATGTTCCCGCAGCAGCAGATGTGCCTTTAGTCCTTGTTGTCGAGCCACAAGCTCCAGCATGGGCGCAGCAGATTGTCCATTTCCTTCAGACAGGAGAACTTCCCGAAGAGCAGGAAGAAGCGGAAAGAGTAGCCCGGCAGTCAAGTATGTACCAGTTTGTCGGCAGCATACTGCATGTAAGAAGACTCAACGGTGTGAAATTGAAGTGTATTCCCGGGGAAGATGGACGAAGCTGTTGGCGAGAGATACATGGAGGCATATGTGGTCACCACATTGGCGCCAAGAGCACTTGCCGGCAAAGCTTTCCGGCAAGGTTTCTTCTGCCGATAGCCCTCCGTGATGCAACTGCACAAGTAACCAAGTGTGAAGCGTACCAGTTCCATTCCAAACAGATACACCAGCCAGCTCAAGCTCTCCAGACGATCCCTTTATCACAGCCATTTTCGGTGCAGGGCTCGACATCCTCGGCCCCTTCCCCGAAGCTGTCGGGGCTTTGAGTACTTATACGCCGCCATCGACAAGTTCACAAAGTGGCGGAAGTGGAAGCAGTGAGGAAGGTGACAACACAACAGCGATCCAAGTTCTTCAGTCGATTGTTTGTCGCTTCGAATCCCTAACAGGATCATCACCGACAACGGCACACAATTCTGGTCGCACCTTCATGCAAGACGTCCAAGACCTTGGCGCCAAGGTCTGCTGCTTCCGCTGCTCACCCGAGAAGCAACGGTCAAGCGAAGAGGGCAAGCGCTGAAGTGCTGCGCGGACTCAAGACCAGAACTTTCGACGGGCTGCACAAGTGCGGAAGAAATCTGGATCGAGGAGCTGCCGGTGGTTCTTTGGTCGATCAGACGACGCCAAATCGAGCCATCGCCGAGCACCCTTTGCTCTAGTCTATGGAGCAGAGGCAGTTCTCCCCACGAAACTCGTATACGGATCGCCTCGAGTACTCGCTTATGATGAGCTTGAGCAAGAGCAGCTGCGACAAGATGACGCGCTGCTCCTCGAGGAGGATCGCCTTCAGGCTGTCTGCGAAAGCCGCTATCGGCAAGCCCTGCGCCGCTACCATAGCCGCAGAGTTAGTGCCAGAAGTCTCGAGGAAGGCGACCTTGTTCTTCGGCGCGCTCAGTCCGCCAAGAATTCAAACAAGTTGACGCCAAAGTGAGAAGGCCCTTATCGGGTGAAACGAGTCACTAGGCTTGGCGCTATCCGCCTTGAGACCGAAGATGGCATTCCAGTGAGCAACTCCTGGAACATTGAGCATCTTCGTAAGTTTTACCCATAAGGCGCGGTTGTCGGAACCCGTTCCGGCAACCACCTTTTGTACAAGTCTTGCCGCTGTTGCATGTAATCCTTCGTACAAAGCCGGGCGCAGACCCCGTGCATCAGTAAAACTCATGTGTTGCGCACAACTTGTCAAGTTCATGCTTTCATCATTTTATTGCATGCTTTGGCTAACACTTTGTACAGCAACCATACCCGGTAAGCAGAATCGAGCCGATAGGCTCCATAATGTTATTTCCTCTTCCTTTTCTTTTCTCAAAGGAAAGAAGGCTCCCTCGCGCACAAGTTAACCAGGGGGGAGGAGGAGACAATACTATGGACAATACTATGGACCAGGCACCGGTCCACCGCTCGAGGAAGTTTCACCTCATCGGGAAGCAAGAAACAGAAAAGCTAAGTTGCCAAAGTTTGAGCAATCAATTTTTAAATTTTCGTTATCTTCCTCGAACGATAGTACTTTGTATGGAAAACCTGTGCAGAGGAACCAAATCGTGACTGGTCGCGCCCTTACTTTGTTTCGAGTCCGCTCAACAACTTAAGTGAGCTGCGGCTAGTCCGCGACAAGGTTGCTTGTCGGTAGCGACCCCGCCAGCAGGCTGCTGAAGTTCCGCACTCGGCGCTCGCGGCAAGGGTGCCTGCACCGGCAAGTTTCCCTGAAAAGCGTAGGGCAATAACGTACAAAGGAAGGAATCAAGTAGAGGAAATAACATTGCATCGATCGATTCAGATCAGTAATAAATTTTTAAAGTTATCTTCCTTGAACGACCGCGCTTTGTATGAAAAACCCGTGCGCGGAGGAACCAAATCGTGACTGGTCGCGCCCTTACTTTGTTTCGAGTCCGCTCAATAACTTAAGTGAGCTGCGGCTAGTCCGCGACAAGGTTGCTTGTCGGTAGCGACCCCGCCAGCAGGCTGCTGAAGTTCCGCACTCGGCCATGCAAAGGGTGCCTGCACCGCAAGTTTCCTGAAAAGCATAGGGTAATAACATACAAAGCCAAGAGTCGAGTAAAGGAAGTAACGTAGCAGATGTTGCCCGTAATAAAGTTATGTTACAAAAATAACTTATCGCTGCATCGCTAAATCGTTCTCGAACTGAAATAACAGCGAAGAGGAGAAGAAGGGCGCTGGTACCCAAGCCCGGCAAGCCGGAGTTGCGGGGGCTGCGGCAAGCCGAGTTGCCGGGGCTGCGGCAAGCGGAGTTGCCGGAGCTGCGGAAAGCCGAGTTGCCGGGGCTGAGATATCGATAAGCCCTTCGTCCTTTTTCAAGCATCCCTTTTTCATTAAAAACATTCTACTCGGATACAATCCATGGGGAATGAAAAACATGAAAGAGAGGGTTACAAGCTTTAAATGCAGATAAGGCCCGAAGGCTTACAAATTAAAAAGATAAGATGCCCGTAATCCCTTTCCTGTCCCTCCTTTCAGGAGGTAGGTCAAGGAGGCGAGAAGGGCAAAAGAAACGCCTAGACGAGCTACGGGTGCCAGAAGGCACCAAGGGAACATCCCGGGAGCTCCCCGAGGGCTTGACAGAGATGGCAGCGCCGAAAGCGGGGCTCGAAGACGGGCGGCAGGACGCCTTGACGCTGTCGAGGGCACTACGCCTCGTACTCGACTGACGGCCTTGTCGCCATCCCTCTTCCCCTTCCGCAGCCTCCCTCGCCCGGTCGCCCAAGGAGACGACCCGGGAGTTCAGGAGCCGGGCGACGCGGATGATGGGGTCGCCAGACGCACGGCGGCACCCGACAACTAATCGGGCCCACCAACCTCGTCGTCATTGCCGCTCTCCTCCTCGTCACTCTCGCCGAGGGGGAATCTTCACCGTCGGAGGAGCTATCCACGCAGCACTTCGCCGAGTACCAAGATCCTCAAGACCTTGACGGAGAGCAGATCACCCTCCATTAACTTAAAATGGAGGGTAAACCCCTCCCTCAGGCTGTGGATGCGGGTGAACGTCTTCCACTCACGATCGAGATACATCACATTAGGGGCTGGGAATACAACACGGACTCGCATGCCGCTGATTCCACAGCCCCTCATGTGCAATCTCAGTGTCTCGGGCGGATCCGACTCCATCGCGCTTGCGAACGGATCTGCAAGCCGGAGGCGACGACGAGGCGCCAGCGCAGCTTTGACAAAGAACTTCGCAAGGGTCGCCCCTGTATGGACCGCCCGTGGCGAGGAACCGCCAGCGGAAGCGGAGACGGCGCGCCGCACTGGCCCGCCTCTTCCCGAGCGCCTCGACCTCGTCCACGACCTCGCCTCCCTCTTCCTCTTGGGGCTGGCTCTACCGCCCCGGGCATGGGGTTGGGAGGGGAGCGCTGTCTAGCGGCGACCCTCGCCGCCACCGATGAAGAACCAAGGTTCCTTTTCTCCATGGCGAATGAGAGAAAGGGGAGCAGAAACTGAGGAAAGAAGGAGATGGGAGAGTGCGGGCTTCTGCGCTCCCCCTCCGCTCTGTTTAAGGAAGCGAGGTGGGGGCTCGACCGCCCTTTCGACAAATCAGGGCATAGGAAGAGCAGGGAATCGGGGCCGACCTGCTGCCTCTGCTCGTAACGGCCCAGTTTCCCACTTCCACCGTCCGTGACCCCAAGAGCATGGGAACCACGTGGCGGGGATGCAGAACTGAGGCGACGGGTGGAGCGATCCCGCATGCCGCCCACTTCCCCCACGACGCCGCAATTGACCCGTGTCGTTACGGGGGGGGCGGCGGATACGGAGTGGGTTTGGTTTGGACCCAGGCGCTGCGTGCCCGTGCCTGTTTTGGGCCTGGGCCAACAGCGCTTCGGCACCGCAGTATGGCCCAGGACCGGGGCTCTGTCGGTGTACTAAAGTAGGGGTACCCTGAACTTGTGCACGGGCAGTCGCAGCGTCCCCGCGGCAAGCCTCGCCGGGCGTCCGCCAAGACCCTCCGCAGCCATTCTGAAGGCAAGACCCCGACAAGAGGAGCTTGTCGGGAAGGCCTCTCTAGGCACAGACAAGGCCCCGACAAGAGGATCTTGTCGGGAAGGACACTCCAGGCACGCAGAAGACAAGGCCCCGGCAAGAGGAGCTTGCCGGGAAGGCTCGGGGCGCGACAAGTCTCCGAGCGCGACAAGGATTCGGCCGCGGCAAGGCACTTGCCGCGGCATGCAACTTCTCTCCGTCTCCGCTCCAGCTCACCCAGCGACGTGTCGCCATGGGACCGTTCCATGGGCGCCTGAAAGGCGGCTGTGCAGCCAGCGGAGAGCAGCGATAAGCGGCGCTGACAGACTCGCCATCGTGGCAAGCGGAGGCGCACCTGACGGTCTCTGCTACACTGTTTGGGCGACAACGACGGGCATTTATTGCTTTTGTCCCCTGCCGTCAGAGTTACGTATTTTGCACTGTACACTGTTCAAGTAGGTGTACCAACCCCTGTTTTTACATTTGTACCGCCGCCTATGTTGCCACCTGTCGGATACCCCTTGAGCATATCAAAGGCGGCCCGAGTGCAACGTAGAAAGGGTTCGGTTCGGTTCGGTTCCGTTCAGTTCAGTTGGCCAGGTTCGTCTCAAGGTTCATTCTACCCACTCGAGACCAGATAGACTCACGCTAGGTTTTGTAGCTCTCGTTGCTCCCTAGCAAGAACACAATAGATCAAACAAGCAGCAGTAGGAGTTTTATCTCTCCGGAGAGCTCCGAAGCTGGGTAAAACCGCTCGTGTGCATCGCCTCGATCCGCTCTTCGTGCGACCCCCGCCCCCCTCCGAACCACAAGGGGCCTACTCCGTCGGCCCCATAGGTGTCCGTGGGTACGATCAGCCTCCCCGACAGCGGGTGAGCAAGGTGCGGTGGCTACGGTGCACGAGAGCGAGAACGGTGAGGGGGAAGAGGATCAGTGGCTCACGGCGAGCTCGGGGAAGAACCGGAGCGGTCGGGGCGGCGGAGGCGATCTCGTCGTCGGGAGTTTGGGGACGAGCTCGGTGAGGACGTTCGAGGGCTTCCGGTGAGGCGTGGCTCGGTGAGGGGGTGGAGGACGAAGTGGCGGAGCTTCTGGGCGCGTCGGCGAGGCCTGGGGTGGCCGGTGGCCATGGCTACGGCGAGCGGCGGCTGCGGCTGCGCTCGGGTGGGTGCGCGAAAGAGAAACATAGGAGAGGGGAGGAGCGAGGGAGAGTGCGAGGGGGTTCCAGGGGCATGCGTGGCTGCGTTGGAGATGTCCAGGCGTCGAGGACGTAGGCAAGCGGGGTGGAGGTGGCAGCACGGCGGTGCGCGCGCGTCGGCACGCGCCCGTCCTCCTGGCAGGGAGGAAGACGACAGGGGAGGGGCCAGGTGGGCTGGGCCGCACAGGTGGGCTGCCAGCTGGGCCGGCCAGGTAAGTGGCCCAGGTAGGCGTTCTCTCTCTCTCTTTTCTAAATTGTTTTCTGTTTTCTATTTTTCTGTAACTTCTGGGCTTTATTTAAAATACCAAAACGTTTTCAAAAATCCTGAAAATAATTGTGGGCTCTTTTTGGAATATTCCCAACAGCCCTCACTTAAGTTCAGAATTAATTGAGCATTTAAAATATTATATAGCATTTAAATGCCCAATTGCAAATAGCATATGATTTAATCCAGAGCCCAAATATGACATGGAAAAAGGTGCAACACCTCTGGTTAATGTTTCCAGCATTTTCCAGAAATGATGAACATTTTTGAAAGCCATTTGGATTCATCGAGAATATTTTAGTTGAACCTAGTGGATTCCTTTGATGCTAGGGTTTAGGCAATCCCCATTTCAGGTTTAACTGAAATTTAAACATGATGCAACACCAGATGCTAGCACTAGGCATTAATAGAACTAGGGATGTGACATCATGATTTTGTGTTGTTTTGCCAAGCATTTATTTTTCAAAATCACAAACATTTTATGATTTCTTAAAGATTTTTTCAAAATTCAATTTTTCAGAAATTTGAAAGAAAAATAAAGAACAGGGGTCATCCCACCACGTATATGGGCCGCCCCAAAAGGGCATGTGCGGTGGCGGGGTTGCACGTTTCCCCGTTTTCTGGCTCGCAGTCCTTTGTGATGTGGGCACTTGGATCACAATAGATTTATTGATGAGTTTGAGTTGATAAAGAAACCAACGATTCAAGGGCGGAAACACCAAATTACTGCTAGCAAATACTCTTATATGGATACCACCTGGAACATATAAAGTCAATATTGATGGAGCAGTCTCAAGAGATGGCACTAAAGGATCTTTCAGTGTAGTAGCTCAAAATTCTCAAGGGGGTTACATTGGCCCGTCAGCTGTGATGATCGAAGGCCTCTCAGATCCTGAGATTCTTGAGACTATGGCCTGCCGCCAGAGTTTAACTTTTGCGGTTGACCTTAATATATCAATGTTGAAGGCTTCTCGGGTGAAGGTAACAACTTATTGCAAAGGTTTGGTCAATGATCATTCAAGAGATAAAATATCGAGCACTTGCTTTTAACTATTGCTCTTCTTTCTCTTTTACAAGGGAGTCATGTTTGGTTATCGAAAAAGGCTTTCGCCCTGCTTTATATATAAAGCAACCACGATCAACAACCCGGTACGGATGCAGACCATCACAACACACGCACACACCCAAGGCAAGATACATAGGTGTTGAGCGCAGCAACACCATCCCTAGCACTACAAGAGCAACCGGAATACTGAACCGTGAACATGGCACGGCGAAGAGATGAAGCCGCATATGACGAACCGTGGGCCTCAAAACGGTGCCTTCAGAAAGGTTACGACACCGGAGCACCGCCACCGCCTGATCCAAGGATCAATGTTTCCCCAAGAGCAACACGACGGGTAAAGAGAGCCGCGACGACGCCTTCAAGAAGGGAACGAGCTTCGCCGTCGCCGGTCCGCCACCGAACGCCACACCCCGGCTACCATCCTGTACACACGGCCATGGACACCGGGCAAAACCCAAGCCACAGGCTCTGCCCAAAAGCACCGCGCTACCACGACTAAGGTCGCCGCCCCGGCATCCAGGACCCTGACACCGCCACACCCGAGACACGCCGCTACCCCAACCAAAGAGGTAAGAGAAAGGAGGCGCCTTTCGAACCCCTAGACGCCCCCAGCGCCGAGACCCAATAGGCCGTCCAAAACTGGCCTCCATCGACCAGTCCTGCCGTACCGGTCGCGAGACGAGTTCGGTCCTGCTGCACCGGGCGCGAGATGAATTCGATCCTGCTGCACCGGGCACGAGACGAGCTCGGTCTTGCTACTCCGAACGTGAGACGAGAGATGAACCACAACTGGGAGAGGCCTAGCTCTCCGGCACACGTAGCAAGCACACGAAGAGAGTGTGAAGCGAGGGTCGATACGGTCCGCCCGTAGACGAGCCGACGACGGAGTAGAAGCCGACCGCCACCACGGATAGAGCCACCGAGCCACCGGGAGGCCACCGCCCATGTCGGGCCGCTGCCCAACCCGCGCTGCCATGAGATCAGATCTGGCCGAGCCACCGTGTAGCCACCGCGCCACCGGGAGACCACCTCCCATGTCGGGCCGCTGCCCAACCCGCGCCGCCATGAGATCAGATCTGGCCGAGTCGCCGCAGCCGCCGTCCCCGACCACCGGCGCGCACCACCACCACCCACCTCCACCAGCCAGGACATGGCAGAGGTGGCCGCCTGAGATCTTGCCGCCGCCACCCGCCAGCGCCCCGCGTCGCCAGCCAGGCAGCTTCCCGTCCCCAGCCCGATCCAGATCAGAGACGAGGAGAACCACCACCACCTACCAGCCCCGCCACCAGAGATCCGCCCGGCACACGGCCCAGGCTCAGCCGCCGCCGAAACTGCGTGGGAGAGCCGCCGCGCTGCAGCGCTCTGAGCCTGCGCCGCATCCCGCCGTGGGCCATGGCCGCCCTGTCCCGTGCCAGAGCCACCGCGTGAGGAGCCAAGAGAGCCCCGCCGCCTCCAGCGCTGGCCAGGGCTTGCCCGGTTGCGCCCTGTGGCGGCGGCGAGGAATGGGGGCGGGGAGGAGAGACTTCTAGCAGTGGCGGCGCAGACGCCCTCCCCGTTGCACGCGGGGCTACACGGGAGGGGAGACGCTCTATTTTGGATCTGAGCTCCTCTTTGCGAGGGTCGGCTTAGTGTTTTCCGTCATGTTTGTTTTTTTAAACCCATATATGACCCTAAGGCTGGCCATAGTGGGAGTAACATAAGTAGTATCATGCACTTGAGACTCGTAAACATGCTTATGTGGCAATCAATTAAATAATAGTAACATAGGTAGATACCGTAACATAATAAATGTGATACTACTATGTGTCATGCATATCAATAAATGAGACCATCTATGATACTATGCACTATAGAGGTAGTAACATAGTCTAGTAACATCTGCATGTTACTCGTCTAAGTTACTCCCCACTATGACCAGCCTAACCATCCACTAAGCGTTTGTGTGTCCTATGATGGCCTCGCCGCCGAAGTCGTAGCCATCAGTGCTGCTCAGCTCTTCAGGATTGGCACACCTCTCGCAATATTTTGAACTGACATTTAAAAATAAAATTGTCGCTAAGATAAAACATTCTACTCGGTCAGATAGATATGGAGTACAGAGGTGCCGGTGCAAATCAGATCTTTCACATTCTGGGCATAGGCATGCTTGTCGCGCATTGTCAGCAAAGCCGCCTCGCCGTTCACTGAGTCCGAGTTAGGTAGGGTACGGAAGAAGCCGAGGCAGGAACACATGTCTGCAGCAGTACAACAGCAACAATTTGATGCTCTATTCAGTGAAAACAACCCAGCCGATAGGGTCGTGTGGAATAAAGGACTAGTACGAGTTTCAGTATCGATTACCAAACATCGGGCTCCAAGCTAGGTTGATTGAAAAACAGAATGAAGCCCACGCGGGTCAATAGCTCCTGTGCGACATCTTTGAGGTGCAATGGAAGGAGTGCGACGTAGTTGACAAAAATAGCTCTAGTGCTACATTTTAGAAGCCCAAATAGCCAAGGCCCACTCGGGCAATTAAACTGGTCGTCAACGGGACTGAGGTTATGTTTAAGACATGTGGGTCTCACTTGGCAGTGCATCTAGTTACGGGCCCCACTTGGCAGTGCATCAGGTGAAACGTGTCCCCGTGCCTGTCTGAACGTGTACCCCTGTCTGAATCCCACCTCCTCTTCGTTCTTGGCAGTGAGCCGGCGACGGCGGTGAAGATTTTGTTCTCGGTGATAGCAGCGCGGAGCTTTCGTTCTCGGCGACGGCGGCGGCTGTGTTGAGTGAATCCGGAACCATGTCCCGTCCCCCCTCCCCCGCGTTCCTCTCCGTGTCGAGCTAGATCTCATAGCATCGCCTCTGTTTCCCTCTGTTTTTGGTGTTTTTGGTCGATTTGATCCAGATTTGGGTGGGTAGGAGGGGGGCTGACCGCGATGGATCTGTCAGAGACAACAACATCGACTAGGTAATCCCTTCATGTGCATTGATTTGTGCCTTGTCTGCTTCCGATATCTCACCTCATGCTGCCCCACCATTGAGAAACAGGGGAGATGGTGCTCGGACGTTCGAATTTACTGTTGAATTCCTTCCTTCTAAGGCGAAGCTAGGTGATGGTATCATGCGTGACATAGAGAGAGATACAATTGTGAAGTGGGAGATTGATTTTGCAGATATTGATCCACAAGAACTATAGAGCATGGAAGAGAAGGCCGTGAAGAATGTGCTGGAAAAAATTGGAGAAAGCATTTTTTGGGGTCTAGAGCAAGGGGTAGCATTGTTAAGGTTTGATAATTAGAAAGGAGAGTATGTGAGAATTGATGATGGTGAAGAGATGGTTGATGAATTTGATTGACAAGATGGCTGGACAACCAAATAGACTATATTTCATGCAGAGCTTATTGATCTGAAATCAGATTCTAAGGTTGGATATGTGCCCTTAAAGTTAGCTTCACAACTGGTAGATGATGATTGGTCTTCAGAGAGGCAGATAATGCCCATTTGTACAGGTGAAGTGACAGTATTACCTGAGGGGGGTGATGCAGAAGAGGGCGCTGATGGTGTTGCAAGGGTTGTTTCTGTTGATTGGGATTCAGTACAATTAAATGATCCAACTGATTTAGTCATTGCACTAATGGATGACACTAAGATGGCCATATTTTTTGGCATTCCAGTAGCTGATGAAGATAAGGAGGAGAAGGATGGTGAATCTAGTATGCCTACTGATAATGATGCTAACAGAGATAGAACTGAAGATGTGGATGGACAGCTGATGGAAGATGCTGCAGATGATGTAGATGATGCACATGATGATGAGTTGGTAAATGTGTATAACAAGGAAAACCTTGTTATTGCAGTGGGGAAGTTGTTCCCAAACATGGATGAGTTTAGGATGTGTTTCAAAACTTATGCAGTCAAACATGAGTTTGATGCCAAGACTAAGTGGACTGATAGAAAGAAGTTTTATGCAAGATGTAGAGGTTTTGATGGAAGTGTCAAGCCTTGCAAGTGGTATATATCTGCTAGACGCCAACCTGATGGAAGCACCATTAGAGTGAACCAAATCCCACACCAACATATTTGTGTTACAAGTTCACACAGAGTATCAACCATGACATCACATCTTTGGATTGCAGAAAAGATCATTCCTATTTTAGCCAAGAAACCAAACACTTCTGCAAAGAAACTTAAAGTAGACTTGGAAAAGCAATACCCCATTAAGGTGAAGTATAATATGGTGTGGAAGGCAAAACAAAGGGCAATGAAACAATCATATGGTGACTAGGCAAATACTTTTAGGATGCTTTATAATTTCAAACCAGAGGTGGAGAAGAGGTCACCTGGCAGTGTCCTGGAGATAGATACTGAGGTAACAGAGGATGGAAGAGTCCTTTTCTCTATGTTTTTTTTATGGCTTTAAAGCCTTGCATTGATGGCTTCAAGGCAGGGTGTCATCCATATTTGAGCATAGACTCATCATTTTTGACTGGCAAGTGGAATGGTCAATTGGCAGCTTGCAATACTTTGGATGGACACAACTTGATGTTCCCTATTGCTATTGGCTTATTTCAGTAAGAGACAGAGGTCTCGTGGACATGGTTCATGATGCAGTTGAAAAGATGCATAGCACCAGTGTCACCTTTGGCAGTCCACACAGATGCATGCAAAGGGCTAGAAAACGAAGTGAAGAATGTTTTCCCCCATTCTGAGCAGAGGGAGTGCTTCGGCCATATGTGCATGAATTTGATCAAAAAATTCAGAGGCGAAGAATTTGGTCGCATGTGGCCTGCAGCAAGATCTTACACTAAACAGACACATTCATATCATCTTGGTAAGATAATGACAACATGCCCTGAGTTTTGTCCATGGGTGAACACCTACCATTCTAGTATGCCTCTACTAGGTTAGCTAGTTAATCAAAGATGGTTAAATTTCCTAGCCATGGACATGTGTTGTCATTTGATGAACAGGATCACATCATTAGGAGAGTGACGTGATGGACAAGACTCATCCATTATTGCTACTGCTTTCTTCGTGTCAAATATATATTCCTCCGACTTGAGATTATGCAACTCCCGGACACCGGAAGATACCTTGTGTGCTATCAAATGTCACAATGTAACTGGGTGATTATAAAGATGCTCTACAAGTATCTCCGAAGGTGTTTGTTGGGTTGGCATAGATCGAGATTAGGATTTGTCACCCGAGTATCGGAGAGGTATCTCTGGGCCCTCTCGGTAATGAACTATTGGGAAACATAGCAATAATTCAAATTTTCTACGCATCACCAAGATCAATCTAGGAGATTCTAGCAACAAGAGAGAGAGAGAGAGAGAGAGGATGATCATCTTCATACCTTTGAAGATCACTAAGCGGAAGCGTTACTAGAACGCGGATGAGGGAGTCGTACTCGCGGCGATTCAAATCACGGAAGATCCGATCTACGTCGAACGGGCGCCTCCGCGTTTAACACACATACAGCCCGGGGACGTCTCCTCTTTCTTGATCCAGCAAGGGGAGAGGAGGAGTTGAGGGAGAGCTCCGGCAGCATGACGGCGTGGTGGTGGAGCTTGCAATTCTTCGGCAGGGCTTCGCCAAGCACTACTATGGAGGAGGATGTGTTGCGAAGGGAGAGGGCTGCGCCAGGGGAAAGGTATGGCAGCCCTCCCAAAACCCCACTATATATAGGGGAAGGGGAGAGGGGGTCGGCCCCCTTAGATCGTATCTAAGGGGGGGGGAGGGGGTGGGGGGGGGCAAGGGTGGGAGCTTGCCCCCCCAAGTTGGTTGGAGGCGCCCCCACTCCCTATGGTTTTCAACCCTAGGCGCCTTGGGCCCTTGGGGGGGCGCACCAGCCCACTAGGGGCTGGTTATTCCCACCCTTTGTTCAGCCCACTAAGTCCCCCGGAGCAGGTGGCCCCACCCGGTGGACCCCCGGACACCTTTCGGTGGTCCCGGTACAATACCGATAACCCCGAAATTATTCTAGTGACCGAAACTGGACTTCCCATATATAAATCTTTACCTCCGGACCACTCCGGAACTCCTCGTGACATCCGGGATCTCATCCGGGACTTCGAACAACATTCGATAACTGCATACTAGTTCCCATAACAACTCTAGCGTCACCGAACCTTAAGTGTGTAGACCCTACGGGTTCGGGAATCATGCAGACATGACCGAGGCAGCTCTCTGGCCAATAACCAACAGCGGGATCTGGATACACATGTTGGCTCCCACATGTTCCACGATGATCTCATCAGATGAACCACGATGTCGGGGATTCAATCAATCCCGTATACAATTCCATTTGTCAATCGGTATGTTACTTGCCCGAGATCCGATCGTCGGTATCCCAATACCTCGTTCAATCTCGTTACCGGCAAGTGACTTTACTCGTTCCGTAATACATGATCCCGTGACTAACTGCTTAGTCACATTGAGCTCATTATGATGTTGTATTACCGAGTGGGCCCAGAGATACCTCTCCGCCATACGGAGTGACATATCCCAGTCTCGATTCGTGCCAGCCCAACAGACACTTTCGGAGATACCTGTAGTGTACCTTTATAGCCACCCAGTTATGTTGTGACATTTGGTACACCCAAAGCATTCCTACGGCATCCGGGAGTTGCACAGTCTCATGGTCTAAGGAAATGATACTTGACATTAGGAAAGTGCTACGTCTTGAGCTTGCGTTGGTTTTCCTCGAAGAAGAGAGGGTGATGCATCAATTGTAGCGTAAGTATTTCCCTTAGTTTTTGAGAACCAAGGTATCAATCCAGTAGGAGGCTCCTCAAAAGTCCCATGCACCTACACAAACAAACTGAGAACTCGCAACCAACGCGATTAAGGGGTTGTCAATCCCTTCACGGCCACTTGCAAAAGTGAGATCTAATAAAGATAGTAAGACAAGATAAATATATTTTTGGTATTTTATAATATAGAAACAAAAAGTAAAGATGCAAATAAAAGTAGATTGGAAGCAAATATGCTAAGAGCTAGACCCGGGGGCCATAGGTTTCACTTGAGGCTTCTCTCAAGATAGCATAAGTATTATGGTGGGTGAACAAATTACTGTCGAGCAATTGATAGAAAAGAAAATAATTATGAGATTATCTAGGCATGGTCATGTATATAGGCATCACGTCCATAACAAGTAGACCGACTCCTGCCTGCATCTACTACTATTACTCCACACATCGACCGACTCCTGCCTGCATCTAGAGTATTAAGTTCACAAAGAACAGAGTAACGCATTAAGCAAGATGACATGATGTAGAGGAATAAACTCAAGCAATATGATATAAACCCCATCTTGTTATCCTCGATGGCAACAATACAATACGTGCCTTGCAACCCTTTCTCACATCCTTTGGGTAAGGACACCGCAAGATTGAACCCAAAGCTAAGCACTTCTCCCATGGCAATAAAGATCAATCTAGTAGGCCAAACCAAACTGATAATTCAAGAGACTTGCAAAGATAACTCAATCATACATAAAAGAATTCAGAGAAGATTCAAATATTATTCATAGATAAACTTGATCATAAACCCACAATTCATCGGATCTCGACAAACACACCGCAAAAAGAGTTTACATCAAATAGATCTCCACAAGAGAGGGGGAGAACATTGTATTGAGATCCAAAAAGAGAAAAGAAGCCATCTAGCTAAGAATTATGGACCCGTAGGTCTGTGGTAAACTACTCACAACTCATCGGAGAGGCAAGGATGTTGATGTAGAAGCCCTCCGTGGTCGATTCGCCCTCCGGCAGAGTGTCGGCGATGGCTCCAAGATGAGATCTCGCGGATACAGAAGGTTACGGTGGTAGAAATTGTGTTTCGTTTGGCTCCTGGATGTTTTCGGGGTATGTAGGCTTATATAGGAGGAAGAAGTATGTCGGTGGACGCCCGAGGGGCCCACGAGACAGGGGGCGCCCTCCTATCTCTTGGGAGCCTCGGCTGCTTCTTGACTTGCACTCCAAGTCCTCTAGATCACGTTCGTTCCAAAAATCACGCTCCCTAAGGTTTCATTTCGTTTGGACTCCGTTTGATATTCCTTTTCTTCGAAATACTGAAATAGGCAAAAAAACAGCAATACGGGCTGGGCCTACGGTTAGTAGGTTAGTCCTAAAAATTATATAAATGTGTAAAATAAAGCCCATAAACATCCAAAAGGGGTAATATAATAGCATGGAACAATCAAAAATTATAGATACGTTGGAGACGTATCAAGCATCCCTAAGCTTAATTCCTGCTCGTCCTCGAGTAGGTAAATGATAAAAAGAGAATTTTTGATGTGGAATGCTATCTAGCATAATTCTCAATGTAATTTTCTTTAATGTGGCATGAATGTTCATATCCAAATGATTCAAAATAAAAGTTCATATTGATAAAAGAAATAGTAACACTTCAAGCATACTAATCAAAGTAATCATGTCTTCTCAAAATAACATGGCAAAAGAAAGTTCATCCCTACAAAATCATATAGTTAGGCTATGCTTCATTTTCGTCACACAAAGATGTTCCCAACTTCTATACCCCGATGAAAAGCCAAGCAATTGTTTCATACTTAAATAATCTCAAACTTTTTCAACCTTCACGCAATACATGAGTGTGAGCCATGGATATAGCACTATGGGTGGAATAGAATATGATGATGGGGATTGTGTGGAGAAGACAAAAAAAGAAAAAGTCTCACATTGATGAGGATAATCAACGGGCTATGGAGATGCCCATCAATTGATGTCAACATGAGGAGTAGGGATTGCCATGCAACGGATGCACTAGAGCTATAAATGAATTCTCAACAAAAGAAAACTAGTGGGTGTGCATCCAACTTGCTTGCTCACGAAGACCTAGGGCATTTGAGGAAGCCTATCGTAGGAATATACAAGCCAAGTTCCATAGTGAAAAATTCCCACTAGTATGAAAAAGACAACTTATGAGACTCACTATAAGAAAAACATGGTGCTACTTTGAAGCACAATATATGAGACTCACTACATGAAGAACAAGGTGCTACTTTGAAGCACAAGTGTGGAAAAAGAGACAGTAGCATTGCCCTTTTTATTTCTTTTCTTTTCTTTTTTTCTTTTTTTGGGCCTTTCTCTTTTTTTTTGCCTTTCTTCTTTTTTTTTCTTTTTTTTCTTTGGGAAATGCTCTAAAAATGATGATCATCACACTTCTATTGATTACAACAATGAATTACAACTCGAAACTAGAACAAGATATGACTCTATGTGAATGCCTCCGGCGGTGTACCGGGATGGTGCAATGTATCAAGAGTGACATGTATGAAAAATAATGCAAGGTGGCTTTGCCACAAATACGATGTCAACTACATGATCATGCAATGGCAATATGACATAAGTAATGTATGTCATGATGGTAAACAGAACTGTGGAAAGTTGCATGGCAATATATCTCGGAATGGCTATGGAAATGCCATAATAGGTAGGTATGGTGGCTGTTTTGAGGAAGATATAAGGAGATTTATGTGTGATAGAGCGTATCGTATCACGGGGTTTGGATGCACCTGCGAAGTTTGCACCAACTCTCAAGGTGATAACGGGCAATGCACGGTACCGAATAGGCTAGCAATGGCGGAAAGGTAAAAGTGCGTATAATCCATGGACTCAACATTAGTCAAAAGAACTCATATACTTATTGCAAAAATTTAGAAGTCATCAAAAATAAAGTACTACGCGCATGCTCCTAGGGGGATAGATTGGTAGGAAAAGACCATTGCTCATCCCCAACCGCCACTCATAAGGATGCACAAGCCAGGTACACTTCATGTTTCAAGTTTGTTACATAACTATAACCATACGTACATGCTACGGGACTTGCTAACTTCAACACAAGCATTCTTTAGATTCATAATCACCCAACTAGCATGACTTTAATATCAACACCTCCATATCTCAAAACAATTATCAAGTATCAAATTGATCATAGCATCCAATTCACTTCCTATGATAGTTTTTATTATACCTAACTTGGATGCTCACCATTCTAGGACCAAATTATAACCATAGCAAATACCATGCTGTTATAAAAGACTCTCAAAATAATATAAGTGAAGCATGAGAGACTAGCAATTTCTATTAAATCAAGTCACCACCATGCTCTAAAAGATATAAGTGAAGCACTAGAGCAAAAACTATCAAGCTCAAAAGATATAAGTGAAGCACATAGAGTATTCTAGCAAATTCTAATCAAATAGGCTTCTCCAAAAAGGTGTGTACAGCAAGGATGATTGTGGTAAACTAAAAAGCAAAGACTAATATAATACACGACGCTCCAAGCAAAACACATAACATGTGGCGAATAAAAATATAGCTCCAAGTAAAGTTACCAATGAACGGAGACGAAAGAGGGGATGCCTTCCCGGGGCATCCCCAAGCTTAAGCTTTTGGCTATCCTTGAATACCTTGGGGTGCCTTGGGCATCCCCAAGCTTAGGCTCTTGCCACCCTTTATTTCATAGTCCATAAAAGCTTTACCCAAAACATGAAAACTTCACAACACAAAACTCAACAGGAAATCTTATAAGCTCCATTAGTGAAAGAAAACAAAACCACCACATAAGGTACTTTAATGAACTCATTATTTATTTATTTTGGTGTTAATCCTACTGTATTCCAACTTCTCTATGGTTTATAAACTATTTTACTAGCCATAGATGCATCAAAATAAGCAAACAACACACGAAAAACAGAATCTGTCAAAAACAGAACAGTCTGTAGCAATCTGTAACTAACGCAAACTTGTGGAACTCTAAAAATCCTACGAAAATAGGAAGTACTGTACAATTTGTTTATTGATCAACAGAAAAAATAATAAATGCAAAAGCACGTTTCTGTGATTTATTGAATTTTTTCTCTTGAGTGCAAAGTTTCTGTTTTTCAGCAGAATCAAATCAACTATCATCATAGTTTATCCTATAGGTTCTACTTGGCACAAACACTAATTAAAAGATAAAAACACATCTAAACAGAAAGTAGATGCAAATTTTTTATTAAATAGGAACAAAACCAAAAAACACAAAGAAAATTGGGTTGCCTCCCAACTAGCGTTATCGTTTAACGCCCCTAGCTAGGCATTGAGATTTCAATGATGCTCACATGAAAGACAAGAATTGAAGCACAAAGACAGCATCATAAAACATGTGACAAACACACTTAAGTCTAACATACTTCCTATGCATAGGCATCTTGTAAGCAAACAAATTATCAAGGCAAGCAAAAGTTAGCATATGCAAGGAAAAACAAAGAGATGAAAGCAATCTCAACATGAAGAGAGGTAATCTAGTAACATGAAAATTTCTACAACCATATTTTCCTCTCTCATAATAATTACATGTAGGATCATAAGCAAATTCAACAAAATAGCTATCACATAAAATATTTTCAACACGATCCACATTCATGCGAAGTTGACATTCTTCCAAAATAGTGGGATTAACTAAAGTCATGACCTTTCCGAACCCACTTTTATCAAAGATATCATAAGATTGAACATACTCCAAATACGTGGGATCTAAAGTTGACACTCTTCCAAACCCACTTTCAATATTATTGCAAACACTATTATCAATATCATATTCATCATGGTGCTTAAATAAAATTTCAAGGTTATAAGAAGAATCACCCCAATCATGATCATTGAAACAAGTAGTAGACATAGCAAAACTAGCATCCCCAAGCTTAGGTTTTGCATATTATTAGCACAATTCACAACAAGAGAATTTATAGGAAAATCACATCATTCATGCTTTTTATTCAAGGAGTTATCGTGAATCTCTTCATAAATTTCTTCATCATAATTATCAGATTCACAAATTTTGAGCAAAGTTTCATAAAGATAATCTTGTGCACAAAACTCACTAGTAATCGGTTCATCATAATTGGATCTCTTAAAAATATTAGCAAGCGGATGAGGATCCATAGATCTTAAGTTCTCTGTTTAGCAATAAATAAGCATCTATTCCGAGCAAACGGAAAAAGGCAAGCGAAAAGAGAGGAGAAGATTGGGAAATAGAGGCAAATAAAACGGCAAGGGTGAAGTGGGGGAGAGGAAAACGAGAGGCAAATGGAAAATAATGTAAATGCGAGGGAGATGAGTTTGTGATGGGTACTTGGTATGTCTTGACTTGAGCGAAGACCTCCCCGGCAACAGCGCCAGAAATCCTTCTTGCTACGTCTTGAGCTTGCGTTGGTTTTCCTCGAAGAGGAGAGGGTGATGCAGGAATATTAGCGTAAGTATTTCCCTCAGTTTTTGAGAAACCAAGGTATCAATCCAGTAGGAGGCTCCTCAAAAGTCCCACGCACCTACACAAACAAACTGAGAACTCGCAACCAACGCGATAAAGGGGTTGTCAATCCCTTCACGGCCACTTGCAAAAGTGAGATCTAATAAAGATAGTAAGATAAGATAAATATATTTTTGGTATTTTATAATATAAAAACAAAAAGTAAAGATGCAAGTAAAAGTAGATTGGAAGCAAATATGATAAGAGATAGACCCAAGGGCCATAGGTTTCACTAGAGGCTTCTCTCAAGATAGCATAAGTATTACGGTGGGTGAACAAATTACTGTCGAGCAATTGATAGAAAAGCGAATAATTATGAGATTATCTAGGCATGATCATGTATATAGGCATCACACACTACAAGAAATATGTCAACTAGTGAGCTTATGTCAGTGACCCTGGAAGAATTGGTCATAGATCTATGACCATTTGAGACCAATTGGTCAAAAGCTGTTCGGGGGGCTCCAAACCCTAAACCATTGCGACCATTTTGGTCAGAAAGGTCGTAATTTCCTTACACGAAATGGTCACAAAGCAAACAGTGCTGGTCTGCTGCCTTATTTCTAGTTGTTAACGACCAATATAGATGGTCATAGCCTTGTAGATTGTGGTGGATTGTGATGACTAGGCGCCACCTCATCATTTTTGCCTATGTGTCGTGCTTAGTTGTCGCCCACCTCATCATTTTTGCCTATGCGTCGTGCTTAGTTGTCAGTCTTGTTTACCAATTTTGCACTTGTGTCGCGCTTAGGTGTCATTTTTTTTGCTTATGTTTCGATTTTGCATATGGTTTTTGAACCGCACTCAGCTGGCCCGCCTTGCTATACAGTGGGACCCGCAACGGGTCCCACTGGTCTAACCAATGGGGCCTTCCATGCTGACAAATCTGCTCCACCCTACTGACATGCAGGACCCGCCATGCGGGACACACCCGCCTGACAAGCAGGACCGTCAAGCTGACACGTGGGACCTAGGACCCTCAAACAACTAGTGCCAAATAATGGAGCAAAAATGGGCACTGGTGGGAGTCGAACTCGCGACCACTCGTTATCTGGAGGCAGGACCATACCACCACGCCACCCTTTCTTTCGTTCTAGAATACCTCCCATGATCCAAGTAAAGCAAACAGAACGTTGCTGGGCCTGGGCCTTTTTGGGCAAGGCCACTTGTTTTTTTTTCTTTTAACCATTCCATTGTGTCGAGTGTGGGCCGATGACCCATAGGCCTTTCGAAGGTCCAGCTCGTGGCGATGTGGACTTCCCACATCTTTGAGTCCACATAAATAGTAGGAGTTCAAATTTCACTACAAAAATTAGAGCATGTTCAAACAAAAAAAAGTGTAAAATGTAATTGCACCATCAATTTGTGTATGACCTCGGATCAATATTATCCAAACATTTGGTTCATCTTGAAGAGCATTTGAAAAATGTTAACAAAGCATTTGAAAAATGTTAATAAACCATTTTAAATACGTTTAAAATGTGTATAGTTTTTAATTTAAGCAATGAGAAAATGTTGACCATGTATTAAAAACTGTTTATCTTGTATTTGAAAAAATGTTAATCAACCATATGAAAATGTTAAAATGTGTACAAAAAATGTTGACCCTGTATTAAAAAAAACTTGTGCTTGAAAACTATTAATCAAGCATTTGAAAATTGTTCAAAATTGTATAGAAAAATATTGAACATGTATATAAAAAAACCTTATGCCAGTTTTAAATACAATTCCCGTAGTCCATGCTTGTTATTTTTCCTATAAACTAGGTCTCATATAATGGACACAATGTGAATGCTTTCAATTTTTTTGGATTTTTTTAATTTCTTATGCTGGTTTCAAAATGCGGTCAAACGTCGGGCATGACCGTTCATAGCTAGTGTATGAATCTTGCAAATCTTTTGGAGTGTCTCTTATTAAATAGATACTTATGTATCTAGAAATGATTTAAAAAAAAGAGCAAACTATGAGGCAGCGGTAGTTCAAATTTGACCCGTTTCCTGCTGAATCGGCGGAATTTTGTCTTTTTCATGAGAGGTGGATAAAAGTTTTTGACACATAACCATTTGGTCGATTGTGCATTAAATATGGCCTAATATTTTCTAAAATTGATTTGGTCCAATTTTGCAACTGATTTTTGGGCACTCGAAAAATGGAAAATGATTTTTTCGTCTAAGGAAAATGAAAACTTCCTTAGGCAACATTGTTTGCCATCCCAATATGCACCCTTGTGCACAATATGAGATCATTTGAACAAATTATGCCATGAATGTGGCCATAAGATTGATCATCTGACTTGAAAGCCATTGATCTTCACACATGATAGCTCGTTTCTGAGAACACTTTCTAAAATGAATTATCGTATTACAAGTTTATTATTTTTCTAGGTAACTTGGCCACATATAATGACACTATGCAAAGGTTTTCCAATATTTTGATTTTTTTTGAATTTTTCATGCCCGTTTCAAAATGCGATCAAAACAGCGGGCATGACTGTTCCTAGCTAGTGGTTGAATCTTGGAAAACTTTTGGTGTTTCTCTGATTAAATAGATACTTATTTACCTAGAAATGATTTTTGGAAAAAATAAAGAGCAAACTATGAGGCACCTGCAGTTCAAATTTGACCCGCTTCCCACTAAATCGACAGGAATTTGTATTTTTCACCAGAGGTGGAACAAAACTTTTGACACCCAACCATTTTTTCAATTCTGCATTAAATGTGGCCTAGTATTTTATAAAATTGATTAGGTCCAATTTTGCAACAAATATATGGTAGGTCCTTCACAAAAAAACTCATTTCGGGCACTCGGAAAATGGAAAATGTATTTTCCCTGAAAAGAAAATGAAAACTCCCTTAGGCAACATTGTTTGGAATTCCAAGATGCACCCTTGTTCACAATATGAGATCATTTGAACAAACTATGCCATGAATGTGGCCATAAGATTGATCATTTGGCTTGAAAGCCATGAATCTTCACACATGATAGCTTATTTCTGAGAACACTTTTTTAAAATAATTACCGTATTACAAGTTTATTATTTTTCCTGGTAACTTGGTCACATATAATGACACAATGCGAAGGTTTTCCAATTTTTGAATTTTTTAATTTTTATGCCTGCTCCAAAATGCGGTCAAAACGGCGGGCTTGACTGTTCTTATCTAGTGGTTGAATCTTGGAATTTTTTTGGTGTTTCTCTGATTAAATAGATACTTATGTACCTAGAAATGATTTTTGGAGAAAATAAAGAGCAAGCTATGAGGCAGCTGCAGTTCAAATTTGACCCGCTTCCTACTAAATCAGCAGGAATTTGTCTTTTTCACCTGAGGTGGATCAAAACTTTGGACACCCAACCATTTGGTCAATTGTGAATCAAATATGGCCTAGTATTTTATAAAATTGATTTGGTCCAATTTTGCACCAAATATATGGTAGGTCCTTCATAAAAAAAACTCATTTCGGGCACTCGGAAAATGGAAAATGAATTTTCCGTGCAAAGAAAATAAAAACTCCGTTAAGCAATATTGTTTGCCATTCCAATATGCACCCTTGTGCACAATATGAGATCATTTGAACAAACTATGCCATGAATGTGGCCATAAGATTGATCATTTGGCTTGAAAGTCATTGATCTCCACACGTGATAACTCGTTTCTGAGAACACTTCTTTAAAATAATTGTCGTATTACAAGTTTGTTATTTTTCCTGGGAACTTGGCCACATATAATGACACAATGCGAAGGTTTCCCAATTTTTTATTTTTTTTGAATTTTTTATGCCCGTTTCAAAATGCGGTCAAAACGGCGGGCTTGACCGTTCCTAGCTAGTGGTTGAATCTTGGAATTTTTTTGGTGTTTCTGTAATTAAATAGATACTTATGTACCTAGAAATAATTTTTGGAAAAAATATAGAACAAACTACAAGGCAGCTGCAGTTCAAATTTGACCCGCTTCCACCTGAATCGGCAACAATTTGTCTTTTTCACCAGAGGTGGATCAAAACTTGTTACACCCAACCATTTTGTCAATTGTGCGTTAAACATGACCTAGTATTTTATAAAATTGATTTGGTCCATTTTTGCAACAATTATTTGGTAGTTCCGTGCAAAGAAAATGAAAACTCCCTTAGGCAACATTGTTTGGAATTCCAAGATGCACCCTTGTGCACAATATGAGATCATTTGAACAAACTATGCCATGAATGTGGCCATAAGATTGATCATTTGGCTTGAAAGCCATGAATCTTCACGCATGATAGCTCATTTCTGAGAACACTTTTTAAAAATAATTACCGTATTACAAGTTTATTATTTTTCCTGGAAACTTGGTCACATATAATGACACAATGCGAAGTTTTTCCAATTTTTTGATTTTTTTTTGAATTTTTTATGCCCGTTTTGAAATGCGGTCAAAACGGTGGGCATGACCATTCCTAGCTAGTTGTTGAATCTTGGAGAACTTTTGATGTTTCTCTTATTAAATAGATACTTACGTACCCAGAAATGATTTTTGGAAAAAATAAAGAGCAAACTATGAGGCAGCTGCAGTTCAAATTTGACCAGCTTCCAACTGAATCGGCGGAAATTTGTCTTTTTCACCAGAGTGGACCAAAACTTATCACACCCAACAATTTGGTAAATTATGGTTTAAATATGCCCTAGTATTTTAGAAAATTGATTTGGTACAATTTTTCAACAATTATTTGGTAGGCCCTTCACAAAAAACTCATTTTGGGCACTCGAATAATGATTAAAAATAGCTACCAAGATAAAATATGGCATGCAAACTGGCTATCATCCATAAAATATGCTCTAAATTGATAGAAAATTTTAGTTGTGCCATTTTGCAAAATATTTATGATAGTTGCTTCACAAAACCCTCCTAGGTTTAGTACTTAGAAACTATTCTAAACCATAATTTTTCTGAACCAATCAGAGCTCTTCACGCGGATCACCCCCTTAGCCGATCTGGACCGTCCACATCCGATGGATCCAACGTCTCTCAGGTCCCCTCTCAACCCAACCCAACCCAAACCCTAGCAGCCCCCCTCTCCTCGCTCGATCTAGATCTCGCTCCCCTCGTCTCCCACATCACCGCCGCCACCCTCGTCTCCCCGATCCCATCCCCCCCCCCGTCTCCCTCCCAAACCTTGCCGCCGGCGGCCTCTCCCCCTCCTCTCCGCCGCAACCAGCCCACAGATTTCCTCCCACCTTTCTCCTCCTCCCCTTCTCCGGCCAAGAACCTCGCCGCCGCATCTGCCTCCTCCTCGCCGGCCCGCCATGGCGCTGTACCACCGCGCGGCCTCCGCGATCCGGCGGCACGGGGCCTCGCCTGCCCCCTGCTCGGCCTTGAGCCATGGCGTCGCTCTTCGGCCACGTCGAGCCGGCGCCAAAGGACCCCCATCGGCGTCACCGAGGCCTTCCTCGCCGACCCCTCCTCCGACAAAGTCAATGTCGGTGTTGTACGTGCTTATACTCCTCTCGTCTACTATGGCCTGCGGCTCCTCGGCTTCGGACTGGGCGAGGGACATCACGCCGGAGGACGCGGTTCAGCCCGAGCGCCCGCGCGGCGTCGAGAGCTTCAGGATCAGGGACGCGAGCCGCCACGCCGCGCGCGCCTGCGGGCTACGCATCGCGATCAGCCGCCTCGGAGCCTCGTGCGGCGGCGCATCGTCGCCGTAAACTGCGGCGCCAGGACAGCCCGAGGGGAGCGGGAGCGGGAGGATGTACGGAATCCTCGCCGTTCTCGGCACTTCTCTGGCGCTTAGCGTGGTGTCCTGCGTGCTGTGCTACCTCGTGGGTCAGAGCAGCGAGGCTGCTCCATCCGGAGAGAACCAGGACAAGTTAATCGCCCCTACTTCTCAATTCTCATGCATCTTTGTCGTGCAGGCGGTCTTTGTCGATCAGTGATTTTGCCGCGAGGCTTACAGGGCATGTTTTTGCCAGACCAATCACAACATATTTTCACACTCTAGGAACAGATATAGACGATCAGTGCGATTGCCGATTTTACTGCTACACGCGCCTGGCACGCAAGATAATGTGCTAATGGTTTTGATAGAGCTGTCGGTCGAGAAGTTTCTTTGACCACACTGCTATCGCTGACCACGATAACCGCTTTTTGATGCTCGTTATATGATTTAAAGTGTCCGACCACTTCATGAGTATGCATAAATGCATTGTCCCTTGTTTACCATGTTCTTTATGTCGATTTTCGTTCATCCGACCTATGGTGTGTTCTTTGTGTTAAGGAGGATCTTTGGTTGTCGGCCTTCCCCATTGGAACCGAGGTCTGTGCACATACCTATCTACTGTTGCGCATTATTTTGACAACTATGTGTTATGCACTTCTGCTTGCTCTTATTGATTGTCTATATCTGTTCCTGCAGTGGGAAAACATTGACAAGATAAAGGAGTTCAACTGGAACTTTCAAAATTTAGAGGTATATATAGGACATGTGACTTTGTTGGGCTTCTAGTTGATATTATTGCTTCTTTACCGTAAGATTCATGGTTCATTGTTGGTGGGCAGAAAGCTCTAGAAGAAGGGGGGAGCTGTATGGGAAGATAGTTTACTGCATAGTGGATCAGAGTACATTTGGTGTTCCTCTTCTCTGAAGCTTGCATACCTTAGAATCCCTTATCTGTGATTCTGTATCTAGTTTTTGTCTGAAGCTTGCATACCTTAGAATCCCTTATCCTCAAGTCATGTCTAGTTAGGCCTTTCCACCCCTTGATAGGTACCACTGATTTGGACTGGTGTTTTCCTGAAATTATATGCTGGTTTCATTTCATCAGCTGAGTAGAAAGGCTTTCTTTTTGTAAGAGAGGTTCCCATACAACATCAGGTAGGGAGAGGTGACATTTTGGTAGGCCAGGATACAAGATACCAGAACTAGCAGTTCTCGCCTTGCTTATGTTTTGTGATCTCAGCTTATCTAATAAAACTGGCAATTATAGGATACAAGATACCATAACTACATAACTGGGGTCATTTGAATTAATGTAGTTGTGCCGTCTGGCTAGTGGGCTAATATGGGAGCCACAGCATGGCATCATTCTGTAGGGAGAGGTGACATTTTGGTAGGCCAGGGCGTGTGCATGTATTCAGGCTCAAAATGCGCCCCATTTACTTCACCTCTAGAATATCTCTTTGCTGTCTTTGTGGAATAGTAACATATGGATTGTCATACCTCCTTAAATCTTAGTCGCTACATGCTAGTAGGATATTATTTACCAATTCTATCTTCTGCGATTAAAACAAATCCATGACAGAGTTGCAGCAAACAGATTTTACCAGTTCTATCTTCTGTATCAAAACAAATCCACAACAGTTTTCCAATGACAGTAGCAGCAAACTGATTTTTATCAATTAGATGTTCTACGATTAAAACCAATTCTACCGAGGTAAACTGCAGATGCAGATGCTATTTTTATTAATTAGATCTTCTGCGATTAAAACCATATTGGGTAACAACTTGCTTCAACTGCAGATGCCTGCGATTAAAACTAAAGTTTCATTCATCTTATGGTATCTTGTTCTCTGTGATAACTCTTCACTTGCAAGATACAATGTTGATTTATTATATATACACGCACAACAAGTATATGGTGTTGTCTTATTCGGTCTGAACTTTGCATATGTTTATTCAGTTTACAACTAGGATTAGTTTCATGTGTTTATAAGAATTATTGATGCAAACCACTATGTTTGTGCATAGCAGGGACGGCTCAGATCCGACGTTTTTGGTGTCTTGCTGGTTTTCAGGGCGGGCGTGGTGCAGTGGCCGCATGAACATGCTCAGGGGCATCATCGGCGGGGCGCTCAGGAGACGGGCGACGTGGATGCTGCCCACCCAGACGGTACACAACATGGGGGAGTCCATCTCCGACCGTCCCAAGCACAACCATGATAGACCTACAATGGCAGGTAGCATTTCCATCTCCATCGCCCTCCCCCTCTTCCTAAAAGTAGTAGCACATCATCAGGTAGTAGGACGGTGAATACATGTGTGCGGTAGCTTGTTCTGTAACTTGTTCAAATGATAAGAGAGGTTCCCATACAGCATCAGGTAGTAGTATTACAGCATCAGCATCATGTAGTAGCTTGTTCTGTAACTTGTGTCTCAGGTTGTTCAAGTGTGCACATCATCAGGTTCCCATTGTGGTTACAACTGCAATGTGTGATCCTAGCTATAAAATATAAGGGACAGTCTAAACATTCATCTAGAACTCTAAACTAGCTTGAACAAGCAATCGAGGGAGAAATGCTTGTTTCTTTTGTATGGCATACATGTTGAATGTCGTTGGATGATGATCTAACCATTTTCTCATCACAAAGTATGCATCAACAATATAATTTGCAGCATTAGTTAGGTACTGCTGTAGTCTTTTTTAGACTTCTCTTGTACGAGTAAAATGCACGATCTTTGGTGACTAACCAAAAAGTTCTTTGAGTTCCATACATTGAGTAAAACATTTCAATCTGTCATTGAAGTCTTGTGATATATCAGCTATATATATCCGTGATACCATTTACATCTTTGTGATAGTTTCTCATATTTTTGTATTATACTTGTATACATTATTCCTATTTGAAGTCATCAACTGAGCTATTGTAAACATTCCTGCCATGTGCTGCTTCCCTTTTCATGCTTTGCTACTATAGATGATTTGCTTGAACTGAGATGATTGGTATATTTGTGCTTATAATTATGCTTCTATGTGATTCTTTCAGCATGACCCAACCAAATAAACATTTTGTGCCTTGATCTAGCTCTAAAAGTGTGGTGTTACCTCTCTTTACAGGAGCTCTGGGCTGAAGAAATTTGAAGAAGCTTGAAGCCGGACAAAGTAAAGAGTAGTGAGTAATAATATAGTGCTAGTTATGTTGTACGGTAGCCAGCATATCTGGTTGTATGAACACTATTGTAAATACTATAATTTCGTATTTGTACAGTAGTCAACATATTTGGTGCTAATATTGGCTATCATTTTACAGTTTCATATGTTCTCTTGCCATTTGAAATATTTTTCATTTGTTTATTGTCAAAGTGTGAGAAATGGAAAGATGACCCGTGGGACAAACGAAAAGGCTAAGGCCCAAAACATTAATGGACTATAAAAGGGCTGAGGGCGAAAAAATGGACTATAAAAGGCAATGGCCAAGAATAAAAAACGTTGAATTGCTGGGCTAGGCCCATGTAGCTAGTAAAAAAACAGGAAAAATATAAATAAAAAGGATGCAATGTTGGGCTTGGTCCATGAAGCTGACAAAAAAATCGTAGGAAAAAAATGTAAATGGGCTGAATTAATGGGCTACGCCCATGTAGAAATCCGAATTGGACCGGGCTAAATCTTGTGCCACATCAGCTTGCCACGCTGGATGCCTACGTGGCCTGGGGAGGTTGCTCGTGACCAAAACGCCTAAAGTGGACATATTTTGGTCATAAACGTCTTCGACCATTCCAGAAGAAAGGTCGCTATAGTCGATTCTGACCGCCAGCTTTTGACCTTCTCTTTTTGGTCACAAAAAGGTCGCAAATGAAAAACCATGACCTTTCAGTGACCAATAGTGGTGGTCACAAGTTGACATATTTCTTGTAGTGACGTCCATAACAAGTAGACCGACTCCTGCCTGCATCTACTACTATTACTCCACACATTGATCGACTCCTGCCTGCATCTAGAGTATTAAGTTTACAAAGAATAGAGTAACGCATTAAGCAAGATGACATGATGTAGAGGGATAAAATCAAGCAATATGATATAAACCCCATCTTGTTATCCTCGATGGCAACAATACAATACGTGCCTTGCAACCCTTTACATCCTTTGGGTAAGGACACCGCAAGATTGAACCCAAAGCTAAGCACTTCTCCCATGGCAAGAAAGATCAATCTAGTAGGCCAAACCAAACTGATAATTCGAAGAGACTTGCAAAGATAAATCAGTCATACATAAAAGAATTTAGAGAAGATTCAAATATTATTCATAGATAAACTTGATCATAAACCCACAATTCATCGGATCTCGACAAACACACCGCAAAAAGAGTTTACATCGAATAGATCTCCACAAGAGAGGGGAGAACATTGTATTGAGATCCAAAAAGAGAGAAGAAGCCATCTAGCTAATAACTATGGACCCGTAGGTCTATGGTAAACTACTCACAACTCATCAGAGAGGCAAGGATGTTGATGTAGAAGCCCTCCATGGTCGATTCCCCCTCCGGCAGAGTGCCGGCGAAGGCTCCAAGATGATATCTCGCGGATACAGAAGGTTACGGTGGTAGAAATTGTGTTTCGTCTGGCTCCTTGATGTTTTCGGGGTACGTAGGCTTATATAGGAGGAAGAAGTACGTTCTTGGATGCCCGAGGGGCCCATGAGATAGGGGGGCGCCCTACAGGGGGGGCGCCCTCCTATCTCGTGGGAGCCTCGGCTGGTTCTTGACTTGTACTCCAAGTCCTCTGGATCACGTTCATTCCAAAAATCACGCTCCTGAAGGTTTCATTCCGTTTGGACTCCGTTTGATATTCTTTTTCTTCGAAATACTAAAATAGGCAAAAAAAAAACAGCAATACGGGCTGGGCCTCCGGTTAGTAGGTTAGTCCTAAAAATGATATAAATGTGTAAAATAAAGCCCATAAACATCCAAAAGGGGTAATATAATAGCATGGAACAATCAAAAACTATAGATACGTTGGAGACGTATCAGAAAGCTTTTAGCAAATGAACTACACGATCTTGTGCTATGCTTAGGATTGGGTCTTGTCCATCACATCATTCTCCTAATGATGTGATCCCGTTATCAACGACATCCAATGTCCATGGTCAGGAAACCATAACCATCTATTGATCAACGAGCTAGTCAACTAGAGGCTCGCTAGGGACATGTTGTGGTCTATGTATTGACACATGTATTACCGTTTCCGGTTAATACAATTATAGCTTGAACAATAGACAATTATCATGAACAAGGAAATATAATAATAACCATTTTATTATTGCCTCTAGGGTATATTTCCAACAGTCTCCCACTTGCACTAGAGTCAATAATCTAGTTACGTTGTGATGAATCGAACACCCATAGAGTTCTGGTGTTGATCATGTTTTGCTCGTGGAAGAGGTTTAGTGAATGGATCCGCAACATTCAGATACGTATGCACTTTACAAATATCTATGTCTCCATCTTGAACATTTTCACGAATGGAGTTGAAGTGACGCTTGATATGCCTGGTCTTCTTGTGAAACCTGGGCTCCTTGGCAAGGGCAATAGCTCCAGTGTTGTCACAGAAGAGAGTCATCGGGCCCGACACATTGGGAATAACTCCTAGGTCGGTAATGAACTCCTTCATCCAGATTGCTTCATGTGCTGCCTCCGAGGCTGCCATGTACTCCGCTTCACATGTAGATCCCGCCACGACGCTTTGCTTGCACCAACTGACTGCCCCACCATTCAAAATATACACGTATCCGGTTTGTGACTTGGAGTCATCCAGATCTATGTCGAAGCTAGCATCGACGTAACCCTTTACGACGAGCTCTTCGTCACCTCCATAAATGAGAAACATATCCTTAGTCCTTTTCAGGTACTTCAGGATATTCTTGACCGCTGTCCAGTGTTCCATGCTAGGATTACTTTGGTACCTTCCCACCAAACTTACGGCAAGGTTTACATCAGGTCTGGTACATAGCATGGCATACATAATAGACCCTATGGCTGAGGCATAGGGGATGCCACTCATATTTTCTCTATCTTTTGCCAAGGTCGGGCATTGAGTTGTGCTCAATTTCACACCTTGCAAAACAGGCAAGAACCCCTTCTTGGACTGATCCATATTGAACTTCTTCAATATCTTATCAAGGTATGTGCTTTGTGAAAGACCGATGAGGCGTCTCGATCTATCTCTATAGATCTTGATGCCTAATATGTAAGTAGCTTCTCTAATGCCCTTCATTGAAAAACACTTATTCAAGTAGGCCTTTATGCTGTCCAAAAGTTCAATATCATTTCCCATCAATAGTATGTCATCCACATATAATATGAGAAATGCTACAGAGCTCCCACTCACTTTCTTGTAAACACAGGCTTCTCCATAAGTCTGCATAAACCCAAACGCTTTGATCATTTCATCAAAATGAATGTTCCAACTCCGAGATGCCTGCACCAACCCATAGATGGAGCGCTGGAGCTTGCACACCTTGTTAGCATTCTTAGGATTGACAAAACCTTCCGGCTGCATCATATACAATTCTTCCTTTAGGAAACCGTTAAGGAATGCCGTTCTGACGTCCATTTGCCATATCTCATAATCATAGAATGCATCAATTGCTAACAAGATTTGGACGGACTTCAGCTTCGCTACGGGTGAGAAGGTCTCATCGTAGTCAACCCCTTGAACTTGTCGATAACCCTTAGCGACAAGCCGAGCTTTATAGATGGTCACATTACCATCCGCGTCAGTCTTCTTTTTAAAGATCCATTTATTTTCTATGGCTCGCCGATCATCGGGCAAGTCTGTCAAAGTCAATACTTTGTTTTCATACATGGATCCTATCTTGGATTTCATGGCTTCAAGCCATTTGTTGGAATCTGGGCCCGCCATCGCTTCTTCATAGTTCTAAGGTTCACTGTTGTCTAACAACATGATTTCCAGGACAGGGTTGCCATACCATTCTGGTGTGGAACGTGTCCTTGTGGACCTACGAAGTTCAGTAGCAACTTGATCCGAAGTTCCTTGATCATCATCATTAACTTCCTCTCTAGTCGGTGCAGGCACCACAGAAACATCTTCCTGAGCTTCGCTACTTTCTGGCTCAAGAGGCAGTACTTCATCAAGTTCTACTTTCCTCCCACTTACTTATTTTGGGAGAAACTCTTTCTCCAGAAAGGATCCGTTCTTGGAAACAAAGATCTTGCCTTCGGATCTGAGGTAGAAGGTATACCCTATGGTTTCCTTAGGGTATCCTATGAAGACGCATTTTTCCGACTTGGGTTCGTGCTTTTCAGGTTGTAGTTTCTTGACATAAGCATCGCATCCCCAAACTTTTAGAAACGACAGCTTAGGTTTCTTCCCAAACCATAATTCATACGGTGTCGTCTCAACGGATTTAGACGGTGCCCTATTTAAAGTGAATGTGGCTGTCTCTAAAGCATAACCCCAAAAATATAGCGGTAAATCGGTAAGAGACATCATAGATTGCACCATGTCCAATAGAGTGCGATTACGACATTCGGACACACCATTACGCTGAGGTGTTCCAGGAAGCGTGAGTTGTGAAGCGATTCCACATTTCCTTAAGTGCGTACCAAACTCGTGACTCAAATATTCTCCTCCACGATCTGATCGTAGGAACTTTATTTTACTGTCATGTTGATTCTCCTCCTCATTCTGAAATTCCCTGAACTTTTCAAAGGTCTCAGACTTGTGTTTCATCAAGTAGACATACCCATATCTACTTAAGTCATGAGTGAGGGTGAGAACATAACGATAGCCACCGCGAGCTTCAATGCTCATTGGACCGCACACATCAGTATGTATTATTTCCAACAAGTTGGTTGCTCGCTCCATTGTTCTGGAGAACGGAGTCTTGGTCATCTTGCCCAAAAGGCATGGTTCGCACATGTCAAATGATTCATAATCAAGAGACTCCAGAAGTCCATCTGCATGAAGTTTCTTCATGCGTTTGACACCAATGTGACCAAGGCGGCAGTGCCACAAGTATGTGGGACTATCATTATTAACCTTACATCTTTTGGTATTAACGCTATGAATATGTGTAACATGACGTTCGAGATTCAATAAGATTAAACCATTGACCCGTGGGGCATGACCACAAAACACATCTCTCATATAAACAGAACAACCATTATTTTCGGATTTAAATGAGTAGCCATCTCGCATTAAACGAGATCCAGATACAATGTTCATGCTCAGAGCTGCCACTAAATAACAATCATTGAGGTTTAAAACTAATCCCGTAGGTAAATGTAGAGGTAGCGTGCCGACGGAGATCACATCGACCTTGGAACCATTCCCGACGCGCATCGTCACCTTGTCCTTCGCCAGTCTCCGCTTATTCTGCAGCTCCTGTTTTGAGTTACAAATATGAGCAACCGCACCGGTATCAAATACCCAGGAGCTACTACGAGTACTGGTAAGGTACACATAAATAACATGTATATCACATATACCTTTGGTGTTGCCGGCCTTCTTATCTGCTAAGTACTTGGGGTAGTGCCACTTCTAGTGACCATTTCCCTTGCAATAAAAGCACTGTGTCTCATGCTTGGTGAGGGAGTCCTGGATAAGGGGGTATCCGGACAACCGGACTATATACGTCGTCCGGACTATAGAAGCGTCAAGATAAAGACTCAAGACTTCGGCTCGTGTCCGGATGGAACTCTCCTTTGCGTGGAAGACAAGCTTGGCGACTCGTATTATGTTTCCTTCCTTGTAAACCGACTCCATGTAAACCCTAGCTCTCCGGTGTCAATATAAACCGGAGAGAATGGTCGTTAGAACGCCGATCACAATTATAATCATACCATCATAGGCTAGCTCTTAGGGTTTAGCCTCTACGATCTCATGGTAGATCTACTCTTGTATTCCACATATCTTCAATATTAATCAAGCAGGAAGTAGGGTTTTACCTCCATCAAGAGGGCCCGAACATGGGTAAACATTGTGTCCCTTGCTTCCTGTTACCATCAGCCTAAGACGCACCGATCGGGACCCCCTACCCGAGATCCGCCGGTTTTGACACCGGCATTGGTGCTTTCATTGAGAGTTCCTCTGTGTCGCCGCCTCGAGGCTTGATGGCGCCTTAAATCGTCAACAACACGGTCCAGGGTGAGACTTTTCTCCTCAGACAGATCTTCGTGTTCGGTGGCTTCGCACTGCGGGCCAATTCGCTTGGCCAGTTGGAACAGATCGACAGCTTCGCCCCCGGCCACCAGATCAGGTTCGGAAACTTCAACTACATGGCAGATGTCCGTGGAGACTTGATCTTCGACGGATTTGAGCCTGCGCCGGGAGCGCCGGACAGCCACGACGAGCACGGCCTAGACCTGCTGTCGGACAATGCCTGGGACATCATCCTCGAGGCAGCCCCAGATCTAAATCCAGGGCATGTTGCGTTGCTTACGGACAGAGGGCTGGACCCCGCCCCGCAGGCCGCACACTTATCGGCGGTGGAGCCGAACGCAGGTTCACCTCTGTGGAGACCTGTAACCCTGGGCCCCCGGACTCATATCCGGCTTTTGGTCCTGGTCCGCCCACTCTTGAGCCAGTCGAGCTAGGCTGGGCTCCGGTAATGGAGTTTACCGATGCGGACATCTTTCAGCACTCACCCTTTGGCGACATGCTAAACTCATTGAAGTCTCTCTCTTTGTCAGGAGGCTCCGGGCCGAACTATGTCCGGCTTGAGTGGGAAGCAAGCGACAAAGGGATTCGCTGCCCACCCACCACCAACTTTGTCGCCATGATCGATGATTTAACCGATGTACTCGACTTTGACTTCGAAGACATGGATAGGATGGACGACGATGCAGGAGACATACAGGAGCCACCGCTCACAGGGCGGTGGACAGCCACCTCTTCAAACGATATATAGATGGTGGACACTCCGAAAGAAACCAACGGCGATGAGGCAGTGGAGGACAACCCCTTGGGAGGAAAAGCAAAATATGGGCGTCTCCGATGCCACTCCAAGCCCCGCCACATCAATACTGGTCCTGGAGATGATCCGGATAGTACCGAAGAGGAATACAGTCCTGATCAGCCGACCATCAAGCAGGCCGTACAGGCCACGGTGGGATACTTGGAGAGGAACAACTCTACACCCCCCTCCGAAGACGAGGTAAGCCTCGACAATGACGAATTTGGCGTGCCTGAAGATCAAGTGGAACAAGTTCGCTTTGGGCGACGACTCATAGCCACTGCAAAGAGTCTGCAAAGGAAGCAAGAGCAGCTTAAGGCCGAACAGGGTTTGCTAATAGAACGGTGGACCAAGATCCTGGCCACCGAGAAGTACGGACTCGACCACCGTAACAAAGGTTACAGCGCCACAACTGGCTACCTCAACCTAAGCGGGAAAATCAAAGGCACACAACCCGACGTCCGCACACCACTACGGTCCAAACCAGCAAGAAGGATACACGAAGAAGCAGCCTCAAGCCCCGGCGCAACGGCCATAAACGGCAAATCAGGAAAGCTGGTATCAAGTTCAGAAAACCCCAGTCCGGTCAACGGACAAGGAACAGCTCAAGCCTATTCGGCCCAAGCCACAAACTCGATCAGCCGTGCGAAATTCACGGTACTCCCAAAAGAACGGCAAAACATACTAATAGAGAATGCCGGATCTCCAAAGTAAAGCAACTGGGCGTGTGCCGGAAACATTGAGGGGAGGCGCTTAGTCAAAAGCCCCCTCCCCAGCACAACAGTATAGCCGACCGCCCCCTACCATACAGACCACAGCAATTCAATTGCATACCCCCAGACCTAACAGTCCAGGGGCTCCTCAAACAATAAAAGCCCAAGCGGGCGTACAAATAAACACCTTCTACAAGGTGCCAGGCACAAAGGCCAGGATCATTGGCCCGCCGCCCTAAGCATTGTTTTCAGATAACCAAATAAGGCCGCCCCATCTACAAGATTCCCCTATACGGTATCACACCGTATGCTAACAAGATGAACCACGTTGGCTAGATTCCACGTGGTAAATCATCAGGCCAGCACCGGTAGTACACTCACTGTCGGGTGGTAGGTGCGACATATGCCAACGGATGGCTTATCATTGTGGGAGCCAGTAAGACATCGCCGGTGCCTGGAAACGGGATAAGGCGAAGACATGCACGCCCGCGGATCTTACCCAGGTTGGGGGCTCTCCGTGGAGATAATACCCCTACTCCTGCTTTGCGGGGTCTCTGCATGATCACTAGATTAATAAGAAGCTACAAGAGGCTCCTTGAGCTGTTCGGTGGGAGGAGGAAGAAGGGCAAGGCTAGCTCCCCTCTCTCTCCCAATGGTGGTGTCTAAAACTCTATGAGATCAACCCTTCGCATGGGTGTCCCAGGGGGTTTATATAGGCCTACCCCCCGGGGGTACAATGGTAATCCGGCTGGGCGTGGGTCCAGGCCGTCAGTGTCTACGGCCGCCGGCTTCTCCGCCGGCTACTGGGGCCCGCCGACTGGTGGGTCCCGTCGGCTGCCGGCCCATTGGTCGACAGGCCGACCCCACCGCTTGGGGGGTCTTGTCGGGGGCTGGTTACTGCTGCGTCGCCTCTGATGATGAGGGATTTGTCGAGGTAAGCATGGCTACAGTGCTGCCGCCTCACGGGCTCTCACTGTAGCCTTACCTCGTCTTGTCTGCTTAATGGTGCACGCGCCCCGAGGAGGGGAGCAAGCCGGCTATAGGAAGCCGGCCCAGCCTCAGGCCGGCTGGGGGAGGTCAGGCCGCCTTCGAATGTCTCTCTGACCGAAGGGGCCCGCCGCCTACGGGCCGTACTGGCGACCCGTCGTGGATGGCGTCATAGTCTGCATGGCAACAGTGCCTCGCCGGACAGGATATGGCCTCCTTGTACGGCGTACTGTAGCCATGCGTGTTTCGGGATTCGGGGGTGGCAGGGGCCACTGTAGCCACGCCCTATCCTGTCACCGTTATGGGGGGTGGACTTTAGAGCGCCGCCACGGCCGTCTGCCAGGGGCCGGCTTCTTGGAGTCAGTCCTTCAGGGGCCGGCTTCTTGGAATCGGCCCTTCAGGGGCCGGCTTCTTGGAATCGGCCCTTCAGGGGCTGGCTTCTTGGAGTCGGCCCTATTGTGGCGTCCTCCAAGGGTTCTTTATGGCCGGGCCGCCTTCCGCCAACCGGCCTATGTGATAGCCGGCCGGAAGAAGGCGGCCCCGTGTCTTGGGTGCTTCAAGGCTCGGTCGACCCATTGTTTTTTCTGAGGGCCAAAGGGAGCCGGCTAGGCTACCCGTGGTCATTTACCCCGACAGTAGTCCACGAAGCTGGTTGTGCTTCACGGCTGTAGGGGGAATCGAGAAGCTCGACCAGCTTCCTATCCTGAAGAGCCGGCACCTAGGAGGCGGCCTCCCTTGCGCGTGCCTTCTCGGACGCCTCCTCAAAAATCGGCGGGAACCAGGTGGCCGCTGGCGGCCGGCGGGCTGACCGCCCGCCAACCGCGAGCCATGTGGCACCCTTCGGCTGGAAGGGCCTGCCAGCCCACGCGCGTGACAGGACGCCGCCGCAGGCCGGGGCCCGCCACTTCCGAGCCTTGGCCCACGCGCGGATCTTCTGTGGCCCGAACCGACCGCATGTCTTCTGGCGGCGGTTCCCACTCGCCATAAAGGCGCGATAATCGCGGGTCGTGAGGGAGTGGGCGCAGTTAATCCCACGCCCCCTCGCACCTCGCCTCCTTGGCTTCGCCCCATGGGGCTATAAGTAGGGGCAGGGAGGGGGAGCGGCAGTCGTTCGGACGCTCGCCCTCACTCTGCCTCCTCCCTCTTCTTCTTCTCTGCGGTAGCGCTTCGCCGTGCTTCCGCCCCGCCACTATCTCTTCTCTCAAGCACGCCACAAGCTTGCTGCCTCCGCGCCGGGCGCTTTCCGCCGCCGCGTTCACCGTCATGGCCCAGACGTCGAGCTCCTGGGACGGCTCCACCGTCCGCGATGACCACATCGATTTTCTTCGTAAGACGCGGCGGCTGCCAAGCGAAGATCTTGTGCGGGTCCGCCTCGCGCTAGAGAGGGAGCTTTCGCTAGCGCCGGAGCAAGGCGAGCGAGTGATCTTCCACTCGCATTGCCTGCGCGGCGTCGACCTCCCCGGGAGCGGCTTCTTCCGCGCATTTCTCGACTTCTATCATCTCCAGCCACACCACCTCACCACCAACACGGTGGTGCTGCTGTCGGCCTTCGTCACCTTGTGCGAAGGTTTCTCGGCGTCCTCCTCACCATCGAGCTCTGGGGGGAGTTCTTTCAATCCAATCTTGGCACGGTCATCACTGGCGTGCCGGCTCCGTGTGGCTCCTTCATCGCCATGAGGAGGTCCACCGCCGACAACCCGTTCCCTCCTATCGCGCTGATCTAGTCGGTGAAGCTCTCGCAGCAGTCTTACTTTTACGTGAAGAACGTCGCCCCGAACGGCGACTACGTCAACTTGCCGGCTTACGTAGCCGGCCCGCCGCCTGGGAGGCAGCCTTCATGGTCCTTCCGGGCCAGATCGCTGACGCCGGCTGGAGATGGTGCCGTCGCCCGGCTTCGGATGTTGATCCAGTCGGAGCGCGTGGCTGGGCCTGACTTGATTTCCGCCTTCGTCGAGCGCCGAGTACTTCCGCTTCAAGGCCGCCCTCATCTGATCTGTCAGATGAGCGGCCGCTTCGACCCCAGCCGGCTCAGCACCAGAGATGCCTCTGGCGAGGTATCTTACAGTGAACCACATCGCCAACTGCAAGCTCACCGAGGAGTGGCAGTATGGCAAGCAACCATACTCTCGTGCCAACCCCCCGCCCGTGGTAAGCCTTTCTTTCCTTTCTTCCTTTCTTGTTGCCGAGTTCTTTCTGGTCGGCTCTTGACCAGTCGGCCTGTCTTCAATCGGAACCCCCTTCTTCATCCTTCGGCCGGGACCGCGGGGCCAGAGCGCGAGTTCGCCCCCGACCGTGAGGCGGACGACCTTGACGACCCCGACTTGGGGGCGGCCGCCCTGGACGACGACGCCGTTGGGGGAGGCGGCGAGACAGGCGGCTCCGGCTTCAGCGCCGGCTTTGACAACTGGCCCGACAATGACTAGGCCGATCCCATTCCACGCCGCCAGCCGGCGACCGACTCCCAAGGCGCCGACCCGTCCGGCGGGCCGACCACACGAGTCGGCGCGCAGAAGCGTCAGGCGGCGCTGACTCTCTTCGGCGGCCGTCCGAAGAAGCCCAAGGGATGCGCAGCAGCGACCAAGCGGGACGAGGCGGCCCGCTTCCGCAAAGTGGTGAAGCAACCGTAGGCGGTCTCGGCGTAAGTTCTGGTCCTTACGAGCTTTAGGCGACGATGGAGCGGAACGCGCGGGAGGCGCGGGAGGAGCAGGAGGCGGAGGAGCAAAGGTAAGCCGCCGCTGAGTCGGCCCAGGAGACGACGGCGGAGTCGGCCGAGGCGGAGGCCGACGCGGTAGCCAGGGCCCAGGTGGAGGCCGAGGCCGCAGAGAGGACGGCGGAGGCCCTACGCGGCCAGCCTCCGCAACTCGTCATCTCCCTCCGCTCCGCGGCCCCGGATATCCCGGTGCCCCCGCTGGAGGAAATCGGCCGTGACCCGCCGGAGATGGAGAGGGAGGGGGGCGAGTAGTCGTCCTGGAGGGAGAAGTGGTGCCGCCTCCGTCGGCCGGGACCGGCCACGGCGGCCAGCCTGAGGTGCCACCTGAGCAGCCGGCCGGAGGAGAGCCGACTGTCGGGGCGGATCTTGTGGTCTTCTCGCCGACTCGTCGGCACGCGGGGAGGGCGGCTTCAGAGCCGGATCCGCAGGGGGCCGCCGGTTCCATCTCGTTGTCGCATGATCTAGAGTCGGCCACCGCTAACTCGCCAGGGTGGACCCCGGGCGGTGGGATAGCCGCGTTGAACTTGGCGGCGCAAGATGTCCGTAGCCGGCTTCAGGCTCAGGCCACCACGCTGCAGCAGTGTACCCGAGAGTTTCTTGCGACACGGGCGGTCATTCGGGTGAGTTCTCTTGCTCTTGATTTTTCTCGTGGGGGCGCGTCAGCGCACCCACTGGGTGTAGTCCCCGAGTTCCGAGTCGGCTGCTGAGCAGGCGGCTTAGAACTTTTTTGAAGGCTTTATTTTAATGGCTTGCTCTTGCTCGCTTCTTCATCCTGTTTGAAGGATTATCACAACCTCCACGCTGCTACCTTTAACTCCCAGGTCCGGGAGGTGAACCAAAAGGCCACCGATCTGTCGGAGAGCCGGCGTGAGTGTCTTTGTCCTTCTATCTCATGTGGGGGCGCGTCAGCGCACCCACTGGGTGTAGTCCCCGAGATTCGTGCCGACTGCTGAGCAGTCGGGTCGGATCTTTCTTGCCGACTTCTTTCTTAATTTCTTCTTTTTCATATTGGCAGGAGCCAACGCCAACTTGAGGCAGCAGCTGGGTGTGCCCCAGACCGCCCTTCGCACTAAGGAGGGTGAGTTCAGCGCCTTGGCTTAAGAGCGTGACCGCCTGGCCAAGAAACTGGCCGACCAGGAGGAAAGCCACAAGGCGGCCCTGAAGGCGGCGCAGGACAGCGAGGTCAAGACTTCAGAGCCGAATATTTAAACCGAGGCGGCGAGCTGGGCCGAGGCAAGGCAAGCTCTGAGCGAAGGCTACGGCCGAGTCGAGGATTTGGTTGACGGTAGGCCGCCTTCTTCTTCGCTCTTTTGCTTGTCCTTGTAAGCCAGTTTATCTCCTGACTTGCTCTGTTTCTTTCTTCTTTGTGAAGAGTACTTTCCTGGCTACTCCGTTGCCGCCAACCAAGCCATCGAAGCTCATCGTGAGGCCCGGCGCCAGGCTGGGGTTGAGATCGCACCGGATGCCAACCGGTCTCTTGAGGAGGAGCTTCTGGCGATCCAGGCCCGCCTCCAGCCGGCCTACCGCATGCTCCGTCGGCTTCAGCGTGCCGGAGCACAGGTGCTGGCCGCCCTTTGGCCTGGCGAAGTAATTCCTCGCACCCCCAGCCGTACTGCCGACTGGCTGGAGGTAGCAGTCGGCCGACTTGAGGCCTGGAAGGCTTCAGCAGCTCGTCCGGGCTTGGTACCCTGGGCTGAACTTGGACCAGCTGCGCACCTCGCGACAGGAGGCTGACGAGGAGCTGGAGGCGGTGCGGCCGGCTATCATCCAGCGTGCCTCGGTGAACACCGACTTCACCGACACCAGCGCCTTTGCTCCTGAGGTGAACGAGGACGGCGTCGCGCAGCCGGAGGAATGGTTCGGGCTGAACCCGGCCGATGGTGAAGACTCGGCGGAGGAGATTGACTCCGGCGACGAGGGTGAAGAGGAGGAGGAGGAAGACGGCGAAGACGCTGTGCCGGATGTCGAAGCAGCCGGCCAGCCTCAGCCTGACCGTGCCTCCAAAGAACGAGGCGCCACAAGAATGTTCTCCGCCTGCCACCGGCGACGACCAGGCCGATACTCGCCAGCCGGCCACTCCTCTAGCCGATACCGTCGTCTCCACCAATCTTCCTGACGCTCCGGTCGCTCCCTTGGCTTGATTCGCTGTTTTTACTTTCCTGTTTGTCACTCTTTGAACAGATTTGTTATCTTTGCGCAATTCCACCCACTGGGGGTGTATTCAAACTTCGTTGAATGCTGACCTCTCGAAGGCCTTTGGTGTAAATATTATTATGCATGTGCTTGGCTTCCATTCCTGCTTGCTTTTTATCTCTCGGCTTTTTTCCTTTGCTGCCTTCCCTTGGTTGCCGCCTTCCTAGCCGGACTTCTGCTCTGCAGTCTGTGGCCACGTAAGGAGTTCAGCCGTCTGGGAAGGCAAGTACTCAAGCTTTCTTAGATTGTAGCAGAGTAGGAAGGGAAGCCGACCGGCCGGCTGCTTCGACATCCGGTTGGCGAGAGGGGAGCCGGCTTGTGTTATGTAAGTTCGTTAGTCCTTAGCCGTTTTTCATGTGGGCATCCTTTCCGCCTTTGGCTCTTGCTAGTCGGGCAGTCGATTCTTCAAGCTGTGACTTCCGCAAGAGAGGGCTTGGGTGCCGGCACATTACTTGTCTGACTGCAGGTAGAACTTGGACATAACTCATAGGCAAGTCCCCAGGCCGACTAGTCGAACCCGGTGCCGGACGGAGAAAATGAATGTAGTGGCGTAACCATGGGTATGATACCCGTCATACATAGATAAAATAGGGTAGTCCCTGAGAACTCCTCGGGGAGCCCATTGTCTCATACTTAATACAAAAGGTAGCGTGATACATACTGCATTTCAACTGTAAAATCTTCGGAGAAGATTGGCGTTCCACGGGCACTCCGAATTCTTGCCGGAGTCGTCTCTCTTGCGTGCCTTCGGCTTCTGTGCATCGATTAGGTAGTAGGAGTCGTTTCCCAGAGCCCGGCTGATGACGAAGGGGCCTTCCCAAGGAGCCGAGAGCTTGTCTTTGGCGGCTGTTATTTATGTCGGCCGGAGCACAAGGTCTCCCTCTTGGAAAGCTCTTGGCTTGACCCTCCAACTGTGGTAACGGCGCAGACCTTGCTGGTAGATGGCGGACCGACTGAGGGCTAATAGCCAGCTTTCTTCCAGCAAGTCGACGCTGTCTTCTCGTGCTTCCTTGGCCTCCGCCTCCGTGCACATGGTGACCCGAGGTGAGTCGAACTCGATGTCAGTTGGGATGACAGCCTCGGCACCATATACAAGGAAGAAGGTGGTGAAGCTGGTTGACTTGTTTGGGGTAGTGCGCAGACTCCAGAGGACGGCCGGCAGCTCGTCAAGCCAGCAGCCGGCCGAACGCTCCAGTGGCACAACCAGTCGGGGCTTCATGCCGGAGAGTATGAGGCCGTTTGCTCGCTCGACTTGGCCGTTTGACTGCGGGTGGGCAACGGACGCTAAGTCCAGTCGGATGCCCTGTGTCGTGCAGAAACGTGCCAGTGCTCCCTTGGCAAAATTCGTGCCGTTGTCGGTGATGATGCTGTGTGGTACTCCATACTGGATTGTAATGTCAGCAATGAATGTTACGACAGTCGGCCCATTCAGTTTCTTGATCGGCTTTGCTTCAATCCACTTGGTAAATTTGTCCACGACGACAAGCAGATGCGTCATGCCGCCGCGCGCCGTCTTGAAGGGGCCGACCATGTCCAGCCCCCAGACGGTAAAAGGCCAAGTGATGGGGATGGTCGTGAGTGCAGAAGCCGGCAGGTGTTGCTTGGAGCCGAAGACTTGGCACCCTTTGCAGTGTTTGACTAGTTCCTTGGCATCCTCCAAAGCAGTCGGCCAGAAGAATCCATGGCGGAAGGCCTAGGCGACGAGCGCCCTGGAGGCGGCATGGTGGCGGAATTCGCCTTGGTGGATGTCTTCGAGGATTGCTATGCCTTTCTCTGGCTCGACGCAGTGCTGGAAGACTCTGGTAGCACTGCGCCTAACTAGCTCTCGGTTCATTATTGTGTAAGCTCCGGCTCGGTGTTGGACTTGTCTTGCCGAGATCTCATCAGTTGGCAGCTCTCCGTTTACCAGGAAACGGAGGATGGGCTGAGCCCATGATGGAGCTGTGACTTCTTCGATTGCCAGAACGGCTACTGCAACCAGGGTGGGCGGGATGGGTTGTGAGGAGTTGGAGTTGTCCTCCGCCTGCTGTGTTGCTGCAGTCCTCGAGCCGGCTGCCGAAGTCTCCGAGCCGCCTGCCTGGTCCCAGAAGTCGGATCTGACTGCGTCGGGGTCAGGCGGCACGAAGATGGAACTGGATTCCGGAGATGGCTTGACAGATGGCTTGAGGAGGCGTTGCAGGGCGATGCTGGTTGGTATAGCTTGCCGGGTGGAGCCTATTCGCGCTAGGGCATCTGCTTGTTCGTTGTCGGCCCGTGGCACATGAAGGAACTCGCACCCCTCGAAGTATCCGCTGATCTGCTGAACAAGGAAACGGTAGCTTGCCATGTTTGCGTCCTTGGCGTCCCAGTCGCCAGATGATTGCTGAACTACGAAGTCTGAGTCGCCATAACACAGGATCTAGCGGATGCCGAGTTCCCTGGCTAGCCGGAGCCCGTGTATGAGCGCCTCGTACTCGTCCACGTTGTTGGAGGCGGCAAAGTGGATTTGCAATGTGTATCTGAGTTTGTCGCCCTTGGGAGGGTGAGGACGATGCCGGCTCCCAAGCCAGTGCGCATCTTGGATCCGTCAAAATGCATCCGCCAATGAGTGGAGTCGGGGGCCGGTGGCAGGTACTGGGTGTCGGCCCAGTCGACGAGGAAGTCGGCCAATGCTTGTGACTTGATGGCGGTGCGGGGCTGATAGTAGACTGTGTAAGGAGCCAGCGCAATGGCCCATTTCGCCACTCGGCCAGATGCGTCCGGCTGCCTATGATCTCGGCAAGCGGGCAAAGTGCATACGGATGATGGGATGTTCTTGAAAGTAGGGCTTGAGTTTCTTGGAGGCGAAGTACACACCATAGCACATTTTCTGATAGTGCGGGTAGTTCTGCTTTGAGGTGGACAATACTTCGCTCAAATAATATACCGGCCTCTGGACTAGCTGAGCTCGGCCTTCTTCTGGACGCTGGACCACGATGACTGTGCTAACCACCTGGCTGGTGGCGGCAATGTAGAGGAACATGGGCTCCTTCTCAGTTGGGGCCGCCAAGACAGGCGGGGTGGACAGCATCTTCTTCAACTCGTGGAAAGCTTGGTCCGCCTGGTCATTCCACTCAAAGTGAGTGGATTTCTTCATGAGTCGGTATAGGGGGAGCGCCTTTTCTCCGAGCCGGCTCATGAAGCGTTTCAAGGATGCCAGGCATCCGGTGAACTTTTGGACGTCTCGCAGCTTGGTAGGGACCTTCATTCTCTCTATGGCCTTGATCTTCACTGGGTTGCATTCGATGCCGCATTCGGAGACCAGGAAGCCTAGAAGCTGACCGGCTGGTACCGCGAACACGCACTTCTCCGGGTTGAGCTTGATCTGAAACCGGCGCAAATTCTCAAAGGTATCCTTGAGGTCTTCCAGCAGGGTGGCGCGCTTCTCCTTATTCACCAGGACGTCGTCTACGTAGACGTGGGCATTTCTGCCGAGTTGCTTGAGGAGGCATTTCTGCATGCAATGCTGAAAGGTGGCACCAACATTTCTCAAGCCGAATTTCATGGTCAGGTAGCAGAAAGCTCCGAATGGGGTGATGAAGGCGGTCTTCAAGCGATCAGCTGGGTCCAACTTTATCTGGTGGTAGCCTGAATAAGCATCCAAAAAACTCAGCAGCTCGCATCCGGCTGTGGAGTCTATCACTAGGTCAATCCTTGGCAGGGCAAATGGATCTTTAGGGCAGGCTTTGTTGAGGCTGGTGTAGTCAATATACATGCGTCATTGCTTGTTTTTCTTCAACACTAAGACTGGGTTGGCCAGCCATTCGGGATAGAACACTTCCATAATGAATCCGGCTGCTAGGAGCCGGGCTATCTCTTCGCCGACAGCTCTTCTCTTCTATTCTGACAGGCGGCGCAAGGGCTGCCTGACCGGCTTGACGTTAGGTCGGACGTGTAGCTTGTGCTCGGCGAAATCCGTCGGAACACCCGGCATGTCTTTGGGAGACCATGCAAAGACGTCCCGATTCTCACGGAGGAAATCGACAAGCTCGCTGTCGGATTTCGGGTTCCGGCAGACCTTCTAGGTTCGAACACTGGGGTGCGCAAGGAGATCTCGCCCTCCACCTACCTGCACCTCGCTGGCTCGCTAAGATCTAAGCTATGAAAGGAACAAAACAAGAGACACAGAGTTTATACTAGTTCGGGCCACCATTGTGGTGTAATACCCTACTCTAGTTTCTGAGAGGCGCAGCCCACCATCCTTGCCTGGATGGGGAGCTGCGGCGGGTAAGCGGCGGCTGCCACTCATGACTCTTGACTCCTGCAACTCCTGCGTGATCTAACTGATGAACTACTGAGGGTTTGGCCCTCCTTGCCTTGCTCCTTCCTGAGGGAAATGTGCTTTGAAACACGCCTCCATGTGGTGCCCGAGCGCCTCCCTCGTGACCTTAGCAAGGTCGGTGGCCCTCCAGGAGGGAGCCCCCGAGCATTGCTTGAGGAGGGCACCGGGCACGCCTTCCTATGCGACAGAAGGAGGTGCCCCCTGAGCAGGCGCAAACCCTGAGGGGCCTGCCTCCTGAGGGGTCGGGCCTGGCGATGTCTTCTTCTTCTTGGGAGCGGTCTTAGGGAGCCTCCCGCTCCCGTGATCTGGGTCTTCAAGTGATGCGGCCTGAAAATCTCGCTCCAGGGAGCACACTGCGTCTCTTTCTTCACAAGGCACTGTCATGACTCCGCCGCTTCCTGGCATCTTGAGGACGTTGTAGCCGTGATGAGTCACGGCCATGAACTGGGCGAGAGCTGGGTACCCGAGGATGGCGTTGTATGGCAGGAGAATGTGGGCGACGTCGAAGTCGATGAGCTCGGTGCGGTAGTTGTTGCGTGCCCCGAAGGTGACAGGGAGGCGGACCTGCCCAATCGGAACCGTGGAGCCATCGGTGACTCCGGAGAAAGGCTTGGTTGGCTGAAGCTGATCGTAAGGCACTTGGAGATTGTTGAATGTCTCTACGGACAGGACGTTGAGCCCTGCCCCACCGTCGATGAGGGTCCTGGTGACTTGCCCGTTGCTGATGACTGGGGAGCAAAGCATCGGGAGGACTCCGGCTGTGGCCGTGCACTTGAGCTGATCCGCTGAGCTGAACATGATAGCGCACGCCGACCACCTGAGGGGGCGCGTGGCTTCGAGCTTGGGGAGGACTGCATTCACTTCGTGGGCGAACTGCTTGAAGATGCGTTGAGAGGTTGGGGCTTGAGCTCCGCCCAGGATGCAGGCGATCGCGCGCGGCTCTTGGAAGCCCCTAGCCCCCTCGTCCTGATGATGGTCCTCGTTTCTCCTTGGCTGCGGCGGCAGTGCAGGGGGGCCTGCATTTCCTTGGGGACGATCCTTGCGAGGCTGATCCCTCCAGTCTCCCTCACGAGGCTGATCCTGCCAGCGATCCTCGCGAGGTCGATCGCGCCACCCTTGGCGAGGGCCGCGGTTTTCCCAGCGTCCTGCGTTCCTTCCTCCTCCTCGGCCGTAGCCTCGATCGTTGTGGTCGGGGTGTCGGCCGATCCTCCCTTCTCGCACGGCTCGGAGCTCTTGACATTCATTGGTGTTGTGGGTGTGGAGGTCGTGGTACACACGATGCGGCTGCCCTTGAAAGACTTGGGCTGATCTACGCCCGCTTGGTGTCTGGTTACGCACGCGAGCACGGCAGCCCCTTGCGCTTCACGTCCTTGGCCTTGGATTTCTTCTCTTACGGGTCCAAGGGCTGGCAGCTCGAGGAGGGAAAGGCGCCCTTCCTCAGGCCTGGCGCACTTGGTCGCCAAGTTGAACAGCTCCAAGGAAGTGCACAGATCTTCATGCATCACCAGCTCCTCCTTCATCTTGACGTCACGCACTCCGTCGGAGAAGGCTGAGATGATGGCATCCTCGGTCACCTTGGTAATCTTGAGGGGTGCGTTGTTGAAGCACTGGATGTACTTCTACAGGGTCTCTCCTGGTTGCTACTTGATGCGGCGCATGTCGCTCACGGCAGGTGGCCGGTCGCGAGTACCTTGGAAGTTGGCGATGAAGCGGGTGCGCATCTCGTCCCAGGAGGAGATCGTGCCAGGAGCCAGGTTCAGGAGCCAGGTGCGGGCCCCGTCCTTGAGTGCCATGGGAAACCAGTTCGCCATGACCTTCTCGTCCCTGTTGGCGGCTTCGATGCCTAGCTCATAGAGCTGGAGGAACTCCGCAGGGTCGGCAGTGCCGTCGTAGCGAGGAGGCAGGTCTGGCTTGAACTTGCCGGGCCACGCGACGCTGCGCAGCTCGGCGGTGAAGGCGCGGCAGCCCGCGGTGGCCACATGAGGCCTTTGGTGATGAAGAGCTTGGTCTTGCGGGTCCCCATGTGCTGCAGCTGGGAGCAGCGCGGGGTCTTGGCGTGCTGGAACAGGAGCGTGGTCGCGACGGGCCGGAGCAGGGAGCACTCGGGGCAGCTTCTTGGGGACGAGGGACCTCTTGGCAACTCTGCTCTTGCCGCGCTGGCGCCGGATGGAGCGGGTTCCGCCCAGGGGCCACGCGCCTTGGGGCCAGGGCACCTTCTTGAGGGGGAGGTGGCTGAGGCGCCCTCGGAACTTCATCGCCCGCGCAGGGCGGGGCGCGGTGCAGCGAGATGGACGGTGCGGGGGAACCCCCTGCGGCGCGGACTAGCTCGGCGACGCGGTCGAGCCACTCTCCGTAGACATCGTCGACTGGGCGGTAGCGCAGGAGCTCGTTTGCCGCGATGAGTGCAGCTCGAGCCTCCATGGGTGCGGGGAGTGCGCGGGACGAAGAACCAGCTAGGGTGAGTGAGGGAGTAGCAGTGCGGCCGTCTCGCCTCACGGACGGATGCTGGGACGATGCTTGCTGCTCGTTCCCCGCCGGGACGGTGGCGGCGTTGGCAGCGTGTGAGGAACGGCGAAGCGGCCACCGGCAAATGCAGGCGCTGGAGGAAGCGAGGCGGCTCGGCGCTCGGCGTGGGCCCGGCAAGCGTCTGACATGGATGCGATGGTCTGTGAAGAACAGGGCGGCGGAAGACGAATTCCGGCGCACCCCTACCTGGCGCGCCAAATGTCGGATTTCGGGTTCCGGCAGACCCTCTAGGTTTGAACACTGGGGTGCACCCGGAGATCTCGCCCTCCACCTACCTGCACCTCGCCGCCTCGCTAAGATCTAAGCTATGAAAGGAACAACAGAAGAGACACAGGGTTTATACTAGTTCGGGCCACCATTGTGGTGTAATACCCTACTCTTGTTTGTGGTGTGGTGGATTGCCTCTTGGGCTGATGATGAACAATACAAGGAAGAACAGCCTCGCGAGGGTCTGTTCTTGGCTGGTGTGGTGAACTGCTAGGGGGAGTTCAGCCGCTCTCTCGGCTGGTTTCCCGATGATGATGATCTAACTAGTGGGTGGCTAGTCCTATTTATAGGCAAAGGCCCTGGGCCTCTTCCCAAATATTGAGCGGGAAGGGCGCCAACAATTGGCCATTTTGAAGGGGAACATCTAGTACACTTATCCTGACTAAAGTTGGTCCTCGCCTGTCAAAGGCTCTGGTGGTGACAGCGGCTTGGGCTCCACAATGACTTCCTTCCTGTCGTTGCGACCGTCTTGGTCTTGTTGCACCGAAACGGATACCTTTGCTTGATGGTCTCGCCTGCGCTTGCTCCCTTTGCACCAAAGAGGAAAGGAGGACATCTGCTGGCTGGCGCCCGCTCGGGCGCCCTTGGTCGTCATGGCTTGCGTCATGGGCACCTCGTGAGGTACCCCGCCTTGATCTCTCCGCCTCCTCGCGAGCCAGCCTGACGAGGCCGCGCATGAGGAAGCTCCCTGTCGTCCACCCCGCGAGGCTTCGTCCCTCGCGAGGGTCTTGAGCTCATGCTGATGAAGATGGGCCGTGCTGGGCCGCCCCTTGAGCCAGGCCGCAGGCCGCAGGCAGGCAAGTCTGGGGACCCCCGTTCCCAGAACGCCGACACTCGCCTTCCTATTTGCTGTTAAGGCCTGTGCCTACGACAGCGTTCCTCTCTGGGTGTTCCGGGTCCAGGGGTATCTTCTTTGTCTCCTTGGCCAGCTGAAAAGAAGCTTGAGCTTCACATTCTTTGGGGTCAGGAGACAGGGCCGGCTGCTTGCCAGCCAAGGCCACAACTCGATTCAGCATCTTCTTCTCTTTGGCGATCACGAGGGACTCGGCCAGCCGGCTGCTGGCTGCGGCACACTCAGACGACTTTTTATAGTCTCCGGCTATAGTGATAATGCCCTTGGAACTCGGCATCTTCATCTTGAGGTAGGCGTAGTGGGGCACAGCCATAAACTTGGCCAACGCTGGTCGGCCAAGCAATGCGTGGTTCGGGCTCTCCAAATCCACTACCTCAAACCATATTGCATCTCGGCGGAAATGATCTTTGCCCCCAAAGAGGACATCCATCTTGATCTTGCCGATTGGTGAGCAGGACAGGCGGGTACGATGCCATGGAACACAGTCCGGCTTGGCATGAGTTTCTTTGGCTTGATGTTAAGCTTCTCCATTGTATCTCGGTATAGTATGTTGATACTGCTCCCGCCATCTATGAGCACGCGGGAGAAACGTGCAGCACGCCTTTCTGTCGCCAGGGTGGCATCCAAAACCAAGGCATAGGAGCCTGGAGAAGGCATCACCTCTGGGTGGTCCTCCCGGCTCCATCTGATGGGCCTCACCGACCAGTGCATAAACTCGGGGTTACTGGAGGCGACCGCGTTGACTTCTTGCTGTTGTCGGCGCCGGGTGCGCCGATCTTCTGTCTGGCTGGTGAACAGGATGTAGGCGGCTTGCTCATCGGGGAACTCGTCTTGGATAGCTCCGACTGCAGGCCGAGCGGCCGGCTGCTGCTGGGCAGGAGGCGGCTGGCCTGTAGGCGGAGGCGGCAATAGCCCCTCGCCCTTGGAGATTCGGGTGAGCTAATGGCACTTCCGAGTTGTGTGGTTGGACGGCTTCGCGCCGCTGTGGAACTTGCAGGGGGCATTGAGAGTTTGCTCGTAAGAGAAAGCCGGCTGCCAAGCCGGCCTGCTGCCCTTCTGCTTTTTGGGAGCCGGCCTTCCTTCAGGCCGCTCTTCTTCGACCGTAGCCACCTGCCGGCTGGTGGAAGGCGGCATAGGGGCCTTGTGTTTGTGGTCGCTTTAATACGGGCGCCGGCTTGATTCTCCAGTCGGCGTCTTGGGAGCCGGCGCCAGCACTTTTCCAGAGGTGTCTACCCGGAGCTCAGTCTTCATTGAAGAGTCGGCCGTGGCATACTTGTCCGCGATGATCAGTAGCTCGTTGAGGGTTGCCGGCTCGTCGCAGAGGAGTCGGTGCTTGAGGAGAGTGCCCTCGCAGCACCCGGCGGTGAAATACTCTATGGCATGAACCTCGTGCACCCCTTCGCAGGAGTTGCGGAGCTCGGCCCAACGCGTGAGGTAGTCACGGGTTGATTCGTTGGGCCCTTGTATGCACAAGGAGAGCTGTCGGGGCTTGGGAGCCCGTTTGTAGGTGCTGGTGAAGTTGCGTATGAAGGCTTCGGTGAAGTCCAGCCACCTGTTCATGCTGTACGGTTTGAGGCTGTTGAGCCAGGTGCGCGCCGTGCCTTGGAGCATAAGGGGGACATATTTCACGGCAACGCGTCTGTTGACGTTTGCTACGCAAACTGCGGTGGAGTAGTCGATCAACCAATCTTCCGGCTTCACGGAGCCATTGTACTTGGGCGTGTCTCTCGGGAGCGAGAACCCTTTGGGAAAGGGCTCGTCGTGGATGCGGGGGCCGAAACAAGGCGGGCCGACATCGTCTTCTTCTTCCAGGGCCAGGGATCACGCAAGGCGGTCGATTCGATGACGGGCATCAGTCTCGCCGACTCCTTCGTGGCGACCAAGTCGGCCGCTGAGAGTCGGATGCTCGACGGGCGGCGGGGTGTGATATCTTTCCCCGCGAGGCGAAGGAGGAGGCGGGTCGCCTCATCGTTCCACACCTCGGGGATGGCCTTCTGCGTCACGCTCGATGGTGATCCGAGTCCGGCTGCGGCTAGCAGCCGGCTCCTTGTCTTGTCTTGCACGGGCGCCACGCGTAGTCGGCGTACACGACGTCGCACCGTGCTCTCGACGAGGGGGGCTTCCAGCTCGGATGCCGGCTTTGTGCCGCTCTGCGGCCGCGTCGATCAGCTGTTGGATGTGTCTGGTCATGTAGGGGAGCTCATCGGCCTCCAGTCCATTTAGCTCGTCTACGATCGACTGAGCGGCGCGTAGATTCTCGAGGGGCGTGGCGTAGACTGGGCGGTCCGCTCCCAGCATGCTGGCGGTGGCCGTGCCGCGTTTCTTGACGACGCAGACGGGGGCTTGGCCGCCACGGAAGCGGCGTGCGAAAAGGCGGCGCTTGATGCGACGCACTGGTGGGCTTCCGTGAGACGTCTCATGGAGGCAATCCTCTGGCCCTCCGCAAGGAGGGCAAGGCGGAGTGCATCCAGCGTCTCAGCGTCAGCGTCCGCCGGGATGGGGGCGGACAGATCGTGCAGCGTAGCTTGTAGGGCGTCGCGGGCGTTCTCGTCGGAGGCAACGTCATGGCTGATGACTAGCACTTCGGTGACGGTGCTGCCGCCACTGTCGGCTCGAGGGAGAGGGTCGTCAAAGATGATCACGTTGTTGGGGAAGGCATCGAGCGACGCCGTGTCGGAGACGACAAGCATCGGGTCGGTGGAGCCGACCGACTCCAAATCCGTGGTAGGCTCACCGAAAACGTGGAGCTGGTCGAGGACGCTGACGAGGCGGTTCTCGGGGCAGCCTGTGCCCGTGTCGGATGCGGGCTCGTCGGAGATGCGAGTCTCGCCAAGAAGGTCGGCGAGGCAGCTCGCTGCGCAGGTGTCGTCGACACTTTGCAGCGCGTCGGGGCTAGCGCCATCGAGTGTGCCGTGCTGGCTACGCTCGCTGGGGAGGAAAAGGGTTCCCGTCAAGAGCAGGTCTCCGGACGACGGTGCACCTGGCCCCACGGTGGGCGCCAAATGTCGGGTGGTATGTGCGACATATGCCAACGGATGGCTTATCATTGTAGAGCGATAAGACATCGCCGGTGCCTGGAAACGGGATAAGGCGAAGACATGCATGCCGGCGGATCTTAACCAGGTTGGGGGCTCTCCGTGGAGATAATACCCCTACTCCTGCTTTACGGGGTCTCTGCATGATCACTAGATCAATAAGAAGGTACAAGAGGCTCCTTGAGCTGTTCGGTGGGAGGAGGAAGAAGGGCAAGGCTAGCTCTCCTCTCTCCCTATGGTGGTGTCTAAAACTCTATGAGATCAACCCTTCGCATGGGTGTCCCGGGGGGTTTATATAGGCCTACCCCCCGAGGGTACAATGGTAATCTGGCTGGGCGTCAGTCCAGGCCGTCAGCGTCTACGGCCGCCGGCTTCTCCGCCGGCTACTGGGGCCCGCCGATTGGTGGGTCCCGCCGGCTGCCGACCCATTGGTCGACAGGCCGCCCCCACCGCTTGGGGGGTCTTGTCGGGGGCTGATTCTGTTGCCTGCTCGCCTCACGATGTGAGGGCTTTGTCGAGGTAAGCATGGCTACAGTGCAGCCGCCTCACGGGCTCTCACTGTAGCCTTACCTCGTCTTGTCTGCTTAATGGTGCGTCTGCCCGAGGAGAACAAGCCCGGCTATAGAAGCCGGCCCGGCCTCGAACCCGGCCAGGGAGGTCAGGCCGCCTTCGGATGTCCCTCTGACCGAAGGGGCCCGCCGCCTACGGGCCGTACTGGCGACCCGTCGTGGATGTCGTCATAGTCTGCATGGCAACAGTGCCTCACCGGACAGGAGATGGCCTCCCTGTACGGCGTACTGTAGCCATGCGTGTTCTGGGATTCGGGGTGGCAGGGGCCACTGTAGCCACGCCCTGTCCCGTCACCGTTATGGGGGGTGGACTTTAGGGCGCGGCCGACGGCCGTCTGCCATGGGCCAGCTTCTTGGAGTCGGTCCTTCAGGGGCCGGCTTCTTGGAATCGGCCCTTCAGGGGCCGACTTCTTGGAATCGGCCCTATTGTTGCGTCCTCCAAGGGTTCTTTATGGCCGGGCCGCCTTCCGCCAGCCGGCCTATGTGATAGCCGGCCGGAAGAAGGCAGCCCCATGTCTTGGGTGCTTCAAGGCTCAGTCGGCCCATTGTTTTTTCTGAGGGCCAAAGGGAGCCGGCTAGGCGACCCATGGTCATTTACTCCGACACTCACGCCTGCGTGCAGAGCCAAACCCCACTCTCAGAAGCGGGGATCATACAGCTGCAAGAGTAGCAAGTCGCGCATGCCTGTCAATATTTTGATATGACAGCCAACTATCCGGACACCAACTGAGGAGTCCGGGCTGCTTCTCGAATAGCGGCTGGGGTCACCAGGGTCCGATCAGGAACCTTTGGACCAACCACAGGAGGACGTTCGGCGCCCTCCGCTCACTTACCTTCACAAGCTAACTCTTATGCAGAACAGGTTTGGTGGCATGAAGTCGGCCCGGACACACAAGGACAGGACCATGCAGGTAGACGGCAGTTCGAATTCACTTTTGATCCATTCACAGCCCCCTCCAGTCCGGCCACCACAGGTTCCGCAAGAAAACCATCTCTTTTTCATAATCATAAATCGCATTCATATGCATGGACATATCATATTACTGCAATGCGTAGACTTAACTAAACATGCACTGGTCGTCGTTTATCATCGACACCTCTTTGCCATAAAGTGACAGCCACGGTTTGTGTTATGCCCGGTTAGCCAGGGGCTCCAAAGTACGGCAATAAAGTCCGACCTTCTCGGTCGCTCGGCACCCCAAACTTATAGCACTATATGCATCAGCTCCGAATCATGTCTTGGGTCATTGGTTGGGTTTGCCCAGCTCCCATGTTTTGGTACCTTACGTTCCGTTCCGTCGGCTAAGGTAGCACTGGGAGAACTACTGCGATTGTGTCCCGGATCTGTCGGACGAGCACCTCAGTAGAGAAAGCCGGAAACCGACTGTCATGATGCGGCTAGAGCTGGTCAGCTGTTCGAGAGGTTGCAAAATCCTTAAAATTCATTCTGCATAACGCCACTATAAACTGCATATTGCGACGGATCGGTCTACCGATCAGGCGCCAATAGAGCCCCTAGTCCGGCCTTCCGGACACCAGGGGCTGCGCCGACCATACTCATATTCCTATGGCTAAGTGAGAGTAGTAAAGCCCTATAGTACGATTGCCTGGTTTGTGGTGAGAAACGCCTCCTTATAAGGACCCAACAATGGGATAAAGAGTGTTCATAAATACCCCGAACTCCCCCGTACTTCTCTCGTGGGGGCTGAAGCCGACGACTGGCCAACTCTTAGAATTTATATACAATAAACAACCGCAAAGGAAGAACACATGTTCAAACCAAATAGGCAACATATAATAAAAGTGCCATTATCCCATATTACAAACGATGGCAAGAATGCCCTCAGGGAAATATAATGTCTTTGGTGCACTTGTCCATACCAAAGTGGCACCCTTCATTACACCTTCATAATATAGTTAAGACTTGCGATGCTCCTTACCCTCTGGTGGCCCCTCGATTATCGGCTTTTACTGCGTCAAGCTTCCCCAATGCACTTTTGCATGGGCAAGCGCCATTCGCGCACCTTCTATACAGGTGATAAACTTGATAATATCAGAAAAGCCGAGGCCAAAGCGCCCACAATCCGGCAGCGAGTCCAAAGAAACTGCTGGGAATGGGCTCTGCGAGCCACTGGCCGGATGACCAAGTCCTTCATGGCTAGTTCGGCCGCTGGTGCGATTCGACCAACTGCTTCAGCTGATCGATAAAAGGCACCGGATAGTTCGGCACTAGATACTGCGACCAGAAGTTCCTCCCCGCAGACTCCCTCTCCTCGGACCGGTAAAATTGGGCCGCATCTGATATGATACGAGGCAGATCCGCAAACACCCCTGCAAAATCAAGAATTCAGATTGCCGCTTAGAGTTCTTCATATTATAACATCATAATGGCCATAGATACAACATGCCTTACCAGCAGCAACTTTCCGGGCCTCCTGAATCTCCCTTACAGCACCTCGGGCTTCTTCCTGAGCATCTTCCGTGGCTTGGAGAGCTTGGGTGAGTTCGGATTCCTTCCCTACTAAACTCTGCTCCAAGCTCTCGCTTTTCGTCACAGCATCCCGAAGCTCCCGCTCAGCTATGACGACCCTAGCCTCGTGTTTTTCATGTAGAGCCTGTTAGGCGGCAGCCTTCTCTTGGGCATCAGCCGCCGCTTTCTTCAGCGCCTCATATTTGGCACTCGCTCCTAGGGCGCATAACATAAATACTTTTCAAATAGGCACACTTATTGATTTGTGCCCAACGCAAGACAATGTCCAAACATACCTTGCCTCTCCTCTAATTGCTTCTTCACATGGCCAAGTTCTTCTTCGGCCCGTCTCAGGCTCTCTTTCAGCTCGGACACTTCCGCATCATGAGCGGCCGTCCTCTCCACAGACACCTGTTTCCAAAAACATGGATATACAACATTAAAAGTTCCCATTACAACTGAGGATTTGATCCCCTTCTCGGCTTTCTTTTTCTGGACAGTGTATCAGGGGCTACTCCTCATATCATACTAATTTTATAAAGGTTCCTTAGAAACCATACCTCAAAGGCCTTTATAAGGCCAAGACAGGACTCATTCAGCCCGCTTTTGGCAGCCTGAATCTTTCCAACCACCGCACCCATAAGGGCCCGATGTTCATCAACGACATACGCGTTCCTTAACGCTGTCAACAGACCGTCCGACGGCTCAGCGTATACTGAGGTGGCCGGCGGAGTAGGCAAACCTCCCTCCATGGAGGATGGCCGCTGGCCCGATCCTGGAGCCTTAGGGGCCTCCAGAACTTTATCCGGCCCCGAGTCTCTTTGAGACGACACCTCGGTGTCGCGCCCGGAGTTCGGAAAAGGAATCCCCGGAGGCGTCTCGCTCGCCACAGCATTCGAGCTCAATGAATCCTCCGATGAGGATTGTCCGGCAGGAGACCTTGCCGGGCTGTGTGAGATGTGGCGACAGTTAAAACTACAATACCCGGACAACCCTGGATACATAGGCGGATTCGGATTTCGGTGACTTACGATTTTCCCAGGGGCTGGGCCTCGGGATCCCACTCCGGGCTGTTATCGGCAGCCGTGGTGGATGCCTCTGGAGGGGAACCTCTCCTTCTCTTGGGCGACTCGGCCTCCAGGGACGGGGACGTTGCACGCTTCTTCCCGCCGACAGAGCGAGGCTCGTCCTCCTCTGCCTCCTCCTCTTTGTCTTCTAAAGAAGGAGCGTCGCTAGAGCCTTCGGACTAGGTGTCTGGAGCCTCACGACAACGGAGGCCACTCCGGGTCTTCTTGACCTGCTTGGGGGCCTCCCTCTTGGGCGGCTTGTAAGGTGCAGGGACCAACATCTTCGTCAGAAGAGGTCCGGCCGGTTCCTCCGGCAGTGGGGACGGACATTGTATCCACTCTACTCTTTTTATCCATCCCTAAAGCCACAATGAAGCACAATTAAAACGCCCCCCTCATGATATGTCGGCTGAAGCCTGGACGGACGGGGCGTGGCTATAACTTACCGGGCTTGCAGAATGGGATAATTGATACCCCCGGTCCTCAGAAGAGTCCGGCCATGATTTTCTGGACTTAAAGAGCACCTTCCAGATATCCTCGTGGGAGGAATCGTGGAGCTCCCGAAGGGTTTGGTGCTCGGATGGGTCGAATTCCCATGAAGTGTAGGCTCGACGCTGGCAAGGGAGAACTAGGCGAACTAGCATCACCTGGACCACGTCAACAAGCTTGACGTCCTTGTCGACCAAATTCTGAACACGCGTCGGGAGCAGTGACAGCTCAGCGGACGAGCACCAGTTCGGGCCCTTCTTGGGCCAGGACGTAAGCCGCAGCAGAGCTCCAGATCTGAACTCAGGAGCTGCTACCCATTCTTCGCCGCGTCGTTTGGTGACATAAAACCACTACTGCTGCCATTCCTTGACGGAGTCATTAAAAGTGCCCTTCGGCCAAACGACCTTGGGCATCTTGCTCACCATGGCGCCGCCGCACTCGGCGTCTTCGCCACTCACCACCTTTGGCTTCACATTGAAAATCTTCAACCACAGGCCGAAGTGAGGCGGAATCCGGAGGAAGGCATCGCATGCGACGATGAACGTCAAGATATTGAGAAAAGAGTTGGGGGAAAGATCATGAAAATCAAACCCATAGTAATACATGACTCCATGTACAAATGGGTGGAGGGGAAACCCGAGCCCGCGGACAAAATGGGGAAGGAACACGACTCTCTCGTGGGGCTCCGGAGTAGGGACAACCTGTCCCGCCGGTGGGAGATGGTGGCCAATCTCCTTAGCCAGATACCCGGCTTCCCGGAGCTTCTTGATATCCTTCTCCCGGACGGTAGAGGCCGTCCATTTGCCTCCTGCTCCGGATCCGGACATCTTTGGAAACCTTCTCTTCGATGGAAAAGAAAGGCGCTCGGGCATTAGGGCTCGAGCAGAGGGAAGTCAGTTAGCGGAAGGAGAGGGCGTGGGTAAAAGACGAAGATGCCCTATCTCTTTATAAGAGAAGGTACGAGCTTTTTGCGCCTCCCCACTTGCCTGGTGGAACCCTGTCACCTCCCGCTCGCTGCGATTAGCAGTGCGGTTACATTACGCATACCCGTATTGATGAGAATCCCGTGATAAGGGGACACGATCTTCGCTTCAACAAGACGTGCTCAGGAAACCGCCTCGCAGAATACGCTATGGCTGGTTGTGGGAAAAACGGTTTGGATAATAACCCGACCGTAATGACATATCCCGTCGTCTAAAAAGTTGTCAGCTGAAGTATCATTTTCTCTACGGTGGTATGTGAAGATCATTTTAGAGATCTGGACACAGATTACGTGTTCGATAATTACCTTGGAGTATTCAGGGGAGGAACCCGCCTTGCAATGCCGAAGACAAGACTGCGCGCCGGACTTGTCGTCATTGAAGCCTGGTTCAGGGGCTACTAAGGGAGTCCTGGATAAGGGGGTATCCGGACAGCCGGACTATATATGTCGTCCGGACTATAGAAGCGTCAAGATACAAGACTCAAGACTTCGGCTCGTGTCCGGATCAGACTCTCCTTTGCGTGGAAGACAAGCTTGGCGATCAGGATATTATGTTTCCTTCCTTGTAAACCGACTCCATGTAAACCCTAGCTCTCCGGTGTCTATATAAACCGGAGAGCATGGTCCTTAGAAAGCCGATCACAGTTACAATCATACCATTATAGGCTAGCTCTTAGTGTTTAGCCTCTATGATCTCGTGGTAGATCTACTCTTGTATTCCACATATCTTCAATACTAATCAAGCAGGAAGTAGGGTTTTACCTCCATCGAGAGGGCCAGAACCTGGGTAAACATTGTGTCCCTTGCTTCCTGTTACCATCAACCTAAGACGCACAGATCGGGACCCCCTACCCAAGATCCGCCGGTTTTGACACTGACACTTGGGTCCATTGTTTGGCTTCTTCCCGACAACTGGTTTATCGGGCGCGGCAACTCCCTTGCCGTCCTTCTTGAAGTTCTTTTTACCCTTGCAGTTCTTGAAACTAGTGGTCTTATTCACCATCAACACTTGATGTTTCTTTTTGATTTCCACCTCCACTGATTTCAGCATTGAATATAACTCAGGAATGGACTTCTCCATCCCCTGCATATTGTAGTTCATCACAAAGCTCTTGTAGCTAAGTGGGAGCGACTGGAGGATTCTGCCAATGACTGAGTCATCTAGGAGATTAACTCCCAACTAAGGCAAACGGTTGTGTCACCCGGACATAGTGAGTATGTGCTCACTGACAGAACTGTTTTCCTCCATCTTACAACTGTAGAACTTGTCAGAGACTTCATATCTATCGAACAGGGCATGAGCTTGGAAAACCATTTCCAGCTCTTGGAATATCTCATATGCTCTGTGCTGCACAAAACTCTTTTGGAGCCCCGGTTCTAAGCTGTAATGCATACCGCACTGAACCAGGGAGTAATCATCACTACGTGACTGCCAGGCGTTCATAACGTCTTGAGTTGCTGGTAAAATGGGTGCTTCACCTAGCAGTTCTTAGGACATATGCTTTCTGGGCAGCTATGAGGATGATCCTCAAGTTCTGGACCCAGTCCGTAAAGTTGCTACCATCATCTTTCGGCTTGGTTTTCTCTAGGAACGCGTTGAAGTTGAGGGCAACATTAGCATGGGCCATTTGATCTACAAGACATATTGCAAAGATGTTTTAGACTATGTTCATGATAATTAAGTTCATCAAATTTTAATGACCTCCCACTCAGATAGACATCCCTCTAGTCATCTAAGTGATACATGATTCAAGTCAACTAGGCCATGTCCGATCGTCACGTGAGACGGACTAGTCATCATCGGTGAACATCTTCATGTTGGTCGTATCTACTATACGACTCATGTTCGACCTTTCGGTCTCTTGTGTTCTGAGGCCATGTATTTACATGCTAGGCTCGTCAAGTCAACCTAAGTGTTTTGCATGTGTAAATCTGGCTTACACCCGTTGTATGCGAACGTTAGAATCTATCACACCCGATCATCACGTGGTGCTTCGAAGCAACAAAATTTCACAACAGTGCACAGTTAGGGGGAACACTTTCTTGAAATTTTAGTGAGAGATCATCTAACTTATGCTAACGTCATTCTAAGCAAATAATATGTAAACATGACAAACATCACATGCGAATCATAAAGTGACATGATATGGCCATTATCATCTTGCGCCTTTGATCTCCATCTTTGAAGCGCGGCATGATCACCTTCGTCACCGGCATGACACCATGATCTCCATCATCGTGTCTCCATGAAGTTGTCTCGACAACTATTACTTCTATTACTATGGCTAACGGTTATCAATAAAGTAAAGTAATTACATGGCGTTGTTCAATGACATACAGGTCATACAATAAATTAAGACAACTCCTATGGCTCCTGCCGGTTGTCATACTCATCAACATGCAAGTCGTGATTCCTATTACAAGAACATGATCAATCTCATACATCACATATCATTCCTCACATTCTTTTGGCCATATCACATCACATAGCATACCTTGCAAAAACAAGTTAGACGTCCTCTAATTGTTGTTGCATGTTTTACGTGGTTGCTACGGGTTTCTAGCAAGAACGTTTCTTACCTATGCAAAAGCCACAACGGTGATATGCCAATTGCTACTTACCCTTCATAAGGACCCTTTTTATCGAACCCGATCCGAGTAAAGTGGGAGAGACTGGCACCCGCTAGCCACCTTATGCAACAAGTGCATGTCAGTCGGTGGAACCCGTCTCACGTAAGTGTACATGTAAGGTCGGTCTGGGCCGCTTCATCCCACAATACCGTCGAAACAATATAGGACTAGTAACGGTAAGCAAATTGAACAAAACCAACGCCCACAACTACTTGTGTTCTACTCGTGCATAGAATCTACTGTTGGAAATATGCCCTAGAGGCAATGATAAAATGGTTATTATTGTATTTCAGTGTTCATGATAATTGTCTGTCATTCGTGCTATAATTGTATTATCCGGAAATTGTAATACACGTGTGAATACATAGACCACAACATGTCCCTAGTGAGCCTCTAGTTGACTAGCTCGTTGATCAACAGATAGTCATGGTTTCCTGACTATGGACATTGGATGTCATTGATAACGGGATCACATCATTAGGAGAATGATGTGATGGACAAGACCCAATCCTAAGCATAGCTCAAAGATCGTGTAGTTCGTTTAGCTAGAGCTTTTCCAAATGTCAAGTATCATTTCCTTAGACCATGAGATTGTGCAACTCCCGGATACCGTAGGAGTGCTTTGGGTGTACCAAACGTCACAACGTAACTGGGTGACTATAAAGGTGCACTACGGGTATCTCCGAAAGTGTCTGTTGGGTTGGCACGAATCGAGACTAGGATTTGTCACTCCGTATGACGGAGAGGTATCTCTGGGCCCACTCGGTAATGCATCATCATAATGAGCTCAATGTGACCAAGTGTCTGGTCACGGGATCATGCATTACTGTACGAGTAAAGTGACTTGCCGGTAACGAGATTAAACAAGGTATTGGGATACCGACGATCGAGTCTCGGGCAAGTAACGTAACCGATTGACAAAGGGAATTGTATACGGGTTGTTTGAATCCTCGACATCGTGGTTCATCCGATGAGATCATCGAGGAGCATGTAGGAGCCAACATGGGTATCCAGATCCCGCTGTTGGTTATTGACCGGAGAGGCGTCTCGGTCATGTCTGCATGTCTCCCGAACCCGTAGGGTCTACACACTTAAGGTTCGGTGACGCTAGGGTTGTAGAGATATGACTATGCAGTAAACCAAATTTTTTTCGGAGTCCCGGATGAGATCCCGGACATCATGAGGAGTTCCGGAATGGTCCGGAGGTAAAGAATTATATATAGGAAGTCGAGTTTCGGCCATCGGGAAAGTTTCGGGGTCACCGGTATTGTACTGGGACCACCGGAAGGGTCCCGGGGGTCCATCGGGTGGGGCCACCTATCCCGGAGGGCCCCATGGGCTGAAGTGGAAGGGGAACCAGCCCCAAGTGGGCTGGTGCACCCCCCCCTTGGGCCCCGCCTGCGCCTAGGGTTGGAAACCCTATGGTGGGGGCGCCTCCACTTGCCTTGGGGGGCAAGGCACCCCCTTGGCCGCCCCCCTAGGAGATCCCATCTCCTAGGGACAGCGCCCCCCACTAGGGGCCCTATATAAAGAGGGGGGGAGGGAGGGCAACCGCACCCGTGATCTTGGCGCCTCCCTCTCCCCTTGCTACACCTCTCCCTCTCGCAGAAGCTTGGCGAAGACCTGCTGAGATCCTTGCTGCATCCACCACCACGCCGTCGTGCTGCTGGATCTTCATCAACCTCTCCCCCCCCCTGCTGGATCAAGAAGGAGGAGACGTCTCCCTGACCGTACGTGTGTTGAACGCGGAGGTGCCGTCCGTTCGGCGCTAGGATCTCCGGTGATTTGGATCACGACGAGTACAACTCCCACAACCCGTTCCCTTGAACGCTTCCGCTCGATCTACAAGGGTATGTAGATGCACTCCTCTCTCCTAGATGAACTCATAGATTGATCTTGGTGAAACCGTAGGAAAATTTTTATTTTCTGCAACGTTCCCCAACAGTGGCATCATGAGCTAGGTCTATGCATAGTTCTCTTTGCACGAGTAGAACACAATTTTGTTGTCGGCGTAGATGTTGTCAACTTTCTTGCCACTACTAGTCTTATTTTGCTTCAGCGGTATTGTTGGATGAAGCAGCCCGGACCGAACTTACACATACGCTTACGTGAGACATGTTCCACCGACTGACATGCACTAGTTGCATAAGGTGGCTAGCGGGTGTCTGTTTCTCCCACTTTAGTTGAAGTGGATTCGATGAGAAGGGTCCTTATGAAGGGTAAATATAAGTTGACAAATCACGTTGTGGCTTTTACGTAGGTAGGAAAACGTTCTTGCTAGAACCCTATTGCAGCCACGTAAAACATGCAACAACAATTAGAGGACGTCTAACTTGTTTTTGCAGCATATGATTTGTGATGTGATATGGCCAAAAGTTGTGATGAATGATGAATGATATATTGTAATGTATGAGATCATGTTCTTGTAATAGGAATCACGACTTGCATGTCGATGAGTATGACAACCCGCAGGAGCCATAGGACTTGTCTTAATTATTGTATGACCTGCGTGTCAATGATTTAACGCCATGTAATTACTTTACTTTATTGCTAAACCGTTATCCATAGTAGTATAAGTAATAGTTGGCGAGCAACTTCATGGAGACACGATGATGGAGATCATGATGATGGAGATCATGGTGTCATGCCGGTGACGAATTTGATCATATAGCCTCGAAGATGGAGATCAAAGGAGCTATATGATATTGGCCATATCATGTCACTGTTTAATTGCATGTGATGTTTATTATGTTTATGCATCTTGTTTACTTAGAACGACGGTAGTAAATAAGATGATCCTCATAATAATTTCAAGAAAGTGTTCCCCCCTAACTGTGCACCGTTCTACGAAAGTTAAATGCGTTTGAAGCACCACGTGATGATCGGGTGTGATAGATTCTAACGTTCACATACAACGGGTGTAAGACAGATTTACACATGCAAAACACTTAGGTTAGCTTGACGAGCCTAGCATGTACAGACATGGCCTCGGAACACAAGAGACCGAAAGGTCGAACATGAGTTATATGGAAGACACGGTCAACATGGAGATCTTCACCGATGATGACTAGTCCGTCTCACGTGATGATCGGACACGGCCTAGTCGACTCGGATCATGTATCACTTAGATGACTAGAGGGATGTCTAATCAGAGTGGGAGTTCATTAAATAATTTGATTAGATGAACTTAATTATCATGAACTTAGTCTAAAAACCTTTGCAAATGTGTCTTGTAGATCAAATGGCCAACGCTCATGTCCACCTCAACTTCAACGCGTTCCTAGAGAAAACCAAGCTGAAAGATGATGGCAGCAACTATACGGACTGGGTCCGGAACACGAGGATCATCCTCATAGCTGCCAAGAAAGATTATGTCCTAGAAGCACTTTGCTAGGTGAAGCACCCATCCCGAGAGAACCAAGGCGTTATGAACGCTTGGCAGTCTCGTCTTGATGATTACTCCCTCGTTCGGTGCGGCATGCTTTACAACATAGAACCGGGCTCCAAAAAGCGTTTTGAGCAACACAGAGCATATGAGATGTTCAAGAGCTGAATATGGTTTTCCAAGCTCATGCCTGGGTCGAGAGATATGAAGTCTCCGACAAGTTCTTCAGCTGTAAGATGGAGGAAAATAGTTCTGTCAGTGAGCACATCCTCAAGATGTCTGGGTTGCACAACCGCCTAACTCAGCTGGGAGTTAATCTCCTGGATGACGCGGTTATTGACAGAATCCTCCAATTGCTTCCACCGAGCTACAAGAGCTTTGTGATGAACTTCAATATGCAGGGGATGGAAAAGACCATTCCTGAGGTATATTCAATGCTGAAATCAGCGGAGGTAGAGATCAAGAAAGAACATTGTCGGTGTCAAAACCGGCGGATCTCGGGTAGGGGGTCCCGAACTGTGCGTCTAGGCGGATGGTAACAGGAGACAAGGGACATGATGTTTTTACCCAGGTTCGGGCCCTCTCGATGGAGGTAATACCCTACTCCTGCTTGATTAATATTGATGATATGGGTAGTACAAGAGTAGATCTACCACGTGATCAGAGAGGCTAAACCCTAGAAGCTAGCCTATGGTATGATTGTTGTTTTTCCTACGGACTAAAACCCTTCGGTTTATATAGACACCAAATAGGGTTAGGGTTACAAAAGTCGGTTACAATGATAGGAAATCTACATATCTGTATCGCCAAGCTTGCCTTCCACACCAAGGAAAGTCCTATCCGGACACAGGACGGAGTCTTCAATCTTGTATCTTCATAGTCCAGGAGTCCGGCCAAAGATGATAGTTCGGCTATCCGGACACCCCCTAGTCCAGGACTCCCTCAGTAGCCCCCGAACCAGGCTCAATGATGATAAGTCCGGCGTGTTGATTATCTTCGGCACTGCAAGGCGGGTTCCCCTCCGAATCCTGTGTTGAACAGTGTTCGGCTTCCTTGTGAATATCACGCTTCTCGGCTTCCACGCCCAATGATGGCCATCTTCCATGTGTCGAATGAATGTGAAAATTCAGGGTATCTTTAAATTTACCCCCCTTGCTGTGCAAATGAGCCGTCTATAAAAGAGACGGGGATCCAGATCCGGATCGCACCATCCTCCCTTTGCGAGCCTTCATCAGAGCGCCTTTGACAAAAAATCCACTCCACCATGGACACTCGACGCGGCTCCTCCTCTCGCGCTCCCAGCCCTCAGCCTGGAGATTGGGGGAGATGCTCAGTCCCGCACAACGAATTGGTGGTGCTCCAAACCAAGGGATTCCTTCCCCCGGCCTTCATGGTTCCGGTGCGTTCCGGACTCGCCACTTATAAGGGCAGGAAGCAGGCGGAGAGCGTCCCGATCCCTCTAAGGGAGAGCGGGTATGCCGTCTCTTACCTAATGAGAGGACTCGGTTCCAATCCATCCATTTCTCTGGGGCTTACGGAGTTCTCTGGCCTCCAATTTGCACAACCCACGCTGCCTCCATCTTTCATATAGCGGGCTTTGTGGCCCTTTGCGAGCTATTTCTAGGCGTTGAGGCCCATTTCACTCTGTGGAAGAGATTGTTCTGCCTTGTGCCTCGTTCTCACGAAGGGTCAATATATCAAGTGGGCGGAGCCGAATTATGGCGCATCGCCGGGACCGGATACTTATCCAGAACCCCAAAGAAGGCGTCCGAGGACTGATCCTCGGAATGGTTTTACATGGAGGACGTCCCGCTGCCGGATCATGTCCGGATCGGCCTTCCAAAGTTTAGCAACGCTCCTCTGAAGAAGCGCCTAAGCTGGCGCCCGCGGAGCCCCCAGAGGGAAAATGACCGGGACGTCCTTTACTTGATGAGCCGAATAAGACTGCTGGCTCATGCCGGATTGACCATGATTGGAGTCATGGCAATCTGCATTATGAGGGGAGTGCAGCCGCTCGAATATAGGGGCCACCCCCATGTGGGATTTCAACGGGAGGATGATGCCACCGCCATGGCCGCAAAGGGCGGGATCGGTCACCGAATTGGTGAAGACCTTGTCCGCAATGTACAAAGGGAAGAGGAGGATTTTCTCCGTCGGTCCATCGAACGGGTTTTCTTCGAATAATACTCGAAGTTGGGTAAGCGAATATATTTGTGGCCTGTCCGATCCATGTTCCCGTGGTTAAATATCTCATTTCATGGTTTCTAAGCAGGAACTACGCCGGGCCGTGGAGAAGATACACAGCCCGCCCCCACAACCCGAGGATCCGGAACGGTCCCTCGATCCGGCCTCCGAAGAGGACTCGAATATAAAGGTGGAGCTGATCGACGGGGTGTTCCATCAACTTAGCATCGACAATGCTTTGGTTGCCATTACGGCCGACTACCCCGGACTATTTCTGGCCTCCCAGGTAACCGTAACCGAAGTCCGGATACCATGACCCACCCGTGCTTTACTTCTAATCACCGCATATTTGATGTGTTTTCGCAGGGGGTGCCTTCAGAACGGGAAGCCGAGCCCGCCGCGGCCGTCCAACAAGGGGCAGCTCGGCCCAGCAGGCGGAAAAGAAGTGAGGTACGACTCGAGACGTCGCGGCAACGGTATGATGTGCCATCGTGTTTTAAGGAGAGGTTCCTAGGAGGCACACTGATGCTCGTGGTTTTTTCAGGAAAAAGAGCGCTCGCCGGACTGAGTCCGGAGAAGTTGCTAATCGGACCTCCGCCAGCCAGGCTCAAAAGCCGAGTCCGGAAGGGGGTACAAACATGAGGCGTGCGTCGGATGCTCCTCCAACGGAGGATGTCGACAGACTGTCCGCCACCAAGTCGGAGGTGGAGAGCGCCATGAATCATAGGCGCCGCCGGACTATTCTACGTGACGCATGTTTCTCCCAAGAGGCGTTGGACGCCTTTAATTCGGGAGAAGTGCACCTCCGTGCCGCTCAAGATGGCCTAGCCAGAGCCACGGAGCAGTATGTGAAAGACATACGGGTAAGGAATTTTGATAGTTATATATGCCAGTAGCCCCCGAGACTTAAAATAGTTAGGATAACTGATTTAAGGATCATTTGGAATCTGAGTTCTTACCGAAAAGAATACCCGTTTGTCCCAGGAGCTTGAAGAGTGCAAGGCCCAACTTGAGGCTGCACTGGCCGCGACCGGGGAAGCGATGAAGACTTCCTCTGGTAATATATGCCCTTCAAAGTAGAATTAGTTTCGCAAAGTGCGGCGTGTGCATAAGTCTGACCTTAACAGTGCAGATAGCGCCGGGATGGATCCGGACAAGCAACAGCTCCTGCGCCTGCTAAAGGCCGGCGAGAGCGTGCTTACGAGGGTGCGGTAGGAGAAAAATAACCTCCAAGATGCCAACACCCAACTGGGTGAGGAACTAAAGGATGTTCGTGCCAGGTTATGTCCGACTCAGAAGGAGAATCGGCGGCTTCGTCGCGGCATTTTCAGTAAGTGCTTAAACGAACTTTGAAAGAGTTCGGCGAGGAAGGCGACTAACATAAACATGTATGTAGGTTTGCTCACAGGTGGTCCTGAGGAGGAGATGCCCAGTTCTTCGGGTGATCTTCTTCCCTAACTGCGTGAGACGTCCTTTACTTGATGAGCCGAATAAGATTGCTGGCTCATGCCGGATTGACCATGATTGGAGTCATGGCAATTTGCATTATGAGGGGAGTGCAGCCGCTCCAATATAGGGGCCACCCCACGTGGGATTTCAACGGGGAGGATGATGCCACCCGCCATGGCCGCAAAGGGCCGGGATCGGTCACCGAAATGGTGAAGACCTTGTCCGCCATGTACAAAGGGGAAGAGGAGGATTTTCTCGCGTCGATCCAATCGAACGGGTTTTCTTCGAATAATCCTCAAAGTTGGGTAGGCGAATATCTTTGTGGCCTGTCCGATCCATGTTCCCGTGGTTAAATATCTCATTTCATGGTTTCTACGCAGGAACTGCGCCGGGCCGTGGAGAAGATACATAGCCCGCCCCCACAACCCGAGGATCCGGAATGGTCCCTCGATCCGGCCTCCGCAGAGGACTCGAATATAAAGGTGGAGCTGATCGACGGGGTGTTCCATCAACTTAGCATCGACAATGCTTTGGTTGCCATTACGGCCGACTACCCCGGACTATTTCCGGCCTCCCAGGTAACCATGACCGAAGTCCGGATATCATAACCCACCCGTGCTTTACTTCTAATCACCGCGTATTAGATGGTGTTTCACAGGGGGTGCCTTCAGAACGGGAAGCCGAGCCCACCTCGGCCGTCCAACAAGGGGCAGCTCGGCCCAGCAGGCGGAAAAGAAGTGCGGTATGACTCGAGACGTCGCTGCAACGGTATGATGTGCCATCGTGTTTGAAGGAGAGGTTCCTGGGAGGCACACTGATGCTCGTGGTTTTTTCAGGAAAAAGAGCGCTCGCCGGACTGAGTCCAGAGAAGTTGCCAATCGGACCTCCGCCAGCCAGGCTCAAAAGCCGAGTCCGGAAGGGGGTACAAACACGAAGCGTGCATCGGATGCTCCTCCAACAGAGGATGTCGACAGACTGTCCGCCACCAAGTCGGAGGTGGAGAGCGCCATGAATCATAGGCGCCGCCGGACTGTTCTACGTGACGCATGTTTCTCACAAGAGGCGTTGGACGCCTTTAATTCGGGAGATGCGCACCTCCGTGCCGCTCAAGATGGCCTAGCCAGAGCCACGGAGCAGTATGTGAAAGACATACGGGTAAGGAATTTTGACAGTTATATATGCCAGTAGCCCCCGAGACTTAAAATAGTTAGGATAACTGATTTAAGGATCATTTGGAATGCAGGTTCTTACCGAAAAGAATACCCGTTTGTCCCAGGAGCTTGAAGAGTGCAAGGCCCAACTTGAGGCCGCACTGGCCGAGACCGGGGAAGCCATGAAGACTCCCTCTGGTAATATATGCCCTTCAAAGTAGAATTAGTTTCGCAAAGTGCGGCGTGTGCATAAATCTGACATTAACAGTGCAGATAGCGCCGGGATGGATCCGGACAAGCAACAGCTCTTGCGCCAGCTAAAGGCCGGCGAGAGCGTGCTTACGAGGGTGCGGCAGGAGAAAAATAACCTCCAAGATGCCAACACCCAACTGGGTGAGGAACTAAAGGATGTTCGTGCCCAGTTGTCTGACTCCGTAAAGGAGAATCGACGGCTTCGTCGTGGCATTTTTAGTAAGTGCTTAAACGAACTTTGAAAGAGTTCGGCGAGGAAGGCGACTAACATAAACATGTATGTAGGTTTGCTCACAGGTCGTCCTGAGGAGGAGATGCCCAGTTCTTCTGGCGATCTTCTTCCCGAACTGCGTCGGCTACCTGCGAACGAAGTTCGGCAGGTGATGAAAGGCGTCGCCCAGGCCTTGTGGCCATCTATCTCCCTGCCCGAAGGCATTGGGGAGCTGGCAGAGCAGCTTCAAGGAGCACGGCGGCGCTTCCGACTATGGAAGATATCGGCCTACCGTCAAGGCGCCAGGGAGGCCTGGGCCATGGTAAAGACGCGGTACACGAAGGCTGACCCAAACCACATGGCCGAGGTCGGACCTGTGGGGCCTGATGGGAAGGAGATCCCTGTAAGCTTAGTGTACGGCCAAGTAGAATTGGCCGCCAAGTATTCCCAGCAAGATTGTAAATTAGACAGCCTATTAGATGGCATTGAGGAGGAATACAATCAGTCGAGTTGACTATGTAATTTAATATGACATGAAAAATGTCTTCTAGCCGGATTGTAGATCGTTTGTCATAAGCGGACCTTTTAAACTTCGACCTCGGGACCCAATAGTGCTGAGTGTGTCCGAATACCCTTGCGGTTATGTAAGAACCGGGGCATGCATGGAGACAAGGCGCAGGGGTCATTATTGCTGTATCAGACAAGTGCCCAACTAGTTATGTTATATTACATGGATAGTAAGAAACATCTTCCAGGGAGAATAGTTCCGTTAAGGGTTCCTTTCCCTGGGAGGCATGCCCTAAAGTGCATGTCCAAACTGCTAAGAAAGCAGAAAATCATCTGGGGGCAGATGGATAAATAGTTAAAAATCATCTTCGAGTTCACCGACCGAATATTCCCTTAAGAACGCTAGCTTTCAGCTTCACCCAGTCTGAGGTACACATCCGGCTGACCCGGCGGTAACAATCGCATGGGTGCTCCCTTTACCGCCTAGCTGAACAATCGGGAACGTAGGGGTAAGCACAGGAGCCAGGCAACCCAGCTTGGCCAAAACTTAAGTCATATCGATGCATATAATGGTGAGTAAAAGGTACATGCGGAAGTTTGACACATGTGTTGGGCATAAAGCCCGTATAAATAAGCTTCATTAAAGAAGCCCCAGTATAATGAGCGGGTGGTAGCGTCAAGTATGTCTTGAACAAAGCGCAAGCGAGCCTCTAAAGGCTTCAAGAAGAAGGAGGAGGAAGGAGAAAAATAAAAGACAGCTAAAGTATAAATTTTGAGCGGAGGAAGGAGACGAACTCAGAGTCGGCGCTAGGCGTAGAATCTTCGTGAGCGGGCTGCGTTCCATGGGTTTGGCTCGAGTCGGTTATCCGATGCGTTTCAGACGGTATGCCCGTCGGTCAGGACCTGGTCGGTGATGAAGGGACCTTCCCATTTGGGCTTGAGTTTGTCCTTTTTCTTGTCCGGCAGCGTAGAACTAGTTCGCCAACGCGTTGTAAGCTTTGGCCCGTACTTCTGCTGCTTTGATATCTTCGAGCCTACTGTTGATAAAATGCGGAATGAGCTTTTGCCACGTCGCGCTCCTCCTCCAAGGCGTCCAGACTGTCCTACCGATCGAGTTCGGCTTCTCTTTCTTCATACATGCGCACGCGAGGTGAGTCATGAATTATGTCACATGGCAAGACTGCCTCTGCGCCGTACACCATAAAAAATGGTGTGAATCCGGTAGTGCGATTCGGTGTGGTCCGCAGCCCCCAGAGTACGGAGTCGAGCTCCTCTACCCAGTGCGTGTTAGATTCCTTAAGGGACCGCACTAGTCTGGGTTTAATGCCGCTCATGATTAGACCGTTTGCCAGCTCGACTTGACCGTTGGTTTGAGGGTGATAGACTGAGGCGTAATCGAGCTTGATGCCCATGTTTTTGCACCATAGTTTGACCTCATCGACTGTGAAGTTGGTGCCGTTATCAGTGATGATACTGTGGGGGACGCCGTAACGGTGCACTACCCCTGATATGAAGTCTATCACCGGTCCGTATTCGGCCGTTTTAACAGGCTTGGCCTCTATCCATTTGGTGAATTTATCCACCATGACCAATAGGTATTTTTGCTTGTGGGTTCCTCCCTTAAGGGGTCCAACAATGTCAAGCGCCCAGACCGCGAACGACCAGGTGATGGGTATAGTTTTGAGGGCGGTGGGTGGCATGTGGCTTTGGTTAGCAAAAAGATGGCAACCGACACACCGTTGGACTAAATCCTGCGCATCTGCCGGGCCGTCGGCCAATAAAATCCTGTACGGAAGGCCTTGCCTACAAGGGCCCGGGCTGCGGCGTGGTGCCCACCCAGTCCGGCATGAATTTCAGCAAGTAGGTTTCGCCCTTCCTCTTCGGAGATACACCTTTGAATGACTCCTGTTGTGCTTTTCTTATAGAGCTCTCCCTCATGCACTTTATAGGCTTTGGATCGCCGTACTATGCAGCGAGCCTCATTTTGGTCTTCGGGTAGTTCCTGCCTAGTTAGGTAGGCTAGGAATGGCTCCGTCCACGGGGCAATAACCGCCATTATTTCGTGGGCGGAGGGTGTTATCTCGTTGCTAGAGCCTCCAATTGTGTCAGAGTGTTCGGTGTCAGGCAGTGCGGTTGGGTCCGGATTGTTATTTCCGGACTCCCCTTCCCATAGTATGGATGGCTTGAACAGCTGTTCCAGGAAGATGTTGGGCGGGACGGCATCGCGTTTTGCGCCGATGCATGCCAATACGTCCGCCGCCTGGTTGTTATCCCGGGCTATATGATGAAATTCGAACCCTTCGAACCGTGCTGACATTTTTAGGACCGCGTTGTGGTACGCTGCCATTTTTTGATCTTTGGCATCAAAGTCTCCGTTTATTTGAGATATCGCGAGGTTTGAATCCCCGCGCACCTCTAGGCGTTTAATGCCCATGGAGACTGCCATCCGGAGGCCGTGCAGAAGGGCCTCGTATTTGGCTGCGTTGTTGGAGTCCGTGTACATTATCTGAAGGACGTATTGGACTATGTCAACGGTTGGGGACGTCAGGACGACGCCAGCCCCCAGGCCGGCCAACATTTTGGAGCCGTCGAAGTGCATCATCCAATTGGAATATGCGCCGTACTCTTTAGGGAGTTCGGCTTCGGTCCATTCGGCAACGAAATCGGCCAACACTTGTGACTTAATAGCTCGCCGTAGCTTACAGGTTATGTCGAATGGGAGGAGCTCGATGGCCCATTTGGAAATCCGGCCCGTCGCGTCGCGGTTGCTTATAATGTCGTTAAGAGGTACTTCGGAGGCTACTGTAATCAAACACTCTTGAAAGTAGTGTCGCAGCTTCCGGGATGCCATGAACACTGCGTATGCTATCTTTTGATAATATGGGTACCGGGACTTGCATGGAGTTAGGACAGTGGACACATAGTAAACTGGTTTTTGAAGAGGGAACCTGTGTCCGTTCGTTTCTCGTTCGACGACGAGCACCGTGCTAACAACTTGATGTGTTGCGGCGATATATAATAGCATTGGTTCGCCCGTGTTGGGCGCGGCCAGGACCGGGTTTGTTGCCAATATGGCTTTTATTTCTTCGAGTCCGGCCGTGGCGGCATCCGTCCACTCGAAGTGTTCGGTGCGCCGGAGAAGGCGGTAAAGGGGTAACGCCTTTTCTCCCAAACGGGAAATAAAGCGGCTTAGAGCGGCTACACATCCAGTCAATTTTTGCACTTGTTTGAGCTATTTTGGAATATCCAATTGTGACAGAGCTCGGATCTTGGCTGGGTTTGCTTCAATTCCTCTACCGGACACAATGAAGCCCAAGAGCTTTCCTACTGAACGCCAAGACGCATTTTTCCGGATTGAGCTTAATGTCATATTTTCGGAGATTGTCGAATGTGAGCCTCAAGTCGTCTACTAGAGTTTCGACATGCTTGGATTTGACGACCACGTCATCTACATATGCCTCCATTGTTTTGTCGATCTGGTTTGCCAGACATGTCTGAATCATGTGCTGATATGTTGCGCCGGCGTTTTTGAGCCCGAAGGGCATTGTGTTGAAGCAGAATGGGCCGTATGGAGTGATGAATGCCGTTGTGGCTTGCTCTGGCTCCGCCATCTTAATTTGGTTGTAGCCGGAGTATGCGTCGAGGAAGCACAATGAATCGTATCCTGCTGCGGCGTCGATAATTTGATCAATGCGAGGGAGGGGGAAGGGATCCTTTGGGCAAGCCTTATTAAGGTCTTTGAAATCAACACATAGGCGCCAGTATTTGTCCTTCTTTGGTACCATCACCAGATTTGCTAGCCAGTCCGGATGTTTTATATCTCTGATGAATCCGGCTTCCAGAAGTTTGGCTAGCTCCTCTCCCATGGCCTGTCTCTTGGGTTCGGAAAAACGCCGAAGAGCCTGCTTGACTGGCTTCAATCCTTTTAGGATATTTATGCTTTGCTCGGCCAGCCGACGTGGGATTCCTGGCATGTCTGAAGGGTGCCAGGCAAAAATGTCCCAGTTTTCTCGTAGAAATTCTCATAGTGCGGCGTCTACATCAGCGTTTAATTGTGCCCCAATGGAGGCCGTCTTTGCAGGGTCCGTTGGGTGGACTTGGAATTGTACTATTTCATTCGCTGGTTTAAAAGAGGTGGACTTGGATCTTTTATCAAGTATCACATCGTCCCTGTTCACCGTGGAGCGCATCGCAGTGAGTTCCTCGGCCACTAGGGCTTCAGATAGTGCCTCGAGGGCTAGTGTGGCTGTCTTGTTTTCGGTAGCAGTGCTATGTTGGATCACTAGCGAAGTGATGATTACATTAGGTCCGGGCATTTTAGCTTCATGTACCCATAATGGGTTATAGCTTGAAAAATTGTGAATGCCTCTCGCCCTAATAGAGCGTGATATCCGCTGCTGAACGGGGCCACTTGAAATGTGACCTCCTCGGACCTGTAATTGTCCGGTGAGCCGAACACCACGTCCAATTTGATTTTTCCTGTGCAGCATGCTACCCGGCTAGGGGTTATTCCTCTGAAGGTTGTGCTGCTTCGCTCAATGCGGTTCCAGTCTATTTCCATTTTTCGGAGGGTTTCCTCATAGATGAGGTTTAATCCACTGCCGCCATCCATGAGTACCTTAGTATAAAGTAAAGCCGTCCACTATTGGACCGAGGACCAATGTGGCTGGTGCTCGGGTTGTTCGAATTTGGGTTAAATCCGGCATTAAAGGTAATAGCCGTGTCACTCCATGGATTTATTGTTGCTACTTGGTAGACTTCGGCAAGGTTGCGGAGTGTTCGCTTCCGCATGTTATTTGATGCGAAAGTCTCGAAGACTGTTAATACCGTACTGGTATTGTTGGGCTGGGATTCTGAAGCTAGAAGCTCTTCGCCACTTTTGGCCACCTGCCGTAGTATCCAACATGCTCGAAGGCTATGAATTGGAGTGGCGTCCTCTGTGCTATGAATTTTGCAGGGTCCATTGAGCCATCCCTCCAGTATGGTTCCATGCCCTTTAGGGGGTTTTTGTTTTTTGGTATTTAACCCAGGTGGTTGGTGATGATGTACCCTTTTATTTCGGACTAGGGCTGTGTTCGGGGCCGGATTATCCAATTATTTACTTTCGGTTTTCCATGCACTCTCCATCGCACAGTACTTTTGTACTATGGTCACCAAGTCAGCAAAGCGTGTAATTTCACGACGACTTATGGCGTTTAGGATTCCTTCGTCCATGCAATTATTGCAGAAGAGTGAGATTGCGTCCTCCTCTCGGCAGTCCTTTATCCTATCCATAACCAGGAGGAATCTGGCCCAGTAATGATGTACTGTTTCAGTGGGCTCTTGCCGAATTCGGGATAGATCTCTAATGTGTGGGTGGGCGGGTGGAACTAAATCCGGAACCCCGTCTAATCTAAGACTCAGGGGCCGAGAAGTTTCCGAACTTGAAAGTTTGGGTTTTTGGATGTTATCCAATGAATCCAACCTGCCGCCTGACTTTAAGTTCAGGATTTGATCGACATCCGTCCCTCCACGGGAATCCGGCATGGAGGGATCGGGAATCCGGACGTAGCTAGTCCTTAAGATAGAAGAAGATTCGTCGTATTGTTCCTCTAGCACAGCAATATGGTGGGTAGCCTGGGGAGAGTTAATCTCTCCCAGATCGGTTTTGGGCCCGATCTGATCGTAGTCAGTGGCGACTCCCAGGGTGGCGATGCGATCCAAGAGCTCGTTCATGAAGGAGAGCTCGATCAGATCTAGCTGCTCCGCAAGTTCCGAGTTAACACGAAGATTGGCTTCGATGACCCGAGAAGTCATCGTCGGCGCGACAGCCGAACTGGTGGTCATAAGGAAACCACCTAGCCGAATAGTCTGGCCGGCGGCCAAGGCTCCTTTGGCGATAATGTCGTCTTTAAAGACGGGATGAGGCATCCTTCCTGACAGTGACGGCACAAAGGAACTCTCAATGAAAGCACCAATGTCGGTGTCAAAACCGGCGTATCTCGGGTAGGGGGTCCCGAACTGTGCGTCTAGGCGGATGGTAACAGGAGACAAGGGACACGATGTTTTGACCTAGGTTCGGGCCCTCTCGATGGAGGTAATACCCTACTCCTGCTTGATTAATATTTATGATATGGGTAGTACAAGAGTAGATCTACCACGAGATCAGAGAGGCTAAACCCTAGAAGCTAGCCTATGGTATGATTGTTGTTTTTCCTCTGAGACTAAAACCCTTCGGTTTATATAGACACCGAATATGGTTAGGGTTACACAGAGTCGGTTACAATGGTAGGAAATCTACATATCCGTATCGCCAAGCTTGCCTTCCACGCCAAGGAAAGGCCTATCCGGACATGGGACGGAGTCTTCAATCTTGTATCTTCATAGTCCAGGAGTCCGGTCAAAGATGATAGTTCGGCTATCCGGACACCCCCTAGTCCAGGACTCCCTCAAACATCAAGTGTTGATGGTGAATAAAACCACTAAGTTCAAGAAAGGCAAGGGTAAGAAGAACTTCAAGAAGGACGGCAAGGAAGTTGCCGCGCCCGGTAAGCCAGCTGCCGGGAAGAATCAAAGAATGGACCCAAGCACGAGATCGAAAGTGCTTTTATTGCAAAGGGAAGGGTCATCGGAAGCGGAACTGCCCCAAATACTTAGCGGACAAGAAGGCCGGCAACACAAAAGGTATATGTGATATACATGTAATTGATGTGTACCTTACCAGTGCTCGTAGTAGCTCCTGGGTATTTCATACCGGTGCCGTTGCTCATATTTGTAACTCAAAGCAGCAGCTGCGGAATAAACGGAGACTCGCGAAGGACGAGGTGACGATGCGCGTCGGGAATGGTTCCAGAGTCGATGTGATCGCCGTCGGCACGCAACCTCTACATTTACCTACGGGATTAGTTTTAAACCTCAATAATTGTTATCTAGTGCCAGCTTTGAGCATGAACATTGTATCTGGATCTCATTTAATACGAGATGGCTACTCATTTAAATCCGAGAATGGTTGTTCTATTTACATGAGAGATATGTTTTATAGTCATGCCCCGATGGTCAATGTTTTATTCTTAATGAATCTCGAACGTGATGTTACCCATATTCATAGCGTGAATACCAAAAGATGTAAAGTTGATAACGATAGTCCCACATACTTGTGGCACTGCCGCCTTGGTCACATTGGTGTCAAGCGCATGAAGAAGCTCCATGCTGATGGACTTTTAGAGTCTCTCGATTATGAATCATTTGACACATGCGAACCATGCCTCATGGGCAAAATGACCAAGACTCCGTTCTCCGGAACAATGGAGCGAGCAACCAACTTACTGGAAATCATACATACTGATGTGTGCGGTCCAATGAGCGTTGAGGCTCGCGGAGGATATCGTTATGTTCTCACTCTCACTGACGACTTGAGTAGATATGGGTATGTCTACTTGATGAAACACAAGTCTGAGACCTTTGAAAAGTTCAAGGAGTTTCAGAATGAGGTAGAGAATCAACGTGACCGAAAGATAAAGTTCCTACGATCAGATCATGGAGGAGAATATTTAAGTCATGAATTTGGTACACACTTAAGGAAATGTGGAATCGTTTCACAACTCACGCCGCCTGGAACACCTCAGCGTAACGGTGTGTCCGAACGTCGTAATCACACTTTATTGGATATGGTGCGATCTATGATGTCTCTTACCGATTTACCACTATCTTTTTGGGGATACGCTCTAGAGACAGCTACATTCACTTTAAATAGGGCACCGTCTAAATCCGTTGAGACGACACCGTATGAATTATGGTTTGAGAAGAAACCTAAGCTGTCGTTTCTAAAAGTTTGTGGATGCGATGCTTATGTTAAGAAACTTCAACCTAAAAAGCTCGAACCCAAGTCGGAAAAATGCGTCTTCATAGGATACCCTAAGGAAACCATTGGGTATACCTTCTACCTCAGATCCGAAGGCAAGATCTTTGTTGCCAAGAATGGGTCCTTTCTGGAGAAAGAGTTTCTCTCGAGAGAAGTAAGTGGGAGGAAAGTGGAACTTGATGAAGTACTACCTCTTGAACTGGTGAGTAGCGCAGCTCATAAAGATGTTCGTGTGGGTGCCAGCACCAACTGAAGAGGAAGTTAATGATGATGATCAAGGTACTTCAGATCAAGTTACTACTGAACTTCGTAGGTCCACGAGGACACGTTCCACACCAGAGTGGTATGGCAATCCTGTCCTGGAAATCATGTTGTTAGACAACGGTGAACCATCGAACTATGAAGAAGCGATGGCGGGCCCAGATTCCAACAAATGGCTTGAAGCCATGCAATCCGAGATAGGATCCATGTATGAAAACGAAGTATGGACTTTGACAGACTTGCCCGATGATCCGGGCGATAGAAAACAAATGGATCTTTAAGAAGAAGACGGACGCGGATGGTAATGTTACCATCTATAAAGCTCGACTTGTCGCTAAGGGTTATCGACAAGTTCAAGGGGTTGACTACGATGAGACATTCTCTCCCGTAGCGAAGCTAAAGTCCGTCCGAATCATGTTAGCAATTGCCGCATACTATGATTATGACATATGGCAAATGGACGTCAAAACCTCATTCCTTAACGATCATCTTAAGGAAGAACTGTATATGATGCAGCCGGAAGGTTTTGTCGACCCTGAGAATGCTAACAAGGTATGCAAGCTCCAGCGATCCATTTATGGGCTGGTGCAAGCATCTCGGAGTTGGAACATTCGCTTTGATGAGATGATCAAAGCGTTTGGGTTTATGCAGACTTATGGAGAAGCTTGCATTTACAAGAAAGTGAGTGGGAGTGCTGTAGTATTTCTCATATTATATGTAGATGACATACTTTTGATGGGAAATGATATAGAACTCTTGGACAACATTAAGGCCTACTTGAATAAGTGTTTTTCAATGAAGGACCTTGGAGAAGCTGCTTACATATTAGGCATCAAGATCTATAGGGATAGATCAAGAAGCCTCATAGGTCCTTCACAAAGCACATACCTTGATAAGATATTGAAGAAGTTCAATATGGATCAGTCCAAGAAAGGGTTCTTGCCTGTATTGCAAGGTGTGAGATTGATCTCAGCTCAATGCCCGACCACGGCAGAAGATAAAGAAGAGATGAGTGTCATCCCCTATGCCTCAGCCATAGGATCTATTATGTATGCCATGCTGTGTTCCAGACCTGATGTAAACCTTGCCGTAAGTTTGGTAGGAAGGTACCAAAGTAATCCCGGCAAGGAACACTGGACAGCTTGTCGTAAAGTATCCTAAAGTACCTGAAAAGGACAAAGGACATGTTTCTCGTCTATGGAGGTGACGAAGAGCTTGTCGTAAAGGGTTACGTCGACGCTAGCTTCGACACAGATCTGGATGACTCGAAGTCACAAACCGGATACGTGTATATTCTGAATGGTGGGGCAGTAAGCTGGTGCAGTTGCAAGCAAAGCATCGTGGCGGGACCTACATGTGAAGCGGAGTACATGGCAGCCTCGGAGGCAGTGCATGAAGCAATATGGGTGAAGGAGTTCATCACCGACCAAGGAGTCATACCCAATGCGTCGGGGCCAATCAAACTCTTCTGTGACAACACTGGAGCTATTGCACTTGCCATGGAGCCCAGGTTTCACAAGAAGACCAGGCACATCAAGCGTCGCTTCAACTCCATTCGTGAAAATGTTCAAGATGGAGACATATATATTTGTAAAGTACATACGGACCTGAATGTGGCAGATCAGTTGACTAAACCTCTCCCTAGGGCAAAACATGATCAACACCATAATTCCATGGGTATTCGATTCATCACAATGTAACTAGATTATTGAACTCTAGTGCAAGTGGGAGACTGTTGGAAATATGCCCTAGAGGCAATAATAAAATGGTTATTATTATATTTCAGTGATCATGATAATTGTCTGTTATTCATGCTATAATTGTATTATCCGGAAATCGTAATACACGTGTGAATACATAGACCACAACATGTCCTGACTATGGATATTGGATGTCATTGATAACGGGATCACATCATTAGGAGAATGATGTGATGGACAAGAAACAATCCTAAGCATAGCTCAAAGATCGTGTAGTTCGTTTAGCTAGAGCTTTTCCAAATGTCAAGTATCATTTCCTTAGACCATGAGATTGTGCAACTCCCGGATACCGTAGGAGTGCTTTGGGTGTACCAAAACGTCACAACGTAACTGGGTGACTATAAAGGTGAACTACGGGTATCTCCGAAAGTGTCTGCATTGGGTTGTACGAATTGAGGCTGGGATTTGTCACTCCGTGTATGACGGAGAGGTATGTCTGGGCCCACTCGGTAATGCATCATCATAATGAGCTCATTGTGACCAAGTGTCTGGTCACGGGATCATGCATTACGGTACGAGTAAAGTGACTTGCCGGTAACGAGATTAAACGAGGTATTGGGATACCGACGATCGAGTCTCGGGCATGTAACGTACCGATTTACAAACAGAATTGTATACGTGGTTGTTTGAATCCTCGACATCGTGGTTCATCCAATGAGATCATCGAGGAGCATGTGGGAGCCAACATGGGTATCCAGGTCCCGCTGTTGGTTATTGACCGGAGAGGCGTCTCGGTCATGTCTGCATGTCTCCCGAACCCGTAGGGTCTACACATAAGGTTCGGTGGCGCTAGGGTTGTAGAGATATGAGTATGCAGTAAACCGAAAGTTGTTCGGAGTCCCGAATGAGATCCCGGACGTCACGAGGAGTTCCGGAATGGTCCGGAGGTAAAGAATTATATATAGGAAGTCGAGTTTCGGCCATCGGGAAAGTTTCGAGGTCACCGGTATTGTACCGGGACCACCTGAAGGGTCCCGGGGGTCCATCGGGTGGGGCCACCTATCCCGGAGGGCCTCTTTTTCTGAAGTGGGAGGGGAACCGGCCCCAGGTGGGCTGGTGCGCCCCCCTGGGCCCCCCTGCGCCTAGGGTTGGAAACCCTAGGGTGGGGGGCGCCTCCACTTGCCTTGGGGGGCAAGGCACCCCCTTGGCCGGCGCCCCCCCTAGGAGATCCCATAGGGCCGGCGCCCCCCTAGGTGCCCTATATAAAGAGGGGGGGAGCGAGGGCAGTCGCACCCATGTTCTTGGCGCCTCCCTCTCCCCTTGCTACACCTCTCCCTGCCGATATCGCTGCTGCATCCACCACCACGCCGTCGTGCTGCTGGATCTTCATCAACCTCTCCTTCCCCCTTTCTGGATCAAGAAGGAGGAGACGTCTCCCTGACCGTACGGAACAAGGAGGTGCCGTCCGTTCGGCGCTAGGATCTCCGGTGATTTGGATCACGACGAGTATGACTCCCTCAACCCCGTTCCCTTGAACGCTTCCGCTCGATCTACAAGGGTATGTAGATGCACTCCTCTCTCTCGTTGCTAGATGAACTCATAGATTGATCTTGGTGAAACCATAGGAAATTTTTTATTTTCTGCAATGTTCCCCAACGTCTACGCATAGACCTAGCTCATGATGCCACTGTTGGGGAACGTAGCAATAATTAAAAAATTTCTACGCATCACCAAGATCAATCTAGGATATTCTAGCAACAAGAGAGAGAGAGAGAGAGAGAGAGAGAGAGGATGAGCATCTTCATACCTTTGAAGATTGCTAAGCGGAGGCGTTACTAGAACGCGGATAAGGGGGTCGTACTCGCGGTGCTTCAAATCGCGGAAGATCCGATCTATGCCGAACGAAAGGCGCCTCCGCGTTCAACACACGTACAGCCTAGGGACGTCTCCTCCTTCTTGATCTAGCAAGGGGAGAGGAGAAGTTGAGGGAGAGCTCCGGCAGCACGATGGCGTGGTGGTGGAGCTTGAAGTTCTCCGGCAGGGCTTCGCCAAGCACTACTATGGAGGAGGAGGTGTTGTGGAGGGAGAGGGTTGCGCCAGGGGAAAGGTATGGCAGCCCTCCCAAACCCCCACTATGTATAGGGGAAGGGGAGAGGGGGCTGGACCCCTTAGATCTTATCTAGGGGGGGGGGGCGACCAAGGGGGGGGAGCTTGCCCCCCAAGTTGGTGGGAGGCGCCCCCACCCCCTAGGGTTTTCAACCCTAGGCGCCTTGGGCCCTTGGGGGCGCACCAGCCCACTAGGGGCTGGTTCCCACCCTTTGTTCAGCCCACTAAGTCCCCCAGAGCAGGTGGCCCCACTCGGTGGACCCCCGGACACCTTTCGCTGGTCCCGGTACAATACCGATAACCCCGAAATTATTCCGGTGACTGAAACTGGACTTCCCATATATAAATATTTACCTCTGGACCATTCTAGAACTCCTCGTGACGTCCGGGATCTCATCCGGGACTCCGAACAACATTCGATAACTGCATACTAGTTCCCATAACAACTCTAGCGTCACCGAACCTTAAGTGTGTAGACCCTACGGGTTCGGGAATCATGCAGACATGACCGAGATAGCTCTCCGACCAATAACCAACAGCGGGATATGGATACCCATGTTGGCTCGCACATGTTCCACGATGATCTCACCGGATGAACCACGATGTCGGGGATTCAATCAATCCCGTATACAATTCCCTTTGTCAATCGTATGTTACTTGCCCGAGATCCGATCGTCGGCATCCCAATACCTCGTTCAATCTTGTTACCGTCAAGTCACTTGCCTCGTTTCGTAATACATGGTCCCAAGTCACATTGAGCTCATTATGATGATGTATTGCCGAGTGGGCCAAGAGATACCTCTGCGTCATACAGAGTGACAAATCCCAGTCTTGATGCGTGCCAGCCGAACAAACACTTTTGGAGATACCTGTAGTGTACCTTTATAGCCACCCAGTTACTTGTGACATTTGGTACACCCAAAGCATTCCTATGACATCCGGGAGTTGCACAATCTCATGGTCTAAGGAAATGATACTTGACATTAGAAAAGCTTTTAGCAAACGAACTACACGATCTTGTGCTATGCTTAGGATTGGGTCTTCTCCATCACATCATTCTCCTAATAATGTGATCCCGTTATCAACGACATCCAATGTCCATGGTCAGGAAACCATAACCATCTATTGATCAACGAGCTAGTCAACTAGAGGCTCACTAGGGACATGTTGTGGTCTATGTATTCACACATGTATTACGGTTTCCGGTTAATACAATTATAGCATGAACAATAGACAATTATCATGAACAAGGAAATATAATAATAACCATTTTATTCTTTCCTCTAGGGCATATTTCGAACATGCACATCATATGAAGCCTGGCAAGCAATGTGACTAATGAGTTAGTTGCAGGATGATTCATTACGGAACGAGTAAAGAGACTTGCCAGTAACGAGATTGAACTAGGTACGAATATACCGACGATCGAATCTCAGGCAAGTAACATACCGATGACAAAGGGAATAACGTATGTTGACATTGCGGTTCGACTGATAAAAATCTTCGTAGAATATGTGGAACCAATATGAGCATCCAGGTTCCGCTATTGGTTATTGACCGAAGAGGTGTCTCGGTCCTGTCTACATAGTTCTTGAACCCGTAGGGTCCGCACGCGTAACGTTCGATGACGATATGTATTATATGATTTATGTGTTTTGGTGACATTAGGTTGTTCGGAGTCCCGGCTGAGATCACGGACATGACGAGGAGTCTCGAAATGGTCGAGAGGTCAAGATTGATATATTGGAAGGTAGTATTCGGACATCGGTAGGGTTCCGGAGTGTATCGGGTACATACCGGAGTACCTGAGGTGTTATCGGAACCCCGGGGTGGAAGATATGGGCCATATGGGGCATAGGAGGGAGGCTAACCAGCCCACAAGGGGCTGGTGCGCCCCCCACAAGGGAGGAGGCCGAATTGGACTAGGGAAGGGGGTGGCGCCCCCCTTTCCCTCTCCCTCTCCCTCTCCTCCCCCCTTTCCCCCTCTGATAGAAGGAAAAAAGTGGCGGGGCCGAATCCTACTAGGAGTGGAGTCCTAGTACTAGTAGAAAACAAGGCCCCTGGTTCAGGCCGGGCCAACCCATTAGTCGTGGTTCAACCCAGAACCAGGACCCATGGGGGCATTGGTCCCAGTTCGTGAGGCCAAGGGGCCGGCCGGGCCACGTGGGAGCATTGGTCCTGGTTCGTCTGGCCCCTTTGGTCCTGGTTGGTGGGACGAACTAGGGCCAATGGGCCTCACTCCTGGCCCACCACCATTGGTCCCGGTTGGTGGCTTGAACCCGGACCAAAGGTTGTCCTTTAGTCCCGGTTCCAGACATGACCGGGACCAATGATATGCCTATATATACCCCTTGCCCGCGAGCAGAGCAGTGGAGTGCTCTGTTTTTATGGCCGGCGAGGGGAGAGCTTTGTGGTGCTCTAGCTCACCTCCTATGCACATGAGGTGTTCAATGAAATGCCCGAGCCACACTTAAGCTTTCTCCTCTCGAAGCTCCTTGTGCAAGCTCCATTTTTCTCGAGATTTTTCTAGGTTTGGCGGTCCGTCCTGTCCCGTCCCCGTCCTCATCGCCGTTGATCGCCTGCGCCGATCTTGTCGCCTGCACCACCGTGGTGAGCCTCTTGATCTTATCTTCTCTAAAAGAAAAAAGTTCTTACTTGTATGATTTAGATAGATACTTGTGTAGTTTTCTTACTTACTATTGTTTGTTATTATATAGTGCGATGGTTTTGATATCCGCCTCCGTCGGTCCTCGTCCTGTCTATGATTCAGATGTGGTATATATTTTCTTTTATAACTATTAGTTTCATTTTAGTGTTTACGACAATTATGCCGAGGAACGTGACATAGATCTAGGAGGTATGTGCACCGGAAATTCCAACCGACCCTACTGTCGAGAGGTTAAATTTAGTTGAAGAAGACACTACTAGGAAAAGGCCTGCTAGTGGCACACCAGTTTAGCCTACTAATGGCGCATTACTGGTGCGCCACTAGCACCACGCCATTAGAATTAAATACTAATGGCGCACCCCTGGTGCGCCATTAGTATACCAGATACTAATGGCGCACCAGGCAGTGCGCCATTAGTATAGCCCTCGGTGCGCCATTACTATCTGACTTAGTAAAGGCGCACCACATAGAAGTGCGCCATTACTAACAATTTTTTTTCAAATATTTTTTCATATTTTTTTTTCAAAATTTTCTTAATCTCGGGTCACTATGGCTTAATCTTGGGTCAATATGCTTAATCTCAAGTCAAATCGCACTAAGTGGTCAAACTTCCCGAAAGGTCACCCATCCTCACACTACTCCCGCCCGAGCATGCTTAACTTTTCGGTTCTATCCAACCCCATCACCACCTCACTTAACAGGCAATTGTTGATATATCTATCATATCAATCCTATTAAACCTTGTTGATGTCTAGGACTTTGTTCATGTTCATGTGTATGATGAAATTCTGAAAAATATTTCAAACTTCTCGGTCATATTACCTATCATTTTTTGAAAAAAAATTCCAAAAATAAATTCGAAACCAATTTTTTTCTGTTACTAGTGGCGCACCTAGCAAACGGTGCGCCCCTAGTAAGTTTGAAATTTTTTGAATTTTTTTACCTCTAGATCTTGAAAGCCCCGTAACTTTTTTCTGTTAGGTTTTTGAGGATTTTAAAAATGTTTAACGAGGTTCCCCTAGTTATATTCGGATGTAACTTTTCGAGTAGATGATTTTTAATATAAAAAACTTTTTAATCCGAGTTTGTATGCAAAAGTTATGCCCATTTTACAAATTCCAGAGAGATTTTGCAAATAAAGTCGAAATTCATATTTGTAAATTTCCCCAACAACTACACCACATATCACATGGGAAACTTATTTTCTTTTATTTTTTTGACATTTCCAGCATTTTCTTTTATTTTTCTAAAACTGAAAAGGCGGTCCAGGGGGGTGCATTCGGTGGAGTTTTTGGGCCAAGTTAGTAATGGCGCACCGAGGGAGTGGTGAGCCATTACTAGTTCAACTAGTAATGGCGCACCGTGGGAGTGGTGCGCCATTACTAGTTCAACTAGTAATGGCGCACCACACGCACGGTCCGCCATTACTAGTTTTGAAAATAAAATAAAAAAATTTGAAAAAAAAATTGGAAAAAAATTACTAGTGGCGCACCGTGGATGTGGTGCGCCATTACTAGTTTAACTATTAGTGGCGCACTATCCCCTGGTGCGCCATTACTAGTTTTGAAAAAAAAATTGAAAAAAAAATTGAATTTTTTACTAGTGGCGCACCGTGGATGTGGTGCGCCATTACTAGTTTTGAAAAAAAAAATTATTACTAGTGGTGCACCGTGGATGTGGTGCGCCATTAGTATTTCGACACTAATGGCGCACCAACACATGGTGCGCCATTAGTATATAGTTGTGGCGCACCACATGTCTGGTGCGCCATTAGTGTCAATATCATCTATAGCCCTTTTCCTAGTAGTGAGAAAACAATTACTTGGAGGAAAAATTGAAAAAAAATTGAGGAGGATAAGATGATATTGGAGTTGCATGTTGCGGATGTCATCGATGATCACAAGATCAAGTTGGATGCAATAAACTTGAAGATTAGAAAGGTTACAAAATATGCTATTCATACTGAGGCTTGGTATCATTATGCCGTTCGATCAATTGTTACCTTGGTTGCAGTTATGATCGCATTTGTTTTCGCATTGAAATGTTTTACATAGTTTCAATGTATGGTTTAATTAGATGCTCTGGAGAGCTATATGTTGTTCAATGAGAACTATGTATGTACTTTGGGTTTAATGTGATGATGAACTTGTATTAATTTGGTCACTTATCTATTCATGATGTACGCAGAGATGAACCGACAATGGATGTACGGTAACAACGCACCTCTGAGTACATTAAGGGCTTGAATAATTTTATGTGTTGTCCATGCCCTATATGTGGGAATACGAGGTCTTACTCTGACTAGAAAACCCTTCACACCCACCTTCTTTATAAGGGTTTCATGCTACACTATAATGTTGGACCAAGCATGGAGAAAGAGGGGTTATGGTGGAAGACAGCAAAGAAGATGATGATGACAACTATGTGCCTCCTGAATACGGTGATTCTGCAACGGGGGAAGCCGAAGATCCTACAACGAGGGAAGCTGAAGATCAAGAGGAACCAGACGTTCTGCCCGATGATGATCTTCGTCGGGTCATTGTTGATGCAAGGAGACAATGCGAAAGTGAAACGAGAAGCTGAGGTTCGATCGCACGTTGGAGGATCACATAAAAGGGTTGTACCCCAATTGCGAAGATGGCAACACAAAGCTCGATACCTTACTGGAATTGCTGCAGTGGAAGGCGGAAAATGGTGTTTCTCACAACGGATTTGAGAAGCTACTGAAAATATTGAAGAAGAAGCTTCCAAAGGATAACGAATTGCCCGACAGTACGTATGCAACAAAGAAGGTTGTACCCTCTAGGATTGGAGGTTTAAACGATACATGCATGCCCTAATGACTGAATCCTCTACCGCGATGCGTACGAGGATTTGAACGCATGCCTGGTATGCGGTGCTTTGCAGTATAAGATCAGACGAGATGACCCTGGTGATGTTGATGGCGAGCGCCCCAGGAAGAGGGTTCCTGCCAAGGTGATGTGGTATGCTCCGATAATACCATGGTTGAAACACCTGTTTAGAAACAAAGAGCATGCCAAGTTGATGCGATGGCACAGAGAGGACCGTAAGAAAGACGGGAAGTTGAGAGCACCCGCTGACGGGTCGCAGTGGAGAAAAATCGAGACAAAGTACTGGGAGGAGTTTGGAGGTGACGCAAGGAACGTATGGTTTGGTTAAAGCACGGATGGCATTAATCTTTTTGGGGAGCAGAGCAGCAATCACAACACATGGCCCATGACTCTATGTATCTATAACCTTCCTCCTTGGTTGTGCATGAAGCGGAAGTTCATTATGATGCCAGTTCTCATCCAAGGACCTAAGAAACCTGGCAACGACATTGATGTGTACCTAAGGCCATTAATTGAAGAACTTTTACAGCTGTGGATTGGAAATGGTGTACGTGTGTGGGATGAGCACAAATAGGAGGAATTTGACCAGCATGCGTTGATGTTTGTAACCATCAATGATTGGCCTGATCTTAGTAACCTTTAAGGACAGACAAAAAAGTGATACCACACATGCACGCACTGTTTAGATGACACCGAAAGTATATGCCTGGACAAATGCAGTAAGAATGTGTATCTGGGGCATCGTCGATTTTTCCGACCAACCATCAATGTTGAAAGAAAGGCAATGTGACACTCCAAAAATTTTCATTTGGTTTTCAGCAAAAACCATGTTGGATTTGAAGAAGGTCATTTAAATTTTTTTTAGAACCCTCTCTCTCTCAAAACTTTTTCCCCTTGGAAAGGATTTTAATTTTTGCATCTTCTTCAACCCTAGTGCTTGGTTATTAAAAACCTTTCTTCTGTTTGTCCCCTTCTCAAATTTTTTTTTCTATTTTGGGATTTCATTTTTAGGGAAAAACCCTAGGAGTTTTGGGACCTCTCTTATACTAAACCACTCACGGTTTTACCATGCCTCTTGTGGTAAATCCTCCCAAAAACTCCTCCCTCTGCCTTGGGGCAATCCAAACATTCTGTACCAACAAGTCCAACCCATTTTTGGATTTTATTTCATTTGTTTTGTTCCCCAAAACATTTCTGTCATTTATTCTAAGCCTAGATGATTTACAAAGCAAGTACCTGTATTCCTTTAAGTTTTGATGTCAAACCAACTCCTCTGGATAGTCCTTAACACCCACAACCTAGAACCATCAAGATCCACTCTTCTTATTTTCAAAATTTCACACAAATTCAGGCAGCCCCCAGATGCAATGAGAGGCCACTCCACCAAAAATCAGCTCAAGGAAAAATACCCACATGCCAAAATCATTCTGCCGAACACCTGGCCTGCACTGCTACTTTGCACTTTCGGAGAAATTCAGAGATTCAGAGTTTCAGTGTCATCAGAGATCGGTCACCTGTCAACAGTGCGCTCTGGCTCGTTGCACACGGCCTCTCCTCCCAGGCCGGAGCGCCGCACGCCCCCTTGGACGGATGCTGGCGTCGGTGGCGGCGAGCCTCGCCGGCGTTGGCGGTTTTCTGCGGTGGCTGCGCCACCCGTGGCGGCAGCGAGGCACGAGCCTGCGCCACGCCACCAGTGCCGCCCTCGTTCCACAGCCCCTCCGCGTGGCTCAGGCATGCCAGCGCACCCCTGCAGCACTGTCGCCGTGGCCTGGCAAGCACAGGGCACGCCCTGTACCGCCGACGGGCCCGCGCCGCCCCGTTCCGTTGAACCACCCCACAGCTCCTCTTCTAAGTTCGTTTAGTGCCAAAACGGAGCGAGTGGACCTCCACGATGACGATCAATCACTGAACCACCCCGACCAAGCCCTGCGCCACCGTAAACTTCGCCGGAAAACTCCGTTCACGGCCATCACCGTGGATCGCCTATAAAAAGGGGCCCCGAGCTCGCCCTCGAGCATGCACCCTCCCTGCACCTCACCAACACTCCGCCAGGCCACTAGGAGGACCTCGAGGAGGTCTCCTCCCCCAACTCCGGCCGCCCCGTTCCGCCTCGGCCTCCACCTCGATTCACTCCGGTGAGGCCGTCCCCGGCACCCTAACCTCGTCAGCAACCCTCTCGAGCACCCAGGAGTCTAACCCCCTCTTCAATTTGCCCTTCGCAGCACTCTCCGGCGAGATCCAACCCCTCCCGAACCGCCGTCCGCCGGAGCCAGGGCCGCCGTCGACACAGTGCTCGCCGACGACCACCACCACCACCCATCGGCGCGGAATGATGCACTGAGCACGGAGGTACCAACCGATCTCCTTGCCTCGTCGTGGATCGCCGCCGGCGACCACCGCAGCCCTCGGCCGGCAGCCGAGCCTGTTCCCCCTTTTAAATTTTTCAAACTGACGGGTGGGACCCGTCCGTCAGTCTCTCATCTGTTTTAAACGAACCGTTTTCTGAAGGTGTATTCTGGCAAAATGCGCTTTCCAGTCTGAATCATTTTCTGGACTTTTCTGCTTAGCCCCCTGGGAAGTTTCTGTTCATTACAGAAAGGTCCTTGGACCAAAACTCTTATAACTTTTAAGCATAAAAGGATTTTTGAGTGATTCTTTTTCTTTCCTCTTCAAAATTTTGTCTAGTTTTTTATCAGATTTATTTGAAAAATATTTGGAATATTTTTGTGCAACCCATGGTATTTGTGTTAGTGCGTGTATTATCTCACCGAGCTAAGCCCCAACTACTCTGAACCAGGCAAGCATGTTTGAACTTTTGATATGTTGAGTGTTTGGGCATGTTTGCATATATTAATGTCATGGCATGTTCATGACCATCTCGATGAAAGTTTTGTCATATAAAAAGTTGAGACAAGTGAATTTCGGAAATCCATGAGTTGTTGGAAACTAGTTGCATGGCCATGAGTTGGCATGGAAATGGGTAAGATGGCAGTGTTGTAGCATGCCAGTCTTATGCCCGACCGTTGACCCAGTGTCAACATAAATCAGTCCAGTTCCGTCCGTTTACCCTCCCGTACTACCACACGTTTTTCGCAAGGGATATGGCTCAGTAAGTTGCAAACCGCTTCCTGGTACACACCAAATCGAGAGACCAGGATGAGGGTTCCATGGCCCTGGATTAAAGCCTATCATCCGGTCAGGGGGCATGGGTGTTTCCTGTTGGGACCGAGAGGGGGGCACCCCTTAGAGCGCGCGTATAAAAATTTGATCCCATGCTATTCGAGATTGTGATCTCCCCGTCTCAAAGTTTTTCTTGAACGATGTCTAGGGTGATCCCTGACACCGTGAGTTTGGATGGGTGTGTACTGGTTAGATATGTTTCTTCCGAAATACCGTAAACGGAACTAGTCCTCCGCGACTACGGAAATCCGTTGGCCGTGGACTTTCCAGTACAAACTCTGCAGAGTCAATAATTCCTTTATATCATCTTATCCATATCCAAGTTCTGTGTTCATCTTATCATGTCAAGAGTCAGTCGTGGTGACAAAAACTCTGGTGAGCCACATGAGTATTATGTCTGGTTAACGTTTAATTCGGTGAATGGACTAAACCGTTATTTATCACGTGTTGAATATTTACCGGTGAGCATTAATTCTTGCAGGCTATGAATAATGAATTTAATCCCTTTACGTGGCGTCGCCGGACGTCCGATCGCGCAATCGTTATTTATTTACTTTTGATATAAGCCCTTTCTGTGACGTCGCCCAGACATCCGACTGCGGCATTATTATTTATTTACTTTTGATATCAGCCCTTTCTGTGACGTCGCCCAGACGTCCGACTGCGGCATTATTATTTATTTACTTTTGATATAAGCCCTTTCTGTGACGTCGCCCAGACGTCCGACTGCGGCATTATTATTTATTTACTTTTGATATAAGCCCTTTCTGTGACGTCGCCCAAACGTCCGACTGCGGCATTGTTATTTATTTACTATTGATATAAGCCCTTTCTGTGATGTCGCTCCAACGTCCGACTGTGGCATGCATGTCTTTTCTTTCAATATAAGCCCTTTATGTGGTGTCGCTTAGACGCCCGACTGCAGCATGTTTTACTTATTTGTTCACCCTTCGAGGTGTCGCTTCAGACGCCCGATCGGTTTTCAGTTTATTTTCTTTTTTTGGGTTTTCGAGCGGACTACCGCCGACTCCCTTTTACTTACCTCGTTTTGCTGATTTAAATGTGCATTGTTAGATTACTCATGATGTATTCACGCATGCATTTGTTATATCTATTGTCCGAACTGTCTTGCGAGTACTTTCAAAGTACTCACCTGGCTTGTTGGTTTGGCGAGATCTTGTGAAAGCGATCTCATGGATGAAGAGTTCGATAGCGAGTCCGACGCCTAGAGCAGTCCCAGTCAGTCTCGTGCGACCCTGGATTTGGTCATTGTATTATATCCGCTTCCGCTACCCAAATAAATTCATCGAGCCTCACTTCGACGCTCGATGAGCCGCCAGTTTAGTAGACCTATTATCCACTCCACTGTGATAATCCACCTATCACTTTTATTCTTGAGTCAGTAGTAAGCCACCCCACATCACTGTGTCATATCCGCCACTATGTATAATTAATTGGCGTGCTTGTAATAATTTGTTGAGCAACCTCAGGTCGACCCTGTACTATATTGAATGCTACTGGCTTAATGTATCAAGGTCGTGACAGATTCCTTTTCTGTCCTCTTTAAGATTTGGTCTAGTTTTTTATTAGATTTATTTGGAAAATATTTGGAATACTTTTGTGCACCTCACGGTATTTACGATAGTGCGTGTATTTCTGTATACCGTAGATACCGAAGGAGGTGATGGAACCACAAACTTTACCGAGCTAGGCTCCGACTACTCCGAACCAGGCAAGCATGTTTGAACTTTTGATATGATAAGTGTTTTGGCATGTTTGCATTAAGTAGTTGCATGGCATGATCATGAGCATCTCGTTGAATGTTATATTACATGCAAAGTTGAGGCAAGCAAGTTTCGAAGATCCATAAGTGGTTGGATATGCGTGTGCATGGCCATGTGATGGCATGAGAATGAGTAAGATGGCAGTGTTGTAGCATGCCAGTCGTACGTCAGGCCATTTGATCAGTGTCGACATAAATCAGTCCAGTTCCCGTCCATTTTCCCTTTCCGTAGTACCACATGTTTTTCGCAAGGGATACGGCTTAGTAAGTTGCAAACCGCTTTCCTGGTACACACCAAATCGAGAGGCCGGGATGAGGGTTCCATGGCCCTGGACTAAAGCCTATCTCCGGTCAGAGGGCATGGGTGTTTCCGGTTGGGACCGAGAGGGGGGCACCCCTTAGAGCGCGCGAATATAAATTTGATCCCATGCTATTCGAGATTGTGATCTCCCCGTCTCAAAGTTTTTCTTGAACGCTGTCTAGGGTGATTCATGGCAACGTGAGGTGGGATGGGTGTGTACTGGTTAGATGTGTTTCTTCCGAAATACCGTAAACGGAACTAGTCCTTGTGACTACGGAAATCCGTTGGCTGTGGGCAATTTAGTACAAACTCTGCAGAGTCAAAAATCCTTGATATCATCTTAACCATGTCCAAATACCGTGCTCATTTTCTTCCGTCAAGTGTCAGTCTCGGTGACAGAAACTCCGGAGAACCACATGAGTGTTAAGTCCGGTTAAATGCTTATTTCCTGTGGATGAACTAACCCGTTTATTTTCATGTGTTGAATATTTTCCTATGAGCACTATTTCTTGCAAGTTAACAAATATGAATAATGAATTTAAGCCCTTTCTGCGATGTCGCTCAGACGTCCGACTGTGGCACCCTTGTTATTTACTTTTAATTTAAGCCCTTTCTGCGATGTCGCTCAGACATCCGACTGTGGCACCCTTGTTATTTACGTTTAATATAAGCCTTTCTGCGATGTCGCTCAGACGTCCGACTGTGGCATGATTGTTATCTTTCTTTCGGTATAAGCCCTTTCTGCGATGTCGCTCAGACGTCCGACTGTGGCATACTCGTTTATTTACTTTTGATATAAGCCCTTTCTGTGATGTCGTTCAGACGTCCGACTGTGGCACACTTGTTATTTACTTTTAATATAAGCCCTTTCTGCGATGTCGCTCAGACGTCCGACTGTGGCAGGCTTGTTATCTTTCTTTTGGTAGAAGGCCTTTCTGCGATGTCCCTCAGACGTCCGACTGTGGCACACCCATTATTTACTTTCAATATAAGCCCTCTCTGTGATGTCGCTCCGACGTCCGATTGTGGCACGCATGTCTTTTACTTTCGATATAAGCCCTTTATGTGGTGTCGCTTAGACGCCCGATTGCGGCATGATTTATTTATTTGTTCACCCTTCGAGGCGTCGCTTCAGACACCCGATCGGTTTTTGGTATTTTTTTCGTTGATTTCGGGAGAACTACCGCCTAACTTCCTGATTTATAATGTCGTGCTAGTTCATCATTTGAATGTGCTTTACTAATTGCTCATGACGCATTCATGCATGCATTTGTTATATCTTATGTCCGAACTGTCTTGCGAGTACTTTCAAAGTACTCACATGGCTTGTTGATTTGGCGGAATCTTGTGAAAGGCGATCTCATGGATGAAGAGTTCAATAGCGAGTCCGACGCCTAGAGGAGTCGGTCAGTCTCGTCGACCCTGGATTTGGTCATCATGTTATATCCGCTTCCGCTTACCCAAATAAGTTCATCGAACCTCACCTCGACGCTCGATGAGCTGCCAGTTTAGGAGTCGTATTATTCACTCCACTGTGATATTTCACCACCGCTTTATTCTCGAGTCAGTAGTAAGCCACCCCACACCATTGTGTCATATCCGCCATTATGTATAAATACTGGCATGCTTGTAATAAATTGTTGAGCATCCCTAGCTCGACCCTGTAATATATTTCAATACTACTGGCTTATTGTATCAAGAATTTGTCTACCAGTTAGGAGGATTTTCCTCATCTACTGGAATCAAAAATCGGTTTCTCAATAAACATTTTATTGGAAAACCGGTCGTGACAAGCTTGGTACCAGAGCCAGGCTGACTGTAGGAAGCCACTAGGTGCGATCGCTAATCGGTTATTAGCATAAAAGAGCCTTTTATTTATTTCTCCAAATGTAGTCATTTTCTGACAGTCAGCATAAATTTATGACCTGACCACTCAGAATTTTTGCCTACTTTTGTAGATGGCTGACAACAACTGCGAGTCACAGATGTTCGCCAACGTGCCTGATGGGTTCGTCAAGCTTCTCTCCTTCATCGTCCAGGTCGCGATGGGGCCATCTATGCGCCCAGTCTTCACGCTCTATCAGCACAAGGTCAACGACAGACGTCTGACCATGCACCAGGCCGCGGTGCAATTCAAGGGAGGGCGTGTTGAGTTACGCCGCTTCCGATACGTGGGAAGAACCATGCCTACGGAGAAGCATGCTATGCAGATGGCAGCCCGCGAGGAGATAGCTCGTCTCAGGGATGTTCTTCCTTTGATGAAGGCTCGCCGTTACCGCTACCTTCCATGCGACGTGCCATACACCTGTCACTATGCATTCTCTTGCCCCAGGGGAGAGCGAGACGAGGCATTTGAAGATGCTTATCGAGTACCTTCGGGCTCTGGAGGCAGCCTTCGACAACCTGGTGGACGACTTCGTGGCTGCCCGCATGGACTCAGTCCATGGCTGTGCCGCCAACAGGAGGGAGCTCCTGCACACCGCTCCACCCCTGACTTTCGTCTCGTCCTCAGCATCTTATGCACCTACCACCCTCGCCACTGCTCGACGCCTGTCTACCACCGAGGAATTCAACCAAGTCATTGCGCCCACTCCAGTCCGTTCTGCACCACCCATTGCGCCCACTCCTGTTCGTGTGGTTCCGCCTATGGTGCCCAATCCATCTACTCAGCACAACATTTCTCGTCTGGAGCCTATTAGCGAGGAGGAGGTTGAGTCCCCAGCCTCACTGCGCCTCACCCTCGGCAGGGCAAAGGAGATCCTTACCATATCCGACTGAGTACACTTAGCCGCCATGCGATGTACAGATTTGTACGATATGTTTATATGTTCATAAGTTGTGAGAAGTAGCTTGTTTGCGCATCATGTAGGAACTAGAGAAGTGCACTAGCCTAAATAACATGTCAGGATTATGTACGCATAACCTGAGTGATGTATTGTATAATTACTGCTTGCGTGTAAGATATGTAATGAGCAGTCCTTCTCGGTGCGCAACCGTTTATTATCTTGAAAAAATCCTGGAGCTTTTAAAATTTTCCCGTCCTTGTGCTTTTATTGATTTCTGCGACTCTTTTCTTTTTCTTATGAGTTTTACAAAATTTATCCCCAGAGTGAGAAATGTCTCGTCCTTGGACGCGCTCCATGCCAATTCCGCCAGAGGAAAATTATGACGCACCACCAAGCAACAATTTCACACAGGGGCAGTCAAGTCAACTGGACAGTGAAACAACACTTTCCAAAATGTGCCGTCTTTATGAGCAAAGTCAGCAACAACATCAATAAATAATGAACCAAGTCATCAATATGGGAAATCACCGTGGACAGTATCAGTAGCAATCCAAGTTATCTGAGCTACAGAAGACGCGTCCCCAAACATTTTCTCATACTGACAAACCTCTTGAGGCCGAGGACTGGCTTCGAGACATGGAAAGAAAATTAATTATTGCATAGTGTTCAGACCTTGAGAAAGTGCTATATGCACCGCACTATCTCAATGGAGCAGCCGCATCGTGGTTGGAAAATTTCCTACACATGCACCCCAACAAAAATAATATAACCTGGGAGGAGTTCAAAGAAGGTTTTCGCGGGGCGCATATTCCTAAAAGTCTTATGAAGATCAAGAAGAGAGAATTTGATGACCTCAAACAAAGGACCATGACAGTGTCAGAATACAACAGTCAGTTTGCTCTATTGTTTCGCTACCCCAACGAAGAGCGTATGACTGAAAGCAAGAAGATGGAAAAATTCCTAGACGGTCTGGCACCCGCACTTAAATGTCAGCTAATTGTGCACACCTTTCCAGATTTCAAAACATTGGTGGATAAGTCCATTACCTTGGAATATGAGAAACGCAGCTTGGAGGATTTCCATAGCGAAAAAGGACGAGACTAATCTTGCTCGCAACCATCGAAGCAAGACAGAATTTCAGAAAAATGGAACACACAAACCCACGACAAACGTCTCACGCCCAGTCAAGAATTTCCATGCAAGGGACAAGGAGTTCACATATCGCCCAGGCGTTACTTGCTACGCTTGTGGAGAAGAAGGGCACTATGCCAAGCAGTGCCCCAAGCCAAGAAACTCGACCCCAAAGCCGAACAACGGTGGCAATAATTCAGCACCCAAGCGCAACAATTTCAATCCCAACAACAACCACAGGAAGGGTCACCTAAACCACGTGACCAGAGAGGAAGCACAGAACGCCCCGGATATCGTACTCGGTATGTTCCCTGTCAACACAATACCTGCCGTGGTTTTGTTTGATTCTGGAGCTTCTCACTCATTCATTTCGAAAAAATTTGCTGTGAAAAATAATTTTTCGATGCTTCCCTCAGAAAAATCTATGATTATCAAGTCCCCCGGGATTAAGCAAGTTACCCAGAGTTACTGCCAAGGTGTTATTATTGAGTTTGAAGGATTTAAGTTTCACGCCAACCTTATTGTATTTGAAAATAAAGGACTGGATGTCATCTTAGGGATGGATTGGTTAACCACCAACAAAGGTTTTATTGACTGCTTCAACAGGACCGTAATTCTCACCCACCACCACGGGAAGACAATAAAAGTTTCAGCCAAAGAGAGAAAAATATCCCGGCAACCGAGATTGAACAAGGTGGATATTTCTGAATTAAGCAAGGTTTCGGTGGTATGTGAATTTCCAGACGTATTTCCCGAAGAGCTACCAGGCATGCCACCAGACCGAGAGATAGAATTCAGCATTGAACTAGCCCCCGGTACCACCCCCATATACAAGAAACCATACAGGATGGCACCATCTGAGTTGGTAGAATTGAAGAAGCAAATAAAGGAATTACTGGACAAAGGATATATACGAGCCAGCTCCTCACCTTGGGGGTCACCAATTTTATTCGCCAAAAAGAAGGATGGAACATTGAGATTGTGTATAGACTACCGAGCGCTTAATATGGTCACAATCAAGAAAAAATACCCGATGCCACGGCTACATGATTTATTTGATCAGCTCGCTCAGGCCAAGGTGTTCTCGAAAATTGATTTAAGATCGGGATACCATCAATTAAAAGTACGAACAAAAGATATTCCCAAGACAGCTTTCACCTCCAGATACGGACTGTATGAGTTCACAGTAATGCCATTTTGACTCACACAGAAAGTATTTATGAAGTTTATGGACAAGTTTGTTGTGGTATTTATCGACGATATTCTGATATATTCCAAGACACCAGAAGAGCACGCTGAACATCTCCGAATTGTACTAGGAGAACTCAGGAAACATCAATTGTACGCCAAGTTCAGCAAGTGTGAATTTTGGCTAAGACAGGTAGGTTTTCTGGGCCACGTACTGACCCAAGAAGGTATTGCCGTTGACCCAGAAAAAGTCAAGGCCGTACTTGGCTGGAAACCACCAACTAGCGTAACGGAGATACGAAGTTTCCTGGGAATGGCAGGTTACTACCGAAGATTTATTGAAGGGTTTTCCACCATAGCAAAGCCAATGACGCAGTTACTCAAGAAAGACAAGAAGTTTGAATGGACGGAGGCTTGCGAGAAAAGTTTCCAAGAACTAAAAAGGAAATTAACAACGGCACCAGTATTAATTGTGCCAGACATACACAAAAATTTTGAGGTATATTGTGACGCATCCCGGAAGGGCCTCGGATGCGTACTAATGCAAGAAGGCAAAGTAGTCGCATATGCTTCCAGACAACTTCGCAAGCATGAAGAAAATTATCCTACTCATGACCTGGAATTGGCAGCGGTCATCCATGCGCTCAAAGAATGGAGACACTTTCTACTCGGTAATCGTTGTGAAATATACACAGACCATAAGAGCCTCAAGTACATTTTCACACAACCAGAACTAAATTTATGACAACGACACTGGTTGGAACTAGTAAAAGATTATGATGTTGGAATCCACTACCATCCGGGAAAGGCAAACGTAGTGGCAGATGCCCTAAGTCGGAAACCCAGTCCGAACAATGACAGCCTACCAAAGTTGAGACCTGAATTCCGGCAGGAGTTTGTTAAACTCAACTTGATGATGGTCACCGAAGGCAGTGTGTCGAATTTAGAAATACAGCCTACCCTGATAGAAAAATTTAAAGAAGCTTAGCATGGGCACGCCAGCATTGAAGGCATAAAGCGGAAGGTAAATTTGGGCAAGGCCTTAGAATTCGTTATCGACAAACAGGGAATATTGTGGTATGGAAATAGACTTTGCGTACCAAATATCAATGACCTTAAACAGCAAATCTTAGCTGAAGGCCACACCGCTCCGTATTCAATCCATCCCGAGGGACAAAATGTACAAAGATCTTCGTGAAACATTTTGGTGGCACGGTATGAAAAGGGACATAGCCACGTTCATTGCATGTTGTGACTCATGTCAACGCATCAAGGCCGAGCACCAGAAACCGGCCGGGCTATTACAACCAAATAAGATACCGGAGTGGAAATGGGACGAGATTGGAATGCATTTCATTGTTGGGCTACCTCGGTCACGACACGGACATGATGCCATATGGGTCATCACTGATAGACTGACTAAAGTAGCACACTTCATCCCCGTGAAGACAACACACACCACTCAGAAGCTTGCCAGGCTCTATCTTTCCCGCATCGTCTGCTTACATGGAGTTCCAAAGACTATAATGTCGGACGGAGGCACTCAATTCGTCTCCCAATTTTGGGATCAATTACAACAAGCTCTGGGAACTCAACTGGCATTTAGTACCGCATACCACCCCCAGACTGATGGACAAACGGAACGCGTAAACCAAATTCTAGAAGACATGCTGAGAGCATGTGTCCTCACTTATGGGACCAGTTGGGAGGAAAGCTTGCCATACGCAGAGTTCGCATACAACAACAGTTACCAGGCCAGCCTGCAAATGGCACCATTTGAAGCCTTGTACGGGCGGAGATGTCGTACCCCGCTAAATTGGTCAGAGACCGGAGGCAGCCGTATCTTCGGCCCAGACATGCTCAGAGACGCCGAGGAAAAGGTCAAGCTAATCAGGGACGGACTCAAAACCGCTCAAAGCCGACAGAAGAGTTATTATGATCAGAAGCACCGTGGAGTCAGATTCGAACACGGTGAGTTTGTGTACCTACGAGTATCTCCCATGAGGGGCATGCAACGATTCAAGATTAGAGGGAAGCTAGCACCAAGGTTCATCGGACCATTCTGCATAGTGGCTCGAAGAGGCACGGTGGCCTACCAGCTAGACTTACCCGAAGAACTATCCGATATCCACAATGTGTTCCACGTCTCGCAATTAAGGAAGTGCGTAAGCAACCCAGAGAAGCAAGTATCCCATGAAAGCATTGACGTGCAACCAGACCTTACCTATCGGGAACACCCAATAAAGATATTAGAAGAGTCTGAAAGGAGGACCCGACAGAAAACCATCAGGTTTTTCAGAGTTCAGTGGAGCAATCACACCGAGAGTGAAGCAACTTGGGAAAGAGAAGATTTTCTTCGGACAGAGCACCCACACTTATTTGAGGATCAGCTGAAATCTCGGGGACGAGATTTTTCCTAAGGGGGTAGGTGTTGTGACACTCCAAAAAATTTCATTTGGTTTTCAGCAAAAACCATGTTGGATTTGAAGGTCATTTAATTTTTTTTAAAACCCTCTCTCTCTCAAAACTTTTTCCCCTTGGCAAGGATTTTAATTTTTGCATCTTCTTCAACCCTAGTGCTTGGTTATTAAAAACCTTTCTTCTGTTTGTCCCCTTCTCAATTTTTTTTCTATTTTGGGATTTTATTTTTAGGGAAAAACCCTAGGAGTTTTGGGACCTCTCTTATACTAAACCACTCATGGTTTTACCATGCCTCTTGTGGTAAATCCTCCCACAAACTCCTCGCTCTGCCTTGGGGCAATCCAAACATTCCGTACCAACAAGTCCAACCCATTTTTGGATTTTATTTCATTTGTTTTATTCCCAAAAACATTTCTGTCATTTATTCTAAACCTAGATGATTTACAAAGCAAGTACCTGTATTCCTTTAAGTTTTCATATCAAACCAACTCCTCTGGATAGTCCTTAACACCCACAACCTAGAACCATCAAGATCCACTCTTCTTATTTTCAAAATTTTCAAGTTTCAGCCTCTGCAAGTTTGGACCAGATTTGTCAAATTTGGTGAAATTCATATCTCCTCTTCTCCAAAAATTCTACCAAAAATCAGGCAGCCCCCAGATGCAATGAGAGACCACCTCACAAAAATCAGCTCAAGGAGAATTCCCCACATGCCAAAATCATTTAAATGAACACCTGTAAAGCCTTTGTTCTTGTGCACTTGCAGAAAATTCAGAGTTTCAGAGAAGTGCAGTGTCGTTTCTTCGTCAGAGTGTTGTCATCGATCACCCGTGCGCCCTGGCGCATTGCGCACGACCCCTTCTCCCTGGCCAGAGCGCCTCACGCCCTCTTGGACGGGTGCAGGTGTCGGTGGCGGCGAGCATCGCCGGTGTTGGCAGTTTCTGCGGTGGCAGAACCACCCGTGGCGGCCAACGGGGCCAGAGCCAACTCGCCACGCCGTCCGGCACCGCCCAACGCCCCCAAGCCCTCCGCGTGGCCTCATGCATGCCAGCGCACCCCCGCAGCACCGTCGCCGTGGCCCGGCAAGCACAGGGCGCGCCCTCTGCTTCCGACAGGCCCGCGCCACCCCGTTCCGTCAAATCCACCAAGACTCCTAATCCAAGCTCGTTTAGCGTCAAAACGGAACCAGTGGAACTCCACGTTGATGCCTAACGCCCTAAACCTCCCCGACCAAGCTCTGCGCCGCCGTAACCATCGCCGGAGAACTCCGTTCGCCACCGCCTCGAATCGCCTATAAAAAGGAGCCCCGAGCTCGCCTTCGAGCACACACCACCACTGCACCTCGACAACACCTCGCCAAGCTACTCGGGGGACCTCGAGGAGGTCTCCTCCCCAAACTCCGGCCGCCCTGATCCGCCTCGGCCACCATTTCGATTCACTCCGGTGAGGCCATCTCCGACGCCCAAACCTTGTCAGTCACCTCCTCGAGCACCCAGTGAGCTGACCCAAGCTTCAATTTGAACTTCGCAGCCCTCCCCGGCGAGCTCCAACTCCACCCGAGCCACCGCCCGCTGGAGCATGGGCCGCCGTCGACGTAGTGCTCGCCAACGACCACCACCACCACCCACCGACGCGGAAGGTCACGCTGAACACGTAGGTACCACCCGATCCCCCTGCCTCGCCGTAGATCGCCGCCGGCGACCACCGCAGCTCGCGGGCGGCGACGAGCCCTGTTCCCCGTTTGAATTTTCAAACCTGACGGGTGGGACCCGCCCGTCAGCCTCTCTGTTTTTTTTCGAACCGTTTTCTGAAAACGTATTCTGGCAAATGCGCTTTCGGTCTGAAATGTTTTTCTGGGCTTTTCTGTTCAGCCCCCTGGGAAGTTTCTGTTTCATTACAGAAAGGTCCCTGGAATAAAACCCTTATAACTTTTAAACAGAGAAGGATTTTTGTTTGATTCGTTTTCTGTCCTCTTTGAAATTTGGTCTAGTTTTTTATCAGATTTATTTGAAAAATATTTGGAATACTTTTGTGCACCTCACGGTATTTACGATAGTGCGTGTATTTCAGATATCTGAGATACCGAAGGAGGTGACGGAACCGCAAACTTTACCGAGCTAGGCTCCGACTACTCCGAACCAGGCAAGCATGTTTGAACTTTTGATATGTTAAGTGTTTTGGCATGTTTGCATTAAGTAGTTGCATGGCATGATCATGAGCATCTCGTTGAATGTTATATTACATGCAAAGTTGAGGCAAGCAAGTTTCGAAGATCCATAAGTGGTTGGATATGCGTTTGCATGGCCATGTGATGGCATGAGAATGAGTAAGATGGTAGTGTTGTAGCATGCCAGTCTTATGTCAGGCCATTTGATCAGTGTCAGCATAAATCAGTCCAGTTCCCGTCCATTTTCCCTTTCCGTACTACCACATGTTTTCCGCAACGGATACGACTTAGTAAGTTGCAAACTGCTTTCCTGGTACACACCAAATCGAGAGGCCGGGATGAGGGTTCCATGGCCCTGGATTAAAGCCTATCATCCGGTCAGAGGCATGGGTGTTTCCGGTTGGGACCGAGAGGGGCACCCTTAGAGTCTTGTGAATATATATTTGATCCCATGCTATTCGAGATTGTGATCTCCCCATCTCAAAGTTTTTCTCGAACGCTGTCTAGGGTGATTCCTGGCAACGTGAGGTGGGATGGGTGTGTACTGGTTAGATGTGTTTCTTCCAAAATACCGTAAACGGAACTAGTCCTTGTGACTACGGAAATCCGTTGGCTGTGGGCAATTTAGTACAAACTCTGCAGAGTCAAAAATCCTTGATATCATCTTAACCATGTCCAAATACCGTGCTCATTTTCTTCCGTCAAGTGTCAGTCTCGGTGACAGAAACTCCGGAGAACCACATGAGTGTTAAGTCCGGTTAAATGCTTATTTCCTATGGATGAACTAACCCGTTTATTTTCATGTGTTGAATATTTTCCTATGAGCACTATTTCTTGCAAGTTAACAAATATGAATAATGAATTTAAGCCCTTTCTGCGATGTCGCTCAGACGTCCGACTGTGGCACCCTTGTTATTTACTTTTAATTTAAGCCCTCTCTGCGATGTCGCTCAGACGTCTGACTGTGGCACCCTTGTTATTTACGTTTAATATAAGCCTTTCTGCGATGTCGCTCAGACGTCCAACTATGGCATGATTGTTATCTTTCTTTCGGTATAAGCCCTTTTTGCGATGTCGCTCAGACGTCTGACTGTGGTATACTCGTTTATTTACTTTTGATATAAGCCCTTTCTGCGATGTCGTTCAGACGTCCGACTGTGGCACACTTGTTATTTACTTTTAATATAAGCCCTTTCTACGATGTCGCTCAGACGTCCGACTGTGGCAGGCTTGTTATCTTTCTTTTGGTATAAGCCTTTTCTGCGATGTCGCTCAAACGTCCGACTGTGGCACACCCATTATTTACTTTCAATATAAGCCCTCTCTGTGATGTCGCTCCGACGTCCGATTGTGGCACGCATGTCTTTTACTTTCGATATAAGCCCTTTATGTGGTGTCGCTTAGACGCCCGATTGCGGCATGATTTATTTATTTGTTCACCCTTCGAGGCGTCGCTTCAGACACCCGATCAGTTTTTGGTATTTTTTTCGTGGATTTTAGGAGAACTACCGCCTGACTTCCTGATTTATAATGTCGTGCTAGTTCATCATTTGAATGTGCTTTACTAATTGCTCATGACGCATTCATGCATGCATTTGTTATATCTTATGTCCGAACTGTCTTGCGAGTACTTTCAAAGTACTCACCTGGCTTGTTGATTTGGCCAGATGCTGATGAAGGCGATCGCATGGATGAAGAGTTCAATAGCGAGTCCGACGCCTAAAGGAGTCCCAGTCAGTATCGTGCGACCCTGGATTTGGTCACTGTGTTATATCCGCTTCCGCTACCCAAATAAGTTCATCGAACCTCACCTCGACGCTCGATGAGCTGCCAGTTTAGGAGTCATATTATTAACTCCACTGTGATATTTCACCACCGCTTTATTCTCGAGTCAGTAGTAAGCCACCCCACACCATTGTGTCATATCCGCCATTATGTATAAATACTGGCGAGCTTGTAATAAATTGTTGAGCATCCCTAGCTCGACCCTGTAATATATTTCAATACTACTGGCTTATTGTATCAAGAATTTGTCTACCAGTCAGGAGGATTTTCCTCATACTGGAATAAAAAGGTCGGTTTCTCAATAAACATTTTATTGGAAAACCGGTCATGACAGGCAAGCATTTCAAAGGCGAAGCAGATCACCGGAAGAAGCCCGCCATGCGTACCGGTGATCACGTACTTGCTATGGTCAATTTAAAAGTAATCTTCAGAAAGGGTCCCGGTGGACTATCTGTTTTTGATGACGCTGAGGGAGGCGCACCCATGTGGAAGAAGAAATCTAAATTTTGGGACCTACCCTACTGGAAAGACGTAGAGGTCCGCTCTTCAATCAACATGATGCACATGTCGAAGAACCTTTGCGTGAACCTGCTAGGCTTCTTCGGCATGTATGGAAAGAGAAAAGATACACCGGAGGCACGGGAGGACCTGCAACATTTGCACGAAAAAGACGACATGCCTCCAAAGTAGTATGAAGGTCATGCCAGCTACGCTCTTACCAAAGAATAGAAGGAAATATTTTTTGAATGCTTGCTCAGTATGAAGGTCCAGTCTGGCTTCTCGTCGAATATAAAGGGAATAATAAATATGCCAGAGAAAAAGTTCCAGAACCTAAAGTCTCATGACTACCACGTGATTATGACGCAACTGCTTCCGGTTGCATCGAGAGGGCTTCTACCGGAAAACGTTCGATTAGCCATTGTGAAGCTATGTTCATTCCTCAATGCAATCTCTCAAAAGGTGATCGATCCATAAATCCTACCAAGGTTAAGGAGTAATGTGATGCAATGTCTTGTTAGTTTCGAGCTGGTGTTCCCACCATCCTTCTTCAATATCAGGATGCACGTCCTAGTTCATCTAGTCGACGAGGTTATCATTATGGGCCCTGTATTTCTACACAATATGTTCCCCTTTGAGAGGTTCATGGGAGTCTGAAAGAAATATGTCCGTAACCGCACTAGTGCAGAAGGAAGCATCTCCATGGGCCATCAAACAGAGGATGTCATTGGGTTTTGCGTTGACTTCATTACTGACCTTAAGAAGATAGGTCTCCCGCAATCGCGGTATGAGGGGAGACTGAGTGGAAAAGGCATGCTAGGAGGGGACTCAATAATATGTAGGGACGGGTAGTCCTGGTCTCAAGCACACTACATAGTTCTACACAATTCTACCTTGGTGACCCCGTATGTCGATGAACACAAGAACGTTATGCGCTCCAAACACCCGGACCAGTGTGACGACTGGATTACATGTGAACACATCAGGACTTTCGACGGTTGGTTGCAAACACATCTCAGGGGTGACAACATTGTTTCTGATGAGCTGTACTCGTTTGCGAGGTGTTGGGTATATAACTGGAGGGTATAAACCGTCCAGGCGGGGCCGGTTTATCCATAGAGAGACTGCCAATATTGAAGCCCATGAAGTTACTAAGGATGGCGACTTATTATCGTCCCGGAGGATATCCCAAATATGGGAAATGCCTATTTTGCCCCTAATTTTCGACACCATCCTTGGACAGGGGGCGACCAAACCCCATGCCACGTGCTCATAACCGTTTTTATACCTCGGGGGGCTCTTTGAGAAACTCGCAATGTTGGTCACTTTTTGCCATTTTGGATGGGAAAATTTCGTCGTCGTGCCAAAAAACGGGTGTGCTATTGTCCACCATTTGCGTAGGCGTTGACCAAATGAAACAAAAATTTCTTAAAGGGAGGGATCCAGGAATGATAAACGGGCGCGAGATGGAGCTTGGTAGCGGAAACAAAATTGCAGCACACACGGGATGCCATCGACCGGATCCACATGGGTATCAAAACCCCGCGAGCATGAGATGACCGCGAAGGCCGCCCTACTAAGAAAGTCCTCATGTCCCTCGTGCGGACTCGGCTATGTAGGAGTCACATAATTTTTAGCAGTTTTTCATTTCTTTCCGATTTATTACTTTAGTTTTTCTCCTCCTTCGAAACAAATAACTCATTTACATAGGAGATTGGACACATTATAACAGCCTTTCCATCATTTCGTTCTTCGAGGGCGGTTGTCTGTGTCAAAACCGGCGGATCTCGGGTAGGGGGTCCCGAACTGTGTGTCTAGGCGGATGGTAACAGGAGACAAGGGGCACAATGTTTTTACCCAGGTTGGGCCCTCTCGATGGAGGTAAAACCCTACTCCTGCTTGATTAATATTGATGATATGGGTAGTACAAGAGTAGATCTACCAGAGATCAAGGAGGCTAAACCCTAGAAGTTAGCCTATGGTATGATTGTTGATGATGAAGTTGTTGTTCCTACGGACTAAAACCCTCCGGTTTATATAGACACCGGATAGGTTAGGGTTACACAGAGTCGGTTACAATGGTAGGAGATCTACATATCCGTATTGCCAAGCTTGCCTTCCACGCCAAGGAAAGTCCCATCCGGACACGGGACGAAGTCTTCAATCTTGTATCTTCATAGTCTTGGAGTCCGGCCGTGACGATAGTCCGGCTATCCGGACACCACCTAGTCCGGGACTCCCTCAGTAGCCCCTGAACCTGGCTTCAATGACGATGAGTCCGGCGCGCATATTGTCTTCGGCATTGCAAGACGGGTTCCTCCTCCGAATACTTAATAGAAGGTTTTGAACACAAGGAGAGTGTCCAGCTCTGCAAAACAAGTTCCACATAACACCCTAGAGAGAATAATTTTTGCACAGATCTGCCGACGTATTTCGCGACGTATCATCACACCACGGCCAGGCTTTTATATGAATCTGTTCCACCTCAGCATGTTTAGCGAGGCAGTTTCCTTGGCACGTCTTATCAAAGCATCGATCGTGCCCCCTTATTCTGGGATTCTCATCAATACGGACGTGGGTAACCCAATCGGGCCCGCTGGCCTGCCTCCTCTATCGAAGGCAAGTCCTAATCGACCACGGGGTGGGCTCTTGGTATTCAACCTCTTTATAATGAGACCAAGGCCCTCTTCTTTTTTACACCCTCCATCGAGTTTGCCTCGCGCTTCGAGTTCCAACACCCAAAGCTTCAGATTCAGGCGCTCCGGACTTTCGATGATGTCCGGATCCGGCCAACACGGCCGATGGATGTCTTCCTCTGTCACAGAAGAAGATGTGCTAAAGCTGCGCAACGCCAGGTACCTAACCGGCGAGATCTCGCATAGGCTGCCCGCTCCAGGGCAGGTCATTCCCACTCCTGAGCTCGGCGAGAACGTGGTGTTCATGTCCCACTTCCTTCGGGGTTTAGGCTTCCCGACGGATCCCTTTGTGCGGGGGCTCATGTTTTATTATGGGCTCAATTTCCATGACTTGAATCCAGAGTCCATCCTCCATATCTCGTCATTCATTGTTGTATGTGAGGCCTTCCTCCATGTTACCCCCCATTTTGGATTGTGGCTCAAGACCTTCAAGGTGGAGCCAAAGATGATCGAGGGGCAACAAATAGAGTGCGGAGGGGCGGTCATAAGGAAATGTGCTGATGCTTTTCAAGAGGAGCTTGATTTGTGGCAACGGGGGTGGTTTTATATCACCGCTCCCAGGGGCACCAAATGGGCGGCGCTCCCTGCCTTCTGCTCAGGTCCACCACAGCGGCTGGCATCATGGGTCAACAAGGGGCTCGACTGGGGGTCGTCCAAGGACGTTCCCTTGCTGCAGGGCCGTATTCGAGACCTCCAGGAAAGAGGAATCAATCTGGTTGCAGTAGCGCAGGTTATGGTGATCCCGCGCCTTCAGCCCTGCAAACGTCGCCCCCTCCGCTTGTGGGAATTCAATCCGGAGGGACCACGACGCCCCCTTCAGCCCTCCAAAATTTTATGGGCACGACGCCCATGGAGATGTATAAACTGTTCTTCGGATCACAAGAGAAGTGTCCGAATTTGACCGAGGACGCAGGACTAAGCTGCAATCGCCCGGATACTCAAGTAAGTAGTCCTGTAACCGGACAAGCTGTTCCTTTATTTATTTCATATATGTGCCCTTTAAAGGAGCTGTTTTTGAACAGGAATGGATAGCCAAGGCAAAGTTGATAAGGTGTCCGGCTCCCCTCCCAGAGACCACGCCGATCCCATGCTGACCAAGATGTTGAAGGTCGCGCCTTTTAAAGAAGAAGGCGAAGGGGGAGCGGGAAGCAACTGCCTTTACAAAGGAGGCCACCGAGGAAGGAGGGATTAAGAGTCCCGCCTCTCGAGGAGAGAAGAGGACCGCTTGAGGATCCGGAGGTCAAGGCCTCAAAGAGGGGAAAGGGATCTTCGGCAAAGAGTCCGTCGCCGGGAAGTAACCCAGCCGCATTATTTCCCCAAGGGGATCGGCCCTCGAGCGAGCCGTAAGTTAAAAAGGAGGGGTTTTGTAAATAAGGAACATCCCTGTATTTATTTATGAAGATAACTGGAATTGTACCTTCTAGTTCGGATCTCAGCCCTTCTTAGCAGAGCTCGTATTCGGGGGATCTTCTTCCGGAGATGATGGAGAGCGAAACGCCTCCACTTGCCGCACCCTCATGTGAAGCAGACGACCCTGAGGTGTCGTCCCGGAGGGCTCCCCCAAGTCCGGCTGGGCCGGAAGGTCCGGCGCCAGGTGGTGTGCGGTTGGAGCAGCTGAAGGATCTGCTCGGGCGAGCGGTTATTTCAGAGGATCACCGTGCTCTAATGGGTACGGTGATTGAAAGAATTGCATCCGCGGAGAGCGAATTGCATGAAGCCGTCAGAAGCTTACTGACGGGGTTTGAGGTACGTAAAAAATGATGTACCTTCTGACAGTTATGCATATAAAATGCACCCTGTATAGATAGTAGCCCCTGAGACTCGGTATGTTGTCAAAATTGACAACGTGCCGAGGATCAAATTCTCGGTTATAACATATCGCCGCTCCTAAACAGGTGGCGGGGCGTCCGGAGGCCTGCCGGACTAATGAATATGCCGAACTAATGCGGCGACTTGAGGCAGATGCAGACATCACGCGAGTCAATAAACGGTTCGACGAGTCACAAGGTATGCGACTTCTATGCGGACACACAGTGCAGGGCTCGACGCCCATGTCTCACTATTCATATGCTTAATGCAGGTGGTGCCGCTGTCGTGGAGGAGCTGCGGGCGGAACTCGCCCGAGCAAAAGAGCAGGCCCGAATCAGTAATGCGGCTACTTTAAAGGCAGCCGAAGAGCTAGAAGCCGAACGCGCTGCTCACTGCCGAAGCAAAGAAGAAATGGCCGATATGGCGAAAAAGTTAAGGAATACTGCCGATCGCAGCGAGGTTCTTGAAAAAGAACGTCCAGCAGAACAAGAGGGCCTAAAAAAGGCCGCCGCTGAATCCAAGAGTGCCCAAGCGGCGTTGAGAGCTGCCAAGGAGGAGCTGAGTCAGGCCGGGGCAATTGCGGCTGGAAAACCGTTTCTGCTGCGGAGAAAATACACAAATCCAAAGTATGCTCAATTGGATAAGTTGTGGAGTTCGGAGGATGCTTATGTGGACTTGGCGGCGAGCGTTGCGGACGCGGTTGAGCACTTCCAGGGCCAGAAGGGGCACAGAAGGGAAGAGCTATATTGGTCTCAATTCCATAGTCCGGATCGTCCTCTGTGGCTGACCGATCGGTTGGCCGAATGGGCCGAACTGAATCGGTTGTCCGGCTTTGCCATGAAGCATGTCCTGACCCATTTGTGGCCGGGCGGACCCCAGCCGAAGAGCTATTTTGGTTTAGTGCAGCAGTTCCTTGGTGCGGTGTCGCGTATCGATGAAATGAGGCGGTCGGCGTGTATTGAGGGAGCGCGGATGGCTCTTGCCCGTGTCAAGACATACTGGGAAGAGATGAAGGCCACCGATGTTGCATCCCAAGATTCGGACGGAAGCCGAGTACCTGCCGAGCACTACTTTGAAGTAGTCCTTCGGGGAGCTCGTTTAATAGAGACGCAGTGCTCGAAGGATATTTTGTTTTAGATGACATGTATGATCTATGAAAACAATGTTTCAATATAATATAAGAGCTTTTTATACTTGTGCGTTCAAGTAGTAAACTACTCCCTGTGCGGCCGTTTATGTATATGTGTATATAACCTGAAAGATGGCAGTCCTTGGCTTTCAGCCCCCACGCACAGAAAAGGGGTGTTCATAAAAAAGTGCTTTTCACACTTAATCCAACGTCTTGGTCCTGTTGAGGAGGTGATAGTGTAGCGAACCAGGCAACCGGACTATAATGCTTTATCACTTTCACTTAGCCATGGGAGTTCGAGGTGGGGCTATGATATAGCCCTGAGGGCACCGCACTCGCCCGCATTCGGGTGCGTATGTGCTGACCGAAAACCGGCCCTTCGTTAATGCGGAGGAATCCTAAACATTCCTGTAAGTCATCGAGTGGTTGACCAGTCTCTCGCTATATCATGACAGTCAGTTTTCGGCTTTCTCCACTGAGGTGCTCGCCCGGCCGAACCAGGGCACAATCGCAGTGGTTCTCCTGGTGCCGCGTTAGCCGTGAAAACGGAACGTAAGGCAGCAAAACATAGGAGCCGGGCAACCCAACATTTGACCAAAGACATGATTCGGAGCTGATGCATATAAGTCCTAACTCGAGACGCCGAATACTCCCTAAGGTATTCGGTCTTTATGAGAATGGGCAGAATAATGCCCTAAGCCCCGATGTCCGTGCACGCTAAAAATTCTGATGCGCCAATGCCAAAACTCCAGCCTCCTCCTCGGTTATAGTAAGGAACCGGGGGATGTATATCAACAAGAGACAGTAAAAAAGGTTTACGCAGGGTCTTAATCTGAAAAGAATCCTTGCAACGGGTCCCTACTGCACGTCTGCGCCTGTGTCTCTGTTGTGCCGTATCCTGGACGGGTGTAGCACGTTGTTCATCTGTAAAAGAGAGGAACTTAGTTTTTTTAAAAGAAAAAAGGATCGTGCAAAATATGTACTTAATAGTAAATAAACAAAGTATTGTTCGAAGAAGTGAATTGAGTTGAGCTTTATTGTCTATTTTTATACATGCATGCAGCCCTCGTATGGGGGGTGTCTGCGAGTAGGCGTCGGACTCGTCTAGCCGTGTCCGGAGAGTGAATAACCAATTCAGGTTCTTCGCCTAGTAGAGCCGGATAGCTGTGGGGCTGTCAAGGAAGCCTCCCATTTTTCCGTGCTCAAGTAACACTTGATACTTCCTTTTAACAAGATGATGCCGCGTGGACCGGGCATTTTAAGTGTTAGAGATGCATAATGCGGTATTGCGCTAAAGCGGGCGAAAGCTTCGCGTCCCAATAGTGCTTGATGGCTACTTTTAAACAGGGCGATATGGAAGAGTAACCTTTCGCGATGGAAGTTGCGGATGAACCGAACACAACTTCTAGCAGTATGGAGCCCGTACAATGGGCATATGGGTCTGGCATTACTCCTTTAAAGGAGGTGTTGCTACGGCGAATTTTGGTTGGGTTTATCCGCATCCTGCGGATTGTGTCCTGATATATCAGGTTTATGTCATTGCCGCCATCCATGAGGACTCGTGTAAATTGGAATCCATTGATTATAGGATCTAATATCGTGGCAGTCCATCCTGCGTTCCGGATATTGCGGAATAATCCTGATGGTCGAAGGTGATTGGTTTTGACAACCAATGTGCGGCGCGCCGTTTAGTGGGCGCCGCTCTATTTTTTCCTTTGATCACGTGAAGTGAGTTTACGATTTTGACCTCTTGTGGGAAAGTCTTTTGTTTTCCGGGGCTCTGCTTGTGGTGCTCATCGTCATCTTCACTTGGTGTGTCGAGCCCCTTGTGTTCGGGCGTTCACCGCTGGACTGTTTGAAGACCCAACAATTTCGGTGGGTATGGTTAGCAGGCCTCCCAGGAGTACTGTGTATTTGACATACCTTGTCCAGGATTTTGTTGAAGTTTGATAGCTCATCGCTATTGTCCTTAAGGGGCAGTTTTTTGTTGTTCTGCCGTGAGCTTTTGAATCCGGCGTTGACTGCCGTGCTCTTTGGACTGTTTCTTTTAATCCGGTGCTGGTCCTTGTTGCGCCGTGGTTTCCCATTTCCATCCCTGATTTCGGATGTACTTGGGTCGCTGGTGCAGCATCTTGCTAGCCAGCTATCCTCTCCCACGCAAAAGCGGGTCATGAGGCTTGTTAGTGCGGCCATTGTTCTTGGCTTTTCTTGGCCGAGGTGTCTGGCGAGCCATTCGTCTCGGACGTTGTGTTTGAAAGCTGCTAGGGCTTGGCGTCCGGACAGTCGACTATTTGGTTCTTTTAGTGAGGAACCTGTTCCAGAATTTCGGGCTGCCTCTCCGGGCTGTTGACTTATGTGACTTAGATAAATGCGCATCCGGAGGGCGGACATAAGTCCCCTGAAAATTTGCCCGAAATGCATCCTCGAGCTCTTCCCAGCTTCCAATGGTATTTTCGGGGAGGCTCTTAAGCCAATGCCGAGCTGGCCCTTTGAGTTTAAGGGGTAAATATTTTATGGCGTGGAGATCATCTCCTCTAGCCATGTGTATGTGTAGGATGTAATCCTCAATCCAGACTCCAGGGTCTGTTGTTCCGTCATATGCCTCTATGTTTACGGGTTTTAATCCCGCTGGAAATTCATGATCCAGCACCTCATCAGTGAAACGTAGGGGTGTCTTGGCGCCCTGTATTTGGGTGTGTCGTGATCTTCGGAATTTTGGCGTGTTGCATTGCTTTGACGAGCATGCTTTCTTGGCCCATAGATGGACCGAACTGGGCCATCCTTTTGATGTGAATCCTTATGCGGATCGCATATTGACTTGTGTCTTGGCACCGTTTGCCGCTCTCTTCTTGCTGTGAGGTCGTCCATCCGATCGGCTGGCTTTCTTACTTTTTGATTGTGGGGGCTCTAAGGCCTCCTCGTCGAATTCGGGCAGTAGCTTTCTTTTTGGGTAGCTCTTTGTTCGGCGACTGTCGCCGTACTTTTCTGCGGTGCTGAATACTTTGCTCCATCTGATCCTGAGTGCATCTTCCGCTGTCTTGAGCTTCCGCTTCTGCTTTTTCAAGCTACGCGCAGTGGCGACAAGCCTTTTCTGGAGGTCATTTTGCTCCAATAGTTTGTCCGGCGTCAGATCATCCGGACTGTTGTCTTCGTCGGGGACAGATTGTTTATCCACGTTGTCTTGTTCGGACGATTGCTCAATAGCTTGTTCGTTGTCCACCGGTTCGCCCTGCTTTATGGCTGGGTCTTTGTTGAGGCGGGACTTTGTTCGGCGTTTACGTTGCCGTTTTGACTACTTTTTCGAGGGATTTATCCTTCGTAGCGTCCCGTTGTTCCTCGTCTTCATTTCCTTTAGGTGTGTCCACCATGTATACATCATGAGATGAGGTGGTTGTCCAGCATCCTAGAGGTGCTGGCTCATTGTTTTCTCCTACATCATCGTCCATACCGTCGATGTCTCCGGAGTCGAAGTCAAGTACGTCGTGTAAACTTTCGATAGTGGCTACGAAGTGGGTGGTGGGTGGGAATTGAATTTCTTCGCCATCCGAATCCCAACCTTCTTGACCGTAGTCTGGCCAGGGCTCTCCGGATAAAGAGAGAGACTTTATTGAATTCAGGATGTCGCCAAAGGGCGAGTGCTGAAAGATGTCCATGGCGATGAACTCCATGACGGCGCCCAATCGGGTTCGATTAGCGAGGCACGGAGGGTTCGGAGTCCGGAGAGGAGTCCAGCACCCTGGAGTCGAGGCTTTCGCAAAGGACAGGGATGAAGTTCGACTCGATCGCCGTAGAGATTATAGCCCCCGAGGCGATGTCCAACCACTCGTCCTCGATCGGGGAATCCGGCTCCGGATTAAGGGTCGGAGCGGATACTGGTGTGGCCTCCAGGGCACTGTTCGGCTGCAGAGCCAGATCATGCCCATCGAAATAGTGCGGCACGCTTGGCTGCGGCTCGAATCCGTCAAGATCAAGTCCCGCGGATATCGGCTGTATAGTTTAAACTTCCAAATCTGATCTGATGGCCAGGGGCGTAGCTTTCGATCTGCTCTAGATGGCCAAGTGAATTGGCCCGCAGTGCAAAGCCGCCGAACACGAAGATCTGTCCGGGGAGAAAAGTTTCACCCTGGACGCGTCGTTGTTAATGATCGGAGGAGCCACGGGCCTATCGGTGACGCATACGGAGGAACTCTCAATGAAAGCACCAATGTCGGTGTCAAAACCGGCGGATCTCGGATAGGGGTCCCGAATCTGTGCGTCTAGGCGGATGGTAACAGGAGACAAGGGAAACAATGTTTTTACCCAGGTTCGGGCCCTCTCGATGGAGGTAAAACCCTACTCCTGCTTGATTAATATTGATGATATGGGTAGTACAAGAGTAGATCTACCACGAGATCAAGGAGGCTAAACCCTAGAAGCTAGCCTATGGTATGATTGTTGATGATGAAGTTGTTGTCCTACGGACTAAAACCCTCCGGTTTATATAGACACCGGATAGGTTAGGGTTACACAGAGTCGGTTACTATGGTAGGAGATCTACATATCCGTATTGCCAAGCTTGCCTTCCACTCCAAGGAAAGTCCCATTCGGACACAAGACGAAGTCTTCAATCTTGTATCTTCATAGTCTTGGAGTCCGGCCGTGACGATAGTCCGGCTATCCGGACACCCCCTAGTCCGGGACTCCCTCAGTGGTCTCTGCAACCTTATGGAAATCATAGAACAACTTATCAACACAAATTTTTCATGTTTAGCACCTTTTCATAAACTTTAGTTTCGCTACCATAGATATTTTAATCGCTAAACTGGGAACTCGTTTAAATAGAATCATTTAGACATTCCACGAACATTTCTTCATCTCATGCTTCAGAAGTTCTATGGGCGGAGATGCGGCTGTTGCGCTTTGGCATGACACGAAGCCTGGAGCGGACGCGTCCCGAGAATGGAAGATCATCTTTGGACAGGGGGCGACCAAACCCCATGCCACGTGCTCATAACCGTTTTTATACCTCGGGGGGCTCTTTGAGAAACTCGCAATGTTGGTCACTTTTTGCCATTTTGGATGGGAAAATTTCGTCGTCGTGCCAAAAAACGGGTGTGCTATTGTCCACCATTTGCGTAGGCGTTGACCAAATGAAACAAAAATTTCTTAAAGGGAGGGATCCAGGAATGATAAACGGGCGCGAGATGGAGCTTCGGGCGCGGAAACAAAATTGCAGCACACACGGGATGCCATCGACCGGATCCACATGGGTATCAAAACCCCGCGAGCATGAGATGACCGCGAAGGCCGCCCTACTAAGAAAGTCCTCATGTCCCTAAATGCGGACTCGGCTATGTAGGAGTCACATAATTTTTAGCAGTTTTTCATTTCTTTCCGATTTATTACTTTAGTTTTTCTCCTCCTTCGAAACAAATAACTCATTTACATAGGAGATTGGACACATTATAACAGCCTTTCCATCATTTCGTTCTTCGAGGGCGGTTGTCGGTGTCAAAACCGGCGGATCTCGGGTAGGGGGTCCCGAACTGTGTGTCTAGGCGGATGGTAACAGGAGACAAGGGGCACAATGTTTTTACCCAGGTTCGGGCCCTCTCGATGGAGGTAAAACCCTACTCCTGCTTGATTAATATTGATGATATGGGTAGTACAAGAGTAGATCTACCAGGAGATCAAGGAGGCTAAACCCTAGAAGTTAGCCTATGGTATGATTGTTGATGATGAAGTTGTTGTCCTACGGACTAAAACCCTCCGGTTTATATAGACACCGGATAGGTTAGGGTTACACAGAGTCGGTTACAATGGTAGGAGATCTACATATCCGTATTGCCAAGCTTGCCTTCCACGCCAAGGAAAGTCCCATCCGGACACGGGACGAAGTCTTCAATCTTGTATCTTCATAGTCTTGGAGTCCGGCCGTGACGATAGTCCGGCTATCCGGACACCCCCTAGTCCGGGACTCCCTCAGTAGCCCCCGAACCAGGCTTCAATGACGATGAGTCTAGCGCATATTGTCTTCGGCATTGCAAGACGGGTTCCTCCTCCGAATACTTAATAGAAGGTTTTGAACACAAGGAGAGTGTCCAGCTCTGCAAAACAAGTTCCACATAACACCCTAGAGAGAATAATTTTTGCACAGATCTGCCGACGTATTTCGCGACGTATCATCACACCACGGCCAGGCTTTTATATGAATCTGTTCCACCTCAGCATGTTTAGCGAGGCAGTTTCCTTGGCACGTCTTATCAAAGCATCGATCGTGCCCCCTTATTCCGGGATTCTCATCAATACGGACGTGGGTAACCCAATCGCCCGGCTGGCCTGCCTCCTCTATCGGCGCGAGTCCTAATCGACCACGGGGTGGGCTCTTGGTATTCAACCTCTTTATAATGAGACCAAGGCCCTCTTCTTTTTTACACCCTCCATCGAGTTTGCCTCGCGCTTCGAGTTCCAACACCCAAAGCTTCAGATTCAGGCGCTCCGGACTTTCGATGATGTCCGGATCCGGCCAACACGGCCGATGGATGTCTTCCTCATCACGTAAGAAGATGTGCTAAAGCTGCGCAACGCCAGGTACCTAACCGGCGAGATCTCGCATAGGCTGCCCGCTCCAGGGCAGGTCATTCCCACTCCTGAGCTCGGCGAGAACGTGGTGTTCATGTCCCACTTCCTTCGGGGTTTAGGCTTCCCGACGGATCCCTTTGTGCGGGGCTCATGTTTTATTATGGGCTCAATTTCCATGACTTGAATCCAGAGTCCATCCTCCATATCTCGTCATTCATTGTTGTATGTGAGGCCTTCCTCCATGTTACCCCCCATTTTGGATTGTGGCTCAAGACCTTCAAGGTGGAGCCAAAGATGATCGAGGGGCAACAAATAGAGTGCGGAGGGGCGGTCATAAGGAAATGTGCTGATGCTTTTCAAGAGGAGCTTGATTTGTGGCAACGGGGGTGGTTTTATATCACCGCTCCCAGGGGCACCAAATGGGCGGCGCTCCCTGCCTTCTGCTCAGGTCCACCACAGCGGCTGGCATCATGGGTCAACAAGGGGCTCAAGCGGGGTCGTCCAAGGGCGTTCCCTTGCTGCAGGCCGTATTCGAGACCTCCAGGAAAGAGGAATCAATCTGGTTGCAGTAGCGCAGGTTATGGTGATCCCGCGCCTTCAGCCCTGCAAACGTCGCCCCCTCCGCTTGTGGGAATTCAATCCGGAGGGACCACGACGCCCCCTTCAGCCCTCCAAAATTTTATGGGCACGACGCCCATGGAGATGTATAAACTGTTCTTCGGATCACAAGAGAAGTGTCCGAATTTGACCGAGGACGCAGGACTAAGCTGCAATCGCCCGGATACTCAAGTAAGTAGTCCTGTAACCGGACAAGCTGTTCCTTTATTTATTTCATATATGTGCCCTTTAAAGGAGCTGTTTTTGAACAGGAATGGATAGCCAAGGCAAAGTTGATAAGGTGTCCGGCTCCCCTCCCAGAGACCACGCCGATCCCATGCTGACCAAGATGTTGAAGGTCGCGCCTTTTAAAGAAGGCGAAGGGGGGAGCGGGGAAGCAACTGCCTTTACAAAGGAGGCCACCGAGGAAGGAGGGATTAAGAGTCCCGCCTCTCGAGGAGAGAAGAGGACCGCTTCGGAGGATCCGGAGGTCAAGGCCTCAAAGAGGGGAAAGGGATCTTCGGCAAAGAGTCCGTCGCCGGGAAGTAACCCAGCCGCATTATTTCCCCAAGGGGATCGGCCCTCGAGCGAGCCGTAAGTTAAAAAGGAGGGGTTTTGTAAATAAGGAACATCCCTGTATTTATTTATGAAGATAACTGGAATTGTACCTTCTAGTTCGGATCTCAGCCCTTCTTAGCAGAGCTCGTATTCGGGGGATCTTCTTCCGGAGATGATGGAGAGCGAAACGCCTCCACTTGCCGCACCCTCATGTGAAGCAGACGACCCTGAGGTGTCGTCCCGGAGGGCTCCCCCAAGTCCGGCTGGGCCGGAAGGTCCGGCGCCAGGTGGTGTGCGGTTGGAGCAGCTGAAGGATCTGCTCGGGCGGCGGTTATTTCAGAGGATCACCGTGCTCTAATGGGTACGGTGATTGAAAGAATTGCATCCGGAGAGCGAATTACATGAAGCCGTCGAAGCTTCTTGGCGGGGTTTGAGGTAATACGTAAAAATGATGTACCTTCGACAGTTATGCATATAAAATGCACCCTGTATAGATAGTAGCCCCGAGACTCGGTATGTTGTCAAATTGACAACGTGTCGAGGATCAAATCTCGGTTATAACATATCGCCGCTCCTAAACAGGTGGCGGGCGTCCGAGGCCTGCCGGACTAATGAATATGCCGAACTAATGCGGCGACTTGAGGCGAATGCGCACATCACGCGAGTCAATAAACGGTTCGACGAGTCACAAGGTATGCGACTTCTATGCGGACACTGATGCAGGGCTGGCGCCCATGTCTCACTATTCATATGCTTAATGCAGGTGGTGCCGCTGTCGTGGAGGAGCTGCGGGCGGAACTCGCCCGAGCAAAAGAGCAGGCCCGAATCGATGTCTGGCTACTTTAAAGGCAGCCGAAGAGCTAGAAGCCGAACGCGCTGCTCACTGCCGAAGCAAAGAAGAAATGGCCGATATGGCGAAAAAGTTAAAGAATACAACCGATCGCTGCGAGGTTCTTGAAAAAGAACGTCAAGCGGAACAAGAGGGCTTAAAAAAGGCCGCCGCTGAATCCAAGAGTGCCCAAGCGGCGTTGAGAGCTGCCAAGGAGGAGCTGAGTCAGGCCGGGGCAATTGCGGCTGGAAAACCGTTTCTGCTGCGGAGAAAATACACAAATCCAAAGTATGCTCAATTGGATAAGTTGTGGAGTTCGGAGGATGCTTATGTGGACTTGGCGGCGAGCGTTGCGGACGCGGTTGAGCACTTCCAGGGCCAGAAGGGGCACAGAAGGGAAGAGCTATATTGGTCTCAATTCCATAGTCCGGATCGTCCTCTGTCGCTGACCGATCGGTTGGCCGAATGGGCCGAACTGAATCGGTTGTCCGGCTTTGCCATGAAGCATGTCCTGACCCACTTGTGGTCGGGCGGACCCCAGTCGAAGAGCTATTTTGGTTTAGTGCAGCAGTTCCTTGGTGCGTGTCGCGATCGATGAAATGAGGCGGTCGGGCGGTATTGAGGAGCGCGGATGGCTCTTGCCCGTGTCAAGACATACTGGGCAGAGATGAAGGCCACCGATGTTGCATCCCAAGATTCGGACGGAAGCCGAGTACCTGCCGAGCACTACTTTGAAGAAGTCCTACCGGGCGCTCGTTTAATAGAGACGCAGTGCTCGAAGGATATTTTGTTTTAGATGACATGTATGATCTATGAAAACAATGTTTCAATATAATATAAGAGCTTTTTATACTTGTGCGTTCAAGTAGTAAACTACTCCCTGTGCGGCCGTTTATGTATATGTGTATATAACCTGAAAGATGGCAGTCCTTGGCTTCAGCCCCCACGCACAGAGTGCGGGGGTGTTCGCAAAAAAAGTGCTTTTTCACACTTAATCCAACGTCTTGGTCCTGTTGAGGAGGTGATAGTGTAGCGAACCAGGCAACCGGACTATAATGCTTTATCACTTTCACTTAGCCATGGGAGTTCGAGGGTGGGGCTATGATATAGCCCCTGGGGGCACCGCACTCGCCCGCATTCGGGGTGCGTATGTGCCTGACCGAAAACCGGCCCTTCGTTAATGCGGAGGAATCCTAAACATTCCTGTAAGTCATCGAGTGGTTGACCAGTCTCTCGCTATATCATGACAGTGAGTTTTCGGCTTTCTCCACTGAGGTGCTCGCCCGGCCGAACCAGGCACAATCGCGATGGTTCTCCCGGTGCCGCGTTAGCCGTGAAAACGGAACGTAAGGCAGCAAAACATAGGAGCCGGGCAACCCAACATTTGACCAAAGACATGATTCGGAGCTGATGCATATAAGTCCTAACTCGAGACGCCGAATACTCCCTAAGGTATTCGGTCTTTATGAGAATGGGCAGAATAATGCCCTAAGCCCCTGATGTCCAGGTACGCGCAAAAATTCTGATGCGGCCAATGCCAAAACACCAGCCTCCTCCTCGGTTATAGTAAGGAACCGGGGGATGTATATCAAGAAGAGACAGTAAAAAAAGGTTTACGCAGGGTCTTAATCTGAAAAGAATCCTTGCAACGGGTCCCTACTGCACGTCTGCGCCTGTGTCTCTGTTGTGCCGTATCCTGGACGGGTGTAGCACATTGGTCATCTGTAAAAGAGAGGAACTTAGTTTTTTTTAAAAGAAAAAAGGATCATGCAAAATATGTACTTAATAGTAAATAAACAAAGTATTGTTCGAAGGAGTGAATTGAGTTGAGCTTTATTGTCTATTTTTATACATGCATGCAGCCCCTCGTATGGGGGTGTGCTGCGAGTAGGCGTCGGACTCGTCTAGCCGTGTCCGGAGAGTGAATAACCAATTCAGGTTCTTCGCCTAGTAGAGCCGGATAGCTGTGGGGCTGTCAAGGAAGCCTCCCATTTTTCCGTGCTCAAGTAACACTTGATACTTACTTTTAACAAGATGATGCCGTGGACGGGCATTTTAAGTGTTAGAGATGCATAATGCGGTATTGCGCTAAAGCGGGCGAAAGCTTCGCGTCCCAATAGTGCTTGATGGCTACTTTTAAACAGGGCGATATGGAAGAGTAACCTTTCGCGATGGAAGTTGCCGGATGAACCGAACACAACTTCTAGCAGTATGGAGCCCGTACAATGGGCATATGGGCCTGGCATTACTCCTTTAAAGGAGGTGTTGCTACGGCGAATTTTGGTTGGGTTTATCCCCATCCTGCGGATTGTGTCCTGATATATCAGGTTTGTGTCACTGCCGCCATCCATGAGGACTCGTGTAAATTGGAATCCATTGATTATAGGATCTAATATCAGGGCAGTCCATCCTGCGTTCCGGATATTGCCGGAATAATCCTGATGGTCGAAGGTGATTGGTTTTGACAACCAATGTGCGGCGCGCCGTTTAGTGGGCGCCGCTCTATTTTTTCCTTTGATCACGTGAAGTGAGTTTACGATTTTGACCTCTTGTGGGAAAGTCTTTTGTTTTCCGGCTCGCTTGTGGTGCTCATCGTCATCTTCACTTGGTGTGTCGAGCCCCTTGTGTTCGGCGTTCAGTCTGCTGGACTGTTTGAAGACCCAACAATTACGGTGGGTATGGTTAGCAGGCCTCCCAGGAGTACTGTGTATTTGACATACCTTGTCCAGGATTTTGTTGAAGTTTGATAGCTCATCGCTATTGTCCTTAAGGGGCAGTTTTTTGTTGTTCTGCCGTGAGCTTTTGAATCCGGCGTTGACTGCCGTGCTCTTTGGACTGTTTCTTTTAATCCGGTGCTGGTCCTTGTTGCGCCGTGGTTTCCCATTTCCATCCCTGATTTCGGATGTACTTGGGTCGCTGGTGCAGCATCTTGCTAGCCAGCTATCCTCTCCCACGCAAAAGCGGGTCATGAGGCTTGTTAGTGCGGCCATTGTTCTTGGCTTTTCTTGGCCGAGGTGTCTGGCGAGCCATTCGTCTCGGACGTTGTGTTTGAAAGCTGCTAAGGCTTCGGCGTCCGGACAGTCGACTATTTGGTTCTTTTTAGTGAGGAACCTGTTCCAGAATTTCCGGGCTGTTGAGTTATGTGACTTAGATCGTCTGCATCCGGAGGGCGGACATAAGTCCCCTGAAAATTTGCCCGAAATGCATCCTCGAGCTCTTCCCAGCTTCCAATGGTATTTTCGGGGAGGCTCTTAAGCCAATGCCGAGCTGGCCCTTTGAGTTTAAGGGTAAATATTTTATGGCGTGGAGATCATCTCCTCTAGCCATGTGTATGTGTAGGATGTAATCCTCAATCCAGACTCGAGTGCATTGTTCCGTCATATGCCTCTATGTTTACGGGTTTTAATCCCGCTGAAATTCATGATCCAGCACCTCATCGATGAAACGTAGGGGGTGTCTGGCGCCCTGTATTTGGGTGTGCCGTGATCTTGAATTTTGGCGTGTTGCATTGCTTTGACGAGCATGCTTTCTTGGCCCATAGATGGACCGAACTGGGCCATCCTTTTGATGTGAATCCTTATGCGGATCGCATATTGACTTGTGTGCGGCACCGTTTGCCGCTCTCTTCTTGCTGTGAGGTCGTCCATCCGATCGGCTGGCTTTCTTACTTTTTGATTGTGGGGGCTCTAAGGCCTCCTCGTCGAATTCGGGCAGTAGCTTTCTTTTTGGGTAGCTCTTTGTTCGGCGATCGTCGCCGCATTTCTTTCTGCGGTGCTGAATACTTTGCTCCATCTGATCCTGAGTGCATCTTCCGCTGTCTTGAGCTTCCGCTTCGCTTTTTCAAGCTACGCCTTGATGGCGACAAGCCTTTTCTCGAGGTCATTTTGCTCCAATAGTTTGTCCGCGTCGGATCATCCGGACTGTTGTCTTCGTCGAGACAGATTGTTTATCCACGTTGTCTTGTTCGGACGATTGCTCAATAGCTTGTTCGTTGTCCACCGGTTCGCCCCTGCTTTATGGCTGGGTCTTTGTTGAGGCGGGACTTTGTTCGGGCGTTTACGTTGCCGTTTTGACTACTTTTTCGAGGGATTTATCCTTCGTAGCGTCCCGTTGTTCCTCGTCTTCATTTCCTTTAGGTGTGTCCACCATGTATACATCATGAGATGAGGTGGTTGTCCAGCATCCTAGAGGTGCTGGCTCATTGTTTTCTCCTACATCATCGTCCATACCGTCGATGTCTCCGGAGTCGAAGTCAAGTACGTCGTGTAAACTTTCGATAGTGGCTACGAAGTGGGTGGTGGGTGGGAATTGAATTTCTTCGCCATCCGAATCCCAACCTTCTTGACCGTAGTCCGGCCAGGGCTCTCCGGATAAAGAGAGAGACTTTATTGAATTCAGGATGTCGCCAAAGGGCGAGTGCTGAAAGATGTCCGCGGCAGTGAACTCCATGACCGGCGCCCAATCGGGTTCGATTGGCAGGGGCACGGAGGGTTCGGAGTCCGGAGAGGAGTCCAGCACCCTGGAGTCGAGGCTTTCGCAAAGGACAGGGATGAAGTTCGACTCGATCGCCGTAGAGATTATAGCCCCCGAGGCGATGTCCAACCACTCGTCCTCGATCGGGGAATCCGGCTCCGGATTAAGGGTCGGAGCGGATACTGGTGTGGCCTCCAGGGCACTGTTCGGCTGCAGAGCCAGATCATGCCCATCGAAATAGTGCGGCACGCTTGGCTGCGGCTCGAATCCGTCGAAGATCAAGTCCCCGCGGATATCGGCTGTATAGTTTAAACTTCCAAATCTGATCTGATGGCCAGGGGCGTAGCTTTCGATCTGCTCTAGATGGCCAAGTGAATTGGCCCGCAGTGCAAAGCCGCCGAACACGAAGATCTGTCCGGGGAGAAAAGTTTCACCCTGGACCGCGTCGTTGTTAATGATCGGAGGAGCCACCGGGCCTATCGGTGACGACACAGAGGAACTCTCAATGAAAGCACCAATGTCGGTGTCAAAACCGGCGGATCTCGGATAGGGGGTCCCGAACTGTGCGTCTAGGCGGATGGTAACAGGAGACAAGGGACACAATGTTTTTACCCAGGTTCGGGCCCTCTCGATGGAGGTAAAACCCTACTCACCTGCTTGATTAATATTGATGATATGGGTAGTACAAGAGTAGATCTACCACGAGATCAAGGAGGCTAAACCCTAGAAGCTAGCCTATGGTATGATTGTTGATGATGAAGTTGTTGTCCTCTGGGACTAAAACCCTCCGGTTTATATAGACACCGGATAGGTTAGGGTTACACAGAGTCGGTTACTATGGTAGGAGATCTACATATCCGTATTGCCAAGCTTGCCTTCCACTCCAAGGAAAGTCCCATTCGGACACAAGACGAAGTCTTCAATCTTGTATCTTCATAGTCTTGGAGTCCGCCGTGGCGATAGTCCGCTATCCGGACACCCCCTAGTCCGGGACTCCCTCAGTGGTCTCTGCAACCTTATGGAAATCATAGAACAACTTATCAACACAAATTTTTCATGTTTAGCACCTTTTCATAAACTTTAGTTTCGCTACCATAGATATTTTAATCACTAAACTGGGAACTCGTTTAAATAGAATCATTTAGACATTCCACGAACATTTCTTCATCTCATGCTTCAGAAGTTCTATGGGCGGAGATGCGGCTGTTGCGCTTTGGCATGACACGAAGCCTGGAGCGGACGCGTCCCGAGAATGGAAGATCATCTTCCCGGGTCGCCATCTCCAATAGGCCTCCACGACCTGACCCGGATGCACCCTGGTCGAAGCCCCTACGCACCCGCTGCGTTGTCTTCCCGGAGGATATGCCAAATATGCGAAATGCCCGTTGTGCCCCTAATTTTCAACATCATCCTTGGAGTGGGGGCCACCAAACCCCATGCCAAGTGCCAATAACTGTTTTTACACTGAGGGAGTCCTGGATAAGGGGGTATCCGGACAGCCGGACTATATACATCATCCGGACTATAGAAGCGTCAAGATACAAGACTCAAGACTTCGGCTCGTGTCCGGATGGGACTCTCCTTTGCGTGGAAGACAAGCTTGGCAATCCGGATATTATGTTTCCTTCCTGGTAAACCAACTCCATGTAAACCCTAGCTCTCTGGTGTCTATATAAACCGGGGAGCATGGTCCTTAGAAGGTCGATCACAATTTACAATCATACCATCATAGGCTAGCTCTTAGGGTTTACCCTCTACGGTCTCGTGGTAGATCTACTCTTGTATTCCACATATCTTCGATATTAATCAAGCAGGAAGTAGGGTTTTACCTCCATCGAGAGGGCCCGAACCTGGGTAAACATTGTGTCCCTTGCTTCCTGTTACCATCAGCCTAAGGCGCACAGATCGGGACCCCCTACCCAAGATCCACCGGTTTTGACACCAACATTGGTGCTTTCATTGAGAGTTCCTCTGGGTCGCCGATGCAAGGGCTCGATGGCTCATCTCGTTGTCAAGGACGATATCACTTCTGAGGGAGCGCTGGCTGTAGGACAGACTCTCCGGCTTGGCGGCTTCATTATGACCGCCCCATCGGCTGTCGCGCCGACGATGGCCTCTCGGGTCATCACGCATAACCTTCACATTGGTTCGGAGCTCTCTGAACAGATGGATCCGATGGAGCTCTCCTCTCTTAACGAGCTCTTGGATCGCATCGCCGCCTTGGGAGTCGCTACGGACTACGACCGGATTGGGCTTAAACCCGACCAGAGGGACATTAGATCCCCGCCGGCCACCAATGAGATAGCGGTAGTGGAGGAATCACACGTGGGTCGCCCCTCAACTTTGAGGATGAATTATGTTCGGATCACCGAATTCAGTGAGCCGAACACCCACCCAAAGGACTACATGACCCAGGTCCCGGACTTAGAATCGGGCGCTGGGCCAAAGGGATTAGGTAATACTCCAGATCCCGAACTGTCAGGCTCGGTACTTCCCGTGCCCCCGGGCGTCAGATCGGATCAAAATCCTACTTTAGCCAATGACGCCCGCTCGGACTTAATCCGTCTCTCCCATGTCCGGCAGGAGCCACAGGAGACGGTACATCGTTACTGGGCCACATTTCTCCTTGCTCTTAATAAGATCCAGGACTGCCACGAGGAGGACGTCGTCTCTCTTTTCTGCAGAAACTGCACGAACAAAGGACTCCTTAATGCTATAAGTCGTCGCGACATAGAGCACCTTACAGACTTGGCAACCATAGTACAAAAGTACTGTGCGATGGAAAGTGCCTGGAAAACTCGGACAGAATTTTGGGATAGTACGGCCCTCACCGGAACCTTTGTCCGAACTAAACGGCCGAACTCTCATAAGTCGACCGACTTGATTCCCAAGAAACCAAAGCGCACCCCAGGGCGCGGAACTGTATTGGAAGGATGGCTCAATGGGCCGTGTAAGCTTCATAACACGCCGGACACTATGGCGACCCATAGCCTTAGAGCATGTTGGATACTTCGGCAGGTAGCTAAGAGTGGCGAGGATCTCCTCGAGAGCCATAAAGCAGAACCGCATCCCGCCAAAGAACACAATACGGTGCTGACAGTCTTCGAGACCTTCGCCTCAAACAATAGGCGCAAGCGAGCGCATCGAAGCTCCGTTCAAATTTGCCATATGGCAAAAGTAAATCCGTGGAACAACACTGCTATAACCTTCAATGCCAGTGACGAACCCCAAGTCCAGTCCGTCTGGGCGCCGGCCGCTCTAGTCTTCAGCCCAATAGTGGATGGATTTCGGCTCACTAAAGTACTCATGGATGGCAGAAGTGGATTGAACCTAATCTATGAAGAAACCCTCAAAAAGATGGAGATTGACAAAAGCCGCATTGAACAAAGTGGCATGACCTTCAGGGGAATTATCCCCAGTCGGGAGGCTCGGTGTGCGGAAAAAATCACACTCGACGTGGTATTCGGCACCCTAGAGAATTACAGGTCCGAAGAAATCACATTCCAAGTGGCTCGTTTCAACAACGGATACCATGCCCTTCTAGGGCGGGACGCGTTTGTGAGCTTTCAAGCCATACCCCATTACGGGTACATGAAGCTTAAAATGCCCGGACCCAACGGAATCATCATTCTAGCTAGTGATCCGGACGTCGCACTCCGTGCCGAAAACAAAACCGCAGCACTGGCTTTGGAAGCATTATCCGAAGCCCTACCGGTAGAAGAATTAACCATGCTACACGCCACCGTGGACACGGACGACGTGATACTCGACAAGCGACCCAAGTCCACCTCATTCAAACCCGTAGATGAGATAGTCAAATTCCAAGTCCACCCAACGGACCCCATGAAGACAACTTCCATTGGGACACAGTTGAACCCCACTATGGACGCCGCACTGCGCGACTTCTTACGCGAGAATTGGGATATGTTTCCCTGGCACCCATCGGACATGCCGGGCATCCCACGTGGATTGGCCGAACACAACCTTAACATACTAAAGGGATACAAACCTGTTAAACAGACCCTAAGGCGATTTTCGGATCCCAAAAGGCAAGCCATGGGGGAGGAGCTAGCCAAGTTACTTGAGGCCGGATTCATCAGAGATATCAAACATCCGGATTTGATGGCGAACCTGGTAATGGTACCAAAGAAGGACCAATCCTGGCGCCTGTGCGTCGACTTCAAAGACCTTAACAAGGCTTGCCCCAAGGATCCCTTTCCCCTCCCTTGCATCGATCAAATCATCGATGCCACAGCCGGACACGACTCGCTGTGTTTCCTCGACGCATACTATGGATACCATCAAATAAAGATGGCAGAGTCCGACCAAGCTGCAACAGCTTTCATAAGGCCATATGGCCCTTTCTGCTTCAACACTATGCCTTTCGGGCTTAAGAACGCCGGAGCAACCTATCAACGCATGATTCAAACATGCCTGGAAAAGAAAATCGGCAAAATAGTGGAGGCATACGTGGACGACGTTGTCGTTAAGACAAGACACGTCGAAACCTTAATTGATGATTTGAGGCTTATGTTCGACAACTTACGAACATACGACATCAAGCTGAATCCGGAGAAATGCGTTTTTGGCGTCCCCTCTGGAAAACTGCTGGGCTTTATTGATTCCAATAGAGGAATTGAAGCTAATCCGGCAAAAATCCGAGCTTTGTCACAGTTGGCTATACCAACAGACCTCAAACACATCCAGAAATTAGCTGGATGCGTGGCTGCTTTGAGCCGCTTTATCTCCAGGTTAGGAGAAAAGGCATTGCCTCTTTATCGCCTCCTTCGGCGCACTGAACACTTCGTGTGGACGGATGCTGCCGCGGCCAGACTAGATGAAATAAAGACCTTATTGGCCAGTAATCCAGTCCTAACAGCGCCAACTATCGGGGAACCTATGCTGCTGTACATTGCTGCAACACATCAAGTTGTAAGCGCAGCACTCGTCGTCGAACGAGAAGTTGACGGATACAAATCCCGCTACAAAAGCTGGTTTATTACGTATCCACTGTCCTAACCCCATGCAAATCCCGATACCCACACTATCAAAAATTTGCATACGCAGTTGTCATGGCATCCCGAAAGCTACGACACTACTTCCAAGTGTGTTCGATTACGGTGGCCTCCGAAGTACCACTCAACAATATAATAAATAACCGCGATGCCATGGGCCGGATTGCTAAATGGGCCATCGAACTCCATCCGTTTGACATAACATATAAGCCTCGGCGGGCTATCAACTCACAAGTATTAGCTGACTTCGTCGCCGAATGGACGAAAGCCAAACTCCATAAAGAGTACGGCGCGTACTCTAACTGGATCATGCACTTTGACGGCTCTAAAATGCTGGCCGGATTGGGAGCAGGTGTAGTCCTGACTTCTCCCACCGGGGACACGGTCCAGTACGTCCTCCAAATATTATACACAGACTCCAACAATGCAGCCGAATACGAGGCTCTGTTGCACGGTCTCTGGATAGCAGTCTCTATGGGCATTCAACGCCTAGAGGTGCGCGGGGATTCAAACCTCGCAATATCACAAATAAATGGAGACTTTGATGCCAAGGATCCAAAAATGGCGGCCTATCGCAATACCGTCCTTAAAATGTCAGCTCGGTTCGAGGGGCTCGAATTCCACCATGTGGCTCGAGAAAACAATCAAGCGGCAGATGTCCTTGCACGCATCAGCGCTAAACGCGACCCTGTCCCACCTAACATATTCCTGGAAAGGCTGTTCAAGCCATCCGTGGTATGGGAAGGGGAGTCCGGCAATACCAGCACGGATCCGAATACATCCCCAGATTCCGAACTATCAGACATAATCGGAGGCTCTACCACCGAAATAACATCGTCAGCCCACGAAATAATGGCTGTCATCGCCTCGTGGACTGAGCCTTTCTTGGCCTACCTAAATAGGCAGGAGCTCCATGAAGCCCAAAATGAAGCACGCTACATTGTCCGGCGCTCTAAAGCTTACAAAGTCCATGAAGGAGAACTCTATAAGAAAAGTACTACCGGAGTGCTCCAAAGGTGCATCTCCGAAGAGGAAGGGCGGCAGCTCTTGGATGAAATCCACGCCGGACTGTGCGGGCACCACGCTGCGGCTCGAGCACTAGTCAGCAAGGCCTTCCGTACAGGTTTCTATTGGCCGACGGCTCGAGCAGATGCACAGGACCTTGTCCAACACTGCGTCGGTTGCCAGCTCTTTGCCAATCAGAGCCATATGCCCCCTACCGCTCTCCAAACAATCCCCATAACTTGACCCTTCGCGGTCCGGGGGTTGGATATGGTTGGACCCCTTAAAGGGGGAAGCCATATGAAAAAATACTTATTGGTCATGGTTGACAAGTTCACCGAATGGATAGAAGCCAAACCAGTGAAAACGGCCGAATCCGGACCAGTTATAGACTTCATATCCGGGGTCGTACACCGTTACGGTGTCCCCCACAACATCATCACCGATAATGGCTCGAATTTCACGGCCGATGAGGTGAAATCTTGGTGCGGCAAAATGGGCATTAAGCTCGACCATGCTTCCGTCTACCATCCTCAAACAAATGGCCAGGTCGAACGGGCAAACGATCTTATCATGAGCGGCATCAAACCCAGACTAGTGCGATCCTTGACAGAGTCGGATACTCAGTGGGTCGAGGAGCTCAACTCCGTACTCTGAGGGCTGCAGACCACGCCGAATCGCACCACCGGATACACACCCTTTTTTATGGTGTACGGTGCGGAAGCAGTACTACCATGCGACATAATACATGATTCGCCACGCATACACATGTACGAAGAAAAGGAAGCCAAGTTAGATCGGCAGAATAATTTGGATGCCCTGGAGGAGGAGCGCGATGTCGCTAAGGACCGTTCCGCATTCTATCAGCAACAGGCTCGACGATACCAAAGCAGAGAAGTGCGGGCCAAAACTTATAATATTGGCGAACTCGTTCTACGCTTACCAGAGAAGAAGGACAAGCTCAAACCCAAGTGGGAAGGCCCCTTCATCATCGACAAAGTTCTCACTGGAGGAGCGTACCGCCTACGGAATGCATCCGATAACAGACTCGAGCCAAACCCATAGAACGCGGCCAGACTCCGGAGATTCTACGCCTAGCGCCGAACTCAGTGTTCGTCCCCTTAACCCTCCTTTTTCAATTATGCTTCCTCCCTTTTTCCTTTCTCGATATCTTTCTTTTCACACAAGTATTTGATACAGTACGGATTCCCGTATTACTCCGGCCGCACTATGTGTGTAAACTTTACCTGGGGGTTTCCTATACGGAAGCTTAATATAAATTACTTTAAGGGCTTCTTGCCCATCACACATGCGTTTCTTTTTCCATGTGTGCCTTTTCTTCACCATTATATGCATCGATATGACTTAAGACGTGGCCAAGCTCGGTTGCACGGCTCTGTGTTTATGCCCTACGGTCCCGTTAATTCGGCTAGGGCATAAGGGGAGCACCTCTACGATTGTTACTGCCGGTTGAGCCGGATGTGTACCTCAGACTGGGTGAAGCCGAAAGCTAGTTTCCTTAAGAGAATATTCGGTCGGTGAACAAAATATGTCTTTGTTTATTATAAGATTAATCCCTAGAAGTTTCGTATCCTGCGCCTTGGTTCGCAGTCTGGACATGTGCCTTGACACATGCTTACCCAGGGAAAGGAACCCTTAACGGAACTATTCTCCCTGGAAGATGTTTCTTGCTAACCATGCAATATAACATAACTAGTTGGGTACTTGTCTGTTCAAGCACTTATGACCCCTACGCCTGGTCTCCACGCATACTCCGGTTTTATATAACCGAGCGGGTATTCGGACACACCCCGGACTTTAGGATCCGGGGGCTGAAGCGAAAAGGTCCGCCACGACAAATGATTTTCAATCCGGCTAGGATATACTTATGTCCATCGAATTACACAGTCATTTGGACTGATTATATTCATCCTCTATACCATCCAACAGGCTATCTAACTTACAATCCTGTTGAGAATACTTTGCGGCTAACACCACCTGGTCATATACCAGACTCACGGGAATTTCTTGCCCATCTGGCCCGGCCGGTCCAACTTCGGCCATATGGTTCGGGTCCAGTTGGTGTAGCGCGTCTTCACCATCGCCCATGCTTCTCTTGCACCTTGCCGGCAGGTGGATATCTTCAACAAACGGAAGCGCTGTCGTGCTCCCTGAAGCATGTCCACAAGCCCCCCATGCCCATGGGCAGGGAGCTTGATGGCCACAAAGACCGCGCAATGCCCTGCATCACCTGCCGAGCTCGCTCGTGCAGTTGTGAGAGGTCCTGCAGTAAATCACCTGCAGATGCAGGCATCTCCTCCTCAGGGCAACCCGTCAACATTCCTTTAACCATAACTTTTTCAATATGCTTCCTCGCCGAACTATACTATAGTTCGTTTAGGCACTTACGATAGATGCCGCGGCGAAGCCTTTTGTTCTCCTTCACGGAGTCCGCCAGCTGTGCACGGAGATCTTTCAATTCCACGTCCAAACATTGGCATCTTGGAGCATATTCTTGTCATGCTTCACTTGCGTCAGGATGCGCTCACCGGCCTTTAGTTGCCTCTGGAGATGCGACTCGTCCTCCCCGCCGCCCTCCGGATTTACTCCGTGGTTGTCTACAGAACTCTCTGTTAAATTTGTCATATTAGCCGGTTGCCAACTAGTGCATTTTCATATAATTCAGATAAATATTACCAAACGAGGCCTTCTGGGATTCCTCTAGCTTGGCAACTGTGGCCCTCAGTTGAGTCTTGCACTCCTCTAGCTCCTGAGCCAATTGCTCATTCTTATCAACAAGAACCTGCGCATGAATTGATACTTAAAACTGTTGTTTCAACCGTTTCAAGTCTCAGGGGCTACTACTATATATATGCTTATCAAGCTTTCTTACCCGTATATCTTTGGTATACTGGACTGTCGCCCGGGCGAGTCCGCTTTGAGCAGATCGGATGTACGCGTCTCCCGAATTGAAGGCATTAAACGCCTCTTCGGAGAAGATGTTGTTGTGAAGGACGGCCCGTCGACGCTGATGATCCATGGCGCTCTCTACCTCCGAATTTGTGGCGGAGAGCATATCTGTGTCCTCTGTCGGAGGACTATGCGGCGTCAGCCCTACGTCCGCCTCCTCTCTCGAAGTTGGTCTTGGAGCCCGACTAGTGGAGGCGTAGTTGGCAGGATCTCCGGATACAGTCCGGATACTCCTCTTCCTGCCAAAATGTATGAAGGGCGCTATTATACTTCAAACGACAACAAAATTGCATGACAGGTTGTTTTTTACCTCTATAGAGGCCTGTCGGCTCTAATTACTTTCCTCTTGAGCCTGCCCAATCCGGACAGCTGTGGCTGACGAGTCCCTAGGGGCCCGGCCCTGCGCTCCGAATGTTGCTTCTGTAAAAGCACGACATATCAGGGATAAGGTGTGACATCAGGAAAGAATTCTCTTCGGAGGATCGAGTTTTCGGCTTGGCATACACGCGACGAAGGTAACGGTCCGGGATAATCGACAGTAATAGCCACTGAGGCACCGTCACGGCTCGTCCGATAAAATATCCCGTCGACAAGCTCCACGGCCGCATCTGGGTCTTCCTCGAGTCCTGGATCCAGGGCCCTTTCGGGGTCCTCTGGCTGCGGAGAAGGGCTGGAGATTCCTTCCACGTCCCTCCTCAGTTCCTGCTTGGAAATATCGACACAGGTAACTTTAGCAAAGAACGCCACAATAAGTGAAGCGATAAAATAAATGACGACTTACCCAGTTTGGGGGATTGTACATGGAGAATCCCTCCCGCCGTTTGATATGGAGGAATTCTTCCTCTTCTCCTTTGTAGAGGTCAGACAGTATCCTTGCCAAAGCGGTGGGGGAATCCGGACCCTTAGGTCGCAGCGGGTGGCGTCGTCTGTCCCGTTGTAGAGACACATGGGATTGCTCCGATGTTGAAGCGGTTGCACTCCCCGCATTATGCATACTGCCATCACCTCGACTATCGTTAGTCCGGATTTGGCCAGTAACTTTACCCTGTTCATCAGGAAATGTACTTCCCTGGAATCCTCTTCTTGGGGGCCCCGGGGAAACGTGCCCTCGGCGGGGAGTTACTAAACTTGGGGAGTCCTGTCCGGACTGGATCCGGAAGGGGAGCGTCGTCAACATAAAACCACTCTAAAGCCTAGTTGTCTGGAGCCTTCTTGGGAGTACCGGACAGGTATTCGGTCTCAGCAATACGCCATACTTCTGCCCCGCCCACTTGACATAAGGATTCTCCCTGAGTGTGGGGGACAAGGCAGAACAGCTTCTTCCACAATCCGAAATGAGCCTCACAGCCTAGAAATAGCTCACAAAGGGCAACGTACCCTGCTATATGCAGTATGGACGCTGGGGTAAAATTGTGCAGCTGGAGGCCGTAGAACTCCAGAAGCCCACAAAAGAAATGGATGAATAGGAAACCCGACGCCACTTAATAGATGCGGAATTAAGCATATTGGCTCCTCTGGAGACGGATTGGGGTATCTCTCCGCTTATTCTCCGCCGTTATAGGTGGCAACTCCGGCTCGAACAGGGACCATGAATGCCGGCGGGAGGATCCCTTGAGTTTGTAACTTTATCAAACGGCTATGAGAAACTGAACACTCTCCCCAGTCTCCCGGCTTGGGGCAGGGGGAGCGAGCAGAAGAGCTGCGATGACTGGCCATGCTGGAATGGTTTTTTCTGTGCGCTCTGTTGGATGCTTGCTCGAGGAGGGAGAGTGAGGTTTGGATCTGGGAATCCCCATCTATTCAAATAGACGGCTAGCCCGAAGGGCCGAGGGTGGAAAATGCAAAAATGCCTCGACTCCTCACATTCGCTCGACATGTGGAAATGATCATTATTGATACACTGAAGCCGAGGAGTACAACATTGATGAAGATGCCGAACACTGTTCATCATGATGGGAAGCTTGGAGTATTCATAGGAGGAACCCGCCTTGCAATGCCGAAGACAAGACTGCGCGCCGGACTCATCGTCATTGAAGCATGGTTCAGGGGCTACTGAGGGAGTCCTGGATAAGGGGGTATCCGGATAGCCGGACTATATACATCGTCCGGACTATAGAAGCATCAAGATACAAGACTCAAGACTTCGGCTCGTGTCCGGATGGGACTCTCCTTTGCGTGGAAGACAAGCTTGGCGACCCGGATATTATGTTTCCTTCCTTGTAAACTGACTCCATGTAAACCCTAGCTCTCCGGTGTCTATATAAACCGGGGAGCACGGTCCTTAGAAGGCCGATCACAATTTACAATCATACCATCATAGGCTAGCTCTTAGGGTTTAGCCTCTACGATCTCGTGGTAGATCTACTCTTGTATTCCACATATCTTCAATATTAATCAAGCAGGATGTAGGGTTTTACCTCCATCAAGAGGGCCCGAACCTGGGTAAACATTGTGTCCCTTGCTTCCTGTTACCACCAGCCTAAGGCGCACAGAGGCTAAACTCCATGCCACGTGCCCATAACCGTTTTTACACCAGCATTGGCATGACACGACGCCTGGAGCCGACGCGTCCCGAGCACGGAAGATCATCTTCCTGGGTTGCCATCTCCAATAGGCCTCCACGACCGGACCCGGATGCACCCTAGCCGAAGCCCCTACGCACCCGCCGCGTTGTCATCCTGGAGGATATCCCAAATATGTGACATGCCCATTTGGCCCCTAATTTTCGACATCATCCTTGGACTGGGGGCCAGCAAACCCCATACCACGTGCCCATAACCGTTTTTACACCTCGGCGGGCGCTTTAAATAGTATCATTTAGACATTCCACCAGCATTTCTTCATCTCAAGCTTCGGAAGTTGTACGGGCGGAGATGCGGCCGTTGCGCTTTGGCATCACACGACGCCTGGAGCGAACGCGTCCCAAACACAGAAGATCATCTTCCCGGGTCGCTGATACGTCTCCAATGTATCTATAATTTTTTATTGTTCCATGCTATTATATTACCTGTTTTGCATGTTTATGGGCTTTATTTTATACATTTATATCATTTTTCGGACTAACCTACTAACCGGAGGCCCAGCCCGTATTGCTATTTTTTTGCCTATTTCAGTATTTCGAAGAAAAGGAATATCAAACGGAGTCCAAAAGGAATGAAACCTTTGGGAGCGTGATTTTTGGAACGAATGTGATCCGCAGAGCTTGGAGTGCAAGCCAAGAAGCAGTCGAGGCGGCCACGAGATAGGACGGCACGCCCACTCCTCCTGGGCATGCCCCCTGTCTCGTGGACCGCTCAGGCGGCCACCGATGTACTTCCTTTTCCTATATAAGCCTACATACCCCGAAAACATCCAGAGAGCCACCAAAGAAATATTTCCACCATCGTAACCTCCTGTATCCGTGAGATCCCATCTTGGAGCCGTCGCCGGCATTCTGCCCGAGGGGGAATCCACCATGGAGGGCTTCTACATCAACACCATAGCCCCTCCAATGAGTTGTGAGTAGTTTACCACAGACCTTCGGGTCCATAGTTATTAGCTAGATGGCTTCTTCTCTCTTTTTGGATCTCAATACAATGTTCTCCCCCTCTCTTGTGGAGATCTATTCGATGTAATCTCTTTTTGCGGTGTTTGTCGAGGTCCGATGAATTGTGGGTTTATGATCAAGTTTATCTATGAATAATAGTTGAATCTTCTCTGAATTCTTTTATGTATGATTGACTTATCTTTGCAAGTCTCTTCGAATTATCGATTTGGTTTGGCCTACTAGATTGATCTTTCTTGCCATGGGATAAGTGCTTAGTTTTGGGTTCAATCTTGCGGTGTCCTTACCCGGATGTAAAGGGTTGCAAGGCACGTATTGTATTGTTACCATCGAGGATAAAAAGATGGGGTTTATATCATATTGCTTGAGTTTATCCCTCTACATCATGTCATCTTTCTTAATGCGTTACTCTGTTCTTATGAACTTAATACTCTAAATGCATGCTGGATAGCGGTCGATGTGTGGAGTAATACACTAGTAGAAAAAGGGTCAAATGTGAGACACATTAGTCCCGGTTTGTAACAGAACCGGCACTAATGTGTCCATTAGTGCTGGTTCCAACGGCTAGGCAGGAGGAGCTCTTTAGTACCGGTTCGTGGCGAACCTTTAGCACCGGTTCGTGCCACGAACCGGTACTAAAGAAAGTGGTGGCAGGATGTTGTCAGAGTGGGGCCCTTCCAGCACCTTTAGTACCGGATCGTGGCATGAACCGGTACTAAAGGTCGTCCTATATAAACCCTTCGTCCACCCGCACTCTGTTCTTCCCCCTTTCCCCTCTCCCCCTCCTCTGTTCTTCCCTTCTTCCAATCGAGTTCATCACAAAATTTGCCCCAAATTTGTCAAGATTTGCAGGCCCCCATCCATTCAAATGATCACCAAGGTTAGCAACTTTGTCCTTTCATCTCTCATTGCTAGATTAGCTCTTGCCTTGGTTTATATAGTGATTAATTGTGGGTTTTACTAATATGGGAGGAATTATATGTGGTAGTATTTTATTTATATGCAATTTGAGGTCAAAATAACACTTAGTTTGCATATGTAGGTGTGTTTTACTTAGTGCCTTCTAAATCTCCGTCGTAACCACCGTCGATCGCCCGCACCGTCCCGTCGTCGGCACCACCTTGTGGTGAGCCTCTGGTTCATGAAATTTTATATAAAAAATTGATGTTTGTGTGATTTGGATATATAGTTACTCGTATAATTATCTTACCCGTACGTTGTTTGTTATACATAGTGCCATGGTTTTGATATCCGTCACCGTCGGCCCTCGTCCTTGTTATGATTCGGATGTGGTATATTCTCTTTTAAAACTATTTGTTGCATTTTGTGTTTATGAAAAATTATGCCCATCAAGTTGACATAGATATTTTTATCTCGGAGGTATGTGAACCGGAAATTCCAACCGACCCTATTGTCGAGAGGTTAAATTTAGTTGAAAGAGAAAACGAGTACTTGAAAGAAAAATTGAAAAGAATTGAGGGGAGAAGATGGAATTGGATTTGCATGTTGCCGATGTCGTCGATGATCACAAGATCAAGATGGAGAAAATGCGCTTGAAGATTAGAAAGATTAGAAAATATGCCATCGACAGTGAGGCTTGGTATCATTATGTTTTTGGATCAATTGTTACCTTAGTTGCGATCTTGATCGCATTTTTTGTTGCATTTAAATGCTTTAGCTAGAGAGTTATTTGTTTGTTGCATTTAAGTGTTGTATGAACTTTATGTATGAACTTGTATTAATTTGGTCTATTCGGTGTTGCGTAATGTAGATGAGCCGGCAATGGATGTACGATGACCGATGCTCTCCCCAGTTCGTTGAGGGCGTGCATACTTTTCTGCTTGCAGCTGAGGCAAACAAGCGGGCGGATGGTTTTATGCCTTGTCCATGTGCTGGTTGTAAGAATGGTCGCAATTACTCTATGTCAAGAACCATTCACGTCCACCTGTTTGAGTCCGGTTTCATGCCCCACTATAATGTTTGGACCAAGCACGGAGAAAGAGGGGTTATGATGGAAGACAATGAAGAAGAAGAGGACGACGACAGCTATCCTAGCCATGGGTTCCCTGAATACGATGATACAACAATGGGGAAAGAAGCTGAGCCGGTAATGCGGGAAGAAGCTGAGTCGGCAATGCGGGAAGAAGCTGAAGAAGAGGCATCAGATGAGCCCATTGATGATCTAGGTCGGGCCATTGCCGATGCAAAGAGAAACTGCGCAAGTGATTTGGAGAAGAAGAAGTTGCAGCGCATGTTAGAGGATCACAAAAAATTGTTGTACTCGAATTGCATAGGTGACAAGAAAAAGCTGGGCACCACACTGGAATTGCTGCAATGGAAGGCGTAGAATGGTGTATCGACAAGGGATTTGGAAAGTTGCTCGTAATGATAAAGGATATGCTTCCAAAGGACAACGAATTGCACGAGAGTACGTCTGAAGCAAGAAGGATGTCTGCCCTCTAGGGTTAGAGGTGCAGAAGATACATGCATGCCCTAATGATTGCATCCTCTACCGCGGTGAGTACGAGGATTTGAACGCTTGCCGGTATGTGGTGCATTGCGCTATAAGATCAGCCGCGATGACCACTGGTGATGTCGAGGCGGCGCCCGGAAGAAGATTCCTGCCAAGGTGATGTGGTATTCTCCTATAATACCACGGTTGAAACGTTTGTTCCAAAACAAAGAGCATGCCAAGGCGATGCGATGGCATAGAGAAGACCGTAAGAAAGACGGAAAGTTGAGAGTACCCGCTAACGGGCCGCAGTGGAGAAAAATCGAAAGAAAGTACGGGAAGGAGTTTGCAGATGACGCAAGGAGCGCATGGTTTGGTCTAAGCGCAGATGGCATTAATCCTTTTGGGGAGCAGAGCAGGAACCATAGCACCTGGCCTGTGACTCTATGTTTGTATAACCTTCCTCCTTGGTTATGCATGAAGCGGAAGTTCATTATGATGCCAGTGCTCATCCAAGGCCCTAAGCAACCCGGCAACGACATTGATGTGTACCTAAGGCCATTAGTTGAAGAACTCTTACAACTGTGGAATGGAACAGGTGTACGTGCGTGGGATGAGCACATGGGGGAAGAATTTGACCTAAAGGCGTTGCTGTTCGTGACCATCAATGATTGGCCTGCTCTCAGTAACCTTTCAGGACAGACAAACAAGGGATACCGCGGATGCACGCAGTGTTTGGATGATACCGACAGTATATATTTTAATAGTTGTAAGAAGAATGTGTACCTGGGACATGTCGATTTCTTCCGAGCAGGCATCCCGTAAGAAACAAAGGCAAGCATTTCAAAGGTGAGGCGGATCACCGGACGAAGCCTCGCCACCGTACTGGTGCTGATGTACATGATATGGTCAAGGATTTGAAGGTGATATTTGGAAAGGGTCCTGGCGGACAACCTATTCCGAAGGACGCTGACGGACGCGCACCCATGTGGAAGAAGAAATCTATATTTTGGGACCTGCCATATTGGAAAGACCTAGAGGTCCGCTCCGCAATCGACGTGATGCACGTGACGAAGAATCTTTGTGTGACCCTGCTTGGCTTCTTGGGCGTGTATGGGAAGACAAAAGATACACTGAGGCACGGGAGGACCAGCAACGTATGCACGGAGAAGACGGCATACATCAGGGTCATGCAAGCTATGCTCTTACCAAAGAAGAGAAGGAAATCTTCTTTGAATGCCTTCTCAGTATTAAGGTACCGTCTGGCTTCTCGTCGAATATAAAGGGAATAATAAACACGGCAGAGAAAAAGTTCCAGAACCTAAACTCTCATGACTGCCATGTGATTATGACGCAACTGCTTCCGGTTGCATTGAGGGGGCTTCTACCGGAAAACGTTCGATTAGCCATTGTGAAGCTATGTGCATTTCTCAATGCAATCTCTCAGAAGGTAATGGATCTAGAAATCATACCAAGGTTACAGAATGATTTGGTGCAATGTCTTGTCAGTTTCGAGTTGGTGTTCCCACCATCCTTCTTCAACATCATGGCGCACGTCCTAGTTCACCTATGCGAAGAGATTAACGTTTTGGGTCCTGTATTTCTACACAATATTTTCCCCTTTGAGAGGTTCATGGGAGTCTTAAAGAAATATGTTCATAACCGTGCTAGGCCAGAAGGAAGCATCTCCAAGGGCCATCAAAATGAGGAGGTCATTGAGTTTTGTATTGACTTTATTCCTGACCTTAAGCCGGGTGTTCCTGAATCGCGGCATAAGGGTAGACTGGATGGAAAAGGCACGCTAGGAGGGGAACAAATAATATGTATGGACAGATATTCTCTCACTGAAGCACACTACACAGTTCTACAGAATTCCGCCTTGGTGGCTCCGTATATGGATGAACACAAGAATTTGCTACGCTCCAAACACCGGAGGCGGTCGATGACTGGATTACACGGTAACAAACCAGGAGTTTTGCGGTGGTTGCGGAACACGTACCATGCATGACACCTCTATTGAAGATGACATGTACTTGCTGTCCCAGTTACCATCTTGAATATAATGACTTTCAAAGGTACGAGATAAATGGTAATACATTTTACACGATCGCCCAAGATAAGAAGAGCACCAACCAAGACAGTGGTGTCCGCTTTGATGCACGAAACCAAGACGGGAAAGGAAACATATTATGGTTATATACAGGACATATGGGAACTTGACTATCGGCGTGGTTTAAAGGTCCCTTTGTTTCGTGCAAATGGGTCAATATGACATGAGTCGGGGTAACGGAAGACCATGATGCGGAATGACAACAGTGGATCTCAACAATCTTGCGTATGCAGGCAGAACCATTCGTCCTAGCCAATGATGTGGCACAGGTATTCTATGTGAAGGACATGTCTACCAAGCCAAGAAAAAGAAAAGATAAGGAAGCGAATGCATCGTCACGATGAGCCAAAGCGGCACATAGTTCTTTACGGGAAGAGAAACATCGTGGGAGTGGATGACAAGACAGACAAGTCGGAAGATTATGAAAAGTTTGATGAAATTGCTCCATTCACAGTGAATATTGACCCGAGCATCCCGTTAAATGATGAAGATTTTCCATGGTTACGGGCGCAAAGGGACACACGCTGAAGAAAAAGTTTCACACCCAAAGATCTGGGATGTGATCGGCTTCACTATCATCACTTTCTTACGTGTTTCACACCCAAAGGGGAATCTCTGTGATAGTTAGGGTAGTTATGTGTTTTGGCATTTGAAGCGAAGAAATTTTATGTGCAAACAAATTCTTTCATGCCTTTACTGATTTTTAAAGTTAAGTTATTCACAAACTAGTGATTCACACTAATTTCAAATAATTCAAAATTTAAAATATTCAAATTTGAAAACTACGGGCACTAACAGAAAGTTTGTAATCTTTTGTACCTAAAGTAAAAATATTCACAAAGAAACTCTAAATACACAAAAAAAAACAACACAAAAGTAAATAAAGCAAAAAAAAGCCAGCCTACTAGGCCAGAGCGGCCTGCATACGATTAGAAACCCAACCTGTCGTTGGGCCAGGATGCAGGCCCGCAAAAGGCTGGCGGGCCTGAGCAACAAAGAACACGTAGGCCCAGTAAGCCTGCTTTGGAGAGGAGCTCGAGAGAGCGACCGCACGGGGGTTTATAAACTAGTGCGGTCGCCCCTCGGCTAGCGAGGTGGGACTAAACTTGCCTCACCGCACCTGCGGCAGCGCACCCCCTTTAGTACCGGGTCGTGGCACAAACCGGTACTAAAGGGGGGGCCTTTAGTACTGGTTTGTGCCACCGCCCGGTACTAAAGGGGGTCGCTTCCCGCCGCTTGGGCTGGCCAAAACAGGCCTTTAGTACCGGTTGGTGGCTCCAACCGGTACTAAAGGTGCCTTCTATATATACAACACTTCGAAAAATTTCATTCTCCCTCTGTTTCTTCCTCTCTTTCCCCATTGAAGCACCGCCCGCCCCGATCGATCGACTCCTTCACCGACCCCGTCACCGTCGCCGCCCCCGTCCCCGTCGCCGCCCCCGTCGCCGTCGCCGCCCCCATCCCGTCGCCGCCCTCATCTCGTCGCCGCCCAGACCCGTCGCCCGTCCTGCGTCGCCCGGCCCGTCGCTGCCCCCGGCCGTCGCCTCGCCGTCGCCGTCGCCCCGCTGTGAGCTCTCCCCCTCTAACCCCTCTCCCGCGCCCCCGGCGGCCACCATGGGCGCCGCCCCACCCCGAGCCCATACACACACACACAAGCAAGATGAACACACACACACACACACACGTATATATGTATGAATGCATGTATATATTAGTATATACGTATTTTGTATGTTTAATTAGTTTAGATTTTTTAGATTATTGTTTTTTCACTAGTATATATGTATGAATGCATGTTAGATGGATATAATTAGTGTTTAATTAGTATGGAATTTTTTTATATAATGTTGTTTTCTGTTTTTTAATGGATGTATAGAAGTTGTTTTTTCTGTTTTTAGTGTTAGATGCTTAATTAGTATGAAATAGCATATAGAATTTTGACATATGCAATGATAGCATAATTAGTGTTATATAGAAATGTTAGTTATCAAAATCCAATCATTAAAAAATGTTACTTTTTGCGGGCATATAGCTAGTATTTGTTCTCGACGATGCCCGGCCCGCATCCTCGCCGTCGACCCTTCCGCGACGACGTCCGGCTGACCCATGTCCGGGACTGGGCTCCGCCGGGCTGGCACTGGGAGGTGCTGCCTGGAGGGGCGCGCCGCTTGATGAGGAACCCGGCCCCGGGTCCCGTCGTCGACCCTGATCTCGTTTGGTGGCGTTCGCGTGGGCCAGTTTCGGCGCGGAGGGAGCCGGCCCAGCCGGAGGTGGTACGTCGCCGTGTCAGGGAGGAGGACGAGCACGTCCATCGCGTGTGATGATCATCATTTTTAGAGCATTGCCCAAAGAAAAAAAAGGAAGAAAGGCCAAAAGAAAAAAAAGAAGGGCCCAAAAAAATAAAAAGAAAAAGAAAATAAATAAAAAAGGGCAATGCTACTATCTCTTTTTCCACACTTGTGCTTCAAAGTAGAAGCTTGTTCTTCATGTAGTGAGTCTCATATATTATGCTTCAAAGTAGCACCATATTTTTCATATAGTGAGTCTCATAAGTTGTCATTTTCATACTAGTGGGAATTTTTCATTATAGAACTTGGCTTGTATATTCCTACGATGAGCTTCCTCAAATGCTCTAGGTCTTCATGAGCAAGCAAGTTGGATGCACACCCACTAGTTTTCTTTTATTGAGCATTCATTTATAGCTCTAGTGCATCCATTGCATGGCAATCCCTACTCCTCATGTTGACATCAATTAATGGGCTTCTCCATAGCCCGTTGATTATCCTCGTCAATGTGAGACTTTCTACTTTTTGTCTTCTCCACACAATCCCCATCATCATATTCTATTCCACCCATAGTGCCATGTCCATGGCTCACGCTCATGTATTGCCTGAAGGTTGAAAAAGTTTGAGATTATTTAAGTATGAAACAATTGCTTGGCTTGTCATCGGGGGTATAGAAGTTGGGAACATCTTTGTGTGACGAAAATGAAGCATAGCCTAACTAGATGCTTTTGTAGGGATGAACTTTCTTTTGCCATGATATTTTGAGAAGACATGATTACTTTGATTAGTATGCTTGAAGTGTTACTATTTCTTTTGTCAATATGAACTTTTATTTTGTATTCATTTGGATCTGAACATTCATGCCACAATGAAAGAAAATTACATTATGAATTATGCTAGGTAGCATTCCACATCAAAAATTCTCTTTTTATCATTTACCTACTCGAGGATGAGCAGGAATTAAGCTTGGGGATGCTTGATACGTCTCCAACGTATCTATAATTTTTTATTGTTCCATGCTATTATATTTCCTGTTTTGGATGTTTATGGGCTTTATTCTACACATTTATATAATTTTTTGGGACTAACCTACTAACCGGAGGCCCAGCCCGTATTGCTGTTTTTTTGCCTATCTCAGTATTTCGAAGAAAAGGAATATCAAACGGAGTCCAAACGGAATGAAACCTTCGGGAGCGTTATTTTTGGAACGAATTTGATCCGGAGAGCCTGGAGTGCAAGTCAAGAAAGCTCCAAGGGCCCCGCGAGATAGGAGGGCGCCCCCCCCCCCCCCCCCGTAGGGCGCGCCTCCTGTCTCGTGCGCCCCTCGGGCGTCCACCGACGTAATTCTTCCTCCTATATATATCCACGGACCCTGAAAACATCCAGGAGCACCACGGAACACAATTTCCACCGCCGTAACCTTATGTATCCGCGAGATCCCATCTTGGAGCCTTCGCCAACACTCTGCCAAAGGGGGAATCGACCATGGAGGGCTTCTACATCAACACCATAGCCTCTCCGATGAGTTGTGAGTAGTTTACCACAGACCTACGGGTCCATAGTTATTAGCTAGATGGCTTCTTCTCTCTTTTTGGATCTCAATACAATGTTCTCCCCCTCTCTTGTGGAGATCTATTCGATCTAATCTCTTTTTGCGGTGTGTTTGTCGAGATCCGATGAATTGTGGGTTTATGATCAAGTTTATCTATGAATAATATTGGAATCTTCTCTGAATTCTATTATGTATGATTGAGTTATCTTTGTAAGTCTCTTCGAATTATCAGTTTGGTTTGGCCTACTAGATTGATCTTTCTTGCCATGGGAGAAGTGTTTGGCTTTGGGTTCAATCTTGCGGTGATCTTACCCAGTGACAGAAAGGGTTGCAAGACACATATTGTATTGTTCCATCGAGGATAACAAGATGGGGTTTATATCATATTGCATGTGTTTATCCCTCTACATCATGTCATCTTGCTTAAGGCGTTACTCTGTTCTTATGAACTTAATACTCTAGATGTAGGCAGGAGTCGGTCGATGTGTGGAGTAATAGTAGTAGATGCAGGCAGGAGTCGGTCTACTTGTTATGGACGTGATGCCTATATACATGATCATGCCTAGATAACGTCATAATTATTCGCTTTTCTATCAATTGCTTGACAGTAATTTGTTCACCCACCGTAATACTTATGCTCTCGAGAGAAGCCTCTAGTGAAACCTATGGCCCCCGGGTCTATCTCTTATCATATTTGCTTTCAATCTACTTTTATTTGCATCTTTACTCTTCTGCATCTATATCACAAAATACCAAAAATATTATTATCTCTCTATCAGATCTCACTTTCATAAGTGATCGTGAGGGGATTGACAACCCCTTTATTGCGTTGGTTGCGAGTTCTCAGTTTGTTTGTGTAGGTGTGTGGGACTTTTGAGGAGCCTCCTACTGGATTGACACTGGTAGAAAAGGGGGCAATGGTCCAGGCCAGGTCAGCCCATTAGTCCCGGTTCAATCCAAAACTGGGACCAATGGGGGCACTGGACCCGGTTCGTGAGCCCCAGGGGCCGGCCGGGCCACGTGGGCCATTGGTCCCGGTTCGTACCTTTTGGTCCCGGTTGGCGGGACGAACCGGGACCAATGTGCCTCACTCGTGGCCCACCACCATTGGTCCCGGTTGGTCCCAGGCTGCCCTTTAGTCCCGGTTCTTGCCACAAACCGGGACCAATTAATTGCCTATATATACCCCTCGCCTGCGAGCAATTTAGGGAGAGCCATTGCGACAAGTGTCGGAGTAAATGACCATGGGTAGCCTAACCGGCTCCCTTTGGCCCTCAGAAAAAACAATGGGCCGACCGAGCCTTGAAGCACCCAAGACACGGGGCCGCCTTCTTCCGGCCGGCTATCACATAGGCCGGCTGGCGGAAGGCGGCTCGGCCATAAAGAGCCCTTGGAGGACGCCGTGATAGGGCCGACTCCAAGAAGCCGGCCCCTGAAGGGCCGCTTCCAAGAAGCCGGCCCCTGAAGGACCGACTCACTACTAGGAAAAGGGCTACAGATGGGATGAACACTGATGGCGCACTGTACATGTGGTGCGCCATTACTAAATACTAATGGCGCATCATGTGTTGGTGCGCCATTAGTGTGCAAATACTAATGGCGCACCACATCCCACGGTGCGCCATTAGTAAAAAAAAATTATAATTTTTTCAAAACTACTAATGGCGCCGCGGTGGGAGTGGTGCGCCATTACTATGTTAACATAGTAATGGCGCACCACACCCACTTGCGCCAGTAGTAGTTTTGAAAAATTTAAAAATAAAAATAAAAAAAATTGTTAGTAATGGCGCACTGTGGACGATGCGCCATTACTAATTAACTAATAATGGCGCCTTGTCACAGTTGCGCCATTACTAAGTTTTTTTCAAAAAAAATTCAATTTTTTTTTCTTTTTTTCTTTTCAAAACTAGTAATGACGCACCGTGGGTGTGGTGCGCCATTACTAGTTTAACTAGCAATGTCGCACCACCCCACGGTGCGCCATTACTAACTTGTCCCAAAAGTTCCCGAATGCACCCCCCCTGTGCATCGCCTTTTTCAGTTTAAAAAAAATGATGGAAATGTCAAAAAAAATAAAAGAAAATAAGTTTCCCATGTGATATGTGCACTAGTGCAGAACCGGGCAATAGCACCGGTTCGTAAGGCCCTTTAGTGCCGGTTCCATAACCGGCACTAAAGTGTGGGCACTAAAGCCCCCCCCCCTTTAGTACCGGTCCAGCACGAACCGGTGCTAAAGGGCAACCACGTGGCATGAGCCAGCTCCGGGGGCCTGGAGCCCTTTAGTAATGGTTTGTAAGACCAACCGGTACTATAAGGTTTGGGGGGTTTTTAGTTTTCTGATTTCTTTTTCATTTAATTTTGTGTTTCCATTTTAATTCTTTTTCGTTTCCTGGTATTTTACGATACTACACATTGTACACGTTATGCATATATATATATATATATATATATATATATATATATATATATATATAAATTTCTAGTAGAACCAATCATCATGCATATATATATCATCAATGTCTCACAAACCACCATATTAATTAATTCACACATACACACATGTATAGCTATATACAATTTCTCCTACATATATGCATGTTGCCTTGAGCCAGTGGCATTAGCCTAATTGGTGCCTTCGGAGCACGATGACAATTGGAAGTGGTTTTCATGGGGGCGGTAGCGGGTAATAGTATTCTCTCTTCGGATTTATGACCTGGTCGAGCAAAAATCCCGCTATTTCCTCTTGAAGTGCTTCTATGCGCTCCGTTTCTAGGAGCTTCTCCCGCACCTCTTTGAACTGTTAAGAAGGAGATCAATATGCATGTGTATTAGTTGTGTGACTAGATATCGATAATGGTGTAAAAATTGTGAATAGTGTTCTGACAAGCGTACCCATTACTGTCTTTGAGATCTGCTCCTTTCGGACGCCATCATGCGAATGTTCTGCAAACGCAGAATGCACACAGATCAGTCCCTACGCCTGCCGGGGCCTTTACGAGAATGGAATTTGATCAGATAATAATTAAATCAAGCATGATAATTAAAGAGATGGCAGCTAGCTAGCTAGCTAGTACTATAATTACTTACCTTGGGTCAAAACCATTTAAGCTTTTTTTTCATTACATACATTGTTGATGAACCTTGCCCAAGCCCTGCCGCCGACAAAGAATATGTATAAAGGGGTTATTAAATAGTTCATAGCATGAAATGACGAACTAAATAGGCCGAGATATATAGTTAATAATGATTGAAATTACCTGTTGACTATCCGAAACAAGATGCTATAGTCAGTTTTTTCTTTGTGTAGTGAGTCCAGTATTTCAACTGTTCTGGCGTCAACTTTAATGATACACAAGACCCAGTGAAATCTGCATGCACACACGTTTGCATGTCTTAATTAAGCGGGCATATGTAAGCAAAAACATGTAGCTAGCTAGTAGGCAAAAAATAGAGAATTTGTAGTACAAGACAGTGTGACTCACTGGAAGTTGTAAGGAAGTAGTATATCTTCATTGTATTTGAGGCGCTTCAAGAACTCTAGCATGTTGTCCTCTACGGCCTTTTGATGATGTGGATTTATTAGCCATGTGTATTCATTAACGGTGTTTGGGTCAATGAACCCAATGCCAAAGCGTCCACCTTTTCTCATTTCATACATCTTCATCCTGCATAATATACCATAGAAAAGAATATAGTGAGGATAATTACAGGTAATAATTGATCAAAAGGATCACTACAGCTAGCTTGAGACTTAAATTACAGAAAGAAATCACTTACAGACAATAGCAACTGACGATAGATTTGTCGAGTGCGTCTTGATTGTATAACTGAAACGGTTCAGAATACTCAACGGACAGAGCTTTCTCATGGAAGTAATGCTCCTCGTTGACATTCACCATGAGGGACAATCGATTGGAAATCTTGGTAATGTTCATGTACCATTGATGCAATTCACACATTCTCGTTGGGAGGTTCTTGACCTTATGTCCGCTTGACCAAAGGTTGGCCCCGGACATATTTCCGTTTTATTTCATCCTCTCTAAGCACAGGCATGGGCTCGATCTCGAGGATTTTTCCAACAGTGATCTTGAGAACTTCAGCCTGCATTATATGGTCCTTGGTTATTACCACATTACCCACCTTGGGAACGTAAACTGTTTGCCCACAATAATATTGGGCGCGCGTATTGTCATGTGTTGTTGGCACAACAAGCGAGGGGATCGATTGCGCCGCCTGTTCTCCCCAAATGGGGAATGGTTTTCCGCATTTTTGACAGCTGCTTGTTGTTTGCTCGATCCCGAGCTCGCCTCCTTCTGTAGACGTGCTCGATTTAACTTCCTGATGTGGCGCTCATAGTCTGTGTCAACAGGCTTGGGAGCTGGTGGTTGAGCCATACGAATGAAGTGGTCAATCGTTTCCTCAGGCACTTTCTCCCTTGGCAGCGGTGGCGGTTTCGGTGCAAAATGGGCTTCCACCTCGGCCTTCGATATGCCTGCGTTTTCCTCCTCGGACTTGTCATAAGGCCTCTGCGGAAGAGGCGTGAGGCTTGGACCATATTTATATCGCTTGCCGCTTTGTACTTCATGTACTACCTCGACTCGTGCCGCCACGCACCATAGCTCTGGGTGTCTCTTCTGCGATTGCTTAGGCGGCGGAGGCGGCCGGGCTGAGTTGGACATGGAGGAGTGGCCTGGCTGTGCGGACTTGGAGGAGGAGTGGCTGAGGTTGTGCCGGACTTGGAGGAGGAGTGGGACGTCTGACGCTGTGCGGACTTGGAGGAGGAGGAGTGGCCTGACACTTTGCCGGACTTGGAGGAGGAGTGGCACGACACTTTGCGGACTTGGTGGACTTGCGGAGGCGGGAGTCTGCTGACTCGGTGGCGGACTTGACGAGGAGTCGGCTGACGCGGTGTCGGTGGCCTTGAAGATGATGCAATCCTTTTTCCATAGGATGATACTGATGTTTGGCCTCTCAGAAAGTGCTCGTCGTCACCTCCGGGAATGTCAAACTGTAGCTCGAATATTGGTCCACCACCTCATCAACCAAGACACGAGCATAGCCCGCTGGAATAGGGTTGCAATGGAAGGTTGCCTTGGGGGGATTTGTAAAAGCAACGGCGTCCGCCACCTTCATGGATATGTTCTTCATTTTGACGTGTAGCTCGCAGTTAGTGTTCTCCGTGATGTCATCCACGGGGTATCTATCCAGCATTGCCTCGTCCGGGGCGGAACCCACGTTGGTTCTCTAGTGTTCCCTCGAATACTGGAGTCTTCCTTCCTCCCTTGACGTACTTGTCCCATTCACGATTCTTGTGGTTCTTGAATGCAACCGCCATCTTCCTAAGAGCAGCGTCCTTGACTTTCTGCACATCTCCTTCTGTGAAATGATCTGGTAGGGTGAAATGTTCCATGAGAGTATCCCAAAGCAGATCTTTTTGTCTTTTCTCGACAAAAGTAACATCACGGGCGTGGAGCAGCGTCATTTTTGTCTTTTTGTCTTTTGTCTTTTGCTGGCACTCTCCATTCTTGAAGGGAGATCGGGAGTTGGTCCTTCACGACAACTCCGCACTGACGAACGAACTTGTCCGCAATCTTCTTAGGCGCTAATGGTTCGCCACTAGGTCTGATTGCCTCGATATTGTACTTTACGCCCTCCTTCAACTTTTTGTTCGGGCCTCGTTTCGTCCTTTTCCCTGAAGATTTGCTCGATCCGGATGGCTGAAAGAACAAAGATCGAATCGTTAATATATCTTCAAGTCATTTAAAACATGTGATGATCACCAGATTCCTGCTTAGATAAATATATATACCTCGCCGGTCTTTTTTGTTTCAAGATCAACATTTTCTTCGTCATCATCATAATCATAGTTCATGACTTCATCAATTCGATTCGTCGCGATCGAATATCATATCACCCTCTCCGGTGTTGTTTAGAAATTCGGAGCCGTCATAATCTTCTTCATTCTGATCATCATCTGGCCTGTGAGGATGGCGTATCATATCGAACATGGCCTGTTCTCCCTCTCTGCCGGTATTGTTCGCCATAGCTTTTATTTAACTAATCCAAAAGAAATATATAGATCTTGATGCTCAATGTTCAAGTAGCTTGATCCAGGTTTTCACTTGAAAACACTTTTCAAATAACCCTACATGCTTCACAGAAAATTCTACATCATTTCTGATCATCTATATGTCAACGACACATACTCATCGAGAGAAATTCTATAGTGCTCCCACTCACTTCTTTGGAAATACAAGTTTCTCATAAACTTTGTATAAACCCAAAATCTTTGATCATCTCATCAAAGCGCACATTCCAACTCCGAGATGCTTACTCCGGTCCTTAGAAAGGATCGCTGGAGCTAGCATACCTTTTAGCATCCTTAGGATCGACAAAACTTTTACGATTGTATCACATACAACCTTTCCTTACGTAAACTGATAAGGAAACTCGTTTTGACATCCATCTGCCAGATTTCATAAATGCAGCTTATGCTAACATGATTCCGACGGACTTAAGCATCGCTACGGATGAGAAAATCTCATCGTAGTCAACTCCTTGAACTTGTGAAAAACTCTTCGCCACAAGTCGAGCTTCATAGACGGTGATATTACCGTCCACATCCGTCTTCTTCTTAAAGATCCATTCATCTCAATGGCTTGCCGATCATCGTGCAAGTCCACCAAAGTCCATGCTTTGTTACGATACATGGATCCTATCTCGGATTTCATGGCTTCTAACCATTTATCGGAATTTGGGCCCACCATCGCTTCTCCATAGCTCGTAGGTTCATTGTTGTCTAGCAACATGACCTTCAAGACAGGATCACCGTACCACTCTGAAGCGATCGCATCCTTGTCACCCCACGAGTGCACGGTAGTGACTTGATCCAAAACTTCATGATCACTATCATAAGCCTTGACTTCAATTGGTGTAGGTGCCACAGGAACAACTTCCTGTGCCCTGCTACACACTTGTTGAAGTGACGGTTCATTAACTTCATCAAGTCTCCACCATCCTCCCACTCAACTTTTCGAGACAAACTTTTCCTCGAGAAAGAACCCGATTCAAGAAACAACCCCTATTGCTTTCGGATCTGAATTAGGAGGTATACCCAACTGTTTTTGGGTGTCCTATGAAGAAGCATTTTAACCGCTTTGGGGTCGAGCTTATCAACCTGAAACATTTTCACATAAGCGTCATGTCCCCAAACCTTTAAGAAATGACAGCTTAGGTTTCTCTAAACCATAGTTCATACAGTGTCATCTCAAGGAATTACGTGGTACCTTATTAAAGTGAGTGCGGTTGTCTCTAATGCCTAACCCATGAACGATACTGGTAATTCGATAAGAGACATCATGGTATGCACCATATCCAATAGGGTGCAACTATGATGTTCGTACACACCATCACACTATGGTGTTCCAGGCGGTATTAATTGTGAAACAATTTCCACTATGTCTTAATTGTGTGCCAAAACTTCAGAACTCAGATATTCATATCTATGATCATATCATAGACATTCTATCCTCTTGTCACGAAGATCTTAAACTTCACTCTGAAATTACTTGAACCATTCAATAATTCAGACTTGTGTTTCATCAAGTAAATATACTCAACATCTACTCGAATCATCTGTGAAGTCATAACATAACGATATTCACTTTGCATGCCTCGGCACTCATTGGACTGCACACATCAAAATGTGTCACTTCCAACAGGTTGCTACCTTGTTCCATCTTCTTGAAACCGAGGCTTTTCAGTCATCTTGCCCATGTGGTTTGATTTTGCATATCTCAAGTGATTCAAAATCAAGTGAGTCCAAACGATCCATCTGCATGGAGTTTCTTCATGCGTATGCACCAATAGACATGGTCTGCATGTCTCAAACTTTTCAAAACGAGTGAGTCCAAAGATCCATCAACATGGAGCTTCTTCATGCGTTTTATACCAATATGACTTACATGGCGATTGCCACAAGTAAGTGGTACTATCATTACTATCTTTTACTTTTGGCATGAAAATGTGTATCACTACGATCGAGATTCAATAAACCATTTATTTGGGTGCAAGACCATCGAAGGTATTATTCAAATAAATAGAGTAACCATTATTCTCCTTAAATGAATAAACGTATTGCGATAGACATAATCCAATCATGTCTATGCTCAACGCAAACACCAAATAACAATTTTAGGTTTAACTCCAATCTCGATGGTAGAGGGAGCGTGCGATGCTTGATCACATCAACCTTGGAAACACTTCCAACACATATCGTCGGCTCACCTTTAGCTAGCCTCCGTTTATTCCGTAGCCTTTTATTTCGAGTTACTAACACTTAGCAACCGAACCGGTATCTTAATACCCTGGTGCTACTAGGAGTACTAGTAAAGTACACATTAACATAATGTATATCCAATATACTTCTATCGACCTTGGCAGCCTTCTTATCTACCAAGTATCTAGGGTAATGCTGCTCCAGTGGCTGTTCCCCTTATTACGGAAGCACTCATTCTCGGGTTTGGGTTCAACCTTGGGTTTCTTCACTAGAGCAGCAGCTGGTTTGCCGGTTCATGAAGTATCCCTTCTTGCCCTTGCCCTTCTTGAAACTAGTGGTTTCACCAACCATCAACAATTGATGCTCCTTCTTGACTTCTACTTTCGTGATGTCAAACAACGTGAATACCTCAAGGGATCATTATATCTATCCCTGATATGTTATAGTTCATCACGAAGCTCTAGCAGCTTGGTGGTAATGACTTTGGAGAAACATCACTTTCTCATCCGGAAGATCAACTCCCACTCGATTCAAGTGATTGTTGCACTCGAGACAATCGAGCACAAGCTCAACGATTGAGCTTTTCTCCCTTAGTTTGCAGGCTAAGAAAACTGCGTCGGAGGTCTCATACCTCTTGGCGTGAGCACGAGCCTGAAATCCCAATTCAGCCCTCGAAACATCTCATATGTTCCGCGATGTTTGAAACGTCTTTGGTGCTTCTACTCTAAACCGTTCAACTGAACTATCACGTAGTTATCAAAGCGTGTATGTCCGATGTTCGCAACATCCACAAACGACGCTTGGGGTTCAAAGACACCTTTGAGCGGTGCATTAAGGACATAAGCTTTCTCTTGATCGCATAATTGCTACTTTCAACTTTCAACTATATTTTCTCTAGGAACATATCTAAGCAGTGGAACTAAAGCGCGAGCTTACGACATAATTTGCAAAAGGTCTTTTGACTATGTTCAAGATAATTAAGTTCATCTTATGAACTCCCACTCAGATAGACATCCCTCTGGTCATCTAAGTGATTACATGATCCGAGTCAACTAGGCCGTGTCCGATCATCACGTGAGACGGACTAGTCATCATCGGTGAACATTTTCATGTTGATCGTATCTACTATACGACTCATGCTCGACCTTTCGGTCTCTGTGTTCCGAGGCCATGTCTGTACATGCTAGGCTCGTCAAGTTAACCCTAAGTGTATTGCGTGTGTTTGAGGCCATGTCTCAGTACATGCTAGGCTCGTCAACACCCGTTGTATGTGAACGTAAGAATCCATCACACCCGATCATCACGTGGTGCTTAGAAGCGGCGAACTTTTGGCAGCGGTGCACGTTAGGGGAGAACACTTCTTGAAATTGTTGTAAGGGATCATCTTATTTACTACCATCGTTCTAAGTAAACAAGATGCATAAACATAATAAACATCACATGCAATTATATAGTAGTGACATGGTATGGCCAATATCATATAGCTCCATTGATCTCCATCTTCGGGGCTCCATGATCATCATCGTCACCGGCATGACACCATGATCTCCATCATCATGATCTCCATCATCGTGTCTTCATGAAGTTGTCTCGCCAGCTATTACTTCTACTACTATGGCTACCGGTTAGCAATAAAGTAAAGTAATTACATGGCGTTGTTTAATGACACGCAGGTCATACAATAAATAAAGACAACTCCTATGGCTCCTGCCGGTTGTCATACTCATCGACATGCAAGTCGTGAATCCTATTACAAGAACATGATCAATCTCATACATCACATATCATTCATCACATTCTTCTTGGCCATATCACATCACATAGCATACCCTGCAAAAACAAGTTAGACGTCCTCTAATTGTTGTTTGCATGTTTTACGTGGCTGCTATGGGTCTCTAGCAAGAACGTTTCTTACCTCGCAAAACCACAACGTGATATGTCAATTGCTATTTACCCTTCATAAGGACCCTTTTCATCGAATCCGTTCCGACTAAAGTGGGAGAGACTGGCACCCGCTAGCCACCTTATGCACCAAGTGCATGTCGGTCAGTGGAACTTTGTCTCACGTAAGAGTAATGCGTGTAAGGTCGGTCCGGGCCGCTTCATCCCACAATACCGTCGAAACAAGATTGGACTAGTAACGGTAAGCATATTGAACAAAATCAACGCCCACAACTACTTTGTGTTCTACTCGTGCAAAGAATCTACGCAATAGACCTAGCTCATGATGCCACTGTTGGGGAACGTAGCAGAAATTCAAAATTTTCCTACGTGTCACCAAGATCTATCTATGGAGAAACTAGCAACGAGGGAGGGAGAGTGCATCTACATACCCTTGTAGATCGCTAAGCGGAAGCGTTCATGAGAACGGTGTTGAAGGAGTCGTACTGCCGTGATCCAAATCACCGGAGATCCTAGTGCCGAGCAGACGGCACCTCCGCGTTCAACACACGTACAGCCCGGTGGCGTCTCCCATGCCTTGATCCAGCAAGGAGAGAGGGAGAGGTTGAGGAAGACTCCATCCAGCAGCAGCACAACGGGCATGGTGGTGATGGAGGAGCGTGGCAATCCCAGCAGGCTTCGCCAAGCACCATGGGAGAGGAGGAGGAGGAGGCAGGGCTGCGCCAAGAGGAGAGAAACTCATCTATTATGGGCAGCCCCTAGGCCTCATATATATAGGGGAAAGGGAGGAGGTGCGCCTCTGGGGTTCCCACCCCTAGGGGCGGCATCCCTAGATGGGAAAGGGGAGGCGGCCAAGAGGGAGGGAGAGGAGGCGCCCACTAGATGGGCCCTAAGGCCCATCTGGACTAGGGTTTGCCCCTCCCACTCATCCTTGCGCCTTGGGCCCCTTGTGGGGCGCACCAGCCCTCCTAGGGGCTGGTCCCTCCACACTTGGCCCACGCAGCCTTCAGGGCAGGTGGCCCCACTTGGTGGACCCAGGACCCTCCCGGTGGTCCCGGTACATTACTGATATCGCCCGAAACTTTTCCGGTTACCAAAACAGGACTTCCCATATATAAATCTTTACCTCCGGACCATTCCGGAACAACTCCTCATGACGTCCGGGATCTCATCCGGGACTCCGAACAACATTCGGTAACCACATACAAGCTTCCTTTATAACCCTAGCGTCACCGAACCTTAAGTGTGTAGACCCTACGGGTTCGGGAACCATGCAGACATGACCGAGACGTTCTCCGGTCAATAACCAACAGCGGGATCTGGATACCCATGTTGGCTCCCACATGTTCCACGATGATCTCATCGGATGAACCACGATGTCAAGGACTCATTCGATCCCGTATACAATTCCCTTTGTCTAGCGGTATTGTACTTGCCCGAGATTCGATCGTCGGTATCCCGATACCTTGTTCAATCTCGTTTCCGGCAAGTCTCTTTACTCGTTCCGTAACACATCATCCCGTGATCAACTCCTTGATCACATTGTGCACATTATGATGATGTCCTACCGAGTGGGCCCAGAGATACCTCTCCGTTTACGGAGTGACAAATCCCATCTCGATTCGTGCCAACCCAATGAGACACTTTCGGAGATACCTGTAATGCACCTTTATAGCCACCCGATTCGTTGTGGCGTTTGGTACACCCAAAGCATTCCTACGGTATCCGGAGTTGCACAATCTCATGGTCTAAGGAAAAGATACTTGACATTAGAAAAGCTTTAGCATACGAACTACGATCTTTGTGCTAGGCTTAGGATTGGGTCTTGTCCATCACATCATTCTCCTAATGATGTGATCCCGTCATCAATGACATCCAATGTCCATGGTCAGGAAACCGTAACCATCTATTGATTTAACGAGCTAGTCAACTAGAGGCTTACTAGGGACATGGTGTTGTCTATGTACCCACACATGTATCTGAGTTTCCTATCAATACAATTATAGCATGGATAATAAACGATTATTATGAACAAGGAAATATAATAATAACTAATTTATTATTGCCTCTAGGGCATATTTCCAACAACATGAAGATTGGATTTGATGACTCGAGAGGTCATCATCGGCGCGGAGGCCGAACTGGCGGTCATGAGAAAACCGCCAAGCCGAAGAGTCTGACCAGTGGCCAAGGCTTCTTTGGCGAAGGTGTCGTCTTTAAAGACGAGGCGAGGCATCCCACCTGACGGCGACGACACAGAGGAACTCTCAATGAAAGCACCAATGTCGGTGTCAAAACCGGCGGATCTCGGGTAGGGGCTCCCGAACTGTGCTTCTAGGCGGATGGTAACAGGAGACAAGGGACACAATGTTTTTACCCAGGTTCGGGCCCTCTCGATGGAGGTAAAACCCTACTCCTTCTTGATTAATATTGATGATATGGGTAGTACAAGAGTAGATCTACCACGAGATCAAGGAGGCTAAACCCTAGAAGCTAGCCTATGGTATGATTGTTGATGATGAAGTTGTTCGTCCTACCGACTAAAACCCATCGGTTTATATAGACACCGGATAGGTTAGGGTTACACAGAGTCGGTTACAATGGTAGGAGATCTACATATCCGTATCGCCAAGCTTGCCTTCCACGCCAAGGAAAGTCCCATCCGGACACGGGACGAAGTCTTCAATCTTGTATCTTCATAGTCTTGGAGTCCGGCCGTGACGATAGTCCGGCTATCCGGACACCCCCTAGTCCGGGACTCCCTCACCCACCGCATGGGGGCTCTTGTCGGGGGCTGGTTACTGTTGCCTCGTCTCTGATGATGAGGGCTTTATCGAGGTAAGCATGGCTACAGTGCTGCCGCCTTGCGGGCTCTCACTGTAGCCTTACCTCGTCTTGTCTGCTTAATGGTGCGCGCGCCCCAAGAAGGGGAGCAAGCCGGCTATAGGAAGCCGGCTCGGCCTCATGCCGGCTGGGGGAGGTCAGGCCGCCTTCGGATGTCTCTCTGACCGAAGGGGCCGGCCGCCTACGGGCCGTACTGGCGACCCGTCGTGGATGGCGTCATAGTCTGCATGGCAACAGTGCCCCGCCGGACAGGAGATGGCCGCCCTGTACGGCGTACTGTAGCCATGCGTGTTCCGGGATTCGGGGGTGGCAGGGGCCACTGTAGCCACGCCCTGTCCCTTCACCGTTATGGGGGGCGGACTTTAGGGCGCGGCCCACGGCCGCCTGCCAGGGGCCGGCTTCTTGGAGTCGGCCCTATTGTGGCGTCCTCCAAGGGCTCTTTATGGCCGGGCCGCCTTCCACCAGCCGGCCTATGTGATAGCCAGCCGGAAGAAGGCGGCCCCGTGTCTTGGGTGCTTCAAGGCTCGGTCGGCCCATTGTTTTTTCTGAGGGCCAAAGGGAGCCGGTTAGGCTACCCGTGGTCATTTATTCCGACAGTAGTCCCCGAAGCTGGTTGGGCTTCGCGGCTGAAGGGGGAATCGAAAAGCTCGGCCAGCTTCCTATCCCGAAGAGCCGGCAGCTAGGAGCCGGCCTCCCTTGCGCGTGCCTTCTCGGCGACGCCTCCTGAAATCCGAAGGTGGGAACCAGCTGGCGCGCTGGCCAGGCGGCGGGCTGACCGCCCGCCAACCGCGAGCCATGTGGCACCCTTCGGCTGGAAGGGCCTGCCAGCCCACGCGCGTGACAGGACGCCGCCGCAGGCCGGGGCCCGCCACTTCCGCGCCTCGGCCCGCGCGTAGATCTTCTATGGCCAGAACCGACCGCACGTCTTCCGGCGGCGGTTCCCAGTCGCCATAAAGGCGTGATAATCGCGGGTCGTGGGGGAGTGGGCGCAGTTAATCCCACACCCCCCACGCCTCACCTCCTCGGCTTTGCCGCACGAGGCTATAAGTAGGGGCGGGGAGGGGGAGCGGCACTCGTTCGCACGCTCGCCCTCACTCCGCCACCTCCCTCTTCTTCTTCATCGCGGTGGCTCTCCGCCGTGCTTCCGCTCCGCCACTCTTTCTTCTTTCCAGCGTGCCATAAGCTCGCCGCCTCCGTGCCGAGCGCTCTCCATCGCCGCGCTCACCGTCATGGCTCCGACGTCGAGCTCCTGGGACGGCTCCACCGTCCGCGACGACCACATCGATTTTCTCCGCAAGACGCGGCGGCTGCCGGGCGAAGATCTTGTGCGGGTCCGCCTCGCGCTAGCGAGGGAGGTTTCGCCGGCGCCGGAGGAGGGCGAGCGAGTGATCTTCTACTCGCATTGCCTGCGCGGCGTCGGCCTCCCCGCGAGCGGCTTCTTCCGCTCGTTTCTCGACTTCTATCATCTCCAACCGCACCACCTCACCCCCAACACGGTGGTGCTGCTGTCGGCCTTCGTCACCTTGTGCGAAGGTTTCCTCGGCGTCCTTCCCACCATCGAGCTCTGGGGGAGTTCTTTCAATCCAAGCTCGGCACAGTCGTCGCTGGTGTGCCGACTTCGTGCGGCGCTTTCATCGCCCTGAGGAGGTCCACCGCCGACAACCCGTTCCCTCCTATCGCGCTGATCCAGTCGGTGAAGCTCTGGCAACGGTCTTACTTTTACGTGAAGAACGTCGCCCCGAACGGCGACTACGTCAACTTGCCGGCTTACGTGGCTGGCCCGCCGCCTGGGAGGCAGCCCTCGTGGTCCTTCCGGGCCAGGTCGCTGACGCCGGCTGGAGCTGGTGCCGTCGCCCGGCTTCGGGTGCTGATCCAGTCGGAGCGCCTGACTGGGCCCGACTTGATTGCCGCCTTCGTCGAGCGCCGGGTACTCCCGCTCCAAGGCCGCCCTCATCTGATCTGTCAGATGAGCGGCCGCTTTGATCCAAGCCAGCTCAGCACCAAAGAGATGCCTCACGACAAGGTATCTTATCTGGTGAACTACATCGCCAACTGCAAGCTCACCGAGGAGTGGCAGTATGGCAAGGAACCATACTCTCGCGCCAACCCCCCGCCCGTGGTAAGCCTGTTCTTTCCTTTTTTCTTTTCCTTGTTGCCGGGTTCTTTCTGGTCGCTCTTGACCACTCGGCCTTTCTTCAATCAGAATCTCCTGGTTCATCCTTCGGCCGGGACCGCGGGGCCGGAGCGCGAGTTCGCCCCGGACCGCGTGGTGGACGATCTTGACGACCCCGACTTGGGGCCAGCCGCCCTAGACGACGACGCCGTAGGGGGAGGCGGCGAGACAGGCGGCTCCGGGTTCACCGCCGGCTTTGACGACTGGCCCGACAATGACGAGGCCGAGCCCATTCCGCGCCGCCAGCCGGCGACCGACCCCCAAGGCGCCGGCCCGTCCGGCGGGCCGACCTTACGAGGTGGCGCGCAGAAGCGTCGGGCAGCGCCGACTCTCTTCGGCGGCCGGCCGAAGAAGTCCAAGGGGTCCGCGGCGGCCACCAAGCGGGACGAGGCGGCCGCGAAGGCGGCCCGCTTCCGCAAGGTGGTGAAGCAGCCGCAGGCGGTTTCGGCGTAAGTTCTGGTCCTTACGCGCTTTTCTTTCTTTCTTTAGTTGATGTTCTTCTAAGTCCTTTCTCTGTTTCGTCATCAGGGCCCTGCTCTCCCTTGAGCGGACTACCGCCGCCTCCATAGTCGGCGGACCGGGAGGATCTACGGGTTCTCGCCTCATAGATCCCCGCGCCGAGCTTCAGGCGGCAACGGAGCGGAAGGCGCGGGAGGCGCGGGAGGAACGAGTGGCGGAGGAGTGGAGGGCGGCCGCCACTGAGTCGGCCCGGGAGACGATGGCGGAGTCGGCCGAGGCACAGGCCAACGCGGCAGCCAGGGCCCAGGCGGAAGCCGAGGCCACGGGGAGGGCGGCGGAGGCCCTGCGCAATCAGCCTCTGCAGCTCGTCATCCCCCTCCGCTCTGCGGCCCCGGACATCCCAGTGCCTCCGTCGGAGGAAATCGGCCATGACCCTCCGGCGATGGAGAGGGAGGGGGGCGACGTAGTCGTCCCGGAGGGAGAAGTGGTGCCGGCTCCGTCGGCCAGGACAGGACAAGGCAGCCAGCCCGAGGCGCCGCCTGAGCAGCCGGCTGGAGGAGAGCCGACTGCAGGGGCGGATCTTGTGGTCTTGTCGCCGACTCGTCGGCGCGCGGGAAGGGCGACTTCAGAGCCGGACCCACAGGGGGCCGCCGGCTCTAGCTCGTTGTCGCATGATCTGGAGTCGGCCACCGTCAGCTCGCCAGGGTGGACGCAGGGCGGAGGGACAGCCGCGTTGAACTTGGCGGCGCAAGATGTCTGTAGCCGGCTTCAGGCTCAGGCCACCACGCTGCAGCAGTGTACCCGAGAGTTTCTTGCGACACGGGTGGTCGTCCGGGTGAGTTCTCTTGCTCTTGATTTTTTCCGTGGGGGCGCGTCAGCGCACCCACTGGGTGTAGTCCCCGAGTTCCGAGTCGAGTGCTGAGCAGGCGGCTTGGAACTTCTTTGAAGACTTTGTTTTAATGGCTTGCTCTTGCTCGCTTCTTCATCCTGTTTGCAGGATTATCACAACCTCCACGCCGCTACCTTTAACTTCCAGGTCCGGGAGGTGAACCAAAAGGCCGCCGATCTGTCGGAGAGCCGACGTGAGTGTCTTTGTCCTTCTAACTCATGTGGGGGCGCGTCAGCGCACCCACTAGGTGTAGTCCCCGAGATTCGGGCCGACTGCTGAGCAGTCGGGTCAGATCTTTCTTGCCGACTTCTTTCTTAATTTCTTCTTTTTCATATTGGCAGGAGCCAATGCCGATTTGAGGTAGCAGCTGGGTGTGGCCCAGACCGCCCTTCGTACCAAGGAGGGTGAATTCAGCGCCTTGGCTCAGGAGCATGACCGCCTGGCCAAGAAACTGGCCGACCAGGAGGAAAGCCATAAGGCGGCCCTGAAGGCGGCGCAGGACAGCGAGGCCGCCCTCAAAGCCGAATACGAAACCGAGGCGGCGAGCTGGGCCGAGGCAAGGCAAGCTCCGAGCGAAGGCTACGGCCGAGTCGAGGATTTGGTTGACGGTAGGCCTTCTTCTTCTTCATTCTTTGCTTGTCCTTGTAAGCCAGTTTATCTCCTGACTTGCTCTGTTTCTTTCTTCTTTGTGAAGAGTACTTTCCTGGCTACTCCGTCGCCGCCAACCAAGCCATCGAAGCTCATCGTGAGGCCCGGCGGCAGGCTGGGGTTGAGATTGCACCGGACGCCAACCGGTCGCTTGAGGAGCAGCTTCTAGCGACCCAAGCCCACCTCCAGCCGGCCTACCGCATGCTCCGCCGGCTTCAGCGTGTCGGAGTATAGGTGCTAGCCGCCCTTTGGCCTGGCAAAGTAATTCCTCGCACCCCCAGCCGTACTGCCGACTGGCTGGAGGTAGCAGTCGGCCGTCTCGAGGCCTGGAAGGCTTCAGCAGCTCGGTCCGGCGCCCGACGGGCGCTGGAGTTCGTCTGGGCTTGGTACCTTGGGCTGAACTTGGACCAGCTGCGCACCTGGCGGCAGGAGGCTGACGAGGAGCTGGAGGCGGTGCGGCCGGCTATCATCCAGCGCGCCTCGGCGATCGCCGACTTCACCGACACCAGCGCCTTTGCTCCTGAGGTGAACGAGGACGGCGTCGCGCAGCCGGAGGAATGGTTCGGGCTGAACCCAGAGGAGATTGACTCCAGCGATGAGGGCGAAGAGGAGGAGGAGGAAGACAGCAAAGACGCTGTGCCAGATGTCAAAGCAGTCGGCCAGCCTCAGCCTGATCGTGCCTCCAGCAACGAGGCGCATGCAAATGCTCCACCTGACAGCGGCGACGACCAGGCCGAGACTCGCCAGCCGGCCACTCCTCCAGCCGACACCGCCGTCTCCACTAATCTTCCTGGCGCCTCGGGCGCTCCCCTGGCTTGATTCGCTGTTTTTACTTTCCTGTTTGTCACTCTTTGAATAGATTTGTTATCTTTGCGCAATTCCACCCACTGGGGGTGTATTCAAACTTCGTTGAATGCCAACCTCTCGGAGGCCTTTGGTGTAAATATTATTATGCATGTGCCTGGCTTCCATTCCTACTTGCCTTTAATCTTTCGGCTTTTTTCCTTTGCCGCCTTCGCTTGGTTGCTGCCTTCCCAATCGGACAGCTGCTCAGCAGTCTGTGGCCGGGTAAGGAGTTCGACCGTCTGGGAAGGCAAGTACTCAAGCTCTCTTAGATTGTAGCGGAGTAGGAAGGGAAGCCGGCCAGCCGGCTACTTCGACAGCCGGTTGGCGAGAGGGGAGCCGGCTTGTGTTATGTAAGTTCGTTAGTCCTTAGCCGTTTTTCATGTGGGCATCCTTTCCGCCTTTGGCTCTTGCTAGTCGGGCAGCCGATTCTTTGAGCTGTGCCTTTCGCAAGAGAGGGCTTGGGTGCCGGCACATTACTTGTCTGACTGCAGGTAGAACTTGGACATAACTCAAGGCGGCAAGTCCCTGGGCCGACTAGTCGAACCCAGTGCCGGACGAAAAAAAATCAATGTAGTGGCGTAACCATGGGTATGATACCCGGCATACATAGATAAAATAGGGTAGTCCCCGAGAACTCCTCGGGAGCCCGTTGTCTCATACTTAATACAAAAGGTAGTGTGATACATACTGCATTTCAACTGTAAAATCTTCGAAGAAGATTGGCGTTCCACGGACGCTCCGACTCCTTGCCGCAGTCGTCTCTCTTGCGTGCCTTCGGTTTCTGTGCGTCAACTAGGTAGTAGGAGTCGTTTCCTAGAGCCCGGCTGATGACGAAGGGGCCTTCCCAAGGAGCCGAGAGCTTGTGCTAGTCGGCTGTTCGCTGTATCAGTCGGAGCACAAGGTCTCCCTCTTGGAAAGCTCTTGGCTTGACCCTCCGACTATGGTAACAGCATAGACCTTGCTGGTAGATGGCGGACCGGCTGAGGGCTAACAGCCGGCTTTCTTCCAGCAAGTCGACGCCGTCTTCTCGTGCTTCCTTAGCCTCCGCCTCCGTGTACATGGTGACCCGAGGTGAGTCGAACTCGATGTCTATTGGGATGACAGCCTCGGCACCATATACAAGGAAGAAGGGGGTGAAGCCGGTTGACTTGTTTGGGGTAGTGCGCAGACTCCAGAGGACGGCCGGCAACTCGTCGAGCCAGCAGCCAGTCGAACGCTCTAGTGGCATGACCAGTCGGGGCTTGATGCCGGAGAGTATGAGGCCGTTTGCTCACTCGACTTGGCCGTTTGACTGCGGGTGGGCAACGGACGCTAAGTCCAGTCGGGTGCCCTGTGTCGCGCAGAAACGTGCCAGTGCTCCCTTGGCAAAATTCATGCTGTTGTCGGTGATGATGCTGTGTGGTACACCATACCGGGTTGTAATGTCTGCGATGAATGTCACGGCAGTCGGCCCATTCAGTTTCTTGATCGTCTTTGCTTCAATCCACTTGGTAAATTTGTCCATGGCGACGAGCAGATGTGTCATGCCGCCGCGCGCCGTCTTGAATGGGCCGACCATGTCCAGCCCCCAGACGGCAAAAGGCCAAGTGATGGGGATGGTCTTGAGTGCAGAAGCCGGCAGGTGTTGCTTGGAGCCGAAGACTTGGCACCCTTTGTAGTGTTTGACTAATTCCTTGGCATCCTCCAAAGCAGTCGGCCAGAAGAATCCATGGCGGAAGGCCTTGGCGACGAGTGCCCTGGAGGAGGCATGGTGGCCGCATTCGCCTTGGTGGATGTCTTCGAGGATTGCTATGCCTTTCTCCGGCTCGATGCAGCGCTGGAAGACTCCAGTAACGCTGCGCCTAACAAGCTCTCGGTTCATTATTGTGTATGCTCCGGCTCGGCGTTGGACTTGTCTTGCCGAGATCTCGTCAGTCGGTAGCTCTCCGTTTATCAGGAAATGGAGGATGGGCTGAGCCCATGATGGAGCTGTGACTACTTCGATTGCCAAAACGGCTACTGCAACCAGGGTGGGCGGGCTGGGTTGTGAGGAGTTGGAGTCGGCCTCCGCCTGCTGTGTTGCTGCAGTCCCCGGGCCGGGTTCGACTATGGCAGTCCCCGAGCCGGCTGCCGAAGTCCCCGGGCCGCCTGCCTGGTCCCCGAAGTCGGATCCGACTGCGTCGGGGTCAGGCGGCACGAAGATGGAACTGGATTTCGGAGACGGCTTGACAGATGGCTTGAGGAGGCGTTGGAGCGTGACGCCGGTTGGTATAGCTTGCCGGGTGGAGCCTATTCGTGCCAGGGCATTTGCTTGCTCATTGTCAGCCCGTGGCACGTGAAGGAACTCGCACCCCACGAAATATCCGCTGAGCTGCTCGACGAGGAAACGGTAGCTTGCCATGTTTGCGTCCTTAGCATCCCAGTCGCCGGATGATTGCTGAACCACTAAGTCCGAGTCGCCATAACACAGGATCCGGCGGATGCCGAGTTCCTTGGCTAGCCGGAGCCCATGTATGAGCACCTCGTACTCGGCCACATGTTGGAGGCGGCAAAGTGGATTTGCAATGTGTATCTGAGTTTGTCGCCTTTGGGAGAGGTGAGGACGATGCCGGCTCCCAAGCCGGTGCGCATCTTGGATCCGTCAAAATGCATTCGCCAATGGGTGGAGTCGGGGGCCGGCGGCAGGTACTGGGTCTCGGCCCAGTCGACGAGGAAGTCGGCCAATGCTTGAGACTTGATGGCGGTGCGGGGCTGATAGTAGATTTTGTAAGGAGCGAGCGCAATGGCCTATTTCGCCACTCGGCCGGATGCATCTCGGCTGCCTATGATCTCGGCAAGCGGGGCAGTGCATACGACCGTGATGGGATGTTCTTGAAAGTAGGGCTTGAGTTTCTTGGAGGCAAATACACACTATAGCACATTTTCTGATAGTGCGGGTAGTTCTGCTTTGAGGTGGACAATACTTCGCTCAAATAATATACCGGCCTCTGGACTAGCTGAGCTCGGCCTTCTTCTGGACGTTGGACCATGATGACTGTGCTGACCACCCGGCTGGTAGCGGCAATGTAGAGGAACATGGGCTCCTTCTCAGTTGGGGCCGCCAAGATAGGCGGGGTGGACAACATCTTCTTCAGCTCGTGGAAAGCTTGGTCCGCCTGGTCATTCCACTCAAAGTGAGTGGATTTCTTCATGAGTCGGTAGAGGGGGAGCGCCTTTTCTCCGAGCTGGCTCATGAAGCGGTTCAAGGATGCCAGGCATCCGATGAACTTTTGGACGTCTCGCAGCTTGGTAGGGGTCTTCATTCTCTCTATGGCCTTGATCTTCACCGAGTTGCATTCGATGCCGCGTTGGGAGACCAGGAAGCCTAGAAGCTGGCCGGCTGGTACCCCGAACACGCACTTCTCCGGGTTGAGCTTGATCTGGAACCGGCGCAAATTCTCAAAGGTCTCCTTGAGGTCTTCCAGTAGGGTGCCTCGCTTCTCCGTCTTCACCACGACATCGTTTTTTTTTTACACCTGAAACAGTAGGAGAGGCTCCTATTGTATGTATTAAATTAAGTGACAAAAAGTCTTATAGAGTTATAACCTTACATCCATAGCCATGTTGTAACTAAGGGGGGAGGGGTGAAAAACTAGAAAAAGGGAACAAGAAAATAAATTTAAATACTATTTACAAAAGAGGACAAGAAGGGTTGAAGTTTCTCTCCCACTCTGTAACGAAGAAGGGAAAGGTCATCTCTCAACCTAGCCAGCCAGGATGATTTCAAAGGTGAAATCCCTCTGAAGTGCTTGTTGTTTCTCTCTTTCCATATGCTCCATGCAGCCTGTAGGAAGATGTCCATGAACATCGGGCTATTCCACGTAGTTTTCGCGTGCTCAATCCATTGAAGTCTTGTACCATGTGTTGTCAACTTAATATTAATATGTGACCAACACTCTTGGCTAAATGGACAGGTGAAGAAAAGGTGCTCCAAAGTTTCTTCAATAGGAGAAGTACACATCAGACAAGTGTGGTTGTCACCAATGTTGTAGTGTCTCCTCTTGAGCATGTTTCGTGTGTTTAGTCTATCGGAGAGGAGTAGCCAGCCGAACACTTTTATTTTCATGGTGACTTTAGATTTCCACAGCCACTTGTATGTTTGGTGAGCTCTTATTTCTCTAAAGTAATATGAGTAATATTGGCTCATGATGTATTCTCCTTTACCCCAAATGCATGTCCATTTATCCTTTCCGTGGTCCAAGGTAATCGGAGTTAGCAATTGCTGAAGGTCCATCAGCTCTGCATGTGCCTGCGCGGAAAGGGGAAGATGGAAGGTTTCCCCCAACGTGCCAGCCGTTAAAAGTGCCTGGACAGATATATCTTCATTTTTGGTGTACGAAAAAGCCCTGGGGTGGCTGGAGGCCATAATATCATCCATCCAAAGATCTTTCCAAAGTAAAGTGGTGCAGCCATCCTGAATTGTGACTTTGGTGATCCCTCTATAAACTGGCATGAGCTTTGTGATGTCTCTCCACCAGAAGGAACCACATGCATCCGTTGCATGTGGGATTTTCAATGTGTAGTATGTGTTCCAGATTAATTCCACCCAAGGTAAATCCCAATGATTGTAGAATTTGTGAAGATATTTAAGCAATAGGGCATCACTCTGTGTTCTAAGGTCCAATATACCCATTCCACCACACTCCTTATGTTTACAAATCATGCTCCAAGAAGCCAGAGAGTTACATGTTTCCCCCTGTTCCGTCTTCTTAGTCCAGAGACATTTCCTTCTGATCTTGTCTAAGAGCTCAATAATGGAAATGGGAAACTTGAGAGTGCATAGAGCAAAGATCATGAGCGAAGTGATCACTGAGTTTACTAGAGATAACTTTGCTCCATACGAAATCATGTTAAGGGTAGCAGTTAGGCGGCGCTCCACTTTGCAAACCAAAGGCTTTAGATCTTGAACAGATGGTCGTGTGGTCCCCAAAGGCAGCCCAAGGTAAGTGAAAGGCATTTTGCCTGTCATGCAACCGAAGATTTGTGCAATGCTGTTACTGAGAGACTCATCACAGTTGATTGGGATGAGAGTTGATTTTTGGAAGTTTATTTTAAGGCCAATGGAAGTTGCATAATCCGACAAAAACTGCTTGATCGTGGCCGCTTGAGTTTCACAAGCCGGTAGAACCAGAATTGTGACATCGGCATATTGAATGACCGGGTAATCTTTTTGAGTTGCACATGGGAATGGAAGCTGAATATGGCCCTGAGCAAAAGCATCATTAATGACAGCTTGAAGTAGGTCGGCGGCCAGCATGAAAATCAGGGGAGATAGTGGGTCTCCTTGTCGAACCCCCGTTTTGCAATGGAATTGTCTCCCTGGAACGCCATTTAAAAGGACCGAAGATTTACCTGAGGCCAAGATTGTTTGTATCCAGTTTAGCCATTTGTCGTTAAACCCCATGTGTCTCATAATCTCCAACATTGGCTCATGCTCAATAGTGTCAAATGCTCATAATCTTCACCACGACATCGTCTATGTAGACGTGGGCATTTCTGCCGAGTTGCTTGAGGAGGCATTTCTGCATGCAACGCTGAAAGGTGGCACCGGCATTTCTCAAGCCGAATGTCATGGTCAGGTAGCAGAAAGCTCCGAATGGGGTGATGAAGGCGGTCTTCAAGCGATCAGCTGGGTCCAACTTTATCTGGTGGTAGCCTAAATAAGCATCCAAAAAACTCAGCAGCTCGCATCCGGCTGTGGAGTCTATCACTTGGTCAATCCTTGGCAGGGCAAATGGATATTTAGGGCAGGCTTTGTTGAGGCTGGTGTAGTCAATACACATGCGCCATTGCTTGTTTTTCTTCAACACTAAGACTGGGTTGGCCAGCCATTCGGGAAAGAACACTTCCATAATGAATCCGGCTGCTAGGAGTCGGGCTATCTCTTCACCAACAACTCTTCTCTTCTCTTCTGACAGGCGGCGCAAGGGCTGCCTGACCGGCTTGACGTTAGGTCGGACGTGTAGCTTGTGCTCGGCGAAATCCGTCGGAACACCCGGCATGTCTTTGGGAGACCAGGCAAAGATGTCCCGATTCTCATGGAGGAAATCGGCGAGCTCGCCTTCCTATTTGCTGTCAAGGCCTGTGCCCATGACAGCGTACCTCTCCGGGTGCTCCGGGTCTATGGGTATCTTCTTTGTTTCCTTGGCCGGCTGAAAAGAACCTTGATCTTCACATTCTTTGGGGTCGGGAGACAGGACCGGCCGCTTGCCAGCCAAGGCCACAACTCGATTCAGCATCTTCTTCTCTTCGGCGATCACGAGGGACTCGGCCAGCCGGCTGCTGGCTGCTGTACACTCAGAAGAATTCTCATAGTCTCCGGCTATGGTGATAATGCCCTTGGAACTCGGCATCTTCATCTTGAGGTTGGCGTAGTGGGGCACAGCCATAAACTTGGCCAACGCTGGTCGGCCAAGCAATGCGTGGTACGGGCTCTCCAAATCCACTACCTCAAACCATATTGCCTCTCGGCGGAAATGATCTTTGCCCCCAAAGAGGACATCCATCTTGATCTTGCCGATTGGTGAGCGGAGACGGGCCGGTGCGATGCCGTGGAACACAGTCCGGCTCGGCATGAGTTGCTTCGCTTGATGTTGAGCTTCTCCATGGTATCTCGATGCAGTATGTTGATCTGCTCCGCCATCTATCGACGACGCTGGAGAAAGCAGGCAGCACGCCTTTACATCGCCAGGGTGGCATCCAAAACCAAAGCATAGGAGCCAGGAGACGGCATCACCTCTGGGTGGTCGTCCCAGCTCCAGCTGATGGGCTTCTCTGACCAGTGCATAAATTCGGGGTTACTGGAGGCGTCGGCGTTGACTTCTTGCTGTTGTCGGTGCCGGGTGCGCCGATCTTCTGTCTGGCTGGTGAACACGACGTAGGCGGCTTGCTCATCGGGGAACTCGTCTTGGATGGCTCCATCGCTGGCCGAAGCGGCCGCTGCCGCTGCGCGCAGAGGCGGCCGCCTGCAGCGGAGGCGGTAACAGCCCCTCGCCCTTGGAGATTTGGGTGAGCCAATGGAACTTCCGAGTTGTGTGGTTGGACAGCTTCGCGCCGCTGTGGAACTTGCAGGGGGTATCGAGGGTTTGCTCGTTGGAGAAAGCCGGCCTGCCGCCCTTCTGCTTTTTGGGAGCCGGCCGTCCTTCAGGCTGCTCTTCTTCGACCGTAGCCACCTACCGACTGGTGGAAGGCGACATAGGGGCCTTGCGTTTGTGGTCTCTTTGATACGGGCGCCGGCTTGATTCTCCAGCCGGCGTCTTGGGAGCCGGCGCCAGCACTTTTCCAGAGGCGTCTACCCGGAGCTCAGTCTTCATTGAAGAGTCGGCCGTGGCATACTTGTCCGCGATGATCAGCAGCTCGTCAAGGGTAGCCGGCTCGTCGCAGAGGAGTCGGTGCTTGAGGAGAGTGCCCTCTCTGCACCCGGTGGTGAAGTACTCTATGGCCTGAACCTCATGCACCCCTTCGCAGGAGTTGCGGAGCTCGGCCCAACGGGTGAGGTAGTCACGGGTTGATTCATTGGTCCCTTGTATGCACAAGGAGAGCTGTCGGGGCTTGGGAGCTCGTTTGTAGGTGCTGGTGAAGTTGCGTATGAAGGCTTCGGTGAAGTCCAGCCAGCTGTTGATGCTGTAAGGCTTGAGGCTGTTGAGCCAGGTGCGCGCCGTGCCTTGGAGCATCAGGGGGACATATTTCACGGCAACGCGTCTGTTGCCGTTTGCTATGCGAACCGTGTGGATTAGTCGATCAACAAATCTTCTGGCTTCACGGAGCCGTTGTACTTGGGCGTGTCTCTTGGGAGCGAGAGCCCTTTCGCTGTTTGCTATGCAAACCGCGGTGGATTAGTCGATCAACCAATCTTCTGGCTTCACGGAGCCGTTGTACTTGGACGTGTCTCTTGGGAGCGAGAACCCTTTGGGAAAGGGCTCGTCGCGGATGCGGGGGCCGAAACAAGGCGGGCCGACATCATCTTCTTCTTCCAAGACCAAGGATCACGCCAGGCGGTCGATCCAGTGGTGGGCATCGTTCTCACCGACTCCTTCGCGGCGACCAAGTCGGCCGCTGAGAGTCGGATGCTCGACAGGCGGCGGGGTGGGATATCTCTCTCCGCGAGGCGGAGGAGGAGGCGGGTCGCCTCGTCATTCCACACCTCGGGGACGGCCTTCTGCGTCGCGCTCGATGGTGATTCGAGTCCGGCTGCGGCTAGGAGACGGCTCCTTATCTTGTCTTGCACGGGCGCCACCCGCAGTCGGCGTACGCGACGTCGCGTCGTGCTCTCGGAGGGGGGGGGGCTTCCAGCTCGGACACCGGCTTCGTGTCGCTCTGCGGCCGCGTCGATCAGCTGTTGGATGCGTTTGGTCATGTAGAGGAGCTCGTCGCCCCCCAGTCCGTTTAGCTCGTCTACGATCGACTGGGCGGCGCATAGATTCTCGAGGGGCGTGGCGTAGACTGGGCGGTCCGCTCCCAGCATGCTGGCGATGGCCGCGCCGCGTTTCTTGACGACGCCGACTCGGCTTGGCCCTTCTGGAGGCGGCGTGCCGAAGGCAGCGCGGTCGACTTCGCACTGGTGGGCCTCCGTGAGACGTCTCATGGAGGCAATCCTCTGGCCCTCCGCAAGGAGGGCAAGGCGGCGTGCCCCCAGCGTCTCAGCGTCAGCGTCCGCCGGGATGGGGGCGGACAGATCGTGCAGCGTAGCCTGCAGGGCGTCGCGGGCGTTCTCGTCGGAGGTGACGCCGTGGCTGATGACTAGCACTTCGGTGACGGTGCTGCCGCCACTGTCAGCCCGAGGGAGAGGGTCGTCGAAGGTGATCACGTTGGTGGGGAAGGCATCGAGCGATGACGTGTCGTAGTCGACAAGCATCGGGTCGGTGGAGCCGACCGACTCCAAGTCTGCGGTAGGCTCGCCGGAAACATGGAGCTGGTCGAGGAGGCTGACGAGGCGGCTCTCGGGGTAGCCTGTGCCCGCGTCGGAAGTGGGCTCGTCGGAGATGCGAGCCTCGCCAAGAAGATCGGCGAGGCAGCTCGCTGCGCAGGCGCCGTCGACGCTTTGCAATGCGTCGGGGCAAGCGCCATCGGGCGTGCCGGGCTGGCTACGCTCGCTGGGGAGGAAGAGGGTTCCCGTTCAGAGCAGGTCTCTGGACGACGGTGCACCTGGCCCCACGGTGGGCGCCAAATGTCGGTTGGTAGGTGCGACATATGCCAACGGATGGCTTATCATTGTGGGAGCCAGTAAGACATCGCCGTGCACAGAAGCGGGATAAGGCAAAGACATGCACGCCGGCGGATCTTACCCAGGTTGGGGGCTCTCCTTGTAGATAATACCCCTACTCCTGCTTTGCGGGGTCTCCGCATGATCACGGGGTCTCCGCATGATCACTGGATCGACAAGAAGCTACAAGAGGCTCCTTGAGCTATTCGGTGGGAGGAGGAAGAAGGGCAAGGCTAGCTCTCTTCTCTCCCTATGGTGGTGTCTAAAACTTTATCAGGTCAACCCTTTGCATGGGTGTCCCGGGGGGTTTATATAGGCCTACCCCCCGGGGGTACAATGGTAATCCGGCTGGGCATGGGCCCTAGCCGTCAGTGTCTATGGCCGCCGGCTTCTCTGCCGGCTGCTGGGGCCCGCCGACTGGTGGGTCCCGCCGGCTGCCAGACGATTGGTCGACAGGCCGGCCCCACCACATGGGGGATCTTGTCGGGGGCTGGTTACTGTTGCCTCGTCTTTGATGACGAGGGCTTTGTCGAGGTAAGCATGGCTACAGTGCTGCCGCCTTTCGGGCTCTCACTGTAGCCTTACCTTGTCTTGTCTGCTTAATGGTGCGCGCGCCCCGAGGAGGGGAGCAAGCCGGCTATAGGAAGCCGGCCCGGCCTCAGGCCGGCTGGGGGAGGTCAGGCTGCCTTCGGATATCTCTCTGACCGAAGGGGCCCACCGCCTACGGGCCGTACTGGCGACCCGTCGTGGATGGCGTCATAGTCTGCATGGCAACAATGCCCCGCCGGACAGGAGATGGCCGCCCTGTACGGCGTACTGTAGCCATGCGTGTTCCGGGATTCGGGGGTGGCAGGGGCCACTGTAGCCACGCCCTGTCCCGTCACCGTTATGGGGGGCGGACTTTAGGGCGCGGCCCACGGCCGCCTGCCAGGGGCCGGCTTCTTGGAGTCACTACTAGGAAAAGGCCTACTAATGGCGCACCGGTTTTGCCTACTAATGGCGCACTACCGGTGCGCCATTAGTACCACGCCACTAGTATTTTTTACTAATGGCGCAGCTGTGGTGCGCCATTAGTATCTGGTATACTAATGGCGCACCAGCGCGGTGCGCCATTAGAATAGCCCACGGTGCGCCACAAAGAAGTGCGCCATTAGTAACAATATTTTTTCAAATTTTTTTTCAAATTTTTTTTTCAATTTCTTTTTTCAATTTTTTTGTTTTTTTGTTAATCTCAGTTCACTATGGCTTAATCTCGGGTCAATATGCTTAATCTCAGGTCAAATCGCACTCCGTGGTCAAACTTCCTGAAAGGTCACCCATCCTCACACTACTCCAGCCCAAGCACGCTTAACTTCAGAGTTCTATCCAAACCCGGCAACAGCTCACTTCACAGGCACTTGTTGATATATCTAGCATATCAATCCTATTATACCTTGTTGATGTCTAGGACTTTGTTCATGTTCATGACTATGATGAAATTTTGAAAAATATTTCAAACTTGTCGGTCATATTACGTATCATTTTTTGAAAAAAAATTCAAAAAAAAATTTCAAAACCAATTTTTTTTCTGTTACTAGTGGCGCACCACATCCACGGTGCGCCACTAGTAAGTTTGAAATTTTTTGAATTTTTTTGCCTCTAGATCTTGTACGCCCCGTAAATTTTTTTCTGTTAGGTTTTTGGGGATTTTGAAAATGTTTAACGGGGTTCCCCTCTGTTAAATTTGGCTGTAACTTTTCGAGTAGATGATCTTTCATATAAAAAACTTTTTCATCCGAGTTCGTATGCAAAAGTTATGCCCATTTTACAAATTTCCAGAGAGATTTTGCAAATAAAGTCAAAATTCATATTTGTAAATTTTCCCAACAACTAGACCACCACTAGTAGAAAAAGGGTCCAATGTGCGACACATTAGTCCCGCTTTGTAACAGAACCGGCACTAATGTGTCCATTAGTGCCGGTTCCAACGGCTAGGCGGGAGGAGCTCTTTAGTACCGGTTCGTGGAGAACCTTTAGCACCGGTTCGTGCCACGAACCGGTACTAAAGAAAGTGGTGGCAGGCTGTTGTCAGAGTGGGGCCCTTCCAGCACCTTTAGTACCGGTTCGTGGCATGAACCGGTACTAAAGGTCGCCCCTATATAAACCCTTCGCCCACCCGCACTCTGTTCTTCCCCCTTTCCCTCTCCCTCTCCTCTGTTCTTCCCTTCTTCCTCTCGAAGTTCATCACAAAATTTGCCCCAAATTTGTCAAGATTTGCAGGCCCCATCCATTCAAATGATCACCAAGGTTAGCAACTTTGTCCTTTCATCTCTCATTGCTAGATTAGCTCTTGCATTGGTTTATATAGTGATTAATTGTGGGTTTTAGTAATTTGGGAGGAATTATATGTGGTAGTATTTGATTTATATGCAATTTGAGGTCAAAATAACACTTAGTTTGCATATGTAGGTGTGTTTTACTTAGTGCCTTCTAAATCTCCGTCAGAATTCACTGCCGATCGCCTGCACTGTCCCTGTCACGGCACTACCTTGTGGTGAGCCTCTTGTTCATGAAATTTTATATAAAAAATTGATGTTTGTGTGATTTGGATATATAGTTACTCGTATAATTATCTTACCCGTGACGTTGTTTGTTATACATAGTGCCATGGTTTTGATATCCGTCCCGTCGGCCCTCTTCCTTGTTATGATTCGGATGTGGTATATTCTCTTTTAAAACTATTTGTTGCATTTTGTGTTTATGACAAATTATGCCCATCAAGTTGACATAGATATTTTTATCTAGGAGGTATGTGAACCGGAAATTACAACCGACCCTATTGTCGAGAGGTTAAATTTAGTTGAAAGAGAAAACGAGTACTTGAAAGAAAAATTGAAAAGAATTGAGGGGGAGAGGATGGAATTTGAGTTCCATGTTGTCGATGTCGTGGATGATCACAAGATCAAGATGGAGAAAATGCGCTTGAAGATTAGAAAGATTAGAAAATATGCAATTGATAGTGAGGCTTGGTATCGTTATGCTGTTGGATCAATTGTTACCTTAGTTGCGATCTTGATCGCATTTGTTGTTGCATTTAAATGCTTTAGCTAGAGAGTTATTTGTTTGTTGCATTTAAGTGTTGTATGAACTTTATGTATGAACTTGTATTAATTTGGTCTATTTGGTGTTGTGTAATTAAGATGAGCCGGCAATGGATGTACGATGACCGATGCTCTCCCCAGTTCGTTGAGGGCGTGCATACTTTTCTGCTTGCTGCTGAGGCAAACAAGCGGGCGGATGGTTTTATGCCTTGTCCATGTGCTGGCTGTAAGAATGGTCACAATTACTCTATGTCAAGAACCATTGACGTCCACCTTTTTGAGTCCGGTTTCATGCCCCACTATAATGTTTGGACCAAGCACGGAGAAAGAGGGGTTATGATGGAAGACAATGAAGAAGAAGAGGACGACGACAGCTATCCCGCCATGGGTTCCCGTAATACGATGATACAACAATGGGGGAAGAAGCTGAGCCGGTAATGCGGGAAGAAGCTGAGCCGGCAATGCGGAAGAAGCTGAAGAAGAGGCATCGATGAGCCCGTTGATGATCTAGGTCGGGCCATTGCCGATGCAAAGAGAAACTGCGCAAGTGATTTGGAGAAGAAGAAGTTGCAGCGCATGTTAGAGGATCACAAAGGCAAGAGCCAGCTGAAACAGTACATCATTACTGGGCCAGATTCCTCCTGGTTATGAACAGGATAAAGGACTGCCGAGAGGAAGACGCAATCCCAATTTTTTGCAATAATTGCACCGACAAGGGAATACTAAACGCCATAAGCCGTCGCGAAATCACACGCTTTGCTGACTTGGCGACCATAGTACAAAAATACTGTGCAATGGAGAGCGCCTGGAAAACCGAAAGTAAATTTTGGGATAATCCGGCCCTGAATACATCCCTAGTCCGGAACAAAAGGGTGCATCATTATCAAGCACCGGGGTTGAATACCAAAAAACCAAAACCCCTAAAGGATACGGAACTGCATCGGAGGGTTGGCTAAACGGACCGTGCAAAATTCATAGCATAGAGGGCGCCGCTCCAACTCACAGCCTTCGAGCATGTTGGATACTACGGCAGGTGGCCAAAAGTGGCGAAGAGCTTCTAGCTTCAGAATCCCAGCCCAGCAACACCAGTACGGTCTTAACAGTCTTCGAGACTTTCGCATCAAATAATATGCGAAAACAACAACTCCGCAATCTTGCCGAAGTCTACCAAGTAGCAACAACGAATCCATGGAGTGACACGGCTATTACCTTCAATGCCAGACCTAAATTCCGAACTGCTCGGGCACCAGCCGCATTGGTTCTCAGCCCGATAGTAGACGGCTTTCGCCTCACTAAGGTACTCATGGATGGCGGCAGCGGACTAAACCTCATTTATGAGGAAACTCTCTGAAAGATGGAAATAGACTGGAACCGCATTGAGCGAAGCAACACAACCTTTAGAGGATTAATCCCCACCGAAGTATGCCGCACAGGAAAAATCTCGCTGGATGTAGTGTTCGCTCACGGACAATTACAGGTCCGAGGAGGTCACATTTCAAGTGGCCCCATTCAACAGCGGATATCAAGTGATACTAGGACGAGAGGCATTCACAATTTTCCAAGCTATACCCCATTACGGGTACATGAAGCTCAAAATGCCCGGTCCGAACGGAATCATCACTCTTGCTAGTGATCCGAGCATAGCACTACCGAAAAATAAGACAGCCGCACTAGCCCTCGAGGCACTATCCGAAGCCCTAGCGGCCGAGGAACTCACCGTGATGCGTTCCACGGTGAATGTGGACGATGTGATACTTGATAAAAGATCCAAGTCCACTTCTTTTAAACCAGCGGATGAAATAGTCAAATTCCAAGTCCACCCAACGGACCTGAAGAAAGACGGCCTCCATCGGGCACAATTAAACCCTGATGTAGACGCCAGACTACTTAAAATTTCTACAAGAAAACTGGGACATCTTTGCCCGGCACCCTTCAGATATGCCAGAATCCCACGTCACCGGCCGAGCACAGCCTAAATATCCTAAAAGGATTCAAGCTACCAAACAGGCTCTTCGCTTTTCCGAACCCAAGAGACAAAGGCCATGGGAGAGGAGCTAGCCAAACTTCTGGAGGCCGGATTCATCAGAGATATAAAACATCCGGATTGGCTAGCGAACCTGGTGATGGTACCAAAGAAGGATAAATCCTGGCGCCTATGTGTTGATTTCAAAGACCTCAATAAGGCTTGCCCAAAGGATCCCTTCCCCCTCCCGCGAATTGACTAAATCATTGACGCCACAGCAGGACACGACTCATTGTGCTTCCTCGACGCGTACTCTGGCTACCACCAAATCAAGATGGCAGAGCTGCACCAAGCTGCAACAGATTCATCACTCCATACGGCCCGCTCGCTTCAACACAATGCCCTTTGGGCTCAAAAACGCCGCGCAACATATCAGCGCATGATTCGTGACATGTCCGCCAACCAGATCGGCAAAACGGTGGAAGATATGTAGCTGACGTGGTCGTCAAAACCAAACACGCCAAAACTCTAGTAAACGATTTGAGGCTCACATTCGACAATCTTCAAAATATGACATCAAGCTCAATCCGGAAAATGCGTCTTCGGCTCCAACGGAAAGCTCCCCGGCTTCATTGTGTCCGTAGAGGAATTGAAGCAAACCCAGCTAAGGTTCGAGCTCATCACAATTGGATATTCCAAAATACCTCAAACAAATACAAAAATTGACGGATGTGTAGCGGCTCTAAGCCGCTTTATCTCCCGCTTAGGAGAAAAGGCATTACCTCTTTACCGCCTCCTCCACCGCACCGAACACTTCGAGTGGATTTGATGCCGCCACGGCCGGACTCGAAGAAATAAAGGCCATTCCGCAACAAATCCGGTCCTGGCTGCCAACGCTGGCGAACCAATGCTATTATATATCGCCGCAACACATCAAGTTGTCAGCGCGGTGCTCGTCGTCGAACGAGAAACGGACGGACACCGGTTTCCTGTTCAAACACCGGTCTATTATGTGTCCACCGTCCTCACTCCATGCAAGTCCCGGTACCCACACTATCAAAAGATAGCATACGCGGTGTTCATGGCATCCCGGAAGCTGCGACACTACTTTCAAGAGTGTTCGATAATGGTAGCCTCCGAAGTACCTCCTAACGACATTATAAACAACGCTGGCGCGACGGGCCGGATTGCTAAATGGGCCATAGAGCTCCTTCCATTCGACATAACTTATAAGCCACGACGAGCTATCAAGTCGCAGGTTTTGGCCGACTTCGTGGCCGAATGGACTGAAGCCGAACTCCCTAAAGAGTACGGCGCATACTCCAATTGGATCATGCATTTTGACGGCTCCAAAATGTTGGCTGGCCTGGGCTGGCGTCTCCGACGCGTCCCCAACCGGAGACACAGTCCAATACGTCCTTCAGATAATGTATACGGACTCCAACAACGCAGCTGAATACGAGGCCCTTCTGCACGGCCTCCGGATGGCGGTTTGCATGGGCATTCAACGCCTAGAGGTGCCCGGAGATTCAAACCTCACAATATCTCAAATAAACTGAGACTTTGACGCCAAAGATCCAAAAATGGCAGCATACCGCAATGCGGTCCTAAAAATCTCAGCACGGTTCGAAGGGCTAGAATTTCATCATATAGCCCGGGATAACAACCAGGCGGCGGATATATTGGCACGCATCGGCGCAAAGCGCGATGTCGTCCCACCCAATATCTTTTTGGAGCGGTTGTTCAAGCCATCCGTACTATGGGAAGGAGAGTCCGGCAATAATAATCCGGACCCAACCGCACCGCCCGATGCCGAACACTCTAACACAACGGAGGCTCTGCCCCCAAGATAACACCCTCTGCTCACGAAATAATGGCGGTTATCGCCCCGTGGACGGAACCATTCCTAGCCTACCTAACTAGGCAGGAACTCCCCGAAGACCAAAATGAGGCCCGTTGCATAGTACGGCGTTCTAAAGCCTATAAAGTCCATGAGGGAGAGCTTTATAAGAAAAGCACTACCGGAGTCCTTCAAAGGTGTATCTCCGAAGAGGAAGGGCGAACCCTCCTGGCTGAAATTCATGCCGGACTGGGTGGGCACCACGCCGCAGCCCGGCCCTTGTAGGCAAGGCCTTCCATACAGGATTTTATTGGCCGACGGCCCGGCAGATGCGCAGGACTTAGTCCAACGATGCGTCGGTTGCCAGCTTTTGCTAACCAAAGACACATGCCACCCACCGCCTTAAGACTATACCCATCACCTAGCCGTTCGCGTTCTGGGTGATTGACATGGTTGTACCCCTTAAGGGAGGAACCCACAAGCAGAAATACATATTGGTCATGGTAGATAAATTCACCAAATGGATAGAGGCCAAGCCTGTTAAAACGGCCGAATCCGGACCAGTGATAGACTTCATATCAGGGGTTGTACACCGTTACGGTGTTCCCACAGTATCATCACTGATAACGGCACCAACTTCACAGCCGATGAAGTCAAACTATGGTGCAAAAACATGGGCATCAAGCTCGATTATGCCTCAGTCTATCACCCTCAAACTAATGGTCAAGTCGAACGGGCCAATGGTCTAATCATGAGCGGCATTAGACCCAGACTAGTGCGGTCCCTCAAGGAATCTAACACGCACTGGGTTGAGGAGCTCGACCAGACTGGGGGCTGCGGACCACGCCAAATTGCACTACCAGATTCACACCATTTTTTATGGTGTACGGCGCAGAGGCAGTCTTACCCTGCGACATAATTCATGACTCACCTCGAGTGCGCATGTATGAAGAAAGAGAAGCCGAACTCGGTCGGCAGGGCAGTTTGGACGTATTGGAGGAGGAGCGCGACGTGGCAAAAGCTCGTTCCGCATTCTATCAATAGCAGGCTCGAAGATATCAAAACAGGGAAGTACGGGCCAAAGCTTATAACGTTGGCGAACTAGTTCTACGCCTGCCGGACAAGAAAAAGGACAAACTCAAGCCCAAATGGGAAGGTCCTTCATCATCGACCAGGTCCTGACCGCGGAGCGCATCTGCCCACTTAAACGCATCGGATAACCGACTTGAGCCGAACCCATGGAATGCAGCCCGTCCATGAAGATTCTACGCCTAAGTGCCGGACTTCAAGTTCGTCTCCTTCCTCCGTCTGCATTCTTTATTTTTGTTTTTTGCTGTCTTTTATTTCTCTCCTTCCTCCTTCTTCTTCCTGTAGCCTTTCGAGGCTCGTTTGCGCTTTTTCTGCACTGATTATACCTGGGGGCTTCTTTAATGTAAGCTTATTTATACGGGCTTCATGCCCAAAGACATGCGTTAAACTTCCGCATGTACCTTTTATTCGCCATTATATGCATCGATATGACTTAAGTTTTGGCCAAGCTAGGTTGCCTGGCTCCTGTGCTTACCCTACGCTCCCGCTTGTTCGGCTAGGTGGTAAAGGGAGCACCTCTGCGATTATTATCGCTGGTCAGCGGATGTGTACCTCGACCGGGTGAAGCCGAAAGCTAGTGTTCTTCGTGGAATATTCGGACGGTGAATTGAAAGATGATATTTTAACAGTTTCCCCATCTGCCCCCAGATGCTTTGCTGCTTTCATCGCAGCTTTGACATGCACTTTACGGCAGGCACCCCTGCAAAAGGAACCCTTAACGGAACTATTCTCCCTGGAAGATGCTTCTTACTACCCATGTAATATCGCATAACTAGTTGGGCAGTTGTCCGACATGTAAACTATGACCCCTACGCCTTGTCTCCATGCATACCACGGTTCTTATATAACCACGAGGGTATTCGGACACACTCCGGACTATTGGGTCCGGAGGTTGAAGCGAAAAGGTCTGCTACGACAAACGATATACAATCCGGCTAGAAGACGTTTCTTTAAATGTCATATTTTTACATAGTCAATCCGACTCACTGTATTCCTCCTCAATGCCAACTAATAAGCTATCTAATTTACAATCTTGCTGGGAATACTTGGCGGCCAATTCTACTTGGTCGTGCACTAAGCTTACAGGGATCTCCATCCCATCCGGCCCCACAGGTCCGACCTCGGCCATGTGGTTCGGATCAGCCTTGTGTACCGCGTCTTCACCATGGCCTGTGCCTCCTCGGCGCCTTTGACGGCAGGCCGATATCTTCCATAGCCTAAGCGCCATTGCACCTTGAAGTCGCTCTGCCAGCTCCCCAATGCCTTCGGGCAGGGAGATTGATGGCCACACGGCTTGACCGATGCCTTTCATCACCTGTCGGACTCGTCCGTGCAACTACGCAATTCGGGAAGGAGATCACCCAAAGAATTTGGCATCTCCTCCTCAGGACGACCTGTGAGCAAACCTACATACATGTTTATGTTAGTCGCCTTCCTCGCCGAACTCTTTCAAGGTTCGCTCAAGCACTTACTGAAAATGCCGCGACGAAGCCGTCGATTCTCCTTCACGGAGTCAGATAGCTGGGCACAAACGTCTTTCAGTTCCTCACCCAGCTTGGTGTTGGCATCTTGGAGGTTATTCTTCTCCTGTCGCACCCTTGTAAGCACGCTCTCGCCAGCCTTTAACTGGCGCAAGAGCTGTTGCTTGTCCGGATCCAGTCCGGCGCCATCTGCAATGTTTTTTGTCAGCTTTACACATATGCCGCACTTCCTAAATTATTTATCTTTTGAAGCATATATTACCAGTGGGGGTCTCGGTAGCTCCCCCTGCAGCGGCTAGTGCGGCCTCAAGTTGGGCTTTGCACTCTTTGAGCTCCCGACAGTCGGGTATTCTTTTTGTAAGATCTTGCATAACAAATGATCCTTAAATCAGTTATTCTAACTATTTTAAGTCTCGGGGCTCTTGGCACATATAATCGCTAAAATTACTTACATGTATGTCCTTCACATACTGCTCCGTGGCTCGCTAGTCCATCTTGAGCGGCACGGAGGTGCGCATCTCCCGATTCAAAGGCATTCAAGGCCTCCGGGGAGAAACACGCGTCACCAAGAACTGTCCGGCGGCGCCTGTGGTTCAAGGCGCTCTCCACCTCGGAGTTGGTGGCGGACAACCTGTCGGCATCCTCTGTCAGAGGAACGTCCGACGCACGTCTCGTGCTCGCCTCAGCCTCCGGAACCGGCTTTGAAGCCTGTCCGGTGAAGGTTCGATCGGCAACCTCTCCGGATTCAGTCCGGCGAGCGCTCTTTTTCCTGAAAAGGATATCGGCGATTAGTTCGCCTTCCAGGAATCAATCATGGGTGTACGGTGACATGCCATACCGTTGCGGCGGAGTTTCGATCCGGACCGCACTTCTTTTTAACCTGCGGGGCCGTACTGCCTTTTGTTGGTCAGCCGCCGCAGGCTCAGCTTCCTGCCTTGAGGGTACCCCCTGCGAAACACCATTGGTATACGGTGATCAATAATAAAGCACAGATGGGTCGTTATCAGAATTTTGGGATCTCGGCCTCCTTTACCTGTGAGGCTGGAAGTATTCCAGGGTAATCCGCCGTAATGGCGACTCAACGCGTTGTCGACGCTTAAGTTGATAGAATACCCCATCGATCAACTCCACCTTTATATCTGGATCCTCTTCGGAGGTCGGGTCGAGGGACCGCTCCGCATCCTCGGGTTGTGGAGGCGGGCTGTATCTTCTCCACAAATCCGACGCAGTCCCGCGTAAAAACAAAACCATGAAATGAGATATTTAACTACGGGAACATGGATCCGACAGATCGCAAAGATGTTTTCTTACCCAGCTTCGAGGATTACTCAAGAAAACTCCTTCAAGGTTGAGACGGAGGAAATCCTCCTCCTCTCCTTTGTACATGGCGCATAAGGTCTTCACCAGTTCGGTGACCGATTCCGCCCTTTGCGGCCATGACGGGTGGCGCTGCCCTCCCCTGCTGAAGTCCCACATGGGTGGCCTCAGATTGAAGCGGATGCACTCCCTCATAATGCAGATTGCCATGACCCCTGGCATGGTCAATCCGGCATGAGCCAAGAACCTTTTTCGCTCATCGATAATCTGACGCCCCTGTTCATCTTCTCCCCGGGGGCTCCGAGGGCGCCAGCTTAGGCGCTTCTTCAGAGGAGCGTTGTTGAACTCCGGAAGGCCGATCTGAACAGGATCCGGCAGCGGGACGTCCTCCATATAAAACCATTCTGAAGGCCAGTGTTCGGACGCCTTCTTTGGGGTTCCGGACAGGTATCTGGTCCCGGCGATGCGCCATAGCTCGGCTCCGCCTACTTGGTATATTGACCCCTCATGAGAACAGGGCACTAGTCATAATATTCTCTTCCACAATCCAAAGTGAGCTTCAACGCCCAAGAATAGTTCGCAGAGGGCCACAAAGCCCGCGATGTGCAGGATGGAGGCAGGAGGAACAAGGAGCAAACGGAGGCCGTAGAACTCCAAGAGCCCCCGGAGAAACGGATGAATGGGAAATCCGAGGCCTCTTACTAGATAAGAGATGAAGCACACCCGCTCTCCTTTAGAGGGATTGGGGACGCTCTTCGCTTGCTTCCCGCCCTTGTAGGTGGCGAGTCCGGCTCGAACCGGAACCAAGAAGGCTGGGGGGAGAAATCCCTTGGTTTGGAGTATAACTAGCTCGTTATGCGGATCGAGCATCTCTCCCAATTTCTGGCTGAGGGCTGGGAGCGAGAAGAAGAGCCGCGTCGACTGTCCATGGTGGAATGGGCTTGGGTCAGAAGCGCTCTGATGAAGGCTTGCAAAGGGAGAGATGGTGTGACCCAGATCTAGATCCTTGCCCCTTTTATGGGCGGCTCATTTGCACGGCTAGGGGGGTAATTGTAAAAATACCACCGCTGTTCACATTCATTCAAACACGTGGAAGATTGCCATTATTGGGCGTAGAAGCTGAAGAGCGCAGCATTTATCGGGTTTGACACTATTTGACAAGTATATGGAATTTGGAGAAGAACCCGCCTCACAATGACAAAGACAATCAACGCGCCGGACTCATCATCATTGAAGCCTGGTTCGGGGGCTACTGAGGGAGTCCCGGACTAGGGGGTGTCCGGATAGCCGGACTATCGTCATGGCCGGACTCCAAGACTATGAAGATACAAGATTGAAGACTTCGTCCCGTGTCCGGATGGGACTTTCCTTGGCGTGGAAGGCAAGCTTGGCGATACGGATAACCTAACCTATCCGGTGTCTATATAAACCGGAGGGTTTTAGTCTGTAGGATGAACAACTTCATCATCAACAATCATACCATAGGCTAGCTTCTAGGGTTTAGCCTCCTTGATCTCATGGTAGATCTACTCTTGTACTACCCATATCATCAATATTAATCAAGGTGAGTAGGGTTTTACCTCCATCGAGAGGGCCCGAACCTGGGTAAAAATATTGTGTCCCTTGTCTCCTGTTACCATCCGACTAGACGCACAGTTCGGGACCCCCTACCCGAGATCCGCCGGTTTTGACACCGACAGTGGGGCCGGCCTGTCAACCAATTGTCCGGTAGCCGGCGGGACCCACCAGTCGGCGGGCCCCAGCAGCCGGCGAAGAAGCCGGCGGCCATAGACACTGACGGCTAGGGCCCATGCCCGGCCGGATTACCATTGTACCCCCGGGGGGTAGGCCTATATAAACCCCCGGGGACACCCATGCAAAGGGTTGATCTGATAAAGTTTTAGACACCACCATAGGGAGAGAAGAGAGCTAGCCTTGCCCTTCTTCCTCCTCCCACCGAACAGCTCAAGGAGCCTCTTGTAGCTTCTTATCGATCTAGTGATCATGCGGAGACCCCGCAAAGCAGGAGTAGGGGTATTATCTCCAAGGAGAGCCCTCAACCTGGGTAAGATCCGCCGGCGTGCATGTCTTCGCCTTATCCCGTTTCCAGGCACCGGCGATGTCTTACTGGCTCCCACAATGATAAGCCATCCGTTGGCATATGTCGCACCTACCACCCGACAACAAGTAAGCAGACTAACACACGAGCAAGCAAAGAGGCAAACGAGGAAAAGGCAAAAGAGAAAGAGAGGAGGAGATTGGGAAAGAGAGGGCGAATAAAACGGCAAGGGTGAAGTGGGGGAGAGAAAAATGAGAGGCAAATAATGTAATGCGAGAGATAGGGATTGTGATGGGTACTTGGTATGGTTGACTTTTTAAGAACTCCCGGCAACGGCGCCAGAAATTCTTCTTGCTACCTATTGAGCATCATGTTGGATTTTCCCAAGAGGAGAGGATGATGCAAGAAAGTAGCGTAAGTATTTCCCTCAGTTTTTGAGAACCGAGGTATCAATCCAGTAGGAGATCACGCACGAGTCCCTCGTACCTACACAAAACGATAGCTACTCGCAACCAACGCGATTAGGGGTTGTCAATCCCTTCACGGTCTTACGAGGGTGAGATCTGATAGAGATGATAAATAATATTTTTGGTATTTTTGATATAGAGATGCAAAGTAAAAAGTAAAAGGTAAAGTAAAAAAAAAGCAAGTAATAAAGTAATGGAGATTGATATGATGAGAATAGACTTGGGGGCCATAGGTTTCACTAGTGGCTTCTCTCAAGAGCATAAGTATTCTACGGTGGGTGAACAAATTACTGTTGAGAAATTGATAGAAAAGCGAATAATTATGAGATTATCTAGGTATGATCATGTATATAGGCATCACGTCCAAAACAAGTAGATCGAAACGATTCTGCATCTACTACTATTACTCCACTCATCGACCGCTATCCAGCATGCATCTAGAGTATTAAGTAAAAACAGAGTAACGCTGTAAGCAAGATGACATGATTTAGAGGAATAAATTCATGCAATATGATAAAAACCCCACCTGGTTATCCTCGATGGCAACAATACAATACGCCGCTTTGTAACCCTTTCATCACTCGGTAAGGACACCGCAAGATTGAACCCAAAGCTAAACACTTCTCCCATTGCAAGAACTACCAATCTAGTTGGCCAAACCAAACGGATAATTCGAAGAGACTTGCAAAGATAACTCAATCATACATAAAAGAATTAAGAGAAGAATCAAATATTGTTCATAGATAAGCTGGATCATAAACCCACAATTCATCGGTCTCAACAAACACACCGCAAAAAAAGAAGATTACATCGAATAGATCTCCACAAGAGAGGGGGAGAACATTGTATTGAGATCCAAAAAGAGAGAAGAAGCCATCTAGCTACTAGCTATGAACCCGAAGGTCTGAAGTAAACTACTCACACTTCATCGGAGAGGCTATGGTGTTGATGTAGAAGCCCTCCGTGGTAGATGCCCTCTCCGGCAGAGCTCCGGAACAGGCCCCAAGATGGGATATCGCGGATACAGAAAGTTGCGGCGGTGGAATTAGGTTTTTGGCTCCGTATTTGATCTGACGGAGGTACATAGGTATATATAGGAGGAAGGAGTACGTCGGTGGAGCAACAAGGGGCCCACGAGGCAGGGGGGCGCGCCCAGGGGGGCGCCCCCACCCTCGTGACCTCCACGGTTGTTCCTTGGAGCAGGGTCCAAGTCTCCTGGATCACGTTCGGTGAGAAAATCACGCTCCGAAGGTTTTATTCCGCTTTGGACTCCGCTTGATATTCTGTTTCTTCAAATACTGAAATAGGCAAAAAACAGCAATTCCGGGCTGGGCCTCCGGTTAATAGGTTAGTCCCAAAAGTAATATAAAAGTGGAAAATAAAGCCCAATATAGTCCAAAACAATAGATAAAGTAGCATGGAGCAATCAAAAATTATAGATACGTTGAAGACGTATCACTACACGCGCCTGGATGCGACCGGCCAAACGTTTCGACCGGCGCGCTGGCGCAAAACGTTTCCCCTAATTAATTAGGTCCGAAATCAGAGGAGCTTTCCTTCCTTGGCTGCTGGTTTGCATCTATATGCAGTCAGGATCCGAGTGGATCTCCTATCACCTTCGAACCTTTCCAAGGGTGGAATTGTGGATTGTCTTGGACATATTACTGAGTTGTTTACAGGCATGTTACTAAAAGAACATTGTCTCAAAAAAACTAAAAGAACAGAACAAAATGGCAAGTTATTGACAGTGAAACTCGAACTGACTTCAGTTCAGATCAGAGTACGCCTGCCATTGTAGATCGGGCACACAGACAGAAGATACATGCATGATCATCATGCATTCTGAGTTACTTGATCAGATAGGTATAAAGTACAGAGGTGCTGGTGCAAATCAGATCTTTCACATTCTGGCCATACGCATTCTTGTCGTGCGTTGTCAGCAAAGCCGCCTCATCGTTCAAGGAGCCCGAGGGGTTAGGTAGGGTGTAGAAAAAGCCGAGGCGGGAACATACATGTCAGTGAAAACAACCGAGCCGACATGGCCGTGTAGAATAAAGGACTACATATATGTTAACACTTAGTATCATTGTTGTTTACTTAGTTTTCCTAATTAAGCAATAAAATATACTAGTTAATATGTTGATATTCGATCAAGATCCAACTGATGGTGCTTCATTTTCAACCTCGAGCAATGTTTATCTTTCTCCTTCTACCGCCGCCTACTCCCACCAACCAATCCGCCTGCCTCTGGGCGACGGTGCTCTCGCACCAAGCTTGCCATGGCAACATTCCTTCATCAACGTGGCAGCGACACCCTCGGCCAATAGTCTAAATCGGCGCACCACTAGATTTTTCCAAAATGCTAACCAAGAAGGCACTAATTTTGAATTATGAAAATTTGGGTAACCGGCTATTTTAGTTTGGTTTTCAATTTATACCGAAATAATAGCTCACGTGTTAATCAAAAAGCAGTTGTGCCTTTCGGTTCGTGCATCATGCCCTCTACCTTCTTTTTTTTGGAGAAAACCTAGCTAGGCAGGCCAGGTGGTACTGATCCACGGAAGTGACCAATGCGGACGCAGGACTAGCATTTATTTTTGAGGGGGTAAGACAACTTTATTCATCAAATTCCACAAGGAGTGGGATACAACTAGGGTTATGGGGTTGGCCTAACCAAGTATGCCGCCCCGGCCCTCTACCAATAGCAAAACTAGCTAAACCGTGTGCTTCCTTATTGGCTGCACAACCTTTAAAAGTAAATTTACAAAGAAAAACACTTGACCGGGTGATAATCTCCCTCACTATTGAACCATTCTTTCCCATGCTAGCGTTGTTGATGTCCAGTATGGCCTGTTTGCAGTCCGACGCAATGAGCATATTCTGTAAGTTCACATCTTTCGCTAGAGCAAGGGCATCTCTACATGCAATAGTTTCCAAGATTAAGGGATCGTCCAGCCCGGCTATTACTAGCGCGGAACTTCCCAGATAGGCTCCATTGTGATCACGGCAGACAGCCGCTGCCGAGCCTCCCCTGCCCGCTCGGACTCCTGAATCGACGTGAATTTTCGCATAGCCCGTCGGCGGGGCCTTCTGGCGTATGACCGGCCTGGCCGTGCGCCGCCCTGCAGCCCCTCCTGTGATGGTGGTGGCTCCGTTCTCGGACAGGACCGAGAGCTCCTGTATGAATCTTCCTACAAACAAGTGAGTAGCTCGAGGGATTTGAAAAATGTGCTCATGAATGGCTTTGCGTCTAGCTGTCCAGATAGCCCAAAGTGTCACTGCAACCTTGATGAAATGATCATGTGATAATGAGTCAATGAGAGTAAACAGCCAATGTTTTGCCTTTGTCTCATCAGTATTCACTAGTTGACTGGCTAGCTCGTCATTGACCAATGCCCAGGTGCACCTTGAGGCTGTGCAATTGATGAGGGGGTGGTTCCAGGAGTCTGGAGCACCACACAATCCACACAATGGTAAGTCCGCCATATGTCGATGCGCTCGAACGTCTTCTGTTGGTAGTGACTGTTTTGAGAGTCTCCATAGGAACATTCTAATTTTCCCGGGAACTTTAATCTTCCAAAGATTCTTCCATTGCTGCTCGTCCCCTGCCCCTGTTGATGGTCCGGCGGTATTCTCCAGCCACGCCTCTCTGCGCTGGCGAGTTGCTACCAGCATGTGATAAGCCGACTTAACCGATAATATCCCATTCCTTTCAAAGTTCCAACTCCAAAAGTCACTCGCATTCAGTGTGCAGATAGGGATCCTCATGATAGTTTGCACGTCCATGGGCAAGAAGATTTGCCTGATCCACTGTGCATCCCACGTCGCGCTCGTGTGATCAATGATCTCAGAAACCAAGGTCGGCGGGTTGTTAACCAAACATCCGTATGGTCGCAGCATCTCATCTCTTGGCAGCCATGTATCCTCCCAGATAGAAGTGGTCTCTCCATTGACAATTCTGCGGATGAGGCCTTGTTTTAGTGTGTCCCTTCCTTCAATAACCGCTCTCCAGATTTGGTTGGGGTGACCACCCAACGTGGCTTGTAGGATGGTTGTGTTGGGAAAATAGATGCTCTTTAGGATACGAGCGTTGAGTGCCTCCGGGTTCTGTAGGATGCGCCATGCTTGCCGGGCTAACATGGCGAGATTGAAGAGCTCGAAATCCTTAAACCCTAGTCCTCCCATTCCTTTCGGTTGTGTCATGGCTTTCCACGAGACCCAGTGGGGCTTTCTTTTTCCATCTTTGCATCCCCACCAAAATTTCCTTATGAGCATATTGAGATGTTCACATAAACCTCTTGGGAGCTTAAAACAGGACATGGAGAAAACCGGGACAGCCTGAGCAACGGCCTTCGCCAAAACTTCTTTACCTGCTGATGACATTGTGTTTGCTATCCACCCTTGCACCTTGCTCCACAAACGGTCTTTCAAGTATTTAAAAGACCCGTTTTTTGAGTTTCCCACATCTGAGGGCATCCCCAGGTACTTCTCATTTAAAGTTTCATTAGGGACATTCAGAATATTCTTGATCTCCATTCTGTCGTTGTCGGGAACCCCTTTGCTGAAATATATGGATGATTTGGCAAAGTTGATCCGCTGGCCCGATGCTTGGCAATAACTATTTAGTACCAGGTTCACCTCATTAGCTCCATCACTATTTGCCTTACAGAACAGCAAGCTGTCATCAGCAAATAAAAGATGACTCACCGGTGGCGCCGATGGTGCCACTTGCAAACCACCAAGATTGGATGACTCACTTTTTGATTTTAACAGGCACGACAGGCCCTCTACTGCTAGCAAGAACAAGTACGTAGATATTGGGTCCCCTTGTCTGATTCCTCGTGATGCCTCAAACTCTTCCAATTTCTTCCCATTGAACAAGACAGAAAATTTGACGGTTGTGACCAAGGGCATTACTATATTCACCCACCTTTCACTGAAACCAAGTTTGATCATGATGGCCCGGAGATAAGGCCATTCGATCCTGTCATAGGCCTTCGTCATATCAAGTTTCAGAGCGTATGACCGGTGCTTCTTTTCCTTGTTTCTCTTCATGAAGTGGAGACATTCATAGGCTGTGATGATATTGTCTGTTATCAACCTGCCAGGGACAAAAGCGGATTGCTCTTCGGAAATTATGTCAGGGAGTATAAGTTTCAACCGGTTGGATATGACCTTCGATGCAATCTTGTAGAGAACATTACATAAACTGATTGGGCGGAACTGGGACAACAGAGTAGGATTTTTTACCTTGGGTATCAAGACCAATACTGTTTCGTTAATGCATGCAGCCGGCTCTGTGCCCTCCACAATCCTTATTACCACATTAGTGACCTCCTCCCCACAAATGTCCCAGTGATGCTGAAAAGAAGTAGGATGGGTAGCCGTCAGGGCCCGGCGCTTTTGTTGGGAACATTTGGAATAATGCAACCTTCACTTCTTCTCGGCTATATGGAGCGTTCAATGTTGTGTTCATCTCTTGAGTGACTTTGCATGGTACTGTGTCTAGGACTTGTTCCATCTCCGTCACCCCCTCGGTGGTATACAAATCCTTGTAGAAGGCAGTCGTCATAGTCTCCATCTCACCGGTATTATCAGTGAGTTGACCATCTGACCGTTGCAAGGCCCTAATCTGGTTCTTCCTCCTCCTCCGACTAGCACGAAGGTGGAAGAAATATGTGTTTTAATCGCCATGAAGTAACCATTCGACTCTGGCTCTCTGCCTCCACAGGATCTCTTCACGATGAAAGAGCTCAATTAAGCGATCATTGATCTTTGTATCTTGCCGAGATGGTCTGGAACGTCCTGCTGCTGCACGTAGTGCTTCGAGCTCAATTTTCAAGGCCCGAATTTCCAGCCGAACATTCCCAAACTGCGTTCGGTCCCATGTAGCTAGATCGCCCGACAGCGAGGCAAGTTTTGTGTGTATCTGATCAACTGTAATTGCTGCAGCATGCGTCCAGCCATTGCTGATCACCGATGGGAGGGTTGAACACCTTTCTCAGGCTACCTCGCATGCTTGAAAGGTCTAGGGCCCCTTCTGCGTGTGTGCTCGTTCTTCATCCGTAGCAGCAACGGCGTATGATCTGAACTCGCAGCTGTTAGGTGCTTCAGGGATGCCTCCGGGAACGCCACAAGCCAGTCTGTGTTAGCTACTGCTCGATCTAGTCTCACTCTGGTATAGGTTCCCCCACTACCTTCTTCTCAAAGGTCCAAACGAGACCTTCATAGCCAATATCCGAGAGGCCGCAAGTATCCAGGGCGTCGCGAAACGCATCCATTTGAGCTTGGCTCCTTGGGCCAATTCCGTCATGTTCATGCGTGTGGAGAACCTCGTTGAAGTCGCCTATGACCACCCATGGGAGGTTGCTCAAGCCAGCTATGCCACGTAAAGTGTCCCATGTTTTATATCTCTCCTGGGTCTGTGCTTCACCATAGATAAAAGTGATTCTAGTCTGGTTTTCTGTTAGCTCTTTCACATCAACATCAATGTGGTAATCCTAGTACCCAATAATTTCTACCTTTATTTCTTCTTTCCAAAAAGTTCCAATTCCACCGCTCCTCCCGGAGCTGCTTACAGCAAAACTTTTATCATAGCCCAAAGTACCAACTAGATTTTCTACTCGCGAACCTTCTATCTGAGTTTCAAGGATACAAACAGTAGAGGGGGCATGTTGCTTCGAGAGGTCCCGAAGCTCACGAACTGTCGCGGGTTTGCCAGCCCCGCGACAGTTCCACACTAGGCAACTCATTTCGCTAGGCGCGACCCACCATTGGGGCCCGCCAAACGCGCATCAATATTTGTTGTTGTAGCCTTGTTCTTGTTGCTGGTCTTGTCCTGAGAGGTGGTGGATGTTCTTGGCTTCTTTTGGTCTTGCTTGGACGGGGAGCTTGCAGGAGCCATTCCCGTAGGTGCAGCTGTTTGATCACTGTGGGTTTGACGCATCCGGAGCTGTGAGGAGAGGAAGGGTTACTCCTCTCTTTCTGGTGATGTTTGCTTCTGCCATCTCCAAGTCAGCCCCTTCTAGGTCGAACTGCGCCCCTTCATGAGACTGACTGCGCTGATCCTGCCCGCGACCACCGCGGCCTCCTCTGGAGTTTCCTCTGCCACCTGAACCTCTGCCTCCTCCTCTGCCTGCCTTGCCCTCCCCTGGACCTTGCCCAGGACCGTGGAACCAAGAGGCCCGTAGATCTTTGAATATTAGGGCTTTGGGTTCATGGACGCCATCACCACATTCATTGTGCATATGACCCAGATGACCGCAAACTGCGCACCAGTCCGGCAATCTCTCATACTTAACTCTATAGATCTCTCTCTTCTTTTTCTTCACAAGTGAGACTGCGTTCTTGAGCGGCTCGGTGACATTTATCTTAACCTGAACACGCACAAAATTGCCTTTGAAGTCATGAGACCTCGGCTCATGATAGACATATTCACCTATAATTGCTGCCAAAGATTTGATCGAGGGGAAATAACCATCAGGGAAGTCATGGATTTGAGCCCAGATTTCCACCTTATCCAGAGCAACCGCCGACGGCCTGGTGAAGCCATCATAGGGCTCGACCACCACCGCTTTGCCTTTATACTGCCAAGGCCCCTCCTCCATGACTCTCTCCCAGTCTCCGAGACACATGAACTGCATGGTGTATAGGTTATCCTCGAGGGAGCGGATCTTTACTTCTTGAGCGAGATCCCACGTTGCCCTCATGTTTCCGTAGAACCAGTACTGGCTATAAGCTTTATCAGTGTGCACACGGGCGATCGCCATCCACCTGACCGCTTCCTCCGGCAGATCGTCGTCCTCAACCATCACATCTTGCAGATTGCCTTGATTGAGGCCAAGCTCTTCCATCATGGACTCCAGATCGGTCACCCCCGATCCAGCAGCCCCGGTCGCCATTAGATCTCTAGCCCGTGGGGTAATCACGCGGGCGGGTCGTTGTTCCCTACCGTCAGCTCCCCTCCCGCGTTGCCGGAGCGCCAGGCTCCGACCATAGCAGTAGGTACGGCGGAGAGTATCAGGTCTCAACGGGTGGAGCGATCGCCGTCGCCGCCCGAGAGGAGAGAGAACCCTAACTTGAGGGAAAAGTCCGTCACCACCAGAAGTCGTTCAAAATAGTTTTGGCCCTTTCACAGTGGCATGTTGGTTGTGGTCGGCCCAAGCGAGTGACTAGGCCATCCTGACTCGCATGTGGCCGAGCGCAATACCCGCCAGTCCTATCTGGCGCATAGGTCGTGTGTTAGTGATCTAACACGTATCCCCTCGAGCGCCTGATTCTCTGCTTGGACCGGCCCATTCTAGGTTTCATGCCCATTGGTTTGGGAATGTTCTACAACCTTGCCTGATCCAGGTTTTTTCTGTGGTTTTCTTCAGGTTTTTTTCCTTTTCATTCTTTTTATTTTTATTTTATTTTTCTTTATTTCTATTTTTAAAACATTATCCAAATTCATGAACATTTTAAAAAAATTGCATACATTTTACAAAATCATGAAAAAAATTGGATTCATGAACAGTTTTTGCTGAAACTAATGAACAGTTTTTTGAATTGATGAACATTTGTTGCAATTTCGGTTACCGGTATAAAACCGGACGGGCTGAATTAACTTTGGCTAATACAAATGAAAACCGGATTCTTCTGTAGCAGCAAGAAAAACCGGAGATTAATTTTTTTCCTGTTTCGGCTTCGGTCTTCAGTTTTATGCCCACGAATCGACTCAAATTCAAAAATCAGGCAACTTACATTTAGCTAAACTGCAGTTATTTGTACTCCCACTATTTAGAATGTATAAATTTAAAAATTGAAATTTTCCAGATTCACTATTTAGAACTTTCTTAAAAAATATATAATTTTCCAGATTTTATTTGATGATTTTACTGATAGATATCAGACGTTGAGGTGTACACGTCTGGTCAGTAGAGCGCCACCACTACTTCACTCGCTCCAATAATCCATGGCCTCCGACCATGACCGTCTCCGCGCGCTCAAGGCCTTCGACCACACCAAGGCCGGCGTCAAGGGCCTCGTCGACGCGGGCGTCACCACCATCCCCGCCATCTTCCACCACCCGCCGGAGTCCCTCGCCGACGCGCCCCATCATCATCGTGCTCACCACCAGTTCGCCATCCCGGTCATCGACCTCGCCGGCCTCGCGACGGCGACGGGGCGGGCCTCGGCGGTCGGCGCGATGAGAACGGCCGCGGAGACGGTGGGCTTCTTCCAGGTGACGAACCACGGCGCGCCGGAGTCGGCCATGTCCGAGATCCTCGCGGCGGTGCGACGCTTCAACGAGGAGCCTGCGGAGGCCAAGGCGCCGTACTACAGCCGGGACCCGAAGCGGCGCGCGCGGTACCAGTGCAACTTCGACCTGTTCCGGTCGCCGGCGGCCAGCTGGCGCGACACGCTCTACATGGAGATGGCCCCCGATTCGCCGCCGCCCGAGGAGATCCCGCCGGCGTGCAGGACCGTCGCGCCGGAGTACGCCGGGCTGGTCAAGCGGCTGGGGCGCACGCTCTTCGGGCTGCTGTCGGAGGCGCTGGGGCTGAGCCGAAGCTACCTGGAGGAGGAGGCCGGGTGCCTGGAGGGGCTGAGCGTGGGCTGCCACTACTACCCGGCGTGCCCGGAGCCGCGCCGGACGCTGGGCAACGCGAGGCACTCCGACCCCAGCTTCCTCACCGTGCTCCTCCAGGACGCCGTCGGCGGACTCCAGGTGCTCGTCGAGGATGAGAAACGGCGACCGGCGTGGGTGGACGTGCCGGCGGAGGCGGGGGCGCTGGTGGTCAACGTCGGCGACTACCTGCAGATCCTGTCCAACGACCGGTTCAGGAGCGTGGAGCACCGCGTGGTGGCCAACGGCGCCGGTCCCCGGGTCTCCGTGGCTTGCTTCTTCCGCGCCGACGCGTCGACGAGGGTGCTCGCGCCGATCGTCGCCGGCGGTGATGGCGATGGCCGCTCGAGGTACAGGAGCACGACGGTGCCGGAGATGCTCCGGCACTACGGCGCCAAGGGCCTGGACGGCGTGTCTGCGCTCCAGCGCGTCAGAATCTGAATGGATCTCATCTCAAACAATTCAGGATCTGAATGTATCTCATCCAATCTGAATGTATCTAAGTCAATGCTGATGTTCAGATCTTTGAAAAAAAACATAATCTTGTGTTCATGATTCAGATTCGTGTTTGGATCTGAACTCATGATTCAAAAATTCATCCTAGCAATGCAAGATGCAATCTCTGTTGTACTTTTTTGAAGGGTGGAAATTTGAATTCAGCTGGACATGCAGAGGAGATTTAAATTCAGCTGGACATACAGTAGTAACATGAACTGTAAATGAAATCAACAGAACAGAAGAACAGACATCCCCTAGAATGGAAACATGAACTGCAAATGGAACCAACACAAACAAATGGCAAGTTATTCACAGGGACGACGACGATGACGACAACAACAACAACAACGACGCGACACGAGAGCTAGGGGAACTGAAACTGAGTTGAGATGGCTGATGACTTTCTTCAGCATCTGCCATGGCGGCATTCATCGGTGAGCGCCGCAGCTATGTACAGACAGACTGACAGAGATACATGAAATGATCATCCTGCATTACTGAGTTACTGACTGAGCTAACCATCCATCCACCAGTCAAGGGTCTGCGTGGCCCATGATGGCCTCGTCGCCGGAGTCGTAGCCCTCGGCGTCGCTCAGCTCCTCGTCGCTCTCCTCCTCCTCCTCCGGCGACATGTCTTCAGGCTTGGCATATCTTTCACAATATTCTGAACAGAGTTTTTTTAGTTTGTGTTAAGGAAATACTATAATACTTACACTCTATGACAGAGATATGGAATACACAAGTTGTGGTACAAATCAGACCTTTGACTTTATTTTCATAGGCATTCTTGTCACGCATCATGAGCGAAGCCGCCTCGCCGTTCAAGGGGTCCGAGGGGTTAGGGTAGAGGAGAAGCTGGGGCAGGAACACCTCAAAGATATTCACAAGGTCTGCAGCAACAGCAGAAATGTGGTGCTTCAGTTAGTAAAAAATAAAACAAAGTCGATACTAGTAAACTATTTTTTATAATATCGACCGATTTTACCGAACATTGGGCTCCAGGTCTGGTTGATGACATCCAGGCAGACGGAACCGGACCTGAAGAAAATAATCGACGGATGGAGACGCAAACGATGAAACATGAGAGAGAGTATGTATGTGCAGAGCAGAGAATGGTTGGTTTGTGAAATGAAGAAGAAAGAAGAAAGAAGAAAGAAAGGCTTACATCTCATCGACATTGGGGTGGTAGATCTTGTTGGTGAAGCCAATGGAAGGGGATTTGTAGGGGTAAGCTTCTGTGAGCTCAACCCTCACCTTCCACACACCACCCTGGTAAATACCTGCAGCAAGGAAAACAGAGGAAGCCTCTCAATTAGGTACTACTCCCTCCGTCCGGAAATACTTGTCTTCAAACTGAATAAAAGTGGATGTATCTAGATGTATTTTAGTTCTAGATACATCTTTTTTTATCAATTTTGATGACAAGTATTTTTAGAAGGAGGGAGTACCAAATAAATTTAAGTGCTAGAAAGCAGATCGAAGGTTCAAATTTGTCCAATTTTTTTGTGTAATCTGCATGTACAGAGTTTAATTGCTACTTATATACTCCCTGCGTCCCTAAAATAAGTGTTGCTGACTGACTTTGTACAAAATCGGCGACACTTATTTGAAAACGGAGGGAGTAGTAGAGTGTATGGCAATGCATCATCATTCCCTTCCACTAGTACTCAGACAGTGGGGGAGAGAAAACTTGACAGCTGAACAGACAAGCACTAGTAGTACAACAACAATGTGTAGTACTAAACTTGGCAGAATAAATAAATGGGTGAAAGCATGAGTGACAGCCAAAGGGCATCCTTTATTTTTGGTGGGTATTGGTCAAATCTGTCTATTTTTCCCCGGCAACTTGTTTGGTTGGGCAGGGAGAGGCCATGGTGATGTGGATGAAGCACCTACCGTACCCATATATCATATCATATAATAATGGAGGTTCTCACATCACATGCTCATCTAGTCAGAGGTGATATGGATATGGATGGGGTACGGTACAATACAGTACAATACAATACAATCGAGTTGATTATGCTTACAGAAACAAGATTAAAAGAGCTGTTTGGTAGTAGAAGCGGATATATTTTTTTTGTTTCTTTAAAAGGAAAAGATGAGATGAGCAGCTAGATGTGGAAAAGGGCATCCATCTCTCTACACGTTTCGGTTCAGAATCCTTTCCGTTTGGGTGAAGATCCCAGAAAAGAGAAGCTAGTTTTTGTTTGTTTGTTGCGAAATAAGGGGGACAGTTGAGTTCATCCTCCATTGTAGGTTAGGAAGGAGTTGAAGAACAAACAAGCAGATTTCATTTGGGAATCAATCAAGCAAAGAAGGAAACAATCTCATCACGCATCTATCAATCAATCAATCGCTCGACCAAAAGAAGAAAAACAAGAATTAAGTTAAGCAGGAGGAGACAGATGGAGAGAGGGGTGAGGGAGGAGGGAGATGAGATGGGACGAACTGTCTTTGGGTCCGTGGAAGTGGACGAAGAACTCCTGCATCCCGTCGTTGATCATGTCCACCTTGTAATCGCTCATCATCCTGACCACCCACACACACAAGAGAAGCAAGCTAGTATTAAACATCATGAATCAACAATCCTCACAAGAGCATCAGAGACAAAGAATGAATGAAGTAGGTGAGGCTACAGACAGCTTCATGAGATCCATCTCCCTGCGCTTGCTTGGGGAAGACATCCCGTCGATGGATCGATGTTTGCTTCTTCTTCTTCCTCCTCCTCCTTGCTCTGCTTCCCCTGCCTGTCTGTGTGTCGGTCCCTCCCTCCCTCCCTCCTGTTTGTTTGTTTCTCTCTTTGCTGAGAGAGAGAGAGAGAGAGAGAGAGAGGACAGGTGGTGTGATATGGGAGCAAGCACAGGGCTATAATATTCCAGAAAAGAGGAGTGGTGGCATAAGGGAGGGCCAATCTTATCTTGCACACATCAATAAATAATAAATACTACTCTCCCTTTTCACAAATACTACTACTCCTTCTGTAAACTAATATAAAAACATTTAAAACATTATTTTAATAATCTAAACACTCTTATATTAATTTACGGAGGAAGTACTTACAAAAAAATTGATAGAAATGGCTTACCTAAACTAAAATACGTCTAGATACATCACTCCCTTCGTCCGGAAAACCTTGCCAGAGAAAAAAAAATAATGCATCTAGTAGTATTAAACTACGTCTAGATGTATCCATTTCTTGCATGAAGGAAGAAGTACGTTTTACTAGTAGTTTAGTTTAAGAGTACGTACACTCGATCGTCTGCAAGAAAATAAACAAAATGGTTAGGTTACGTTTCGTCCACACCACGGAGACAGAGCAATGTCAATTTTTATCTGGTTGATGAAATGAAAGTGCAACTTGTTTTGTTGCCGAAAGAAATGGATAGATGAGTCTGGTGACAGGGACTACTTGTTGTGCACTGGAGGTATCTTTTTCTGGACATGGAAATCAGCCGATGCAGACGGATGGCTCTACCGTCTTGTTTTTGCTAAATGGCCCCTCATCAAACTTAATTCGTCCACTCACCTTCCGAAAAACTTATTTCGTCATCTGGCCCCTCGCATTCACGCCATCATGTGGCTAATAAATTACACGCGGGGCCACCGTCATCCAACACGTGTCTGACCGGCCTGGTCCACGGTCGTCGGTCGCATCGCCAGCATGGCACCTCCCTCTCCCGCCTGATGGAAGGACGCGATACTACCTACAACCACTGCTTTTAGATGGTCGGCCATCCCGAGAGTCTTCAGCATGTCTCATTTCCTGCTGGATGAGCTGATTTAAGCCGGAAACGCCCTATAAATAGGCGTCATCAATTTGGCGTTTATAAGTTGTAGATTCGTCGGATGGTATGTCGCATATATGATGACACTATATAGAACCAGGCCATTAGACGTTTTAGCTTGTAAAGTCCAGACGCCCTCTGGTTTGGCGTGGTAAGGCCTCGTGTCGACCGCCTAGCCATTCAATGCGATTGTTATATTTTTTTGATTCGTTTGTCGCGTGGGCGTGTTCTGCTCACGCCTTAGATGTGGGTGTGAAAATTGCACATGCATAATACGCGTGTTTTGTGACATAAAAATATTAGGTTGTCTCATTTGGAGTAGGCACTGGGAAATTGTGTATTTGACCACTTACTCCCCCCCCCCCCCCCCCACAACAAACACCTTGTACCTTCCCTCCCGTTACTTTCCAAATCCATAGTTGTAGTGACTATATACCCACCTCATCGGCGTGTTCCACCAGTCGTGTCATGGCCGACTGCCGCCCCGAACAACCCCTTGGAGCCTTGTCCCCACCCCTTTCACAGAGCCCGCAATCCTTTCCACTAAGTTGTGCTACCGGCGACTGGTTATGTCCAACCACTGTGTTCACACGCCGCTCCGCCAGATATCCACCCCCCCCCCCCCTTCCCAACCAGACCCAATTCCAAACCCCAAACACCAAGCCCATTCCAAAACCCAACCAGTCGAAGAGTGGAAGATATTCTGCCATCCCGAGGAGATATTTCTTTATTTAGCATTGGACCCTCTATAGCAGTCATATCAGTTTTATTAAGTTTGTTAATTATTCCTTTGGGATATCATTTTGTTTCAGCCAATCTTAGTATTGGTGTTTTTCTATGGATTGCCATTTCAAGTATAGCTCCTATTGGTCTTCTTGTGACAGGATACAGCTCAAATAATAAATATTCTTTTTCAGGCGGTCTACGAGTTGTTGCTCAATCCATTAGTTATGACATACCATTAACTTTTTGTGTGGTAGCAATATCTCTACTTGTGATTCATTAAAATAGGAATTTTTTCCTACACAATCCATTAATTATTTATATTCCTTTTCTTATTTAGTATTTGGGTTGGTAAGTTAAACTAGATAGCTATATATATGAGTGAAACAAAACAGCTTATAAATTTGTAGTAAAAAGAAAATATCGCATTTCCTACGTGCAAGAAAAAAGTGGAAGTAAACATAAGCAGTGTAAACTCTTTATCCCAAGGTTGATGTTTTTTAATTAGTCATCATATTTTGAAGCGGGCAAGAATAAATGATTCAGGATATGGAATTCCAATACTGGAATATCTGTAATGTAAGGTTTATATGAATCAAGTTCAAGAGGTTGTCGATCAGTTCTATATGGCATTGTAGAAGCTGACAGACACGGGCTTGGTGAGTTTGATCTGAACTGCGAAGCAGCTTCAGTACAAATGAGCGGTAAAGAAGGCAGCGAGGCCGACAGAGATGCAAGTTTGCTAGAAAGGCCTCGCTTGGAGAGGTGGTTAGCAGGCATGCACAGAAAGGAGGAAGAGGTGGAGTTGGAGGAGGAGGATGAAGAGCAGGCAGCGATGGGCGTAATGGACCCGGAGCTTCCACTGATAGAAATATCCATGCATATATAGGAGACCACTGTCACATCCGATGAGCTTATCGATGCAACTTACGTTGATTCCGAAGAGGCGGAGGAGGAGGCTGAGTTGGAAAACTTTTTTTTTTTTTTGCGGGTGGCTGAGTTGGAAAACTTGGTGAGCCACGCAGACAACTCCGAGGACGAAGGCCCAACCGATGATTGTTCAGTCTGTTTGGAAAAGGTAATTGTCTGCATTGTATACCAGAGGTACATCAGCACACATGAGTTCAGAAATTTAATCGGTGCTAACCTAGCAGTTGTTGCGGTGCAAAAGGCCGAGGTTTGGAATCAGGAGGATGAGCATCTTGTGAGTACCAACCTTCCCCAAAAAATTGGCTACATCCACGACCCGCGAACCGGAAATTGGGTAAAAGGAAGAGAAACATCACTCACATCTGGGTGTTACTGACCTGGATTTTTTGATCATTGAAAGCAGTCTGGTTGTTGATGGTGCTGATGCCACTGATGGTGCTTATGGTACTAATGGTGCTGAAAAGCCGTCAGTGATGTAATTGGAGAAGCTGGTTAGTCGTCAACAAAAGCTTGAGCACTATGATTTTAATTTTTTACTCGTACAATATGATCAAATGATATTTCTCCTTGTAGATTAAGAAAGATAAAGAAGCACACAATGGCCTCTTCATGGGAGAAGGGCCCCCAGAAGTATTGGGAAACCCTAAGCACCCCGGCCGCACGAGGGCAGTTGGGATTTTTACTCCATGGAAATATGCCCGCAACCATTCTTTGCAAGGGAAGCGTGAAAAGAAGTGTTAGAGTACGTAATGGGCCTAATGGGCCCATTAGTTTTAGGGTTAATTAGAGATAAGGGTCGCTTGCTTAGGGGTCAAGTAAGCCTTGCTTGAGAGTCAAGTAAACCTTTCTATATAAAGAAAGGAGATGTATCAATTTAATCAAGCAAGAATTAAGAAGGAAATCCCTTCCCTCTTGCCCGGCCGTGGGCAAAAAGGCTCCCGGCCGGCCCTCTCGCGCCCTGCTTCTAGCAGCGCCATAACAACTTGGTACTCGCCGCATCCAGGGGCCTCCGCGACGTTCACTGGGACGCTGCAGCTGCCGCCGCCGCCCCCGATGGCGGCGCCGGCTCCGCCAGCGCCTCCGGCGCCCATCGCCGCCCAGCGCCGTGGCTGCCGTGGCGACCGCCGCCGCTTGACCTTCGCCCGCGCTCGCCGAACGCTGCAGCGGCAGCGCAATCGCCATCCATCGCCACCATCGCCCGGCCACAGCTGCATTGGCGACCGCCGCTCGAGGCCTCCGCGCTGGCGCTGGCGCTCGCCCGCGGCGGCCGCTGCCGCTTCCCGGTGCGCCACCGCAGCAGCCACCGCCGATCAGCTCCGGTCCCGCATCGACCGCACCGGCGGGAGTCCCACTTCACCAAGTCCAGTCCCCGCCGTCACGTTTTCGTCTTGGATCGCTACCCGCCATGTGTCGGCGGTGAGGTTGCGAGTCACGCGCGGCCTCCTAGAGCGTCGGCGTGTGCGGGAGATGCGTGGTCTGCAGCTGCCGCTCCTCCAAGTTGCCCTTCGCTGCACAAAGGACCTCGATCTCATCCGCTGTGTCAGGGATCTTGGGCATGCGGTTTCTCCCACGGGCGGCGGGCAAGCTGTTTTCCCCGCGGGCAACGACCTCAAAGTCTGCGACATCGGTGGTTGGGGGGCGCACCCCTCCTCGTCATTCTCCATCGCAAGCCCTCCACTCTTCCTTGTGAGGTGCAAACCAACAGCCGTCCGGCAGGGAGAAGGCATGGTGTCACCGACAGCAGCGCACTGCGTAGCACCACTGCATTCCGCCACCGGCCACCACGAGGGCGCCTCTGTTGGTCACTCTTGCGACCACTTCCAGGTGGTCATACACATGCACTCCTTTTGTCCAGGTGGCTGTACACGTGCACGTCCGACGTACGGATGGTGTCCACTTTTTGTTAAGGGGTCCAAAATAAAGCGTCCCAGTCCATTTCAGGTTGAGAATAATAAAACAATGAGAGATGTAAAAGGCTTGTTTTTAGGTGTTAGGTTTTTGTTGCGTCGAGTCATGGTTATAAGTTGGTTAGGCTGCAGCTCGAGGACAAGCTGCATGTCCAGATGGGGTGTAGTGTTAGAGTACGTAATGGGCAAGCTCAAGCTTTACTGCCTAAATTCTATCCCTACGATGAGGTTATGGTAAGTCGATGGTAAATATTCATAATATTTATTTTTTTGCGGATAAATATTCATAATACTACATACATGATACTTCCATAACCCATCTGTCCTAAGACAAAATTTACCATTTGGTTATAGGTTATCAAGCCCTACAAGCTTATAGTAAGGATCGCCGGCTGTGACTCCCGACTTAGCCGCGTGGCCAATAACCATGAACCGGGGCCGGTCAAACGCGCCTTGGGGGTACGTCGGCTTGACGTGTAATTTAGGGACCTGGTTTGTTGTAAGGCACGAATCCGGGGCCAGATGCTAAAATAAGTTTTCCAGGAGTGAGCGTGCAGATTAAGTTTCTCAGGGGGCATTTAGTAAAAACTAATACAGACTCTAGCTTAGCTTGTTGGGCACAACTAAGCTAGTACTATTGCTGCCTGGTTTGTAGTACTACAAAAAGATACTATTGCATCAATCCAAAGATAATGATTCAATCCAGAGAGAGAGAGAGAGAGAGAGATAATGATTCAATCCAGAGAGAGAGAGAGAGAGAGAGACCACTTCAACATCTATCATTTTCGTTTCTTTTATTTTCTTGTGCTGCAAGAGCAGATTCCGTCCTGCTCTTTATTTTATTTCTATTCACCCACAGCAAGCACCAGCAGACAAACAACCAATTATTTGAGTTTGCTATCAGTCACCAGCCACACGTACTCATCCTCCTTCCCACCCATCTCCTTTGAGTAGTAATTAGTAAGAGCACAAGTTAATCCTAACTACTGCACCTCCTTTGAGTAATTACCATTATTTATTAATCATCATTTTGTGACTTGTAACACCAAAAAATGTAACAGAGGAAACATCCATGTTGCCTGCGTGAGCAGGGCAGAGCAGAATTGAGCACAAGGAGGGTACTGCCTATTTTCGGCCAATGTAAGTAATGCATATTGTGTTATCACACAAGTTATGCCGTTAGAAAATACAACATATATATAACGATTTTAATAGCATTTCTTTGGTGATATATAACACCTAAAGTTTCTAAGTTTCTAATGATGTAGTATGGAACAATGAACCCTCAACATCTTGCTGTTCAAACACCAACCAGATCCACACAAACAATCAACTTCTCATGGAGTAGAGTCAAATGTGATATGATGATTTATATGCATATGGATGATAAGAAAGAAAGGGGGGCTCAACAAAACACAACACAACACAACAGGGTTGGTTGACCACAAGGTTAGGTTAGGTTAGGTTGGTGATGTGAAGAATAAACACAACCAACCTCTTGCTTGTCAAACACCAAACCTACACAAACAATCAACTCATGCATGGAGTATAATGTGGACCATAGCTACCTTTCACAAGACTCGTTCCATAGCAGCCGCAAAGAATAGATGCTACTCCTCTGTTCACTTTTGTTTGTAAGTCGTTTAGGACAGCTGAAATTGAACTGTTTTAGGTGCTGTCTTAAATGCCATCTTTGTTACCAATTTAATTTAACTCTACGGCTATTATCCAAATCCTTTTCATCCACAAACAAGTAGGAGTACCATGCATCATATACATTTCACACGATTGAAATGTGATGTGATACTAGTTTATATGGATACTAATGTGAAGATGAGACAGGGAGCCTTCTTACATCAAGCCCCACAATTGTCATTCTCATTGATACTAATGTATATATAACTATACATTGGCTACACAGAATGGATATTTTTGGATACTGCTACATACGTACATATATGATATATCTACCGTGACTAGAAAGAAAGAAAGAATCGAGAATAGATGTGAATGACCTCCTGCCTGCCCTGTGCTCTCTTCCCAACCCAGCCGGCAGCCATAAACAAAACCAAAAAAAGAAACAAAAAGCTATGACATCTTACACCAACCAACCTATGACTATGAAAATGGAATAATCTACAAGGCCCGACCGGGGGAGCAGAAAGGAAGAGAAAACCCTATATCAACTGACAAATTTACAACATTCTATCCTCCGGAGGCTACCGTCCTCTGCCCTTGCGCGGAACCCATTCAGCTCTTCAAGAACTGGAACGACGCATTGTCCGTGAGCTCTTGAGGCGGGACCACGTTCTGGAACTCCTTGGTGTCCATGGAGTTGCCTATCTCCTCGAGAGACAACGGCATGCTGCAAGCAGGGCACACGGAGCGTTCGAAATCAAGTTCGACACTGTGATTCAGGACGATGTACGACTTTTAGTTTCTGAGAGTGCGCCATTTGTGGATATACGGCGTACACGTACCTTGTCTCTTCGTCTAGTAAATAGGCGCCCGAGCCAGCTCCCTCGTTCACCAACGTTTTCATCTCATTAAGGACCTACGTACACAAATACAATCATTAGGAAATGTATCAGCCCTGAAACCTCAGCTTGCATTGGCACAGACAGAATGCTCGATTAGCCCTGTGAAGTTAGATTTGGTGCTTAATTACCTCTTCGGATACACTTTCAGTATTATATTTGTCATCCCAGTACTGTGTGCATATCCTGTAAAGTTGGTGGACACTCAATACCTGCATAACGGCATGCAGAAATAGGTGTTTAGCTACTCTTCTTCTGGATGCTGCGTTGGGTTTGGGGGTGGGGTGGGGGCCTTACTGGGCAGAGATCACTCATTATTTCATCATATGATACCCTGAACTTTTTGAAAATGACCTGCATCACAGCACAAAGATGGTCAGACCTACCTAATAGGGACACACAATTTTCATACAAGTCAGTAAACAGCACAGCAGCAGTCTTTGAACAGCAAACACAAACACAACTAAACTGTTCCCAGTGTGCGATTCAAAATCGATTGAAATGCTCCACAACTTTTTATACTTAAAAGAACTACTCCCTCCGTTCACTTTTATAAGTCGTTTCAGACAAGTGAAATTGATCGAGCTGTTTTGCACAATGTCTGAAACATCTACAAAGCCTTATAAAAGTGAACAGAGGGAGTAACAGATGTTGTTAAGATAATGATAAGAATCCATGCCGAAATACAAAATACATGCTGAAGTTTGTGGTTACATACCAGGAAGCCAACAGCCTGGCTTATGTGCTTAAGTTCATCCCATGCAGATCCTGCGTACTGTTGGTATTTCACGGTTAGCGGTTAGGCACAAGGTAAATAAAGTGAAGATATTAGTACTGGTGTTACATTGTACTCCCTCCGTTTCTAAATACAAGACCTTTTAGAGGTGGTCTTATATTTAGAAAACGGAGGGAGTAGTTACTATTGAGAAAGAATAAAGTTATTAGACTACAATGTTGGTTGCGAGCATTTAACAATCATAATATAAAGCCTGCATTTTTAGACAGAATAGCAAAATCAAACATATATATTTACCTCTGGCTTGGCTTGTGTGCACCATGCCTCAAGTTCTTCAATCCCTTGTTTCACATATTCTCCATTGCTGAAAGAACAGCACTCTCGCCGTACAAGAAGACTGGGACATATAGTAACATCAGAAGAGGGAGAATTAATTAGGAACTGCGGAAATTGACGGCAGGCAAGGAAAGTCTAGTCTAGACACGAAGTTACCTATTGAAGAGTTGAGCGTTGATGTATGCATAAAGCTGTGTAAAGATCTTCCGACAAAAAATGGTTGGGACCTGAAATTTCAGCATTAAGGCCAGAAGTCAGAACACCATGCAGCCAAATGCAATGCGGGTTTCAAGGTTTAAACTTACACAATTTTCTTGCAAGATTTTCAGGAGATCATTGAAATGGCGGACTATCGCTTTCCAATAGCTATGTTGATCTGTTAGCAAACCAGCCTTCGCAGTTCTTGGCGCCTTTGAGTATCAATGTGTATACAGGAATGAGCATTAGAGCAGCAGCAACAACTTAATTATTGCCATGCAGGTGCCGAGTTAGCATGAAATCTTAACATATAGCCTAATCATCAGGCAGTAGAAATTCATCATGGTACGTACAAAGGTACTCGTGATATAAATAATAGTCTAATTTCTTCTCGTTAAGTTTGCAAAAGGGTTCAAGTGTTATGCCAAGTTACTAACTGAGAGGAACTAGCCAAAAACATGCAAGCGTGAGTCAAAGTTAACCTAGTATTCCTGGATTCCCATGGGAGGTTGCTGAGATGTCTCATGCTTATTTCTAAAATTATATTTGTCCAGCAAGAATCTTCTAAAGCATGAAATGATAATTAACCTGAGGACCCGTGATAGATGGGGTAACCTGAATAACATGCGAGAGTACTGAAGACACTTCTCTCTTCACATTGTCACGGATCATTCCATATAGGCCTTCCACAAAGGCTGTAAGCTGTTGCTTGAAAAGGAATGCAGGATACTTGCCCTCAACTTGGCGCACAAGATCCATATCAACAGTAATGCTTGAAGCACGAAATACCTGTGGATCATGTAACACCAAGAGATTAAGAAATGAGTCAAGATAACCTCGTCTAGCCTATCATACAATTTTCACAAAATACAATTGCTAGAATTCAGAGAACCCTTGTTAATCATTTTGTTAAAAAAAGGGCTTTTCTGGTTTTCCTTATGCGTGTTCAAGAAAAGAAAAGGATATATATATATATAACATACCATCCTCCCAAGGAAAGACGTCTGAGTCGTTGTTCTTTTCAGTGGTGTTGTTACAGTGCCAGCAGGTTTCAGACTCTTTTGCAGTATAATCAACAATGATGATGCATTTGATAGCCAGTATGCAAGATCGGCGTTACTGTCTTGTTTCTGTGATACAAATTGTGCAAATTTGAAAAGGGCAACAACATAAATTGAATACGCCTGACAGAATCACGCTATGATGGACATAACTAAGTAAATCATAGAGTGAAAACGAGCACAAGAATTGTTTAAGGCTTGAACACTAGAAATACCTGCATGGCTGAACTAAATATCTGAATAAGTCGATCAAAAATATTAGTTTTTTCCGCCTCGAAAGTTCTCCAATGAAGAAGACATTTGTATATGGTTATTGCAGCAACTGGTTTTCCCTCGCTAAATCCAATGTTTTCATTAACACAGTTAATCAGTGCTTCAACACTCTCCTGCAAGTAAAAGGTGGAGCCATAGTTTAATTTGTTTTCTAATGACTTCATTAACTGCTTTATTATCGAACATCAGCCCAAGTAAGTACTTGGTGTCTCTCAATTAAAGATCTCCGTCCGAATTCCATAGGTGTGGGTGGTGACTGCAGGGATGATTATATTAGATTCAATCATGAAAAATAAATCTAAAGAGTTATTAACAAGCAGTATAAGATATTCCAAACCTGTTGTTCGTCTGCAGGTACACTCAAATTCTGCACAGTTGCAAACACTCAGAAGCATAAGAATACTTTCATGTGAGTGTGCACACAAGATAGAGAGAGAGAGAGAGAGAGAGAGAGAGAGAGAGAGAGAGAGATTACAGATTTTTTATGCATGTTAAGCAAAGGATCAGGTCTTGGTCTCGCAGCATGTTGTCGGAGATTAATGATCTCTGCTTCTGCACTAGCCAACTTCTCTCGGAGATTAATGATCTCTGATTCTGCACTAGCCAACTTCTCTCAAGGCTGGTCATGGAAATAATTGCAATCGTTTAACATAAGATGGCTTGGCTAATAAAAGGATAGAAGCATTTACCAGCATTCTTTAGTTTATATCAAATACAACATGAAACAAGAACCTTAGAAATGCATTCTTTAGTTGATTTAGCTGTGACTCTGCCTCTGTAGCTTTCTTCAGAGACTCTTCTCTGACTTGGTCTTGATCTTTAAACCTCTCTTCCGTTTCCTCTATTTTTGTCTCAAGAGAGCTCACCAGTGTCTGCAAGTCAAAAGTTTATCACTCCATTACTCCACTAGGGGTACAAAAACAATAATTGGATAGCAAGTGTATTCATGTTATGCACACCCTCCTATGATTGGCCATTTAATAGCAAATGATTTGACCAATGAATACGTCTATTTGAACATCGAAGCTACCAGACTAATCAAAATCTAAGATGTTCAATAACGTAGATTGTTAAAAAAATTGAATGGTATTCATCCTCATTTATGGTTTCACATGAATATCCAGAAAAAAGGATGAGGAGTTCACTGATTCAATGGTACCTATATAAGCTACACAAGATTCATCGCTAGATTTTGTTATCACATTTTCTTTTGTATTTGTTCGTATTTCTGCGTTAATACCTTGAGCTTCTCATTTTCAGCAGTGAGCTTCTCATTTTCGGCAGTGAGCTCATTAACTTGAGTTTCATCAACCCGGATCTCTGGCACTAGAGTAACTTTCTCTGCTTTCTCTGATGCTGCCTTGGAAGTTTCCTGTTCCTTCTTTAACAATTCTTTTGTTTCCTTGAATTGCTGTTGCAATTCCTGCATTTGTGATTGGAGCTTCTTATTTTCTTGAATCTTGGCTTCCTTGGCTTCTTCCAAATCAGACTGCAAGTACAAAGTATGCATATGTTATTCCAAAATGATCAAAAGTTTCCTTCAGAATGTTATGAGATGCACAATGCTCCTCTATCATACTAGCAATAGCAGCCTTGCAAATGTGCCAGCTGTTGACATGATATCTGCGAGTTTTTGTTCTTATTGTCCAATTATTTTCCATCTTCTTTATACATCCACTACAAGATGCTAATTCGCATGACAGCCCGGAGAAGTTTTGCAATCTAATGCACATTATAGGTCATAGGAAGTGCCGCCTATTAATAAATTCCATGTCAGCAGATATGTTTGTGCTGAATAGCAAATGTTATGTTACTCCTCTACAAAAGTTTTGAAAGGAATTTACTCTATGCATTTGGACCATGCATAAAAAATATTTTTAGAGAACATTGTGGGCATGGTTCTGTGCTAGTTTACCCTGATGCGTTTCTCCACTTGTAACCGCCAAGTAAGCTCCTCGACTTCTTTCTCTAGTTTACTCTTGGCAGCCTGTAGGGCGCCAGTTTCCTTTGCAGCCTGAAAGTAATGAAAAAGTGGCCAGGCACCAAAGAAATCAAAATAGTTCTCAATAACTGAATCAACCAGAGTTATAATGAACTCAGCGATATGATTTGCTTCGTGATACAGAGAAATAGAAATGTAAGACCATGGTAGTTGAGTGATATTTATTTTTTTTCCAACCTAACTGGGTGGTATCCTAACAAAAAAAAAAGGAAGATGAAAATAGTTGTAACAACACAAGTTTGCAGTTACATTACTACCATGGCTGTAAAAAACTACCAATGTTGTAGCTTGATCAAGGGTAGAAAGGAGGAAGTCAAGATAAGTTTACAAGGGCTCTTACCATTTTGAGTTGTCGAAGTTCTTTTCTGGCTATTCTTCCTCTCCAACGACACTGAGTGGCGAGTGTAGCCTTCAACATCTTCACATACCTTGAGCGTGCTAAATGACAGCGGCATCGAGTCTACAATGCACGAAATTGTATTAGACTAACTTAGCCTCTTGTTATCATGAGAAACACAAATATTTCTGATACTTTTTACTATCATAGTTATTAGCACCTCATTTCACTATGCTGAAAACATAGGTTTATTTATGCCGATACAGAACATATCAAACTTTTGTGTAAGACGAACACAGAATTACAGAATCAATAAATATCCATCACAAGTATCTCATATATGATCAGCACTTGCATATTCTATTTGGTGGATCTACTTTGATTGAATTAAACATGAAGCCTCAGAAATACCTGAATAATCACTGCAGCTTTTGTTTGTCGGCAAAAACGGAGTTTCTTGCGAGCAGCCATACCACGCAGACCACATTGGATAGTAGTTGATGCGAACCACAGATCTCTAAATTTATTTCTTTCTTGGCGCGACACGGTGGCGGCGTCTGAATTCATAAAGCACCTGCCTGTCTTCAAGATTTTCATATAACCTTCTAGCAAGTGTTCCTTCGATAATGAAAGTATATGAGTCACTATCTCTGCTAAAGCAGGGTTTGTGGAAGAAAATTTAACTGGAAACAGATATATGTACCCTTGCATACTGCCTCGAGCTGTGTAGCACATGTTCGCAGCTCGACGTACTTCTTGCGACACAGAAATGAACGAACTTTGGTTTGTACTTTTTTAGCAGAAAGTCCCAAAACCTCAGTTCTTAGAGCATCTAACTCAGCCATTTGACCAGCACGGAGAAAAACTTTTGTTTTCCCTATCTGTAAAATTCGAAATCAGAAGGTGAGGCTGATACAAGAATAACGAAACAACATATCAGATATCAGTGTTTCACACAAAATGATTTGTCAAACTTGGATCACATTCAAGTCTTGGATTGCTATATATGACTGGAATGTCTGTTAGCAAACAATTTCCTTTGGGGCATGTGCAAAGGCCGGCAGAGCTAGACTGAGAACGACAAGGGTTCATTCGGTGCTGTGCCTTTCTTTGATGTCTGTATTCTGGCCCATCAGGGTGTAGCTTGCATGGGTTAGGGTGGTGCACAAGAGACTAGTGTGAATTATTCTTGGGCCAGGTCGGTACACCCCCAAGGGCCTATTTGGCTCCGTCCCAGGTATGTGGATCACAAATACCAAAAATTCAATCTAAAAACCCGAGAAAAATAAACACAACTTCTTTTGGGGATCCAAATTATAATTCACACAAAATGTGTAGATCAAAATGAAGTTTTGTAACACAACTCTGCCTATTCATTAGATCAATCATGGGCTCTTGGTGGTCCCTGTTGTGAAATTGTGGTACTCTTTTAAGATTGCCAAACTAAGATCAGGACCAAGAAATGAATAAACTGGAAACATCAAAGCACTAATATTTCTTCTAATAGTTACCTGATAGCCTACAAGGTTAGCTTTCTCGAGAATCATCTTCGTAGAAGTAATTTCAGTATTACTGCCAAAGGGAAAAAAAACACATAAGTACTTACAACATATGGAACAGAAACAATGAAATAATCAAATAAATAGTAAGTTACCCTTTACTCAGAGCTTTGGGGTGCAGAATACCAAATCGATTGACAAATTCATAGAAGGTTCGCCTAGTGGGGTATCCTAGACAGCTTATCCTTATTGCCTCTAAAACACCCTGTTCAAAAAGACAGATGGCATTTCACGACTCGAATGCAGATAAATTGTATTATTTTCTCTGACATTTATGCATTTAGACCAGCAAAAGAAACAGCACAGAAATTGGTCTCACCCCACAGCGAAGCTGCTGGAGAACGTTACTGTTCTCAAATATCGCTGGCTTGAGAACATTGTTAGGTTTTATGCAGCGGATGTAGTGTGGTTCTGTTGCACTCAGCGTTTCTAACAGAGATTGTAGTTGTTGCTGCAATATCATGCCAAAATAAAAAAAGGGGGTAAATAAACACAAAATATATGAAGGGAATAGAGCAAATGTTGTACCTTGAAACTTGAGCCTATTGAAGTAAACTTTGTGTTCTTTGCTGCTTCTTCAACAGGTGGAAAAAGGCTTGAAACAAATGGACATTTTGAAGCATTCAATAGGATTTGATGTTCATTTACAGCATAATCTATGTTTTTATCTAAGAAAAGATCTGTTTGATAAGTGACCTGCAGCAGGCAGAGACAATTATTTAGTGTGCGCATCTTAACTGTGTGAATAGCAGCCAGTTCAAATAGAACCGTCTGATTAGCAGGAGCAATAAACTATCTACTGTTAAGATAGTGAATGGATGTGCTACATGTGTGTCAGGAATGTCAGCTGACTAGGCAAAATACTTGGGCTTCAATTCTTTTTCTATCTAGCACATTTGGGAAGTATTTTACTCTGTTGCTTGCTGATTCAAGCAAAAGCTGCTAATAGATTGGCAGACTTGGACACATTTTGGCCATCTAACATCAAGCCTTTTAGTGCTCAAATTAACTGCCGTATTTTATCCAAGTGTAGGACAGGCCTGTTAGTTTCTTTAGTAAGTTATAAACACCTGCCCCTAGATGCGGAATTTCGATTTATCTGCAGTTATCAGTTATGAAGACAAGACATAATATCCTGGTTAAAGCAAGCGCTGTATACCCTGGAGAGATAAACTCTCCTCGACTCCGCATCATAAGATGCCAAGTAGTCGAATACTAGAAGGTACCTACAATCAGCTTACTGCAAAGGAACAAGATGCAGATGGGTACATTAAACATGATCTTAGAATGGCAATATCTCGCATGGTAAGTACACCATATTTATCATAATTACATGTCAATCACATGTATTTTCCAGTGTGGGCAGACAACTGGTAACCACTCAAAAACATATTGCCAGGAAACATAAACTTTAATATTTACATGCATGTACATCAATGATATGTTACCTACATTTCCAGCATAATGATGGACAGTGAAATCAGATCTTGAAAATTTGGGTTTACTGAAGTGCGGGTTGTCCTTGTACTTTTGATATAGCTTCTCAGCAAATGTTTCATGCGTTGAATTCCGTAACATGCTGAATAATAAGAAAACACATTGTTAATAATTTTTTTTTAGATTCTAACGGAAAAGGATATGTTTACGGTTATATGTGCATACCATGTCTCATCCAACAGAGCAATTATCCCCCCTGGTTTCTGCATCAAACAAATTAGAAACAGGAAATAAGATGACATAATTAATTGGTTATTACAACATATCATGGCTAAAGCATACAACTAGAAGAAAAAAATGCACGAAACACAATCAACCAGACAGCAGATACATACTTATCATGCATGGAAATAATGCTATCATCATGTATAGCATCTAACCCGGATTGCTAATATGGCATGTGCAAACGTTACGGATGGAAATTATCGGCATCTCAGTATACAATCTGGAATACAAACTAGTACCACTACATCTAAGTATCTAACTCATCACCTCCAAATAAAAGATGTCACTGTAACTAGAATCTGAGTTTCAATACCTTTTCAATGAGATCAAGAATTTCTTGGTTGTCCACAAACTGGATGTAACTCCAGTCAATTTCTTCCTTTGTATATTCCTCTTGTTCCATCTTAAAAACATGCTGTTGATGGGACATATTTTAGTTAGGAAAAGACTCGGCGTTAAACCGGTTGGACGACCTAAACACAAAACTTGTCGAGCGAAGGAAATTCCATTTTATAACCTGATTAAAATGTTGCTGGAGCTTCTCATTAGTTAGATTGATACAAAATTGCTCAAAGCTGCAAACAATCAAAATGTCAGCATGTACTAATTACCTTCTTTCAAACCTGGCATAAGCAGATAGTTATATATGCAGAAGTTGAACTATCATCTACTGCCAGTTAAGAGTATGCATAATCAAGGACTTCAGTGAACAAGAAAGTTAGCAAGTAAAACCCTGCTGCTGCCGGACGGCGCTACCGTGTAGTGTGTTGCATTCTTAGTGTGGTGTGCGCGTAGTGCCTCCCTGAGGCTTTTACATAAACCACTTTCGTTTTAGTGCATCGAGACGCAATCCTTTTGCGCTTTCTTGAACAAAAAAGGTTAGCAAGAAAATATTAATAGTGACGAAATCCTTTTGTTTTACCTAAAATACTATTCTTTTAGTAGTGACGAAAGGAGTGGCATATCCCATTAAAACAGAAGGGTGTAATACCCAGTCCAAGTTTGGCCCAGGAAGGTCGGTTAGTGTTGTGTTGGTTCCACACGGCTACTTGCATAGGTTAGAGAAACATATTTATGCTAAGGATATCATCCAATCATTTTATATTCATTTCATAAAGTTCTAGTTTGATTAATTTCCATCTGATCCACAGTTAAGGCATACGGGATAAAGGAGCTTGTCGTATCCTCCCATGCGTACGTGTGTTGTGCATTAGTGCTGAAGTCCATCTACTAAGACTTCCATATGTGACTTCTATAAGTGTACGAACATAAATGCTAGATTATAATGCAAAAGCATACCAGTTAAGCACCTGTTTGTCTTGAAACTCTCAAAGCCATATATGTCCAGCACACCAATCAAAATCTTTGAATCTGGATCTTGACCAATGGAACTGTTGATTTTATTTACAAGCCTGTAACAGTGGGGAACACAGTATTCATAACTAATCTCGATATAGCACAGTATACAGAAGCACAAAGAAACCTTCCAAAATGATGGTTTCCAGACTTACCAATCAAACAAGCGCGAGTAAACAATCCTAGACAATGCATCTCTGCTAAGAGCTGCACCCTTTGCATCTAAATTTTTTGTAATACTCTCTCCACGTGTTGCCATAACACGCTTGCACAAAGATTCCTCAAGACCCTTTGCATCGCACCTGCAGAATGTTGCCGGTGCATGTTCATAAAACGAATGAAAAAGGAACTTTCGGAAAATACTCAAAAAAACATTAATAAAGAAATATATATATATATATACATGAAAAGCTCAGCTGCTGTCTTAAGATGGAACTTAGATTTATCATCTTTGGGTGCAGAGGAATCTGGTTCACTCCCTTCTCCAAACTCTATATTCCCCAAATGGAGAATAGCAGCTACAACTTTGAATATTGCATCCTGAAAGAAATATCAAATTGTATGTAAAAAAATAAAAAATTCATCCCTTGCTGATGTACTAAACTGGTTGCCGGTGAAATTGGCCGTACCTGTTCATCATTACTCATACCTACAATACCCATAGCTCTTCTGGTTTCGATATACTCTTTGGAGTCATCAAATCCATTAAGATCAATGCAATTAGACTGGTTGAGATAGCGAAACGTTTTAGCCTCTCCCACTTTAAATTTGTCGCGGTCCTGATAATCATATTCACATATCAAAGCAATAGGTTAGTACACTAGATATGATTTTATATAAAACACTCAAAGTTACAAAGGGCTACAACAAAATGCGGATCAGAGGATGATTTACAGTATCTTAATGTCTTAGCTCAATCTTACAGTTTCTAGTCGTCCTAATTTGAAACTCCATATCTCTAACAGACCGATTTACTTGCAAGAAATGTATGAGAAACTATATCTTTCTTGAGATGATAATCATGTTTAGACCTATTTTACAGATTCCAGAAGCAATGATTATCCAGGAAAGACATACAGTATATTTCAGCTGGTGGCAGTTAGCCTCTATGTGTGAATGCCCTGAGGTTTTTGCAAATTTCTTCAATTTTTACGGTGCAGAATAGGGTCTTTTTGTAAGCATAAGATATAATTTCAATAAAACATAGTAGTAGTTGACAAATAATGTGGTTCCAACAAAATTCAGAAGAAGAAGAGCCTCTTACTTCTGGTGGTGAAGCGCACAGCATGTAAAAGCAGTGATAGTTCCTTTCTGGGTCAGATATTTGACAAACACGTGACCTTTCCAGAAGATAAGTCCTTATGGCGGCTCCTGAAATCGTCCCATACTGGTCAAACTGAATCTCAACGAATTTGCCAAACCGACTGCAGAATCAAGAAAGGTAAGATGTAAAGCAAACATCCTATGAAGATAATACATTAAATTAATAGCCATCCAAAAGTAAATCAACACTAGTTCATTACCTTGAATTATTATTCCTAACTGTTTTTGCATTGCCGAATGCCTCAAGAACAGGGTTGGACTGCGTCAGGTAAGTAGAGCATGTCAGAACATAATGTGAATTACTACATACTAGTGCTTCTTAACCACTTTTTTTAGTGGTTCTTAGATTGCCAGGTGTGCTTGTGCTACCGGCAAAGAAGGGTGCAAAGTTGCACTGAGAAACGCACCTCTAGGATCTGTTCCTGCACTGACCTTCCTTCAGCTTTAGCTTTACCACCCATAAAAGCAAGATACTGCATAAGACTTTTAGTGCTTTCTGTCTTGCCAGCTCCACTCTCTCCACTCACTAATATTGCTTGGCTGATACGATCGTTGATCATAAGTCTGGGAAGAATAAAGATAGGGTTATTATTGTCAGGTAAAAAAAAATGTTGAATCTGAGAAACTGCAGTGGCAGTGGGGGAGGAACGCACCTATACGCACGGTCGGTGATAGCAAATGGATGGGGACTCAGCTCACCGAATTCTGCTCCTTTGTAAATTCCCATCATGTGGTTGTTATAGAGGTGGGGGAGCCTTTGAAATGGATTCACAGCTATCAAAATATTCCCAGTGTAAGTCTGGAAGAAGAATTTAATCCATTAGAGAAGCTGCAAGAAGATGAATAGTATCTCAAATGAAAAAGGTACATAGTTTTGTGCACATGAAGAAGGTACGTAGTTGCTCAGAGCATTTTGTCATGATGGAATTCCACTAGCTCATGGAAAATTAACCTGGATGTTAATTTGTTGAGGGACTCAACTTACGTATATCTCATTGAGGGCGTATCTGGACTTGAGGTTCTGGAGCACTCCTGGTTCGTGCAGATAGGCGAGCCTGGTCATATCCTCGACACCACCACGCGGGGATTCCGTGTCCTTGGGAAAGGCGGTCGAGAGATTAACGGTGGCCTTCTTTCCATTGGTGCAGTTTATGACAAGGTCCTCCCCGTTGACCGCCTCCACCTGGCCATCCATCCATGCCTCGTCTGCATCTTCGATCCAGACATGAGAGCCGACGACAAAGCGGCTTTTTGGTTTTGGACGCCTGCAGCAACGACGACAAGATTTGTGACATCAGTTCTGGTTGATGCTGGCATGTATGGTACGTAGAAACTAATCTACATTCCCTTTATCAGGTACCAAATGCAGAACCATTGAAGGATGTACCAAATGCAGAGCATGGTAGAATTAAGGCTTGCATGTTGTGCTGATGAATTGCGCCAGAAATGAATTGATGTTCCAGATGTGCGTTGTTGAATAAAGAAGTAACAAGCATTGAATTGAAAAGAAAACAAAAGAAAAGAAAAAGGAACCAACAGGCGTTGATCGCGTCCGGGCATTTCATCAAACAGTTGTTGAGGCCACGCCAAAGGGGTCGCATTTGGGGGCCAAGAACCGATTTTGATCCGACGGATTGAATGGAGGGGAAGAAGGATGGGATGCGGTACCATTGTCGGTCGGGCGCGGCTGGGCGACGATGAGAAGAGATCAGAGGGAGGCCGGCCGCATCAACTCCGTCCCGCGGCGGCAGGCCGAATGCGAGCGGTGCCGGTCGAACGGCGGCCGCACCACCACCGCACCGCAGCACGCGACCGCGACGGGGAATGTGGGGGGGAATGAAATCCTACGGAGCAGGGTCGAATCCACGGCGAGCGAGCATTGCCGTCCGTCGACAGCAACGCGGTGGTGGTGGTGGTGGCGAGATTTCCTTGGGCTCGCTCTGGTTGTGGAGCTCCCTTACTTTTTTAGCAGCGGGTGTGGGGAGGAGGGGAAGTGGTGGTGGTCATGGGATGCAATGCAAGAATGGAGGAGCCGCCCCGCACTCCCGCGCCATTGCCATTGCCACACACCGAGAAGAATGCGGATGCTCTCCTCACAAGCACATGCCACTTTCCTTCTCTCTCTCTCTCTCTCTCTCTCTCTCTCTCTCTCTCTCTCTCTCTCTCTCTCTCTCTCTCTCTCTCTCTCTCTCTCTCATGGGTGGGTGGGTTCTCTTGGGCCGGGCCGCCCGACCCATGGGCCGGCATTCATTAAAGCTGGCCATATGGGCCGTGTCATGCAGGCCGGCCCGTGGTCATGGAAATTTTGCCCGGCGTGTGCCTGATACGGCACGCGGTTAAAAGGGTCGGGCCGGCCTTGGCCCACCATGGAACAAGGCCGATCCTGAAAGCTGGGCCTTAAGGCCGGGCATGACCCTTTCAATTGTTGGCCGGCCTGGCGCGCTACATAGCCTGTCCGGCTTGTTTTTTCTTAATTTTTTGTTTTTTCTCCTATTTTTATTTTTTAAAATTTAAATAAAAAACAAAAGTCCATGAAGGCCCACAAGGCCGAAAAGCAACGCGGTCCGGCCCATAGTCATGCTGTCTCGGCCTTTATAATTGGCGCCGCACCATTGCAACACACGGAGAAGAATACGGGATGCACTTCTCTCACAAACCAGCACATGCCAATTTTTCATCCGTTCTAATGGGCCGGCCACCGGACCTGTGGGCCGGTATTAACACTGATCATATGGGCCGTGCCATGCGGCCCAGCACTGCGCATGATTAAAAGGGTTGGGTTAACCTTCCTCCTGCATCGGAACATGGCCAATCCCAAAAACCAGGTCATTAGGCCGGGCACGGCACGACCCTTTTAATTGCGTGCTGGCACGACACAGCCTGAAGCGGTACACGGCTGTCCAGCTTGTAACTAGACTTATTTATTTGTTTACTTTTGTAAAAAAGTTCTTAATTTTTTCAATTTTCCTATATTTAGTTCTTAACTTTTTAGATTTTTCTCAGTTTTGGAAAAACAAAAGGCCCTAAAGGCTTACAAGGCCGAAAAGCAACACGGACCGACCATAACCATGTCATGTCGGCCTTTATAACTAGCTTGTCAGACCGATCCTTACGGCCAGGCCTTCGGCTGGCACATCATGGCCCTTATAGCCAGGCCATGTCAAGCCGGCCCATGTGGCCAGGTTTGGCCGGTATCTTGGATCTTTGATGGGCTTCCCCTATCCTTTTCCCCCCAAAGCCCAAAAATATTAATTTCGTCGTTGTTCTCGGTAACATATTTTGTTTTGCCCAAGGTCTGGGGAATCATGGAGATTCAAATTTAACAAAATGACCACAATCGCATCGTCTTCATCAGAAGTCACTCAACCAGCTCAAACAAGTTTGATGGTGTGATGAACCAGGGGGGAAGAGGGGATCGAGAGTTGGTAGGTGGGGAGAGGGAGCAGGTGAGAGGAGAGGAACGAGAGGGGTGAGGATTAGATCGATCAACTTTCTATTCAAGTCATGCCCTTCACAGTTGCTTACAGGGGTTTAAGTACATGCCCAAGTGGGCCTGGTGATTACAAGGCCAATGGCCCAATTCAGCCCAACAGTGGCCTAGCACTCCAGTGCATCCCTATCACCCTGTATCCGTTTCAGAGGACTGAACAGGAGGATCAGGTGTGACATTCGCCCCCTCTTGGGTGGCGGCGTCTTCCCAGATGGTGGCATTAGGGAAACGGTGGTGCAGAACGTCGTGATCCTCCCAGGTGGTGGCGTCGGCTGGTAGAGTGGACCACTGGACTCAGAGTTGTACCATGGTTGCAGTGCATTTCTTCACCACCCGTCGCTCCAGGATGCTGATGGGGCTAAGCGGCAGAGCAGTGAGGTCCGGGGTCTTGGGAAGTTCGGCAAAGACTGGCGAGTAGTTGGGGGTGAGCGGCTTCAGCTGAGACACGTGGAAGACTGGATGTATGCCGCTGGGTGGTGGTAGCTCCAGGCGGTATGCAAGGATGCCGACACGCTCGGCAACGATGAAGGGGTCGGTAATGCTTACGCCTTGACTTATGGCGGCGGTATGGCGATGGAGACTTGAACATACGGCTGGAGCTTGAGGAGGACTTGATCCCCGGCGGCGAAGGCGCGCTCGGAGCGGTGCTTGTCAGCTTGCCTCTTGAAGCGGTCTTGAGCTCCGGCGAGACGGGTGTCGGTGTCAAAACCGGCGGATCTCGGGTAGGGGGTCCCGAACTGTGCGTCTAAGGCTAATGGTAACAGGAGGCGGGGGACACAATGTTTACCCAGGTTCGGGCCCTCTCGATGGAGGTAATACCCTACTTCCTGCTTGATTGATCTTGATGACATGAGTATTACAAGAGTTGATCTACCACGAGTAGAGGCTAAACCCTAGAAGCTAGCTTATGATTCTGATTGTTGTTGTCCTACGGACTAAACCCTCCGGTTTATATAGACACCGGAGGGGGCTAGGGTTACACAGAGTCGGTTACATAGAAGGAGATCTACATATCCGGATCACCAAGCTTGCCTTCCACTTAAAGGAGAGTCCCACCCGGACACGGGACGAAGTCTTAAATCTTGTACCTTCATAGTCCAACAGTCCGGCCAAAGTATATAGTCCGGCTGTCCGAGGACCCCCTAATCCAGGACTCCCTCGGTAGCCCCTGAACCAGGCTTCCATGACGATGAGTCAGGCGCGCAGATTGTCTTCGGCATTGCAAGGCAGGTTCCTTCTCCGAATACTCCATAGAAGATCTTGAATATGAGGATCGTGTCCGGCTCTGCAAAATAATTTCCACATACCACCGTACAGAGCACAATATTCCACAAATCCAGTGGCGGATCCAGGATTGGAGCAAGCCCCGGGCCCAAAAAAAAATTTTGTCGCGAGAGAAAAACTTAAAATCCATCAAGCTACAGCTACCTCAAATATGGCTCAATTGCATCAAATATTTAGAATTTAAACTCAATGCTTAAAGATACAACAAAATAGATAAAAAGATGACAAGAACTACAAACAGTATGTGCAGTAAAAAGAGTACCAAATCAATTGTTTGCTTCATCAGTGTCTTCCATAACTTGATCAACAGTGGAAGAAGAGCCAACATCTTAAGAGAAATCGAAGCAAAATTTCATGGGAGAAGACATAAACATGAAGTGAAACAATTATCATTGTACAAAGTTGAAAACTTACTAGTACGACGATGTAAAGTTGTTGGGTAACGTGGTAATTTCAAAAATTTCCTACGCACACGCAAGACCATGGTGATGGCATAGCAACGAGAGGGGAGAGTGTCTGTCCACGTACCCTCGTAGACCGTAATCAGAAGCGTTATAACAACGCGGTTGATGTAGTCGTACGTCTTCACGATCCGACCGATCCAAGTACCGAATGTACGGCACCTCCGTGTTCAGCACACGTTCAGCTCGCTGACGATCCCCGGGCTCCGATCCGAAAGCGTCGGGGATGAGTTCCACAAGACGACGGCGTGGTGGCGATGATGATGCTCCACCGACGCAGGGCTTCGCCTAAGCTCCGCGACGATATGACTTCACCGGGCGCAGGCTTCGCCTAAGCTAAGCGACGATATGACCAAGTGGAATATGGTGGAGGGGCACCGCACACGGCTAAGGAACGATCCGTAGATCAACTTGTGTGTCATGGGTGCCCCCGCCTCGTATATAAAGGAGCAAGGGGGTGCGGCCAGCCCAAGGGGGCGCTGAGGAGTCCTACTCCCATCGGGAGTAGGACTCCGCCCTTTTCCTAGTTGGAATAGGATTGGGGAGGGGGAAGAGGGAAGGGGCGCGCCGCCCCCCTCTCCTTGTCCTATTCGGACTAGAGGAGGGGCGCGCCTGCCCGGCCGCCCTTTCCTCTTCTCCCTATGGCCCATCAAGGCCCATAGACCCCCGGGGTTCCGGTAACCCCGGTGTTCCTAACTTCCTGTTTTCATCCTGAAACTTTCCTAAGTCCAAACATAGGCTTCCAATATATCAATCTTTATGTCTCGACCATTTCGAGACTCCTCGTCATGTCCGTGATCACATCCGGGACTCCAAACAACCTTCGGTACATCAATACTTATAAACTCATAATGAACTGTCATCGAAACGTTAAGCGTGCGGACCCTACGGGTTCGAGAACTATGTAGACATGACCTAGAACCATTCTCGGTCAATAACCAACAGCGGAACCTGGATGCCCATACATATTCTACGAAGATCTTTATCGGTCAAACCGCATAACGACATACGTTGTTCCATTTGTCATCGGTATGTTACTTACCTGAGATTCGATCGTCGGTATCCAATACCTAGTTCAATCTCGTTACCGGTAAGTCTCTTTACTCGCCCGTAATACATCATCTCACAACTAACTCATTAATTGCAATGCTTGCAAGGCTTATGTGATGTGTATTACCGAGAAGGCCCAGAGATACCTCTCCGACAATCGGAGTGACAAAACCTAATCTCGATTCATGCCAACTCAACATATACTTTTGGAGACACCTTAGAGTACCTTTATAATCACCCGATTACGTTGTGACGTTTGGTAGCACACAAAGTGTTCCTCCGTAAACGGAGTTGCATAATCTCATAGTTGCAGGAACTTTGTATAAGTCATGAAGAAAGCATAAGCAACATACTAAACGATCAAGTGCTAAGCTAACGGAATGGGTCAAGTCAATCACATCATTCTCCTAATGATGTGATCCCGTTTAATCAAATGACAACTCATGTCTATGGTTAGGAAACATAACCATCTTTGATTTAACGAGCTAGTAAAGTAGAGGCATACTAGTGACACTCTGTTTGTCTACGTATTCACACATGTATTATGTTTCCGGTTAATACAATTCTAGCATGAATAATAAACATTTATCATGATATAAGGAAATAAATAATAACTTTATTATTGCCTCTAGGGCATATTTCCTTGATCTCCCACTTGCACTAGAGTCAATAATCTAGATTACACAAGAATGATTCTAACACCCATGGAGTCTTGGTGCTGATCATGTTTTGCTCGTGGAAGAGGCTTAGTCAACGGGTCTCGCAACATTCAGATCCGTATGTATTTTGCAAATCTCTATGTCTCCCATTTGGACTTGGTCCCGAATGGAATTGAAGCATCTCTTGATATGCTTGGTCCTCTTGTGAAATCTGGATTCCTTTGCCAAGGCAATTGCACCAAGATTGTCACGGAAGATCTTCATTGGTCCCGATGCACTAGGTATGACACCTAGATCGGAAATGAACTCTTTCATCCAGACTCCTTCATTTGCTGCTTCGAAGCAGCTATGTACTCCGCTTCACATGTAGATCCCGCCACGACGCTTTGTTTAGAACTGCACCAACCGACAGCTCCACCGTTTAATAAAAATACGTATCCGGTTTGCGATTTAGAATCGTCCGGATCGGTGTCAAAGCTTGCATCGACGTAACCATTTACGATTAGCTCTTTGTCACCTCCATATACGAGAAACATATCCTTAGTCCTTTTCGTATTTCAGGATGTTCTTGACCGATGTCCGATGATCCACTCTGGATTACTTTGGTACCTTCTGCCAAGCTTATAGCTAAGCATACGTCGGTCCGGTACACGATTGCATACATGATAGAGCCTATGGCTGAAGCATAGGAACATTTTTCATTTTCTCTCTATCTTCTGCCGTGGTCGGGCATTGAGTCGACTCAATTTCACACCTTGTAACACAGGTAATAGACCTTTCTTTGCACGATCCATTTTGAACTTTTTCAAAACTTTATCAAGGTATGTGCTTTGTGAAAGTCCAATTAAGCGTCTTGATCTATCTCTATAGATCTTAATGCCCAATATGTAAGCAGCTTCACCGAGGTCTTTCATTGAAAAACTTTTATTCAAGTATCCTTTTATGCTATCCAGAATTCTATATCATTTCCAATTAACAATATGTCGTCCACATATAATATTAGAAATGCTACAGAGCTCCCAATCACTTTCTTGTAAATACAAGCTTCTCCAAAAGTCTCAGATAAAACCATATGCTTTGATCACACTATCAAAGCGTTTATTCCAACTCCGAGAGGCTTGCACTGGACCATAAATTGATCGCTGAAGCTTGCACACTTTGTCAAGACCTTTTGGATCAACAAAACCTTCTGGTTGCATCATATACAACTCTTCTTCTAGAAATCCATTCAAGAATGCAGTTTTACATCCATTTGCCAAATTTCATAATCATAAAATGCAGCAATTGCTAACATGATTCGGACAGACTTAAGCATCGCTACGGGTGAGAAAGTCTCATCGTAGTCAACCCCTTGAACTTGTCGAAAACCTTTCGCAACAAGTCGAGCTTTATAGACAGTTATATTACCATCGGCGTCTGTCTTCTTCTTAAAGATCCATTTATTCTCAATGGCTTGCCGATCATCGGGCAAGTCAACCAAAGTCCATACTTTGTTCTCATACATGGATCCCATCTCAGATTTCATGGCTTCAAGCCATTTTGCGGAATCTGGGCTCACCATCGCTTCTTCATAGTTCGTAGGTTCACCATGATCTAGTAGCATGACTTCCAGAATAGGATTACCGTACCACTCTGGTGCGGATTTTATTCTGGTTGATCTATGAAGTTCTGTGACAACTTGATCTGAAGTTTCATGATCATTATCATTATCTTCCTCGCTAATTGGTAAAGGTGTCACGTAAACCGATTTACGTGATGAACTACTTTCCAATAAGGGAGCTGGTACTATTACCTCATCAAGTTCCACTTTCCTCCCACTCACTTCTTTCGAGAGAAACTCCTTCTCTAGAAAGGATCCATTCTTAGCAACGAATGTCTTGCCTTCGGATCTGTGATAGAAGGTATACCCAATTGTCTCCTTTGGGTATCCTATGAAGACACATTTTTCCGATTTGGGTTCAAGCTTATCGGGTTGAAGTTTTTCACATAAGCATCGCAACCCCAAACTTTCAGAAGCGACAACTTTGGTTTCTTGCTAAACCATAGTTCATAAGGTGTCGTCTCAACGGATTTTGACGGTGTCCTATTTAACGTGAATGCGGCCGTCTCTAAAGCATAACCCCAAAACGATAGCGGTAAATCGGAAATAGACATCATAGATCGCACCATATCTAGTAAAGTACGATTACGACGTTCGAACACACCATTACGCCGTGGTGTTCCCGGTGGCGTGAGTTGCGAAACTATTCCGCATTGCTTCAAATGTAGACCAAACTCGTAACTCAAATATTCTCCTCGACGATCAGATCGTAGAAACTTTATTTTCTTGTTACGATGATTTTCAACTTCACTCTGAAATTCTTTGAACTTTTCAAATGTTTCAGATTTATGTTTCATCAAGTAGATATACCCGTATCTACTTAAATCATCTGTGAAGGTGAGAAAATAACGATATCCGCCACGAGCTTCAACATTCATCGGACCACATACATCTGTATGTATGATTTCCAATAAATCTGTTGCTCTCTCCATACAACCGGAGAACGGTGTTTTAGTCATCTTGCCCATGAGGCACGGTTCGCAAGTACCAAGTGATTCATAATCAAGTGATTCCAAAAGACCATCTGTATGGAGTTTCTTCATGCGTTTTACACCGATATGACCTAAAACGGCAGTGCCACAAATAAGTTGCACTATCATTATCAACTCTGCATCTTTTGGCTTCGACATTATGAATATGTGTATCACTACTGTCGAGATTCAACAAGAATAGACCATTCTTCAAGGGTGCATGACCATAAAAGATATTACTCATATAAATAGAACAACCATTATTCTCTCGATTTAAATGAATAACCGTCTCGCGTCAAACAAGATCCAGATATAATGTTCATGCTCAACGCCGCACCAAATAACAATTATTTAGGTCTAAAACTAATCCTCAAGGTAGATGTAGAGGTAGCGTACAACCGCGATCACATTGACTTTGGAACCGTTTCCCACGCGCGCATCGTCACCTCGTCCTTTGCCGGTGCTCGACTATTCCGTAGTCCCTGCTTTGAGTTGCGTATATTAGCAATGTAACCAAGATCAAATACCCAGTGCTACTACGAGCTCTAGTAAGGTACACATCAATAACATGTATATCACATATACCTTTGTTCACCTTGCCATCCTTCTTATCCGCCAAATACTTGGGGCAGTTCCGCTTCCAAAGTGTCGATGCTTGCGGTAAAACACTCGATTTCGCTTAGGTCCAGACTTGGGTTTCTTCTCTTGAGCAGCAACTTTCTTGCTTTGTTCTTTTTGAAGTTTCCTTCTTCTTCCCTTTGCCCTTTTCTTGAAACTAGTGGTCTTGTTGACCATCAACACTTGATGCTCTTTCTTGATTTCTACCTCCGCGGCTTTTAGCATTGCGAAGAGCTCGTGAATTGTCTTAGTCATCCCTTGCATATTATAGTTCATCACGAAGCTCTTGTAGCTTGGTGGCGTTGATTGGAGAATTTCATCAATGACACTATCATCCGGAAGATTAACTCCCCAGCTGAATTAAGTGATTATTATACCCAGACATTTTGAGTATGTGCTCACTGACAGAACTATTCTCCTCCATCTTGCAGCTATAGAACTTATTAGAGACTTCATATCACTCAATCCGGGCATTTGCTTGAAATATTAACTTCAACTCCTGGAACATATCATATGCTCCATGACGTTCAAAACGTCGTTGAAGACCCGGTTCTAAGCCGTAAAGCATGGCACACTGAACTATAGAGTAGTCATCAGCTTTGCTCTGCCAGACGTTCACAACTTCTAGCGTTGCTCTGCGGCAGTTCGCACCCAGCGGTGCTTCCAGATTTAATTCTTCCAGGCAGCAATGAGGATAATCCTCAATTCTACGGACCCGATCCGTGTAATTGCTACCATCATCTTTCAACTTTGCTTTCTCAAGGAACGCATTAAAATTCAACGGAACAACAAAGACGAGCCATCTATCTACAAAGAAACATAGACAAGCAAAATACTATCAGTACTAAGTTCATGATAAATTTAAGTTCAATTAATCATATTAAATAACTCCCACTTAGACAGATATCTCTCTAGTCATCTAAGTGATTACGTGATCCAAATCAACTAAACCATAACCGATCATCACGTGAGATGGAGTAGTTTTCAATGGTGAACATCACTATGTTGATCATATCTACTATATGATTCACGCCGACCTTTCGGTCTTTGTGTTCCGAGGCCATATCTGCATATGCTAGGCTCGTCAAGTTTAACTGAGTATTCTGCGTGTGCAAAACTGGCTTGCACCCGTTGTAGATGGACGTAGAACTTATCACACCCGATCATCACGTGGTGTCCGGGTACTACGAACTTTTAGCAAGGTGCATACTCAGGAGAACACTTCTTGATAATTTTAGTGAGAGATCATCTTATAATGCTACCGTCAATCAAAGCAAGATAAGATGCATAAAGGATAAACATCACATGCAATCAATATAAGTGATATGATATGGTCATCATCATCTTGTGCTTGTGATCTCCATCGCCAAGCACCGTCATGATCACCATCGTCACCGGCGCGACACCTTGATCTCCATCGTAGCATCGTTGTCGCCTCGCCAACTATTACTTCTACGACTATCGCTATCGCTTAGTGATAAAGTAAAGCATTTACATGTCGTTTGCATTTCATACAATAAAACGAAAAACATATGGCTCCTTCCAGTTGTCGATAACTCGGTTACAAAACATGATCATCTCATACAATAAAATATAGCATCATGTCTTGACCACATCACATCACAACATGCCCTGCAAAAACAAGTTAGACGTCCTCTACTTTGTTGTTGCAAGTTTTACGTGGCTGCTACGGGCTGAGCAAGAACCGTTCTTACCCACGCATCAAAACCACAACGATAGTTTGTCAAGTTGGTGCTATTTTAACCTTCGCAAGGACCGGGCGTAGCCACACTCAGTTCAACTAAAGTGAGAGAGACAGACACCCGCCGGTCACCTTTAAGCAACTAGTGCTCAAGCGGTGAAACCAGTCTCGCGTAAAGCGTCTGGCGTAATGTCGGTCCGGGCCGCTTCATCTCACAATACCGCTGAACCAAAGTATGACATGCTGGTAAGCAGTATGACTTATATCGCCCACAACTCACTTGTGTTCTACTCGTGCATATGACATCAACGCATAAAACCAGGCTCTGATACCACTGTTGGGTAACGTGGTAATTTCAAAAATTTCCTACGCACACGCAAGACCATGGTGATGGCATAGCAACGAGAGGGGAGAGTGTCTGTCCACGCACTCGTGAGACCGTGGCGAAGCGTTATAACAACGCGGTTGATGTAGTCGTCGTCTTCACGATCCGACCGATCCAAGTACCGAATGTACGGCACCTCCGTGTTCAGCACACGTTCAGCTCGATGACGATCCCCGGCTCCGATCCAAAGAAAGCGTCGGGGATGAGTTCCGTCGGACGACGACGGCGTGGTGGCGATGATGATGCTCCACCGACGCAGGCTTCGCCTAAGCTCCGCGACGATATGACTTCACCGGCGAGGGCTTCGCCTAAGCTCCGCGACGATATGACCGAAGTGGAATATGGTGGAGGGGCACCGCACGGCTAAGGAACGATCTGTAGATCAAGTTGTGTGTCTTGGGGGGCCCCCTGCCCCGTTTTATAACGGAGCATGGGGGGGGGGGCCTGCCCAAGGGGGGTGCGCCTGGAGGAGTCCTACTCCCACCGGGAGTAGGACTCCCCCCCCCTTCCTAGTTGGAATAGGATTGGGGAGGGGGAAGAGGGAAGGGGGGCGCCGCCCCCCTGTTGGGCAACGTAGTAATTTCAAAAATTTCCCTACGCACACACAGGACCATGGTGATGGCATAGCAACGAGAGGGGAGAGTGTCTGTCCCACGCACTCGTGAGACCGAAAGCGAAGCGTTATAACAACGCTGTTGATGTAGTCGATCGTCTTCACGATCCGACCGATCCAAGTACCGAACGTGGCACCTCCGAGTTCTGCACACGCTCAGCTCGATGGCGATCCCGGACTTCGATCCAAAGAAAGTGTCGGGGATGAGTTCCACAAGACGATGGCGTGGTAGCGATGATGATGCTCCACCGGCGCAGGGCTTCGCCTAAGCTCTGCGGCGATATGACTTCTCCGGCGCAGGGCTTCGCCTAAGCTCATGACGATATGACCAAGTGGAATATGGTGGAGGGGGCACCGCACGGCTAAGGAACGATCTGTAGATCAACTTGTGTGTCATGGGGTGCCCCCTGCTCAGATATAAAGGAGCAAGGGGGGTGCGGCCAGCCCAAGGGGTGCGCTGGAGGAGTCCTACTCCCACCGAGTAGGACTCCCCCTTCCTAGTTGGAATAGGATTGGGAGGGAAGAGGGAAGGCGCCGCCTCTCCTTGTCCTATTCGGACTAGAGGGGAGGGGGCGCGCCTGCCTGGCCGGCCCTTCCTCTTCTCTCTTGTGGCCCATTAAGGCCCATATACCCCCGGGGTTCCGTAACCCCGGTGTTCCAGAACTTCCTGTTTTCATCCGAACCCTTCCAAGTCCAAACATAGGCTTCCAATATATCAATCTTTATGTCTCGACCATTTCGAGACTCCTCGTCATGTCCGTGATCACATCCGGGACTCCGAACAACCTTCGGTACATCAAAACTTATAAACTCATTATGAACTGTCATCGAAACGTTAAGCGTGCGGACCCTACGGGTTCGAGAACTATGTAGACATGACCTAGAACCATTCTCGGTCAATAACCAATAGCGGAACCTGGATGCCCATATTGGTTCCTACATATTCTACGAAGATCTTTATCGGTCAAACCGCATAACGACATACGTTGTTCCCTTTGTCATCGGTATGTTACTTACCCGAGATTTGATCGTCGGTATCCAATACCTAGTTCAATCTCGTTACCGGTAAGTCTCTTTACTCGTTCCGTAATACATCATTTCACAACTAACTCTTTAGTTGTAATGCTTGCAAGGCTTTATGTGATGTGTATTACCGAGAAGGCCCAGAGATACCTCTCCGACAATCGGAGTGACAAAACCTAATCTCGAAATACGCCAACCCAACAAGTACCTTTGGAGACACCTGTAGTACTCCTTTATAATCACCCGATTACGTTGTGGAGGTTTGGTAGTACCCAAAGTGTTCCTCCGGTAAACGGGAGTTGCATAATCTCATAGTTACAGGAACATGTATAGGTCATGAAGAAAGCATTAGCAATATACTAAACGATCAAGTGCTAAGCTAACGGAATGGGTCATGTCAATCACATCATTCTCCTAATGAGGTGATCTCATTAATCAAATGACAACACATGTCTATGGTTAGGAAACACAACCATCTTTGATTAATGAGCTAGTCTAGTAGAGGCATACTAGTGACTATCTGCTTGTCTATGTATTCACACATGTATTATGCTTCCTTAATACAATTCTAGCATGAATAATAAACATTTATCATGATTTAAGGAAATAAATAATAACTTTATTATTGCCTCTAGGGCATATTTCCTTCAGTCTCACACTTGCACTAGAGTCAATAATCTAGTTTACACAGTAATGATTCTAACACCCATGGAGTCTTGGTGCTGATCATGTTTTGCTCGTGGAAGAGGCTTAGTCAACGGGTCTGCAACATTCAGATCCGTATGTATTTTGCAAATCTCTATGTCTCCCATTTGGACTTGGTCCCGAATGGAATTGAAGCATCTCTTGATATGCTTGGTCCTCTTGTGAAATCTGGATTCCTTTGCCAAGGCAATTGCACCAAAGATTGTCACAGAAGATCTTCATTGGTCCCGATGCACTAGGTATGACACCTAGATCGGAAATGAACTCTTTCATCCAGACTCCTTCATTTGCTGCTTCAAGCAGCTATGTACTCCGCTTCACATGTAGATCCCGCCACGACGCTTTGTTTAGAACTGCACCAACCGACAGCTCCACCGCTTAATAAAAACACGTATCCGGGTTTGCGATTTAGAATCGTCCGGATCAGTGTCAAAGCTTGCATCGACGTAACCATTTACGACTAGCTCTTTGTCACCTCCATATACGAGAAACATATCCTTAGTCCTTTTCGTATTTCAGATGTTCTTGACCGCTGTCCAGTTGATCCACTCCTGGATTACTTTTGGTACCTTTCCTGCCAAGCTTATAGCTAAGCATACGCCAGTGTCCGGTACACAGCATTGCATACATGATAGAGCCTATGGCTGAAGCATAGGAACATCTTTCATTTTCTCTCTATCTTCTGCTGTGGTCGGGCATTGAGTCCGACTCAATCTTACACCTTGTAATATAGGTAAAAACCTTTCTTTGCACGATCCATTTTGAACTTTTTCAAAACTTTATCAAGGTATGTGCTTTGTGAAAGTCCAATTAAGCGTCTTGATCTATCTCTATAGATCTTGATGCCCAATATGTAAGAAGCTTCACCGAGGTCTTTCATTGAAAAACTTTTATTCAAGTATCCTTTATGCTATCCAGAATTCTATATCATTTCCAATCAATAATATGTCGCCCACATATAATATCGTAAATGCTACAGAGCTCCCACTCACTTTCTTGTAAATACAAAGCTTCTCCAAAAGTCTGTATAAAACCATATGCTTTGATCACACTATCAAAGCGTTTATTCCAACTCCGAGAGGCTTGCACCAGACCATAAATTGATCGCTGGAGCTTGCACAGTTTGTTAGTACCCTTTGGATCGACAAAACCTTCTGGTTGCATCATATACAACTCTTCTTCTAGAAAACCATTCAAGAATGCAGTTTTTACATCCATTTGCCAAATTTCATAATCATAAAATGCGGCAATTGCTAACATGATTCGGACAGACTTAAGCATCGCTACGGGTGAGAAAGTCTCATCGTAGTCAACCCCTTGAACTTGTCGAAAACCTTCGCAACAAGTCGAGCTTTGTAGACAGTTACATTACCATCAGCGTCAGTCTTCTTCTTAAAGATCCATTTATTCTCAATGGCTTGCCGATCATCGGGCAAGTCAACCAAAGTCCATACTTTGTTCTCATACATGGATCCCATCTCAGATTTCATGGCTTCCGACCATTTCGCTAATCTGGGCTCACCATCGCTTCTTCATAGTTTGTAGGTTCGCCATGGTCAAGCAACATGACTTCCGTAATAGGATTACCATACCACTCTGGTGCGTATTTTATTCTGGTTGACCTCTGATTCAAGAGCAACTTGATCTGAAGTTTCATGATCAACATCATTAGTTTCCTCACCAATTGGTGTAGTTGTCACAGGAACCGTTTCTTGTGATGAACTATTTTCCAATAAGGGAGCAGATACAGTTATCTCATCAAGTTCTACTTTCCTCCCACTCACTTCTTTCGAGAGAAACTCCTTCTCTAGAAAGTATCCGAATTTAGCAACGAAAATCTTGCCTTCAGATCTGTGATAGAAGGTGTACCCAACAGTCTCCTTTGGGTATCCTATGAAGACACATTTCTCGATTTGGGTTCGAGCTTATCTGGTTGAAGTTTCTTCACATAAGCATCGCAGCCCCAAACTTTAAGAAACGACAACTTTGGTTTCTTGCCAAACCACAGTTCATACAGTGTCGTCTCAACGGATTTAGATGGTGCCCTATTTAACGTGAACGCGGCCATCTCTAAAGCATATCCCCAAAACGATAGTGGTAAATCAGTAAGAGACATCATAGATCGCACCATATCAAGTAAAGTACGATTACGACGTTCGGACACACCATTTCTCTGTGGTGTTCCGGGTGGCGTGAGTTGCGTAAACTATTCCACATTGTTTCAAATGTAAACCAAACTCGTAACTCAAATATTCTCCTCCACGATCAGATCGTAGAAACTTTATTTTCTTGTTACGATGATTTTCCACTTCACTCTGAAATTCTTTGAACTTTTCAAATGTTTCAGATTTGTGTTTCATTAAGTAGATATACCCATATCTGCTCAAATCATCTGTGAAGGTGAGAAAATAACGATACCGCGCGTGCCTCAACATTCATTGGACCACAAACATCAGTATGTATGATTTCCAACAAATCAGTTGCTCTCTCCATAGTTCCGGAGAACGGCGTTTTAGTCATCTTGCCCATGAGGCATGGTTCGCAAGTACCAAATGATTCATAATCAAGTGATTCCAGAAGCCCATCAGTATGGAGTTTCTTCATGACCCAAACGGCAGTGCCACAAATAAGTTGCATTATCATTATCAACTCTACATCTTTTGGTTTCAACACTATGAATATGTGTATTACTACTATCGAGATTCAATAAAAATAGACCACTCTTCAAGGGTGCATGACCATAAAAGATATTATTCATATAAATAGAACAACCATTATTCTCTGTCTTAAATGAATAACCGTCTCGCATTAAACAAGATCCGGATATAATGTTCATGCTCAACGCTGGCACCAAATAACAATTATTTAGGTCTAAAACTAATCCCGATGGTAGATGTAGAGGTAGCGTGCCGACCGCGATCACATCGACTTTGGAACCATTTCCCCAGCGCGCCGTCACCTCGTCCATAGCCAATCTTCGCTTAATCCGTAGTTCCTGCTTTGAGTTGCAAATATTAGCAACAGAACCAAGATCAAATACCCAGTACTACTGCGAGTATTAGTAAGGTACACATCAATAACATGTATATCACATATACCTTTGATCACCTTGCCATCCTTCTTATCCGCCAAATACTTGGGGCAGTTCCGCTTCAAAGGTCGGTTTGCTTGCAGTAAAAACACTCGATTTCAGGCTTAGGTCCGGACTTGGGTTTCTTCTCTTGAGCAGCAACTTTCTTGCTGTTCTTTTTGAAGTTCCCTTCTTCTTTCCTTTGCCCTTTTTCGTGAAACTAGTGGTCTTGTTGACCATCAACACTTGATGCTCTTTCTTGATTTCTACCTCCATGACTTTTTAGCATTGCGAAGAGCTCGGAATTGTTTTGGTCATCCCTTGCATATTATAGTTCATCACGAAGCTCTTGTAGCTTGGTGGCGATGATTGGAGAATTCTGTCAATGACACTATCATCCGGAAGAGTAACTCCCAATTGAATCAAGTGATTATTATACCTAGACATTTTGAGTATATGTTCACTGACAGAACTATTCTCCTCCATCTTGCAGCTATAGAACTTATTGGAGACTTCATATCTCTCAATCCGGGCATTTGCTTGAAATAGTAACTTCAACTCCTGGAACATCTCATATGCTCCATGACGTTCAAAACGTCGTTGAAGACCCGGTTCTAAGCCGTAAAGCAAGGCACACTGAACTATCGAGTAGTCATCAGCTTTGCTCGCCAGACGTTCACAACTTCCGCGCAGCATCAGCAGTAGCCTGGCACCCAGCGGTGCTTCCAGGACGTAATTCTTCTGTGCAGCAATGAGGATAATCCTCAGGTTACGGACCCAGTCCGTGTAATTGCTACCATCATCTTTCAACTTTGCTTTCTCAAGGAACGCATTAAAATTCAACGGAACAACAGCGCGAGCCATCTATCTACGAGAAACATAGACAAGCAAAATACTATCAGGTACTAAGTTCATGATAAATTTAAGTTTAATTAATCATATTAAAAACTCCCACTTAGACAGACATCTCTCTAGTTATCTAAGTAATTACGTGATCCAAATCAACTAAACCATGTCCGATCATCACGTGAGATGGAGTAGTTTCAATGGTGAACATCACTATGTTGATCATATCTACTATATGATTCACGTTCGACCTTTCGGTCTCCGTGTTCCGAGGCCATATCTGTTATATGCTAGGCTCGTCAAGTTTAACTCGAGTATTCTGCGTGCGCAACTGTTTTGCACCCGTTGTATTTGAACGTAGAGCCTATCACACCCGATCATCACGTGGTGTCTCAAAGACGAAGAACTTTATAGCGGTGCATACTCGGGGAGAACACTTCTTGATAATTTTAGTGAGAGATCATCTTATAATGCTACCGTCAATCAAAGCAAGATAAGATGCATAAAGGATAAACATCACATGCAATCAATATAAGTGATATGATATGGTCATCATCATCTTGTGCTTGTGATCTCCATCGCCAAGCACCGCCATGATCACCATCGTCACCGGTAGCGACACCTTGATCTCCATCGTAGCATCGTTGTCGTCTCGCCAACTATTGCTTCTACGACTATCGCTACTACTTAGTGATAAAGTAAAGCAATTACATGGCGTTGCATTTCATACAATAAAGCGACAACCATATGGCTCTGCCGATTGCGATAACTTCGGTTACAAAACATGATCATCTCATACAATAAAATATAGCATCATGTCTTGACCACATCACATCACAACATGCCCTGCAAAAACAAGTTAGACGTCCTCTACTTTGTTGTTGCAAGTTTTACGTGGCTGCTACGGGCTGAGCAAGAACCGTTCTTACCTACGCATCAAAACCACAACGATAGTTTGTCAAGTTGGTGATGTTTTAACCTTCGCAAGGACCGGGCGTAGCCACACTCGGTTCAACTAAAGTGAGAGAGACAGACACCCGCCGGTCACCTTTAAGCAACGAGTGCTCGGAGCGGTGAAACCAGTCTCGCGTAAGCGTACGCGTAATGTCGGTCCGGGCCGCTTCATCTCACAATACCGCTGAACCAAAGTATGACATGCTGCTAAGCAGTATGACTTATATCGCCCACAACTCACTTGTGTTCTACTCGTGCATATGACATCAACGCATAAAACCAGGCTCGGATGCCACTGTTGGGCAACATAGTAATTTCAAAAATTTCCCTACGACACACAGGACCATGGTGATGGCATAGCAACGAGAGGGGAGAGTGTCTGTCCACGTACCCTCGTAGACCGAAAGCGGAAGCGTTATAACAACGCGGTTGATGTAGTCGTGCGTCTTCACGATCCGACCGATCCAAGTACCGAACGTACGGCACCTCCGAGTTCTGCACACGTTCAGCTCGATTACGATCCCGGACTTCGATCCAGCAAAGTGTCGAGGATGAGTTCCGTCGGCCTGACGGCGTGGTGGCGATGATGATGCTCCACCGGCGCAGGGCTTCGCTAAGCTCCATGACGATATGACTTCTCCGTAGCGAGGGCTTCGCCTAAGCTCATGACGATATGACGAAGTGGAATATGGTGGAGGGGGCACCGACACGGCTAAGGAACGATCTGTAGATCAACTTGTGTGTCATGGGGTGCCCCCTGCCCCTATATAAAGGAGCAAGGGGGTGCGGCCAGCCCAAGGGGCGCCGAGGAGTCCTACTCCCAGGAGTAGGACTCCCCCTTCCTAGTTGGAATAGGATTGGGGAGGGGAAGAGGGAAGGCGCGCCCCTCTCCTTGTCCTATTCGGACTAGAGGGGAGGGCGCGGCCTGCCTGGCCGGCCCTTCCTCTTCTCTCTTGTGGCCCATTAAGGCCCTTATACCCCGGGGGTTCCGTAACCCCTCGGTGTTCGGTAACTTCTGTTTTCATCCGAACCCTTCCAAGTCCAAACATAGGCTTCCAATATATCAATCTTTATGTCTCGACCATTTCGAGACTCCTCGTCATGTCCGTGATCACATCCGGACTCGAACAACCTTCGTACATCAAAACTTATAAATTCATTATGAACTGTCATCGAAGCGTTAGCGTGCGGACCCTACGGGTTCGAGAACTATGTAGACATGACCTAGAACCATTCTCGGTCAATAACCAATAGCGGAACCTGGATGCCCATATTGGTTCCTACATATTCTCTGAAGATCTTTATCGGTCAAACCGCATAACGACATACGTTGTTCCCTTTGTCATCGGTATGTTACTTACCCGAGATTTGATCGTCGGTATCCAATACCTAGTTCAATCTCGTTACGGTAAGTCTCTTTACTCGTTCCGTAATACATCATTTCACAACTAACTCTTTAGTTGTAATGCTTGCAAGGCTTTATGTGATGTGTATTACCGAGAAGGCCCAGAGATACCTCTCCGACAATCGGAGTGACAAAACCTAATCTCGAAATACGCCAACCCAACAAGTACCTTTGGAGACACCTGTAGTACTCCTTTATAATCACCCGATTACGTTGTGACGTTTGGTAGTACCAAAGTGTTCCTCCGTAAACGGAGTTGCATAATCTCATAGTTACGAGGAACATGTATAGGTCATGAAGAAAGCATTAGCAATATACTAAACGATCAAGTGCTAAGCTAACGGAATGGGTCATGTCAATCACATCATTCTCCTAATGAGGTGATCTCATTAATCAAATGACAACACATGTCTATGGTTAGGAAACACAACCATCTTTGATTAATGAGCTAGTCTAGTAGAGGCATACTAGTGACTATCTGTTTGTCTATGTATTCACACATGTATTATGTTTCCGGTTAATACAATTCTAGCATGAATAATAAACATTTATCATGATTTAAGGAAATAAATAATAACTTTATTATTGCCTCTAGGGCATATTTCCTTCACCCCCCCCCCCTCTCCTTGTCCTATTCGGACTAGAGGGGGAGGGGGCGCGCGGCCTGCCTGGCCGGCCCTTTCCTCTTCTCCCTATGGCCCATCAAGGCCCATAGACCCCCCGGGGGGTTCCGGTAACCCCCCGGTGTTCCTAAGAACTTCCTGTTTTCATCCGAACCTTTCCGAAGTCCAAACATAGGCTTCCAATATATCAATCTTTATGTCTCGACCATTTCGAGACTCCTCGTCATGTCCGTGATCACATCCGGGACTCCGAACAACCTTCGGTACATCAATACTTATAAACTCATAATGAACTATCATCGAAACGTTAAGCGTGCGGACCCTACGGGTTCGAGAACTATGTAGACATGACCTAGAACCATTCTCGGTCAATAACCAATAGCGGAACCTGGATGCCCATATTGGTTCCTACATATTCTATGAAGATCTTTATCGGTCAAACCGCATAACGACATACGTTGTTCCATTTGTCATCGGTATGTTACTTACCCGAGATTCGATCGTCGGTATCCAATACCTAGTTCAATCTCGCTACGGTAAGTCTCTTTACTCGTTCCGTAATACATCATCTCACAACTAACTCATTAGTTACAATGCTTGCAAGGCTTATGTGATGTGTATTACCGAGAAGGCCCAGAGATACCTCTCCGACAATCGGAGTGACAAAACCTAATCTCGATTCATGCCAACTCAACATATACTTTTGGAGACACCTGTAGAGTACCTTTATAATCACCCAGTTCCGTTGTGAAGTTTGGTAGCACACAAAGTGTTCCTCCGGTAAACGGGAGTTGCATAATCTCATAGTTGCAGGAACTTTGTATAAGTCATGAAGAAAGCATAAGCAACATACTAAACGATCAAGTGCTAAGCTAACGGAATGGGTCAAATCAATCACATCATTCTCCTAATGATGTGATCCCGTTTAATCAAATGACAACTCATGTCTATGGTTAGGAAACATAACCATCTTTGATTTAACGATCTAGTAAAGTAGAGGCATACTAGTGACACTCTGTTTGTCTACGTATTCACACATGTATTATGTTTCTGGTTAATACAATTCTAGCATGAATAATAAACATTTATCATGATATAAGGAAATAAATAATAACTTTATTATTGCCTCTAGGGCATATTTCCTTCAAAAGTTCCTTTGCGAAATCTATAGTCTTGAAAGCGATATATAATAGAATCATCATCAACCTTTGCAAATATTTCTCGCTCAATATTGCATACCATGGAATAATTCAACCAATCATCACCCATCTTATTCCTCAACTCAGTCTTGATAATACTCATAGCTGAGAAAGCTCTTTCCACTGATGCGGTTGCAACAGGCAAAATCAATGCCAACTCAATAAGACGATATACCAAAGGAAAGACTATGTGTCTATCAGTTTGAACCATCTTACAGCAAGACTACCAAGGTCATTATGTATCCCGAGCTTTGCTATTGTAGTTGGATCTTATGATGTTTCTCCCCCTCTACTCTCTTGTGATGAATTGAGTTTCCCCTTTGAAGTTATCTTATCGGATTGAGTCTTTTATGAGAACACTTGATGTATGTCTTGCCGTGTTTATCTGTGGTGACAATGGGATATCATGTGCCACTTGATGTATGTTTTGGTGACCAACTTGCGGGTTCCGCCCATGAACCTATGCATAGGGGTTGGCACACGTTCTTGACTCTCCGGTAGAAACTTTGGGGCACTCTTTGAAGTACTTTTATGTTGGTTGGATGAATCTGAGATTGTGTGATGCATATCGTATAATCATGCCCACGGATACTTGAGGTGACAATGGAGTATCTAGGTGACATTAGGGTTTTGGTTGATTTGTATCTTAAGGTGTTATTCTAGTACGAACTCTAGGGCTGTTTGTGACACTTATAGGAATAGCCCACGGATTGATTGGAAAGAATAACTTTGAGGTGGTTTCGTGCCTACCATAATCTCTACGTTTGTTCTCCGCTATTAGTGGCTTTGGAGTGACTCTTTGTTGCATGTTGAGGGATTGTTATATGATCTATCTATGTTATTATTGTTGAAGAACTTGTACTGGTGAAAGTATGAACCCTAGGCCTTGTTTCCTATCATTGCAATACCGTTTACGCTCACTTTTACCGCTTGTTACCTTGCTGTTTTTATATTTTCAGATTACAAAAACCTATGTCTACCATCCATATTGCACTTGTATCACCATCTCTTCGCCGAACTAGTGCACCTATACAATTTACCATTGTATTGGGTGTGTTGGGGATACAAGAGACTTTTTGTTATTTGGTTGCAGGGTTGTTTGAGAGAGACCATCTTCATCCTACGCCTCCCACGGATTGATAAACCTTAGGTCATCCACTTGAGGGAAATTTGCTACTGTCCTACAAACCTGTGCACTTGCAGGCCCAACAACGTCTACAAGGAGAAGGTTCGGTAGTAGACATCAGAGCCCCCCCCCCCCTTTAGGGCGCGCCTCCCTATCTCGTGGGCCCCTCGGGCGAACACCGACGTACTTCTTCCTCCTATATATACCTACATACCCCGAAAACATAAAGGAGCACCACGAAACACGATTTCCACCACCGTAACCTTCTGTATCCGCGAGATCCCATCTTGGAGCCTTCGCCGGCACTCTGCCGCTGGGGGAATCGACCACGGAGGGCCTCTACATCAACATCCTTGCCCCTCCGATGAGTTGTGAGTAGTTTACCACAGACCTACGGGTCCATAGTTATTAGCTAGATGGCTTCTTCTCTCTTTTTGGATCTCAATACAATGTTCTCCCCTCTCTTGTGGAGATCTATTCGATGTAAACTCTTTTTGCGGTGTGTTTGTCGAGATCCGATGAATTGTGGGTTTATGATCAAGTTTATCTATGAATAATATTTGAATCTTCTCTGAATTCTTTTATGTATGATTGAGTTATCTTTGTAAGTCTCTTCGAATTATCAGTTTGGTTTGGCCTACTAGATTGGTCTTTCTTGCCATGGGAGAAGTGCTTAGGTTTGGGTTCAATCTTGCGGTGTCCTTACCCAAAGGATGTAAAGGGTTGCAAGGCACGTATTGTATTGTTGCCATCGATGATAAAAAGATGGGGTTTATATCATATTGCATGAGTTTATCCCTCTACATCATGTCATCTTGATTAATGCGTTACTCTCTTCTTATGAACTTAATACTCTAGATGCATGCTGGATAGCGGTCGATGTGTGGAGTAATAGTAGTAGATGCAGGCAGGAGTCGGTCTACTTGTTATGGACGTGATGCCTATATACATGATCATGCCTAGATAATCTCATAACTATGCGCTTTTCTATCAATTGCTCGACAGTAATTTGTTCACCCACCGTAATATTTATGCTATCTTGAGAGAAGCCTCTAGTGAAACCTATGGCCCCCGGGTCTATCTCTTATCATATTTGCTTTAAATCTACTTTTATTTGCATCTTTACTTTTTGCATCTATATTATAAAATACCAAAAATATATTTATCTTATCATACTATCTTTATTAGATCTCACTTTCACAAGTGGCCGTGAAGGGATTGACAACCCCTTTATTGTGTTGGTTGCGAGTTCTCAGTTTGTTTGTGTAGGTGCGTCAGACTTTTGAGGAGCCTCCTACTGGATTGATATCTTGGCTCTTAAAACTGAGGGAAATACTTATGCTACACTTGCTGCATCACCCTCTCCTCTTCGAGAAAAACCAACGCAAGCTCAAGACGTAGCAGCGAACAAGGCAATCGGACTATACAGCTTTATCACTCTCACTTAGTCATAGAAGTCTACAATTTTAAATTTTGGCGAAGCCCCTAGTATTCGGAAGGCCGAACTTGGGGCGCTATACACGCCTAAATCGGACAAGGCCGATTCCTCGCCCGAAGCGGAAAAAATCTTTAAGGATTTGAGACCTCTCGAACAGCGACCAGCTCTCGCCGCATCATGACAGTCAGTTTTCGGCTTTCTCTACTGAGGTGCTCGTCTGGAAGAACCGGCACACAATCGTAATAGTTCTCCCTATGCTACCTTAGCCGATATAGCGGAACGTAAGGCACCAAAACATGGGAGCCGGGCAAACCCAACTATTGACCCAAGACATGATTCGGAGCTGATGCATATAATGCTATAAGTTCGGGGTGCCGCACTGTCGAAAGTGTTCGGACTTTTTTTACCGTGTTATGGGGTACACTGAAGCCCCTGGCGGACTGAATGTACCAGAATGTACGAGTGCAATTTGTAATAAAGAAACAGTCAAGGAAAAAGATGAAGAAATGTAATAATAAACTAACGCTGCATTATTTTCCCTTGTTATTTAAATAATACGTCAAAGCGTATGTGTACAAGTGGTGCGATAGGCAAAATAGGACTATTTGACATGTCCTTAACCAAGAGCGAGCTACGTGTGGGTATGTAAAACAGGTATAGAGATCGATATCAGAAACCACCTGGGGATTCCCTTGTACGCCCAAGCTTCTTGTCTCCTTGGTGTTTCCATCCCGTTATGGGTCTCATAGTCGGACTATCGGAAGAGCCTCCCGAAAATAGGGACCTGAAAAAAGAAAAGGTATGAAGATATACGGATCCTGGGGCGGTTGAGCCGCATTGTGGACCGTGTCGTAGTCGTGCTTCCGCCTATGCCCATGGTATTTTGAGTGCATAATTATGTATGCGCGGCACGAATTTCGCCACTTGACTGGGAATAAGACAGAGGCCGAATTTCTAGGCAAGCTCTGGACGATCCTGTTGCAGGGTACTATGGACTCGCTTGACGGCGTCCGGGGGCTTTATCGCCGAATTGGCGGTCTGCCTAAGAAGACTGCTTTGTACTTCTGCTGCGATGGCCGCAGTGTGCTCCTCCGTATGGAGCGAGCGCTCTGTGTTTCCATTAACTGTTATAACCCCGTGAGGTCCTGGCATTTTGAGCTTGAGGTATGCATAATGCGGTACCGCATTGAATCTGGCAAATGCAGTTCGTCCGAGCAGCGCGTGATAGCCACTGCGGAAGGGGACGATATCGAAGATTAAATCCTCGCTTCGGAAGTTGTCCGGAGATCCGAAGACTACTTCCAGTGTGATTGAGCCCGTACAACAGGCCTCTACACCTGGTATGACACCTTTAAAGGTGGTTTTTGTTGGAAATATGCCCTAGAGGCAATAATAAAAGTATTATTATTATATTTCCTTGTTCATGATAATTGTCTTTTATTCATGCTATAATTGTATTATCCGGAAATCGTAATACACGTGTGAATACATAGACCACAATATGTCCCTAGTGAGCCTCTAGTTGACTAGCTCGTTGATCAACTGATAGTCATGGTTTCCTGACTGTGGACTTTGGATGTCATTGATAACGGGATCACATCATTAGGAGAATGATGTGATGGACAAGACCCAATCCTAAGCATAGCACAAGATCGTGTAGTTCGTTTTGCTAGAGCTTTGCCAATGTCAAGTATCTCTTCCTTAGACCATGAGATCGTGTAACTCCCGGATACCCTAGGAGTGCTTTGGGTGTACCAAACGTCACAACGTAACTGGGTGACTATAAAGGTGCATTACATGTATCTCCAAAAGTGTCATTGGGTTGACACGGATCGAGATCGATTTGTCACTCCGTATGACGGAGAGGTATCACTGGGCCCACTCGGTAGTGCATCATCATAATGAGCTCAAAGTGACCAAGTGTTTGGTCACAGGATCATGCATTACGGTACGAGTAAAGTGACTTGCCGGCAACGAGATTGAACGAGGTATTGGGATACCGACGATCGAATCTCGGACAAGTAAAATACCGATTGACAAAGGGAATAGTATACGGGGTTGATTGAATCCTCGACATCGTGGTTCATCCGATGATATCATCGAGGAGCATGTGGGAACTAACATGGGTATCCAGATCCCGCTATTGGTTATTGCCCGAGAGCCGTCTCGGTCATGTCTACATGTCTCCCGAACCCGTAGGGTCTACACACTTAAGGTTCGGTGACGCTAGGGTTGTATGAATATGAGTATGCAGCAAACCGAATGTTGTTCGGAGTCCCGGATGAGATCCCGGACGTCATGAGGAGTTCCGGAATGGTCCGGAGGTAAAGATTTATATATGGGAAGTCTTATTTTGGTCGCCGGAAAAGTTTCGCACTTTATCGGTATTGTATCGGGAGTGCCGAAAAGGGTCCGGGGGTCCACCGGGGGGGGGGGGTCCACCTGCCCTGGGGGGGCACATGGGCTGTAGGGGGTGTGCCTTGGCCTATATGGGCCAAGGGCACCAGCCCCAAGAGGCCCATGCTTTGGAGATAAGAGAGAGAGGAGAGTCCTAAAGGGAAGGCACCTCTGAGGTGCCTTGGGAGGATGGACTCCTCCCCTCTTGGCTGCACCCTTCCTTGGAGGAAGGGGCAGGCTGCGCCCTCCCCCTCTCTTGCACCTATATAAAGGGGAGGGTGGGGTGGCCGCATGAAGCCCTTGGCGCCTCCCTCTCTCGCTACACCTCCTCCTCCTCCCGTAGTTGCTTAGCGAAGCCCCCGCCGGAGTTCTCACAGATCCACCACGACGCCTGGCCGTGCTGCTGGATCATCATCAACCTCTCCTTCCCCTTGCTGGATCAAGAAGGAGGAGACGTCATCCGCTCCTCCGCGTGTGTTGAACGCAGAGGTGATGTCCGTTCGGCACTAGGTCATCGGTGATTCGAATCACGGCGAGTACGACTCCATCATCCCCGTTCCATTGAACGCTTCCGCACGCGATCTACAAGTGGTATGTAGATGCAATCACTATCCCATGACTCGTTGCTAGATGAACTCATAGATGGATCTTGGTGAAACCGTAGGAAAAATTTTAATTTTCTGCAACGTTCCCCAACAGTGGTATTAGAGCTAGGTCTATGCGTAGTTCTCTATTGCACGAGTAGAACACAATTTTGTTGTGGGCGTAGATCTTGTCAACTTACTTGCCGCTACTAGTCTTATCTTGCTTCAGCGGTATTGTGGGATGAAGCGGCCCGGACCAACCTTACACGTGCGCTTACGTGAGACCGGTTCCACCGATCGACATGCACTAGTTGCATAAGGTGGCTAGCGGGTGTCTGTCTCTCCCACTTTAGTTGGAGCGGATTCGATGAAAAGGGTCCTTATGAAGGGTAAATAGAAGTTGACAAATCACGTTGTGGCTTTCACGTAGGTAAGAAAACGTTCTTGCTAGAACCCTATTGCAGCCATCGTAAAACTTGCAACAACAATTAGAGGACGTCTAACTTGTTTTTGCAGCAAGTGTTTTGTGATATGATATGGCCAAAGTTGTGATGAATGATGAATGATATATGTGATGTATGAGATCATGTTCTTGTAATAGGAATCACGACTTGCATGTCGATGAGTATGACAACCGCGAGAGCCATAGGAGTTGTCTTTATTTTTGTATGACCTGCGTTTCATTGAAGAACGCCATGTGAATTACTTTACTTTATTGCTAAACGCGTTAGCCATAGAAGTAGAAGTAGTCGTTGGCGTGACAACTTCATGAAGACACGATGATGGAGATCATGATGATGGAGATCATGGTGTCATGCGGTGATAGGATGATCATGGAGTCGAAGATGGAGATCAAAGAAGCTATATGATATTGGCCATATCATGTCACTACTATATATAATTGCATGTGATGTTTATTATGTTTATGCATCTTGTTTACTTAGAACGACGGTAGTAAATAAGATGATCCCTCATAACAATTTCAAGAAAGTGTTCTCCCTAACTGCGCACCGTTGCTAAAGTTAAATGCGTTTGAAGCACCACGTGATGATCGGGTGTGATAGATCCTTACGTTCACATACAACGGGTGTAAGACAATTTTACACATGCAATACACTTAGGTTAACTTGACGAGCCTAGCATGTACAGACATGGCCTCGGAACACAAGAGACCGAAAGGTCAAACATGAGTCGTATGGAAGATACGATCAACATGGAGATGTTCACTGACGATGACTAGTCCGTCTCACGTGATGATCGGACACGACCTAGTCGACTCGGATCATGTAACACTTAGATGACTAGAGGGATGTCAAATCTGAGTGGGAGTTCATTAAATAATTTGATTAGATGAACTTAATTATCATGAACATTAGTCTAAAATCTTTGCAAAATGTCTTGTAGATCAAATGGCCAACGCTCATGTCACCATGAACTTCAACGCGTTCCTAGAAAACCAAGCTGAAAGACGATAGCAGCAACTATTCGGACTGGGTCCAAACCCGAGGATCATCCTCATAGCAGCCAAGAAACAATATGTCCTAGAAGCACCGCTAGGTGAAGCACCCATCCCGAAGAACCAAGACATTATGAATGCTTGGCAGTCTCGTCTTGATGATTACTCCTTCGCTCAGTGCGGCATGCTTTACAGCTTAGAACCGGGGCTCCAAAAAAGTATTGAGCAACACGGAGCATATGAGATGTTCGAGGAGCTAAAAATGGTTTTCCAAGCTCATGCCCTGGTAGAGAGATATGAAGTCACCGACAAGTTCTACATTTGTAAGATGGAGGAAAATAGTTACATCGGTGAGCACATACTCAAAATGTGCGGGTTGCACAACCGCTTTGTCCCAGCTGGACATTAACCTCCCGGACGAGGCGGTCATTGACAGAATCCTTGATCGCTTCCCACCAAGCTACAAGAGCTTTGTGATGAACTACAATATGCAGGGGATGGTGAAAACTATTCCTGAAGTATTTTCAATCTTTGAAGTCAGAGGTAGAAATCAAGAAGGAGCATCAAGTGTTGATGGTCAATAAAACCACTAAGTTCAAGAAGGGCAAGGAAAGAAGAACTTCAAGAAGGACGGCAAGGATGTTGCCGCGCCCGGTAAGCCAGTTGCCGGGAAGAAGTCAAAGAATGGACCCAAGCCTGAGACTGAGTGCTTTTATTACAAAGGGAAGGGTCACTGGAAGCGGAACTGCCCCAAATACTTAGCAGACAAGAAGGCCGGCAACACTAAAGGTATATTTGATATACATGTAATTGATGTGTACCTTACCGATTACTCGTAGTAACTCCCGGTATTTGATACCGGTGCCGTTGCTCATATATGTAACTCACAGCAGAGCTGCGGAATAAACGGAGGCTGGCGAAGGGCGAGGTGACGATCTTGGCGTCGGGAATGGTTCCAAGGTCGATGTGATCGCCGTCGGCACGCTACCTCTACATTTACCTACGGGATTAGTTTTAAACCTCAATAATTGTTATTTAGTACCAAGTTTGAGCATGAACATTGTATCAGGATCTCGTTTAATACGAGATGGCTACTCATTTAAATCCGAGAATAATGGTTGTTCTATTTATATGAGAGAAATGTTTTATGGTCATGCTCCGATGGTCAATGGTTTATTCTTAATGAATCTCAAACATAATGTTACACATGTTCATAGTGTGAATACCAAAAGATGTAAAGTTGATAACGATAGTCTCACATACTTGTGGCACTGCCGCCTTGGTCACATTGGTGTCAAGCGCATGAAGAAGCTCCATGCTGATGGACTTTTAGAGTCTCTCGATTATGAATCATTTGACACATGTGAACCATGCCTCATGGGCAAGATCACCAAGACTCCGTTCTCGGAACAATGGAGCGAGCAACCAACTTATTGGAAATCATACATACCGATGTGTGCGGTCCAATGAGTGTTGAGGCTCATGGAGGATATCGTTATGTTCTCACTCTCATTGATGACTTGAGTAGATATGGGTATGTCTACTTGATGAAACACAAGTCTGAGACCTTTGAAAAGTTCAAGGAATTTCAGAATGAAGTAGAGAATCAACGTGACCGAAGATAAAATTCTTGCGATCAGATCGTGGAGGAGAATATTTAAGTCACGAATTTGGTACACACTTAATGAAATGTGGAATCGTTTCACAACTCACGCCGCTGGAACACCTCAACAGAACGGTGTGTCCGAACGTCAGTGTCGCACTCTATTGGATATGGTGCGATCTATGATGTCTCTTCTTGATTTACCGCTATCATTTTGGGGATACGCTCTAGAGACAGCTACATTCACTTTAAATAGGGCACCGTCTAAATCCGTTGAGACGACACCGTATGAATTATGGTTTGGGAAGAAACCTAAGCTGTCGTTTCTAAAAGTTTGGGGATGCGATGCTTATGTCAAGAAACTTCAACCTGAAAAGCTCGAACCCAAGTCGGAAAAATGCGTCTTCATAGGATACCCTAAGGAAACCATTGGGTATACCTTCTACCTTAGATCCGAAGGCAAGATCTTTGTTGCCAAGAATGGATCCTTTACGGAAAAAGAGTTTCTCTCGAAAGGAGTAAGTGGGAGGAAAGTAGAACTTCGATGAAGTACTACCTCTTGAACCGGAAAGTAGTGCAGCTCAGAAAATGTTCTGTGGTGCCTACACCGGCGGAGAGGAAATTAATGATGATGATCAAGGTACTTCGGATCAAGTTGCTACTGAACTTCATAGGTCCACTAGGACACGTTCCGCACCGTAGTGGTACGGCAACCCCGTCACGGAAATCATGTTGTTAGACAACGGTGAACCTTCGAACTATGAAGAAGCGATGGCGGGCCCAGATTCCAACAAATGGCTTGAAGCCATGCAATCCGAGATAGGATCCATGTATGAAAACAAAGTATGGACTTTGACAGACTTGCCCGATGATCGGCGGCAATAGAAAACAAATGGATCTTTAAGAAGAAGACGGACGTGGATGGTAATGTTACCATCTATAAAGCTCGACTTGTCGCTAAGGGTTATCGACAAGTTCAAGGGATTGACTATGATGAGACTTTCTCTCCCGTAGCGAAGCTTAAGTCCGTCCGGATCATGTTAGCAATTGCCGCATACTATGATTATGAGATATGGCAGATGGACGTCAAAACGGCATTCCTTAACGGTTATCTTAAGGAAGAGCTGTATATGATGCAGCCGGAAGGTTTTGTCGATCCTAAGAATGCTAACAAGGTATGCAAGCTCCAAATGATCCATTTATGGGCTGGTGCAAGCATCTCGGAGTTGGAACATTCGCTTTGATGAGATGATCAAAGCGTTTGGGTTTATCTTGAGACTTATGGAGAAGCCTGCGTTTACAAGAAAGTGAGTGGGAGCTCTGTAGCATTTCTCATATTATATGTAGATGACATACTTTTGATGGGAAATGATATAGAACTTTTGGACAGCATTAAGGCCTACTTGAATAAGAGTTTTTCAATGAAGGACCTTGGAGAAGCTGCTTATATATTAGGCATCAAGATCTATAGAGATAGATCGAGACGCCTCATAGGTCTTTCACAAAGCACATACCTTGATAAGATTTTGAAGAAGTTCAAAATGGATCAGTCCAAGGAAGGGTTCTTGCCTGTTTTGCAAGGTGTTAAATTGAGCTCGGCTCAATGCCCGACCACGGCAAAAGATAAAGAAGAGATGAGTGGCATCCCCTATGCCTCAGCCATAGGTCTATTATCTATGCCATGCTGTGTACCAGACCTGATGTAAACCTTGCCGTAAGTTTGGTAGGAAGGTACCAAAGTAATCCCGGCAAGGAACACTGGACAACGGTCAAGAATATCCTAAAGTACCTGAAAAGGACAAAGGACATGTTTCTCGTTTATGGAGGTGACGAAGAGCTCGTCGTAAAGGGTTACATCGATGCTAGCTTCGACACAGATCTGGATGACTCAAAGTCACAAACCGTATACGTTTATATGTTAAATGGTGTAGCATTAGCTGGTGCAGCTGCAAGGAGAGCATCGTGGCGGGATCTACATGTGAAGCGGAGTACATGGCAGCCTCGGAGGCAGCACATGAAGCAATTTGGGTGAAGGAGTTCATCACCGAACTAGGAGTCATACCCAATGCGTCGGAGCCGATCAAACTCTTCTGTGACAACACTGGAGCTATTGCACTTGCCAAGGAGCCCAGGTTTCACAAGAAGACCGAGCACATCAAGCGTCGCTTCAACTCCATTCATGAAAATGTTCAAGATGGGGACATAGAAATTTGCAAAGTGCATACGGATCTGAATGTCGCAGATCCGTTGACTAAACCTCTTCCATGAGCAAAACATGATCAACACCAGAACTCTATGGGTGTTCGATTCATCACAATGTAACTAGATTATTGACTCTAGTGCAAGTGGGAGACTGTTGGAAATATGCCCTAGAAGCAATAATAAAAGTATTATTATTATATTTCCTTGTTCATGATAATTGTCTTTTATTCATGCTATAATTGTATTATCCGGAAATCGTAATACACGTGTGAATACATAGACCACAATATGTCCCTAGTGAGCCTCTAGTTGACTAGCTAATTGATCAACTGATAGTGTTGGTTTCCTGACTTTGGACTTTGGATGTCATTGATAACGGGATCACGTCTTTTGGAGTATGATGTGATGGAAAAGACCATATCATAAGCATAGCACAAGATCGTGTAGTTCGTTTTGCTAGAGCTTTTCCAATGTCAAGTATCTCTTCCTTAGACCATGAGATCGTGTAACTCCCGGATACCGTAGGAGTGCTTTGGGTGTACCAAAGCGTCACAACGTAATCGGGTGACTATAAAGGTGCATTACAGGTATCTCCAAAAGTGTCATTGGGTTGACACGGATCGAGGCCCAGGATTTGTCACTCCGTATGACGGAGATGTATCACTGGGCCCACTCGGTAGTGCATCATCATAATGAGCTCAAAGTGACCAAGTGTTTGGTCACGGGATCATGCATTACGGTACGAGTAAAGTGACTTGCCGGCAACGAGATTGAACGAGGTATTGGGATACCGACGATCGAATCTCGGGCAAGTAAAATACCGATTGACAAAGGGAATAGTATACGGGGTTGATTGAATCCTCGACATCATGGTTCATCCGATGATATCATCGAGGAGCATGTGGGAACTAACATGGGTATCCAGATCCCTCTGTTGGTTATTGCCCGAGAGCCGTCTCGGTCATGTCTGCATGTCTCCCGAACCCGTAGGGTCTACACACTTAAGGTTCGGTGACGCTAGGGTTGTATGAATATGTGTATGCAGCAAACCGAATGTTGTTCGGAGTCCCGGATGAGATCCCGGACGTCACGAGGAGTTCCGGAATGGTCCAGAGGTAAAGATTTATATATGGGAAGTCTTATTTTGGTCGCCGGAAAAGTTTCGCACTTTATCGGTATTGTACCGGGAGTGCCGAAAGGGGTCCGGGGTCCACCGGGGTCCACCTGCCCGGGGGCACATGGGCTCTAGGGGTGCGCCTTGGCCTATATGGGCCAAGGGCACCAGCCCCAAGAGGCCCATGCGCTGGAGATAAGAGAGGGAGAGTCCTAAAGGGAAGGCACCTCCGAGGTGCCTTGGGAGGATGGACTCCTCCCTCCTCTTAAGCACCCTTCCTTGGAGGAAGGGGCAAGGCTGCGCCCTCCCCCTTCTCTTGCACCTATATAAAGGGGGGAGGGAGGGGTTTCCGCATGCTGAGGCCCTTGGCGCCTCCCCTCTCTGCTACACCTCCTCCTCCTCCTCCCGTAGTTGCTTAGCGAAGCCCTGCCGGAGTTCTGCTGCATCCACCACCACGCCGTCGTGCTGCTGGATCATCATCAACCTCTCCTTCCACCTTGCTGGATCAAGAAGGAGGAGACGTCATCCGCTCCGTACGTGTGTTGAACGCGGAGGTGCTGTCCGTTCAGCACTAGGTCATCGGTGATCTGAATCACGGCGTAGTACGACTCCATCATCCCCGTTCCATTGAACGCTTCCGCACGCGATCTACAAGTGGTATGTAGATGCAATCACTCTCCCATGACTCGTTGCTAGATGAACTCATAGATGGATCTTGGTGAAACCGTAGGAAAAATTTTAATTTTCTGCAACGTCCCCCAACAGTTTTTATGGGTTTGATCCTTGAGGGATCGATGCCCATTTTGCGCATTGTATCCTGATAGAGTAGGTTCAGGCTGCTGCCACCGTCCATAAGGACTCGTGTGAGGTGGAATCCGTCAATGATGGGGTCAAGGACCAATGCGGCAGAACCGCCATGACGGATACTGGTAGGATGGTCCCTGCGATCGAAAGTGATCGGACAAGAAGACCATGGGTTGAACTTTGGGGCGACTGGCTCCATCGCATAGACGTCCCTTAGTGCACGCTTCCGTTCCCGCTTGGGAATATAGGTTGTGTATATCATGTTCACCGTTTTCACTTGGGGAGGAAATTTCTTCTATCCTCCTATGTTCGGCGGCCGGGGCTCCTCCTCGTCGTCGCTATGCAGCCCCTTTTCCTTGTTTTCAGCATTCAACTTGCCGGCCTGTTTGAACACCCAGCATTCTCTGTTGGTGTGGTTGGCTGGTTTGTCGGGGTTGCCGTGAATTTGACATGAGCGATCGAGTATGCGGTCCAAACTGGACGGGCCCATTGTTTCTTTTGAATGGCTTTTTCCACTCGCCGGTCTTAGAGCCACCGAATCCGGCATTGACTGCCGTGCCTTGGCGTTGTCGCCATTATTGCGACGCTTGTGTCTATTGCGTCATGGCTTGCCGTTGCTATCTCCGCATCTGAATTGCCGGGATTTCTTGATGTGTTGTTGCTATATATGAGCCAACCGGCTGTCCTCGCCCGCACAAAAGCGGGTCATGAGTGTCGTGAGGGCTGCCATGGACTTCGGCTTTTCTTGGCTGAGGTGTCGGGCGAGCCATTAAATCACGGATGCTATGCTTAAAGGCCGATAAGGCTTGACATCCTGGACGATCGACAATTTGGTTCTTTTAGTTAGGAACTGAGTCCAGAATTTCCTGGCTGACTCTCCGGGCTGTTGGGTTATGTGACTTAAGTCATCAGCATCCGGTGGTCGCACATAAGTGCCCTGGAAGTTGTCAAGGAATGCGTCTTCCAAGTTCTCCCAACTGCCAATGGAGTTTGTCGGCAGGCTATTCAGCCAATGTCGAGTCGGTCCTTTGAGTTTTAGTGGGAGGTACTTGATGGCATGTAGATCATCACCGCGGGCCATGTGAATGTGGAGGAGGAAATCTTCAATCCATACGGCGGGGTCTGTCGTACCATATATGATTCAATATTCACGGGTTTAAAACCTTCTGAGAATTCATGATCCATTACTTCATCGATTGAAGCATAGGGGATGTCTGGCGCCTCTATGCGGGCTACATCACGACGCAGTTCAAATGAGTCTGATGCATTGTATTCGGCCCGGCCGGATTTGCTTTTAGTATATCCGGCATGACGGTCATCGTCACACATTGGGGAGCGCCCCCGTGATCCGTAGATCGATCTTGTATGTCCTGCTTTATTTTCCAATATGTCTCGTAGGTCCTGCATGTAGCCCTGGGCCTTGGTGTTTTTGCTTGCTTAGCGCCGGGGTGCGGGCTGGTGTTCGGTCTGATACGCCGCTTTGTCTCGGCCACGAGGTGGCCGGTCAGCCGCATCCTGCGCTGGTAATGTGGGCTTTAATGCCTCCTCCTCGAGTTGAGGTAGCAACCTGTGCTTTGGGTAACTTTTGGTGGGTGCTCGAGTCCGTATTCCTCGGATGCCAGGACCTCAGTCCATCTATCAGTTAGCAGATCTTGATCAGCTTGAAGTTGCTGGTGCTTTTTCTTTAGGCTTTTTGCAGTGGCTATAAGCCGGCGCTTGAAGCGCTCCTGCTCGCACGATGAATTCTTCATCGCCAAGGCTCACTTTGTCTTCGGAGAGGGGCATGTAATTGTCATCCTCTGATTCTCCATCTGTTGCCTGTTCCTTGGGGCTAGCTTGCCCATCCTCCTGTTCGGCCTGCTCGAAGCCTGGCTGGGCGGGATTGTTTTCATCTTCGGCACCATCCGGATTGCTATCGTCCCTTGTGCCGGTATCGCTATTTTTGCTATGGCGAGGCTTAGAGCGGCGCCTATGACGCCTGTGCTTAGATTGCTTCTCAAGGCGAAGTCTTTGAAAGATATCCATGGAGGACACGCCCAAAGAAGCGGCGGCGATGAGGCAATAGAGGATAATCCCCTTGAGAATCAATCTAAGCACCGGCGTCATAGGCGCCGCTCTAAGCCTCGCCATAGCAAAAATAGTGGTACCGGCACAAGGGACGATATATATGATGAGGTGGCTGTCCAGCACCCTGTGGGCGGTGGTTCCTATTCTTCTCCTGTTGCATCGTCGTCCATACCGTCGATGTCTTCGGAGTTGAAGTCAAGTATGTCGGTTAAGTTGTCGACAATGGCTATTAAGTGGGTGGTGGGTGGGGAACGAATTTCTTCGTCGTCCGCTTCCCACTCCAGCCGGACATAGTTTTGCCAAGAGTCTCCTGACAAGGAGAGAGACCTCAATGAGTTTAGCACATCGTCCAAGCGCGAGTGCTGAAAGATATCCGCGGAGGTAAACTCCATGATCGGTGCCCAATCAGATTCGATAGGCACAGACGCACGCGGTTCGGAGCCTGTGGCCGGAGACGAGTCCGAGGGTCCGATGACACAGGCCTCATAGAAGGTGAAGTCTGTGTTCGGCTCTAGCGCCGATGAGTGTACGACCTCTGTGGCGGGGTCCATCCACCCATCCTCGGATGGCACGATCTGGTCCGGATTGAGGGCCGGGGCAGCCGCAGATGTGATCTCCCGAACACCGTCCGATGGCAGATCCAATTCATGCTCGTCATGACTGTTTGGCACACCTGACATGGGCTCGAATCTGTCGAATATCAAGTCTCCATGGATGTCGGCGGTATAGTTCAAGCTTCCAAACCTGACCCGATGGCCGTGGGCGAAGCTATCGATCTGCTCCGGATGGCTGCGAAGTTGGCCCGCAATACGAAGCCACCGAATACGAAGATCTGTCCGGGGAGGAAAACCTCACCCCGGACGGCATCGTTGCAGATGATTGAAGGAGCCATCAAGCATTATCGTGACGACACAGTGGAACTCTCAATGAAAGCACCAATGTCGGTGTCAAAACCGCGGATCTCGGTAGGGGGTCCCGAATCGTGCCTAAGGCTAATGGTAACAGGAGGCGGGGACACAATGTTTACCTGTGTTCGGGCCCTCTCGATGGAGGTAATACCCTACTTCCTGCTTGATTGATCTTGATGATATGAGTATTACAAGAGTTGATCTACCACGAGATCATAGAGGCTAAACCCTAGAAGCTAGCCTATGATTCTGATTGTTGTTGTCCTCTGAGACTAAACCCTCCGGTTTATATAGACACCGGAGGGGGCTAGGGTTACAAAGAGTCGGTTACAGAGAAGGAGATCTACATATCCGGATCGCCAAGCTTGCCTTCCACGCAAAGGAGAGTCCCACCCGGACACGGGACGGAGTTTTCAATCTTGTACCTTCATAGTCCAACAGCCCGGCCAAAGTATATAGTCCGGCTGTCCGAGGACCCCCTAATCCAGGATTCCCTCACCGGGCGCGAAGTAGCTCGGTGTGAGTCGCCCAGTCGATGTCGCAGGTGGTTGCATCAGGCGATAAGTTGTCGGAGAAGGTGGGGAGCTCTCCCAGATTGGCTTCCCTGCCGTAGAGGGCCTTGAATGGCGAGCACTCCACCCTAGACAAAAGACCGCTAAGTACCAGTCGCGTTGAGAACATACAATTGTAGTTGAGGGCGATTGTGCAACCAGATGGTAATATTTTAAATTTTAGAAAATGGAAGTTATTGTTTATACAAAAAATAAGACCAGGAAAATGTAGTAGTAATCGTAAAAATAAAAATTAAAACGAAAAAACAAGAAAATGATGAAAAACCAAAATTGATGAAAAAACAACAACATGAACATAGACCAACAATATATTTAAAATGCTTACAAGAAAGTAAAATAAGGTAAAGAAATTTACAAAATAGTTAGCCCCGAACTAAGTTGCGTCTCTTTGGACCGCAAATATTATATCTCACTCATAGAGAATAACACATGTCTCGCTGAAGGTTTTTACCTCACATGTAACTACTAGCCTATTTTCATCATTTTTTTCTCAGTCGCTGGCTTGGATCGACATCGCTGGTATCACTTTCTGTGTATCATTCGCTGGGTTTTTTGCTTCTGTTTTTCCTATTTCTTCACTGGTTCTCTAGTTTTACTATTTTCCTTTGTTTTAGCGGCATTCTATGCTTTTTTCTGGATTTTCACTAGTTTTTTTTTATTTTCTGGCTTTCTTTGTTTATAATCTGTTTGTTCTTTCTTTATTTTTACTAGTTTTTTCTTCTTTCTCCATTTTTGTTTGATTGTTTTTCTTTGGCAGTTTTCATGGGTTTTTGAGTATACATCTATTTTTTAGCACACAATATACATTGTTAGTACACAATGTAAATGTGAAAAATTTCTGATATATATATATATATATATATATATATATGTTGAATTTTTTAATATACATTCTTGTTTAATGCATGTTTTAAACAATTTTTGAATATATGGTCAAAATATTTTGAAATAGACAATTGAACATTTTTTAGGTAATAAAAGAATTCTCTAAAACTATGTGAACTTTTTTACATTGTATGAATATTTTTTAATGTCACAAATATTTTTTCAAACGCGACAGCAGTTCTTTAAAATGATACATACAATTTTTTCAGTGGTATAAAACTTTTTTTTATTATCCTTCAATAAACTTATACCATACAAAACTTCTTTTTAGATTGCATAAATTTTTTCACATTTTTTTGGGCATGTAGGGCACATCTTGACAGGCCCTTGTTTGGGCATGTCACATTTCTTTACAAATATTTGGGCATGTCATTTTTTTTAAACACAATACACACACAAGTGCTTATATATGTGCATACACTCATCTCTATAAACGCACATACATAAACCCTATTTTTATGAGCATCTTCGAAAGACTGAACCTACATGTCATCTTGAGATTTTACAAAGTCACCGTAGGCATCTCATGGTCGGCGGAAACGTCTTCTCCCACTAAACGTGTATCGCCTGAAATAAATCTTGAAATAAATTCAGAATAAATGCGAGCACCAGAATTTAAACCCTAATGGGTTGGGGATACTATTGTCCTTCTAACCACGCTATCACGAATATTCTGAAATATATCCTGAAATAAATTCGAGAACACGAGCACCTGAATTTGAACATTGATGGGTTGGGGTACCACTGTCCTTCTAACCACTGTCCCAGATATCTTGAAATAAATTCGGGATAAACACGAGCATCGGAATTTGAATCCTGATGGGCAATTGGCATAGCATTATCCTTCTTGTTTAAAATATTAGCACATTTTCTAATAATCCAATCAACGAGTATATGCTAAGCATAACACATACAACATGCATCTTATACCAATACCTAAGCCTGTGAGCATGTACAGTACATAAAACCGAAACATTTATGAATAACATATATATAGCCAGCACATGAATGAGCAAATAGGGGATGAACGAGTCATACCCTCCGGTTGGGTAGGCCAACGAAGCGGCGGCAACGGCAACCTCGACATCAGTCGAGGCCTTCTTCTTGGCGGCTTTGTCGTCGACCATGGAGTCGATGCAGGGGAAGTGGTGGAAGCAGAGACGGATGGGGACGAGAACGGATCAGGAGCAGTCGCGTCGAGGCATTCTTCGAAAATCTTGTTGCCGTTCTCCCGGGCAAGATCTCGAACAATAGGGTTCTGGAGGTACCTGCTCTTCCGAACCATGCACACGGTTATCGGAATGGGATCGTCGGACAAGAAATAAACAGTAGATGATGGCTAGGGTCTTGCAAAAGGGAGTGAGTGAACTGAACTAGCTCACTCCACTGGTCAATACCTTATATAGGCCGTCACGTAGACTGGCCTGGCCTCAGATCTTCGGCTCGGCTCATCCCCGCAGTGCACATGTTGAGGCAAGGTGGTCGACAGAAAAGGAGAGCATATGTACAACTCCTCTTCCTAAGCTTCCGATAACATGTGCTAAAGCAACCCTTATAGAGGAACTCACTGCACTCCACATTTCCATCGTTTACCATGCATCTAATTTTTTAGGGCTACCATGCATCTAAATGAGCTTTAGAGATTAATTAGGAACTATTTTTTTATATGTGCCTAAGCTCATCTATAATCCAACACTTCTAACGTTCTCCTAACCATTTTCTTATATGGGCCTAAGCCCATCTATAGTGACACTCCTAACCAGTTTTCTCCTCTAAAAAAAAAAGTTTTTCTCCTAACCATCTAACTACATGTAGTAGGTTGGATACCCCCTGTAGGCTGTAGCCCAGTCCGGCTATGTCCTGTCCTCGCAGAAGGAAAAGACTACCCATCATCGCTCTGCATATGGGACGTGCGGCCACAGATTGAAGAAGAATTTGATATTGTATACTACTATCATACGGCGGGTGCCCATTCGCTGATTACGTGGCAGCTGTACGCATGGCGCGGCACGGCACTGCACAATACACATCGATGCTACTATATATCGAGGCAGTATGTATATATGTACTGAGCAAGCAGCTAAAAGTAGCTTCTGCAGAAAGAACACGGTTGCACAACTTGCATGGGCACAACACAACCGGTGCACATCACAACTGGAAGCAGAGTGGTAAATTAAACAAGTGCAGCCATTCATCCACATCCAGACATGCATTGTCTGGTCGGAGAAGAAGCATGGACTGATCGATCTCTATCATCTTGGACTACATAAACACACACACACACACACAAAGAAGAACCATCCTGCAGTACTACACATGTACGCATGCACGCACGTCGTCCCTACGAAAAAGAAGAGTACACCAGTACAAGCCTACCGTGCACACAAACCCCACCATGTATGCTTACAACGTACGCTCACACACACACATACATACATACACCTTATTATCCGCCCGTCACTGTCACCGCCGAGTGAGGCGACGGAGCTTACCCGATTCAGACCCTGGCGACGCCGCCGGTGCCCATGCCCTTGTTGTGCGGGTCGGCGCCTGCGCCGTAGGCATGCTCCGCCGGATACCCACCGGCATGGTTCCCGAACTGGTTGCCAAACAGCCCGGAGTGCAGCGCCAGCACGTAGAGCAGCTGCGTGAAGGCCAGTATGATCACAAACGCCTCCAGCACCCGGAGGCGCCACCCGCGGTACCCGCCGATGTGGATCTCCTTGCACGCCAAACCAAAGGCCAAGGCGGTGATGGCCCAGGCCACCAGCGCCGACGAAGCACTCGTAGCGAGGCTGTCGCCGCGCCAGGTGCGGACGTGGTGCACGCCGGCGAGCTTGGAGGCGGCGCCGACCACACCAGCCAAGATGGCGAAGACGAGGAAGTAGAAGGTGGCGCCGTTGCCGCCGACGCCGGGGCGGTTGGTGAGGCCGTTGATGAAGTGGTTGAGGTTCCAGCTGGCGAAGCCGATGACGATGAGGTACATGATGAGGTTGAGCACCAGCAGCGGCGCCACCATGTTCCGACCCACGCCCGCCATTGCCGTCGCCTGTTGCTAGCTAGCTAGCTTCTCCTCCTCCCTTGGTCGAGATGGAGACAGAGCTGTGGCACTCGATGGATTGGCTTTGGTGGACTGATGATTAGATTAGCTACGTACCGAGGAGAAAGAGGAAGAATCGAATGGAGAAAGGTGATGGTTTGTGGATGAGGTAGTAGAGTGGAGTGTAGTGGGATACTTATATAGATAGATAGGTGTGGTGCTAGAGGGAGGGCGCGAGGTAGGCGACACGCGTGATGCGCCGCTTACGGGTGGGAGGACACGTACGTGCCGCATGTGGGGGCTTTACACGTACGTACGGTAGCTGCTTCCAGTAGCCGTTGGCAACCTAGGCTTGGCAAGCCGTTTCCTGGCCACTAGAAATACACGGTGGTTTTCTCTATCTATCTATCGAAAATCAGCTCACGTGCGTCGTGGATGCGCTTTGCTTCCATGTCTTCTTTCTTTAAAACTAAAAGGAGACGTGTCCCAAGTACACAAACATCTAATCAGGCATTTCCACATTTGATCAGACGTGTCACAAGTGTCTGGCTTCCAGGTTTTATACCGATCTAGTAACAGTAATAGGACGGGTCTAGGGAGCGGCCGTCTGCTCCCTAACCGTTCCAAGCAGCCGGCCAAAAATAATTTTTTTAATGCCTTAGTTTATAAAGAAAAATAATTTGTTCCCTAATCATATACTATTAAGAAAGGCATCTTATAAACAAAAAAAGAATCCACGTAAACAGCTGTGAACGTATTTAATGCGAGTTTTATTATTTTAAAAAGCTATATCTTTTGAACCGCGCTTCGGAATTAAGATCCGTTTTCATTATTGGAATCTTCACGACGTGCTCTTCAAAACTAGATGCATTAGGGTACGTTTTGGCGAACTTTTTTGTGTGCAATTAAGTCTCCATTTGGTGCAACTTCCTAGCGGTCGGTGCGCAACTACCTGTTAGTCAATGTGCAACTTTTTCCCTACGTATGAACGTGCAGTTTTCACTTATGGCACCTCCAACCCAGACTACCCCTACCAGTGAGATGTGCAACTTTGTCTGTTGGTTGTGCCAACTACATGGTAGTCGTTGTGCAATTTTTCCCATGTTCGTAGACGTCAGTTTTCGCCGTTTCCTTTTTTTGCCAACTACCTAGTAGTTAATGTGCAACTCTTCATACCATGTTGGAAAGGGCAACAGACCAGGTTGCACATAGTCTGTTGTGCAGTTGACTAGGGCAACAAACCTGGGTCACGTATATGAGGGAGGACTGGTTCGTAGATGTCAGTTTTCGCCGTTGTGCAATTAGAGATGAAGAGTTGCACATTAACTACTAGGCAGTTGGCTGCAACAACAGACTAGCACTAGTAAAAAACAGGGCTTTGGTCCAGGCCGGGTTAGCCCGTTAAAACCGGGACTAATGTGAGCATTGGTCCCGGTTCATGCGGCAAAGGCATTAGTCCCGGTTCAAATGGGACCTTTAGTCCCGGTTGGTGCCACGAACCGGTACTAATGGGTGCGATGCCCATTAGTACCGGTTCGTGGCACGAACCAGTACTAATGGGGTTTGAGGCATTATTACCGGTTCGTGGCACCAACCGGTACTAAAGGTCCCATTTTCAAACTGTACCCCCCCCCCCCCCCGACCGCCTTTTCAGTTTTGTAAAAAGCAAAAGGAAAATGATAAAAATTTCAAAAATTAAAATCCTTCGAGATGTAGTTATGTTACTACATCTACTAGTTAGGAAAATTTAAAAACTTAAATTTCGACATGTTTTGCAAAAAGTGTAGGGAAAATGTAAAACGGCTATAACTTTTGCATACTATGTCAGAAAAAAACGTATAATATATCAAAATGTTCAGCACGAAAATCCACATCCAATTTTGACAGCCTATGGTCGAACTACTTATTCAAGAAGTATTAGTGTTACTAAATAATTATTCAAGAATATTAGTGTTACTAAATAATTATTTCAGTTTTTCTGAATTTTGGTCAAATCTGGTCAAACTATGGTCAAACAATGGTCAAACTACTTATTCAAGAAATATTAGTGTTACTAAATAATTATTTCATTATTTTTGAATTTTGGTCAAATCTGGTTAAACTGTGGTCAAACTGTGGTCAGACTATGGTCAAACTGTGGTCAAACTACTTATTCAAGAAATATTATTGTTACTAAATAATTATTGTTTTTTAGAACAATAATTTCAAACTCAAACAGTGAAATGTGTGACTTCATGCTCAAGCTAAATTCCTGGGGGTTAATAGGATTGACATCTTACTATTGTCAGGAAAACAACAAGTGCAGACTTGGAAACGAGAGAGAATAGAACCCGGAAGTTAAGTGTGCTCAGGCTGGAGTAGTGAGATGGGTGACCATTCGGGAAGTTAGATGATTTGGAATGATGAGGGATGATTAGAGATTAGAGGTTAAATTGAGCAGTGATGAGGGTGATCAGAGATTAGAGGTTAAAATAATTCAGAAATTTGAAAATAAAAATTCAAAAAAAAAATTGAATAGAATTTTTTCAAAAAAAATCATAAAATTTCCTTTAGTACTGATTGGTGTTACCAACCGGGACTAAAGGTGGACCTCCAGGCAGCGGCCACGTGGACGGCCTTTAGTCCCGGTTCTACACGAACCGGGACTAAAGGGGGAGGCTTTAGTAACGACCCTTTAATCCCGGTTCTAGAACCGGAACAATAGGCCCTTTTTCTACTAGTGTAGGTTGCACATGTCTTCAGTAGGGGTTGGTGGGGCAGTGTGTGCGAGTGAAAACCACATGTAGTGAGAGGGTGTGCATCGACTACTAGGTAGTTGACCTAGTTGCACATCACAAAAAGTTGCTTTTGTCATGGCTAATCCTCATAAAAAGTTGGATTATGTAGGTCTAAAATAATTGTTTTTGAAAAGAGTTGCACAGTAAAGTACTGAAGTTGCACAATGTAGTAACATATTTGAACCATATGGCATCAGAGTTGGCAGTAAATTGTTTTTGTCGAAACATATATAAATAAAATCTAGTTTCAAAGAGCTCGTCGCGAGAATTCCATTGGTGAAAATGGATTTGAATTTTAACATTCGATTGTGGAGTTATGGCTTTTTGAAAATTCAAAAATCCAATTAAATGCACTGCAGGCTATGCTTCGGTGTTCTCCCTCATATACGTGACCCAGGTTCCATGCAGCTCTAATTCTTTGTCTTTTAGCTCCACATACAGACCCATCCCCATCAGCCGCTGTCCTCGATTTGTTGTTTAGCGCGAGCGCTCGATTCCGTGAGATAGTGCACACGTACTAGGAAGCATTTAGGATAGTAATAACATGTGATATCCCAGGCATGGAACGTTCCGTGAGATAGTGCACACGCACTAGGAAGCATTTAGGATAGTAATAACATGTGATATCCCAGGCATGGAACGTTCCGTGAGATAGTGCACACGCACTAGGAAGCATTTAAGATAGTAATAACATGTGATATCCTAGGCATGAAACGTAATATGATTACCTTAGATCCGGAGCGAGTCCTATAATGTTGCTATTATAGTTAAATCTGAGCGCCTGACGCAGGGATATCATGAAATCGGCCCATAGACAGGCTGCAGGCGACCGCCGGGCGCCGGCGAGGGGTGATGACCGACGAACACACCCATCACTGTCGGATGCTGGCGATGCCTTAGCACACGGGGGCGATCGACCAACACACACATCGCCGCTAGACGCTAGCGATGCCCTAGCGCACAGGGATGACGACTGGTAGGCTTTTTTTAGGGTTGCGCGCGACGGCTGGTAGTCAATCACTCGCGCAACGAGCCAGTAATCCAGAAGTAACGTTTCCATCTAACGGGCCAACATGGACTGCTTTCCTAGGCTTGGGCCTTTTCCCAACTTTTGCGTTTGACTTCTACAACCCCCCACCCACACACACCGGCTCCGCCCCTGGTTGGGAATTTGTGGCTTTTCGAACCGTCACCACGTAGGACTCCGACAACCATGGCCACTCAAATCCCCCTTCTGGTCCAATTTTTTTGCACTCCGCCCCGCTTTCTCGTTGGTTTGCATCCGTGTTGGAACTAGCGAGGGATAGCTGAGATGGTAAATGGAAAAATATAATTTTCTGGAGGGACCAGTTCATATCAATACCAAAAGAAGTTGGGTTTTACACTCAGATGGCGGCATTGAACCTGTATAAAAATCCATGTGTCCATGCATGATTTTTGGTTTGTGATTTGACAAAGTGTTTTAGCACCTGGCCGAACTAAAAAATACAGGGTATCATCGATCCCTGGTGTCCTGAGTACATACTCCGACATCTAGCGCGCCAGGTAGAGGGCTAAGGCTTTGTGACTCTTTTCATGAGAAAGCAAGGATCTAAGACATGGATAAAAATGATTCAGGAAATTAGTCCTAGATCCTGACTACACGAAGGGAGAAAATGAAAGAATGGTGCAAGGCACCCCATGAGTCTCGGCTCCTAAGGAGAAGATTCCATCGGAGACCGATGGGCTTAGGAGTGATGGGACTAGTGTCCGCCTTGCTAACCATTTGTGTTCTCCTTCACTAACCACCGGCACCTGTGGATATGCATTCCCCTTTGAGCACTTGGCTCAAAGAAATCAACAACATCACCAACACGATGCCCAACCCCAGCGGGAGGGGAGGGGAAGCCGGGCCAGAAACCGGAAACCCTCTCCCACCTAACAAGCTGCACCTCGAAGGCGAAGCAAGAGGGAGCATGCCCGATCTCCTAGTAGTGGGACCCTGGATGCCTGGCAGGGTCGCCAGAAGCGCCTCTGAAGATACACCAGTACCACTCAATATATGCAAGACGAAGAGGAGCACCAATTCCTTTCCTATTTCAAAACCAGGACACAGAGTAGAAAAGGAGTGGGACATGGAGGAAAAGGGAAGGCGGAATGCAGACAAGTCGGAAAAGGATGAGAAGAGAGGGGAAGGAGCAGATTGGATCGATAGACGTGAGAGGAGACAAAGAGATAGGAATTTAGGACATCTTTGATTTGCAGGATTTTGAAAACGCAGGAATAGAAAAAGTATAGGATTGAAGTGTCATGCCCACTTGAATCCTATAGAATTAGCAAGAAGCATTTAATTTCACGGAAAAAGCAAAGGAATTGAAAAAAGAGGTTAGAGTGAATGTTAGATTTCCTATGAAATGTAGTACGAAAGATTCCATTAGAAAAATTCCTATGAGATTCAATCCTATAAATTGAGATTCAATCCTATAAATCAAAGGACAAACGTAAAGGATTTGAATCCTCTAAAATTCCTATAGAATTCCCTTGAATCAAAGGATCCCTTAGGCATGAAGGAAGGAGAGGGGTGCACAGTTGAAAAGAATCGCTAAAAAATCGTAACCCACATATCTCATTCCAAAAAAGAATAAAATCGATGGAGGGATGATATCCTTCGATCGGGGATTGTTTCTTTAATCGGTGGAGGTGGAAACGGTACCTACTGCTATTCGATACTCCTTGTTTAGGAGTAGGGATTCTCTTCTGAAAGATATTTTTTTTCCAGTTAGTATAACCATTTTGGTTTCTTTTATAAGATGCTCCCGTCTGTTGCTTGCTATCTGATTCTGGGAGAATGAAATAATTGGAAAGACTGCTTGGAAAACAGAAGATCACATATGAATCGAAATCATGAAGGTGAAACTGAAATCCAAAAATAACAACAACGGATTTTTGGTGCCTCTTCTGATAGAAAGTAAGCGAAATGCCGGTTAGTAGCACAGTGCACATGACCCTGATCGGAAAGTTCAGAAATCGTGTGAAGCGAACGCACCCGGCCCTTAAACTTAAACTTGTTGTCTACTCTGTATTTCATCTGACATAACCAAGAAGAAGAGATGCGCACGCTTCAGCTAATGGTCACGCTCTGCCGTATTCTCTCGTCTGAAAGCGGTTTTAGTTCAGTTAGGTCCCTTTTTTATTCTTCATAATAATGTTTCCGATAATACAGAAATATGACAGACTATCACTGCACTGTGGGAATGTTTTTTCTTTTCCTCTTCCGAAGGGCCAGCGCCAGCACATGCAGCGTGACACTGGCACGAACATTCATACGTATACGCGCGCGTGTCCGGACCGAACGTACTGCATGCGCTAGTATCACTGACAATTGTACTTGAACAGAAAAGAGATTATACATACAACTGAAAAAGCAAATCGATTGATCAGACAAGTAAATTAAACTTGATCCGTACGTGCATACGGAAGAAGCATCCATCCACACTAGGTACACGTACGTACATGTGTCCCTACCAAAAAGAACACACGGACTAGGTACGTACATGTCTACAGCCATGCACACACCGCCACCACCATGTATGTATGCATTAGCCCACACCATACGTGACACACACTAACACGGTCGACACATACATACAACTACTACTTAACTTATTATCCCAAACGCCTGTCCTCGCCGAGATCGATCACCGGCCGGCTTGGCTTAGACCCTGGCGACGCCGCCGGTGCCCATGCCCTTGTTGTGCGGGTCGCCGGCGCCGTACGCGTGCTCCGCCGGATACCCGCCAGCATGGTTACCGAACTGGTTGCCGAACAGGCCGGAGTGCAGAGCAATGACATAAAGCAGCTGCGTGAAGGCCAGGATGATGACGAACGCCTCCAGCACCCGGAGGCGCCACCCGCGGTACCCGCCGATGTGGATCTCCTTGCACGCCAGCCCGAACGCCAAGGCGGTGATCGCCCACGCCACGAGCGAGGACGACGCACTCGTAGCGAGGCTGTCCCCGCGCCAGGTGCGGACGTGGTGCACGCCGGCGAGCTTGGACGCGGCGCCGACGACGCCGGCGAGGATGGCGAAGACGAGGAAATAGAAGGTGGCGCCGTTGCCGCCGACGCCGGGGCGGTTGGTGAGGCCGTTGATGAAGTGGTTGAGGTTCCAGCTGGCGAAGCCGATGACGATGAGGTACATGATGAGGTTGAGCACCAGCAGCGGCGCCACCATGTTCCGACCCACGCCCGCCATTGCTGCTGCCTTGCTTCTTTCTTCTTCTTCTTCTTCTTGGCCGAGGTGGAGATCGAGCTCTCTACCTAGCTAGCACTCTCACTGAAGTGGCTTTGTGGAACAGATCGAATTGAGAAGGATGGGAGATTGGTGATTGCTTTGTGGATGAGGTGCCGGCCGGGGTGGAGCCTAGTGGGATATATAGATGCAGAGGAGGTAGGGAAAGACGGGACACGTGTGATGCGGCCGCTTACGGGTGGCCCGACGCGTGGTGAGCGGCATGCAGGGGCATGCAGGGGCATGCACCCAGCCCAGCTGCCGCTGCTTGCTTCTTCCGGTCGTAGCTCTCTAGCCGTTGGCGGATGCTTCCAGCGGCTTCCTTCGGGACCGTACGTGGCGTGCCCACCGCCCACGGTTTATAGTTCACCACCACCCTACTACCAGAGAATAATCAGCTCATGTAACGTAAACGCAGCCACGTAGGCTTCCTTGGATCTGAAGTTGCACTGCTCGGTCCATCCACCCTCCCATGCAACCTTATCCTCTTCCTCTTCCCTTCCTCGCCGCTTCCCACTGTACGTGTCTCACGTGTTTGCTCTGCTTTTACATCCATATATTTTCTGCTTACACTCATCATCCATCTAGGTCAAAGAAAACACGAGGGTCTTTCAAACTGTTTGCGCAACTATGGTGTGTTTAGTGCAATAATAGCAAATTAGGGGACATTGGGATCCTGTCTCGTCAACACATTGTGATCCTGTCTCGTCAACTATGGTGTGATCTCATTCTCGAAAAAAAAACACATTGTGATCTTTAAGGCCTGGTATGACTAAGGGTTTGCATGTGTCTCTTTATTTTAAAGTTAAGTCGATGCAATTTCAATCTTTGACGGACGACATACCATTGGAGGAAGAAAAAAAATGGCTTGTATGTTTTGCAACGTAATTTTATTGTACAGTCGGAAACTCTTTAGACCTTCCCCGCAAAAAGAAACATATATCAAGACAATTCACGAGCAATAAACTGCAATTTATATAGCAATCACACACACACATATCCATCCATATCGTCATGCATATAATTAACGAGAAGTTTGTTATATTTACTTAAAGAGAGACGAAAAGATTATCTCGAGTTAGTCGTCAATCGATCGCACGAGGGCTGGCCGACCATGTGTAGTTTGATGGGTGCCATAAATGGAGAGTGGTAACATTTTTCATGCAAGTGCGTGAGTGGGTGGAGGAGAGAGCTAGCTTAGAGCAAGTACAATAGTGGGCTATAAGCCCGCTTACTTGGCATTTTGCCTATGTGGAGCAGGGACATAAGTGTAAAGATGCGTTAAGCGTATGCTTTTGGCAGGGACGCGTTGCGTGTAATTTATAGGCACAAGAGATTACAGGGTTTAGGTAGTTAGGTTGTTGTAGGATTGATCTCCAAGTCATAATCTATACAAGGGATAGAGATCAACCTAAACATATCCTAACTACCTGTATACAACACGCACACGCCCACACATGTATACGGTTTATATGTACACCGTATACATCCTATAATACATACTTTAACACGCCCCCTCAATCACAACTTTATCAAGTTGAGATTGTTCTTGAATTCTTCCAATTTGCGCCATGACAAGGCTTTAGTGAAGCCATCTGCAACTTGATCATTGGTAGGAATGAAACGAATGTCCAATAGCTTCTTGGCTACTCTTTCACGAACAAAATGATAGTCCACTTCAATGTGCTTTGTTCTTGCATGGAACACTGGATTTGCTGACAGATAAGTGGCACCAATATTGTCACACCATAATCGTGCAACAGAAGAATGATTTATACCTAGTTCAACAAGCAGTGTTTGAACCCATATCAACTCAGCCGTGGCATTTGCTAGAGCTTTATATTCAGCCTCAGTGCTAGATCTAGACACAATTGCTTGTTTTCGTGCACTCCAAGATATGAGGTTTGGTCCAAAGAAAACAGCAAAACCACCAGTTGACCTTCTATCATCAGGACAACCTGCCCAATCTGCATCTGAAAAAGCACTTACCACATTTGAGTTTGACCTTGTGAATTTCAATCCTATACTCATAGTACCTCTTAGATATCTCAAAATCCTCTTCACTGCAGTCCAATGCTGAAGAGTAGGAGCATGCAAGAATTGACACACCTTGTTGACAGAAAAACATATGTCAGGCCTTGTAAGCGTCAAGTACTGTAAAGCACCTACCACACTTCTATAGTTTGTGGCTGCCTCGGCTCCCAAGGGCTCCCCTTCTTCCTTGGAAAGTCTTTCAGTGGTTGAAAGTGGCATGTTTGAAGCTTTACAACTCATCGTACCTGACCTTTTAATATATCTGACACATATTTTTCCTGACTTAAGACTATCCCATTAGTTACCTTTTTCACTTCTATTCCCAAGAAGTAGTGCAAGTCGCCAAGATCTTTAAGTGCAAAGTCTCTCTTGAGATCTTCCAACAATGCACCGACTGCCTCTTGTGACGAGCTGGCCACAATAATATCATCAACATATACCAACATAAAGATAATTATTTTTCCCTTCTTATAAAAGAAAAGTGATGTATCAGCCTTTGAAGGTCGAAAACCAAGCCTTTGAAGTTTATCACTTAACCTAGAATACCATGCTCTAGGTGCTTGCTTCAGACCATATAATGCCTTGTCAAGTTTGCACACATAATGATATTTGTCTTTTACCTCATACCCAGGTGGCTGCTTCATGTAGACTTCCTCCTCTAGAACATCATGAAGAAACGCATTCTGCACATCCAATTGACGAAGACTCCAACCATTTGATACTGCAACAGAGAGAACAAGTCTGATAGTAGCTGCTTTGACAACTGGACTAAACGTGTCCTCATAGTCAATACCATATCGCTGTTTAAAGCCCTTTGCTACTAGTCTAGCCTTGTATCTGTCTATTTCTCCACTGGACTTTCTTTTGACTCTGTAAACCCATTTACAATCAATTATATTTCTACCTCTTGCTGGAGGAACCAAGTGCCAAGTTTTGTTTCTAATAAGAGCATTATATTCTTCATCCATAGCATTTTTCCAGTTTTTATCCTCAAAAGCCTCAACCAAGTTTCTTGGCTCACCTGTGATAGCTAGGCCACCAAAACGCGTCTTACCATACCTGACCGTGCCATCCATCCAAACCTTGGGCTTCAAAACTCCATGTTGTGATCTGGTTCTCACCGGCACAGAATCGGCAGCAGAGGGCCGCTGCACAGAAGATCCAGTGGGATCCGGCGCGGCAGACGATCCAGTAGCAGCGGGATCTGGCGCTGCAGGCGATCCAGCGGCACCTGATCCGAGGTTGATCTCCTCGGATGTGGATATGGAAGTTGGTGACTTTTGCCTTGTTGTCATGCATCACACACCCCCTCTTTATTCAACTCATGAACTAGTTTGATGGGTGCCATAAATGGAGAGTGATAACATTTTTCATGCAAATGTGTGAGTGGGTGGAGGAGAGAGCTAGCTTAGAGCAAGTACAATAGTGGGCTACAAGCCCCCTTACTTGGCAATTTTGCCTGTATGGAGCAGGGAGATAAGAAAAAAGTTGAGGAGTGGGCTCTTATGCAATAGCCCGCCTATATGCGTGCTCCTAGGTAAAGGCATTTAATGAGAAGAAAGAAAGAGAGAGAAAATGAAAAGAAATTGTGGACTTATAGCCAACCTTAGAGCCAACTCTATTGTACGAGTAATTAATAGTGCTAAATCTTGATGATATGGCATGTTTATATAGCCTGCAGCTGGCTATATTATTAACCATGCGCTTAAGAAGAGTGCGTGTGGGTGAAGGTTAACATGTTTAGTTAATGCATCAGGTGGGTAGATCTACCTAATTAAGAATCATGAAAAAATATTTGGTGTTTTCTCAAGAAAAAGAGTAGAGAGATGGAGGATGAGGAGTCATAGCTAGATGCGGATGGATAAGCTAGGTTCATTATGTGAATAGTGCTCAACGTAATTAGTAGCGTCCCAGACGTAACCAATTCCCGCAATACACTAGGTGATACCCCACGCATTATTGCGGAAATTGGTTGCATCACATTTTAGTGAGATTTTGTTGTATGGAATATGAATGTTTAAATTAATAACATGAGAACCAAAGCTAAAAATGCATATGATTGAGAGAATCTAATAATTGTATAGTTGTAAAATATTTGATGCACGAATAGGTTGCAATATATTTTAATAAATTTTTGTTGTACGAAATATGAATATTTGAGTTAATAATATGAGAACCAAAACTAAAAGCACATATATGATTTATTCCATTTGATTATTGTGTAACTGTAAATTATTTATTGAATATAAGTTGTATATTAAAGTGGAAAACACTTCTCCATGCATGTACGCATGTTATGATAGACTATTTTTCATGCAAGATGCATGGTTGCATGTTTAGGTGGGCTTTTCCCATGTAAGATTGTATGACGAGATGGCATGCTTGCATGTTGAGAGAAATAAGTTAGTGTGGATTAACTACTTAGGTAGTATTATAGATTATAGGTGATTATTGTATAATTGTAAACTATTTATTGAATCTAAGTTGTATAATAAAGCAGAAAACAGTTTCCCATGCATGACGGTATGATGAGGTGGCATACTTGCCTATTGAGAAAAATAAGTTAGTGGGGATCAACTATTTAGGTATATCGATTCGTGACGTGCCAACGTTAGCCACACCAGTGTTATATGGGCCTAGAGCCCCAAAAGTAGACCCACAAAATATATTGGTGGTGTCATGAAAACTACCACGCCATAGCTATTAGCTTTAGTGCTGGCGTTGACTGGTTTTTGTAGGCCATCACTAAATTACATTTGGCCAGAATGTTGGGTCCCACTGATACGTCTCCATCATATCTACTTTCCCAAACACTTTTGCCCTTGTTTTGGACTCTAACTTGCATGATTTGGATGGAACTAACCCAGACTGACGCTGTTTTCAACAGAATTGCCATGGTGTTATTTTTGTGCAGAAATAAAAGTTCTCGGAATGACCTAAAACTTCACGGAGAATATTTTTGGAATAAATAAAAAAATACTGGCAAAGGAATCAAGACCAGGGGCTCACACCCTGTCCACGAGGGTGGGGGGCGCGCCCCCCTGTCTCGTGGGCCCCCTGGTGCTCCACCGACCTCAACTCCAACCCTATATATTCACGTTCGGGGAAAAAATCAGAGAGAAGGATTCATCGCGTTTTACGATACAGAGCCGCCGCCAAGCCCCAATCTCTATCGAGAGGACTGGTCTGGAGTCCGTTCGGGACTCCGGAGAGGGGAATCCGTCGTCGTCGTCATCATCAACCTTCCTCCATCACCAACTTCATGATGCTCACCGCCGTGCGTGAGTAATTCCATCGTAGGCTTGTTGGACGGTGATGGGTTGGATGAGATTTATCATGTAATCGAGTTAGTTTTGTTAGGGTTTGATCCCTAGTATCCATTATGTTATGAGATTGATGTTGCTATGACTTAGCTATGATTAATGCTTGTCACTAGGGCCCGAGTGCCATGATTTCAGATCTGAACCTATTATGTTTTCATGAATATATGTGAGTTCTTGATTCTATCTTGCAAGTCAATAGTCACGTACTATGTGTTATGATCTGGCAACCCTGAAGTGACAATAATCGGGACCACCCCCGGTGATGACCGTAGTTTGAGGAGTTCATGTATTCACTTAGTGTTAATGCTTTGGTCCGGTACTCTATTAAGAGGAGCCCTTAATATCCCTTAGTTTCCAATAGGACCCCGCTGCCACGGGGGTAGGACAAAATATGTCATGCAAGTTCTTTTCCATAAGCACGTATGATATATTCGGAATACATGCCTATGTTACATTGTTGAACTGGAGATAGTTCTGTGTCACCCTATGTTATAACTGTTGCATGAGGAATCGCATAATTATCCATCACTGATCCAATGCCTACGAGCTTTTCACATATTGATCTTTGCTTAGTTACTTTTCCGTTGCCACTGTTACAATTACTACAAAACTGCTACTGTTACTTTTGCCACTGTTACCGTTACTTCCATACTACTTTGCTACTAAATACTTTGCTGCAGATATTAAGTTTTCCAGGTGTGGTTGAATTGACAACTCAACTGCTAATACTTGAGAATATTCTTTGGCTCCCCTTGTGTCGAATCAATAAATTTGGGTTGAATACTCTATCCTCGAAAACTGTTGCGAACCCCTATACTTGTGGGTTATCTAAACTATTTTCTGGCACCGTTGTCGGGGAGCATAGCTCTATTCTTTGAGTCACTTGGGATTTATATCTGCTGATCACTATGAGGAACTTGAAAGATGAGAAAACCAAAATTTATCCCTCAACTATGAGGGGAGGTAAGGAACCGCCATCTAGCTCTGCACTTGATTCTCCTTCTGTTTTGAGTAAACTTGCGACACCTAAACCTGCTTCTGCTATTAATTGATGATGCCTCTTCTGCTATGCATGATACTTATGATGAAATTACTTTTATGCTTGATAATACTGTGCCATTAGGTGAATTTCTTGATGAACAACTTGCTACGGCTAGAGAGAATGAAATTATTGAAACTGGCAATATTGATGAAAGTGATGATGAAGATTCTCCCCCTAGATATGAATTGCCTGTTGTGCTTGAGGATTATGTTATGGATGAAGAAACTGCTAGGGATTTTCTTGCTTGCAATGATAGATATGATCTTAAGAAATTATTAGCTAAGCTGAAAGAAAAATCTTTGAATGCTAGAATGAAATATGACCCTGCTTTTGCTACTTCACCTATCTGTATTTCCGATAAGGATTATGATTTCTCTGACGATCTTGAGATAATTACTTTGGTTGAATCTGATCCTTTCTATGGCTATGAATCTAAAACTGTTGTGGCACATCTTACTAACTAAATGATATAGCCACCCTATTTAGTCATGAGGTAAAATTTTGTTACTACTAGATACTTAAGTTATTTCTGTTCTCATTAAAGGGTGATGCTAAAACATGGTTTAATTCTCTTGATCCTAGTTGTGTGCGTAGTCCCCAGGATATGATTTATTACTTCTCTGCTAAATATTTCCCCGCTCATAAGAAACAAGCTGCCTTAAGGGAAATATATAATTTTGTGCAAACTGAAGAAGAGAGTCTCCCACAAGCTTGGGGGAGGCTTCTCAAATTACTTAATGCTTTGCCTGATCATCCTCTCAAGAAAAATGAAATACTTGATATCTTTTATAATGGACTAACCGATGCTTCTAGAGACCACCTGGATAGTTGTGCTGGTTGTGTTTTCAGGGAAAGAACTGTTGATCAAGCTGAATTGCTATTGAATAATATGTTGAGTAATGAAAATAATTGGACACTTCCTGAACCAACTCCTAAGCCAACTCCGAAGAAAAGGGGTATTCTATTTCTCAGTCCTAAAGATATGCAAGAGGCAAAGAAATCTATGAAAGAAAAGGGTATTAAAGCTGAAGATGTTAAGAATTTACCACCTATTGAAGTAATACATGGTCTTGATAACCCGACACAGGTAGTAAAGGTAAATTCTCTCTATAGATTTGACGAAGGTGATATGCCTCGTTATAAGTCTGCTAGCCAATCCTTAGATGAGTTTGATAATTTTATTGTTAAACAAGAAAACTTCAGTGCTTATGTTGGTAGACAATTGAAACGTAATGCTTATATGATTGATCACTTGAGTGATTATATGTCTAGAATTAAAGGTGAACTTAAACTCATTAGTAAACATGCTTCTATGGTTACCACTCAAGTAGAGCAAGTGCTTAAGGCTCAAAATGATTTGCTCAATGAATTAAATAACAAGAAAAATGATAATGTTGTTAGAGTTATGACTAGAGGGGGTAAAATGACTCAGGAACCTTTGTATCCTAAAGGCCACCCTAAGAGAATTGAGCAAGATTCTTAGAGAACTAATGTTGATTCACCTAGTCCTTCTAAAAGGAAGAAAAAGAAAAATGATAGGACTTTGCATGCTTCTAGTGAACCTGTTGTTGACACACCTGAGAATCCCAATGATATTTCTACTTCTGATGGTGAAACACAATCTGGTAATGAACATGAACCTAGTGATAATATTAATGATGATGTTCATGCTCAACCTAGCAATGACAATGATGTAGAGATTGAACCTGCTGTTGATCTTGATAACCCACAATCAAAGAATCAACGTTATGATGAGAGACTTCATTGCTAGGAAGCACGGTAAAGAAAGAGAACCATGGGTTCAGAAACCCATGCCCTTCCCTCCTAAACCATCCAAGAAAAAGGATGATGAGGATTTTGAGCGCTTTGCTGAAATGATTAGACCTATCTTTTTGCGTATGCGTTTGACTGATATGCTTAAAATGAATCCTTATGCTAAGTACATGAAAGATATTGTTAAAAATAAAAGAAAGATACCGGAAGCTGAAATTTCCACCATGCTTGCTAATTATACTTTTAAAGGTGGAATACCTAAGAAACTAGGAGATCCAGGAGTACCAACTATACCATGCTCCATTAAAAGAACTATGTTAAAACTGCTTTATGTGATCTTGGAGCCGGTGTTAGTGTTATGCCTCCCTCTTTATACCGTAGACTTGATTTGAATAAGTTGAAACCTACTGAAATATCTTTGCAAATGGCCGACAAATCAACCGCTATACCTGTCGGTATTTGTGAGGATGTGCCTGTTGTGGTTGCAAACATTACTATCTTAACGGACTTTGTTATTCTTGATATTCCCGACGACGATAGTATGTCGATTATCCTTGGTAGACCCTTTTTGAATAGTGCAGGGGCTGTTATTGATTGCAACAAAGGCAATGTCACTTTTCATGTTAATGGTAATGAGCATACGGTACACTTTCCGAGGAAACAACTTCAAGTCCACAGTATCAATTCTATTGGAAAAATTCCAACGATTACCATTGGAGGTTTTGAATTTCCTCTTCCTACTGTCAAGAAGAAATATGATATTCTTATTATCGAGGACGTGCATATCCCCGTTGAGGTAACCTAGTGCTATTCAAAAATTCTCTGGTCTCATGCGATTCGGAATGAGTTTGTTAATAAGACTTGATCAACCTTGTTAGTGGATTCCTTTTGATAAGCATGAGATGGATGAAGTTAGAAAGCACAGCTCTCTGTACCCTTCTTTTACCTTCTGTTATTTAGTTTAAATAAAGAAAAAAATGTATTTTCTGTCTGTTTTCTGAATTATCCTTGCAATAAAAAATACCCCGAAAATATAAGTTCTCCAAATGTCCCGAAATTGAAATATGATTTTTTGTAGAATATTTAAGAATATCTGGCACTGAGAACAAGCCAGAAGGGGCAACCACTTGGCCAGAAGGATGCAGGGCGCGCCCCCCTGCCTCGTGGGCCCCACGTGGCCCCTCTCCACTTATTCCAGCACCCACACACTCCTTCTTCCTCCAGAAAAAATCACCAACCAGCTCAAGGACGAGTTCTAGCTCATCTTGCTGCCATTTTCGATCTCCTTGCTCAAAGCTCCATTCACAAAACTGCTTTGGGGGATTGTTCTTCAGTATGTGACTCCTCCAATGGTCCAATTAATTTTTGTTCTAGTGCTTTATTTATTGCAAAATTTTGATGCTTAGGTGACCCTGTTCTTGAGCTTGCATGTCAAATTTACTTGGTCTCAAGTAGTTCTAATGCATGATATAGTCTCTTGGCACTTGTGGGAGTAGTTGCTATCAATTTTGTTGAGTTTGGTTCACTTTTATTTTGAGTTACTAAAAATTTCAGAAATTTTCAGAAAAAGAAAATGATGAAGAGATTGTTGAGAGGCTCTTTGAACCGAAGCTCGAAGGATAAGCGAAGTGAGGAGGATAAGAAGCCCAAATATAATCTCCCTCGCACTGCGGAGGTTCGGCCGTGTGAATGGCCTTGTAATGAGTTCTTGGGGGCAGCGGGGATTCATGATGATTTTTATTATTTGGCTGAGAATGCAGGCCTCACCGACTTTCTCCACGACGAGCGCGAACAATATCTCCTACTCACTAATATTGTTGTGCAGAATTTTCATTTCCATGCTAGAAGATCACCACCTTCAGTGGAGTTTCATTTATATGATGAATTTAAGGAGATGACCTTATATGATTTTTGTCGGGTATGCAAGATACCCTTTGAGGGCAGCATAGAGGAACCACACCGCAATGATGTGGAGGGATTTATTAATGAAATTGTTGTAGGGGAAACGCGGAAAGTTTCCGGTGCAAGAATTACTAGCATACATTTTCCTGTTCTACGTTACTTTTCAATATTTGCTAGTAGATGCTTGATTGGTCGTGAGAACAGTGGAAATCTTAGTGCTCCTGATATTGTTATTTTGCGCCATGCTTTGTTTCGTGATACAACTTTCAGTCTAGGCGCTATTATTGCTAAACAATTAAGTCTGAACCGTACAAAGGGCCCCATCCTTGGTGGCATCTTTGCCTCGTGCCTTGCTGCACACTTTAATATACCTATTAGGCATTATGAGAAAGAAGAAAAGTTGCTGCCCCCTGTCTTTCTAGATTATAAGAGTATGGTAGCACATGACTTTATTGTTAAAGATAAGAAGAAGATTATTAAGTATAAATTGATATTTGATAAAAATTATTGTGAGATTATTACCTTGCCTGCGCCCTCTTTGTTTAACATATTTTCAGGCACGTACCTCATCCTGCCGGAGGCCATTTATGCGTACTGGAGCCTGACACCAGTTCCAGAGCCTGAGCCGGAGCCACCCCTGGACCCTTATCGACAGTCTGTTTATCAGTGGGATCCGGAGGAGCTCGCTAACCAGTGGCACCCCGAGGATCCTCCTCAGTACACTGGAGAGGACCACTTTGATCCATGGGCATAGACCAACTTAGGCCAAAAGCCTAAGCTTGGGGGAGTACGTATTTCTCACCGACATTACATTCATGTTCACACACTCATTCTAGTTGTCGGTGCTCATACTTTTTCATTGTACTATCCATGCTAGTTTATTTTATTTTCTAAGTCTTCTTCTTGTGTGTTTGAAAAACCTTAAGAAAAACAAAAAAATTAGTTGTGGCTTTTAGCTAGTTTACTTTTCATACCAATAGTAGTAGTAATAAAAAGAAAACCCAAAAAGATTTCTCGTTCTTCTTTTGCTTGTTAGGAGCTTTCCCGTGTAAATAGTTTTATATCTTTTCTTTGGGGGTCGAGACGAGAAGACCATAATGAAAATGTTGAGTGGCTCTCATATGCATCATTATTGATTTAACCAAGAGCCTATATTACCTTGTATTCTCCCTTGTATTAAATGCTTGCAGATTCCAGCTTAGTCCAATGCACGTGCACTATTATTATTATCCACACCGTTCGGTCATGCAAGTGAAAGGCAATAATGACGATATATGATGGACTGATTGAGATAAGAGAAGCTGGTATGAACTCGACATATCTTGTTTTTGTAAATATGATTAGTTCATCGTTCCTGAGTCAGCCTATTATGAATGAAACATGTTTGCAATGACAATTAGAGATTATAGTTGCCCATGTCATACTTAATTAGCTAGGAGTTTATAATGGTTTACCTTGCGTGCCAACATGCTATTAAAATGGTTGTGATGTGGTATGATAGGGTGGTATCCTCCTTTGAATGATTCGAGTGGCTCGACTTGGCACATGGTCACGCTAGTTGAAACAAAATCAACATAGCCTCCACAATATTTATGTTCATGATGGATTATATCCTACTCATGCTTGCACTCAATGTTTATTAATTTTAATGCATGTTCATGACTGTTGTCGCTCTCTAGCTGGTCGCTTCCAGTCTTTTTCTAGACTTCACTTGTACTAAGCGGGAATACTGCTTGTGCATCCACTTCCATAAACCCCAAAGTTATTCCACATGAGTCCACTATATCTTCCTATATGCGGTATCTACCTGCCATTCCAAGTAAGTTTGTATGTGCCAAACTCTAAACCTTCAAATGAAATTCTGTTTTGTATGCTCGAATAGCTCATGTATCAACTAGGGTTGTATGTATCTTCCATGCTAGGCGGGTTATTCTCAAGAGGAGTGGACTCCTCTCCTCACTCACGAGAAAATGGCTGGTCACCGGGATGCCAGTCCCATGCTCAAACCAAATCAAAATAATTGCAAAAAAAGCTCCCCCAGGACTGTTGTTAGTTGGAGGCACCCGTTGTTTCTGGCAAGCCATGGATTGATGCTTGTTGGTGGTGGGGGAGTATAAACTTTACCATTCTGTTTGGGAACCGCCTATAATATGTGTAGCATGGAAGATATCGAGATCTCTCGGTTGTTATGTTGGCAATGAAAGTATGTCACTCAAAATATTATTTATCTCTGTTTCAAAAACAAGCTCTCACTACTAGGGAAAACCTTATACACAGAACTTTAGCAGTAGCGTGGGTCAAAAAAGCACGCTGGTGCTAAGTAGCAGTAGCGCGCCCGCGCAGACCGCGCTGCAGATAAGATCTAGCAGATGGCGTCTGTCTTTAAACACGTTGCTACTAAAATTCACACGGCTTAGCCGATAGGCTACACATAGTAGTAGCGACCTATGATGAACCGCGCTACCGCTACTTCATTTGTAGCAGCGCGTTTTAATAAAAACTCTCTACTGCTAAAGGTTATAAAATTAAATGGAAAGAAAATAGAAAGGTAATTGAAAATGAAAGAAATAGAATAAGGTGAAAGGAAAAAAAACAAAATGTGAAGAAAACTAAATGAAAAAGAGGGAAAAAGAGAAAGGAGTAGCAGTAGCGTGTATCACGGAACGCGCTGTAGCTAAGACTGCAGCAGCGCTTTCCTGGAACGCGCTACTGCTACTGCTGACTTAACCACGGGGTTCGTCCTTCCCCACGCGGCCACTTCCCCCAAATCCAACTCTCTCCACTGTCGCCGCCGCCGTCGCCCGTCGGCCGCCGCGCGCTCTCCGCACCCTCTACGCCGCCCCGACCCCAGATTCAACGCCGCCCCCGCCCCCGACCTCAACGCCGCCCCGGACGACACCCCCGACCCCAACCTCGACGCCGGCCGCCATCCGCCAGGCCGAGCCCCGACTCCTGACCTCGGCGCCGCCTGCCCCTCCGTCAGTCGCAGGCACCCGAGGTGAGCACGCCCGCCTCCCTCTCCCTACCTCTCTGCCTAGGGTTTGTTTATATTTTAGTTGCATCAAATTAGTTAGGGTTCATGTACGAGTGGAAACAAATCGGATGCGGATGCGGCTCAAATGAGTTAGGGTTCATGTAAGGGTGAAAACGAATCAAATTTCTAAGATGAATCATAAAACGAGTAAAATTTGACCACTTATTTCACTTTATAGTTGGATAATTGAAATACCCGCTACCACTTTCCACCCCTATAGGTTCATCAAATTAGATGGTAATTAGGGCAGTAGTTCCTAGGTACTAATTAGTTAGTAAGAACTAGGTACTAATTAGGTACTAGAATATTTTTATTTATAATAAGTTTATTTTTAGTAAGAACTAGTTGAATTAATAGAACTTGTTAGTAAGAACTTGTTGCTATTTTTTAGTTAAAGCAATTTTTGCCGCCTCGACGTGGACGGTGCCTATCCCGCATCCTCGTCGTCGAGTCGGCGGAGGATGACACCTGCTTGACCAGATCGGCCATGTCCGGGACTGGGCTCCGCCGGGGTGGTACTGGGAGGCGCTACCTACCGGGGGGCGCAGGTTGGTGAGGAGCCAGCCTGTCGTTGACCCGAACCTTCTTTGGTGGCAGTCGCGTGGGCCAGTGACGATCCAGAGGCTCGAGGACTCCGCGGAGGTGGTGCGTCACCGTGTCAGTGAGGAGGACGCGCACGTCTGTCGCTACTTGTTTGCGTTGGAGCACAGGTCGTTCTCCAATACCGCAGGTTCTCCGAGGATCTCACTTTGGAGCTATGATCCCGTGATGGTTCCTTTTCTATGGGTGTCCACCGCCCGCGCCGATACCCGTCGTGTGCTAGAGTTTTAGTTGTATTAGTGATGTTATATGTATGACACTATTCGTGATGTATTAGTGATAATATTCGACGATGTAGGGATGCATGAGATGATTTACTTTTGCTTATTGAATGCATGCTAATTTGAGTCCTATAAGATATTTTGAAATGTATATCTTGTGTTGCTCAATATCCAAGTGGCCAGTCATGTTTGCATGTTACACCTCCGAGTGGCCTATGTTTTTCCGGAGTGTTGATTCATTTCCGTTCGGCAAATTTCAGGCGCCGATATGTCCTATTTTAGCAAAGGTCATGCCGGATTTTTCTGTGAATTTTGGCATGACTTGTGCCAGAATATGTAGGAAATATCGAGTGCCCCGGATTTGTGTGTCGAGTATCCTGGTAGTTGTCTTCGATCAATTTTCAATTAATGTTTTAACTATGAACATAGGAAATGTCTGACGACGAAAAGAATTTCGGTATTTGCAAATACTGCGAAGACGAGCGCGGCCTGTGCGACAGAATCTTCCTAGATGATGATAGGCGCTTCAACAACAAGCTGGACGAGAACTTCGAAGTGGATACAGTAAGTCATAACGACAAGTCTTTTTTCGTAGCTAAGCATGACATCTGCTTCATTTGCTTGAACTTATATTTTTTTACTATTCTACTAGCGTATCCCCTGCCATGCAAGAGTTTTTGTATTGGATAAGATAGGTTTCAGTCATACTGCGGAGGTAAAGAAAGTTTATTTGAAGACCGAGCATGGTTATATTTTCCATGCAAAATTATACAATTCAGACGACTACACCTATTTTGGATGCAAAACATGGCGAGCACTATGCAAGACTTATGCATTTGAGCCTGATATGGTTATGACCTTTGATATTCGTCCAGAAAGATGATATTGAAGGTAATACCGACATCTGGGTCGATGTGCGACGCCTCCAGTTATACCATTATGTAAGTTTCTCAACCATATTTATGTCTTTGATATTGTTTATTCAAAAATAGTTGACAACTAATTTGTATTGTCAGCTTATTTCGATGCAAGCAAACATGTCCAGCGCTTGGTAGACAGGACCTACTACTGTCCCGAGGCTGAACTAAACTGCGAGGAGCTAAGTCATTATGTTTCATGGCTTGAGGATCTTGATACCGTCAAGACAAATTTTCTTCCTGGATTTAGAAATGTTAGTACTGAAAACATGCGACCAATAGTGTTCGTAATGAACTACGGTTACATCAATTTAGGAAGGATGGTAAGATTTTTACTATTTGTCCTCATTGCATCTTTTCCATACATTATTTTTGAAGCTAAACTTCATTGCTAAGTATGTTACCATACGATGTTCTTCAACATGGACTCCCGATGAATGTTGTGCCTTATGGGATCGAGACTAAAGGTACCATGAGTATTATCAGCTTACGGTCAAGATATCCTACAGATTACTTTAGTGCATTCAAGATTAGCGACGGATGCTTAATAGTGCAAGACTGGATCAAATATGTGTTGCGGGAGCGCAGAGAAGTACTAGGGGGCAGCAAACAGAGGCGCTTTCCACGATTAGGAAACAGGTTCATCTGCATGCTCCAACTTGATCAAGGAGGAGAGCTACACATGTTTTATGTTGTTTTACCTAAGAGAGAGTAGCAGGAGTGATTAGCTAGCTAGAAATGAGTTTCAGGATGATGATGTGCTACACTATTACTATGATGATAAAATAGCTAGTGTTGGTGGTAATGACTATGATGATTATTATTAGCTAGTGTTAGTGGTGATTAAATAAATACTGTTGATGGTAATGACCATGATGATGATTAAATATCTTGTGCTGGCGGATTAGATTCAAGTGGAGGCAACATGTGATGCACATCAAAAGTACTACTAGTCCAAACTAGATCAAGTTTGGATTAGTAGTTGTCTTTTGACATGCACCATATATTGCCTCCACTTGAACCTAATCCACCTTCATTTGACACTGTTATGGACATAATGATGTAAACCTCATAACTGGTATTGTATCAATATTTGTACGATGGCGAATAAATAAACTAAAAACAAAAAAATAAAAAAAGAATACTAGTAGTGATGGAGAGAAAACACGCTGCCTGTAGTTACAATAGCAGTAGCGTGGGAATGAAACAACGCTACAGCTATTCGTCCTAGCAGTAGCGCGTGCGGGCACGCGTTACTGCTAAGCAGTAGCTGTAGAGCCTTATTAGTAGCGCGCCTACCCGCGCTACTAGTGAGCACAAAACCAGCGCTACTGCTAGGGTTTTCCCTAGTAGTGTCTGGCACCTCTACAAATCCCTACTTCCCTCTGCGAAGGGCCTATCTATTTACTTTTATGTTGAGTCATTACCCTTTTATTAAAAAGCACCCGTTGGAGAGCACCGCTGTCATTTGCATGCATTACTATTAGTTTGCATTGAGTATGACTATGACTGGATCTCTTTTACCATGAATTACAATGTTTAATCAGTCCTTGATCTTCAGAGGTGCTCTGCATTTATGTTTTGCGGTCTCAGAAAGGGCTAGCGAGATACCATCTTGTTATATCATATTATGATTGTTTTGAGAAAACGTTGTCATCCGAGATTTATTATTATTGCTCGCTAGTTGATTATGTCATTGATATGAGTAAACATGAGACCTAAGTTTTATTGTGAATATGGTTAGTTCATAATCTTTGCTGAAAACTTGAATGCTGACATTACATATTTACAACAACAAGAGCAAACAGAGTTTGTAAAAGTTTTTCTTTATCACTTTCAGTTTATCAACTGAATTGCTTGAGGACAAGCAAAGGTTTAAGCTTGGGGGAGTTGATACGTCTTCATTGTATCTACTTTTCCAAACACTTTTGCCGTTGTTTTGGACTCTAACTTGCATGATTTGGATGGAACTAACCCGGACTGACGTTGTTTTTAGAAGAATTGCCATGGTGTTATTTTTGTGCAGAAATAAAAGTTATCGGAATGACCTGAAACTTCACGGAGAATATTTTTGGACTAAATAAAAAAAACTGGCAAAAGAATCAAGACCAGTGGGCCCACACCCTGTCCATGAGGGTGGGGGAACGCCTACCCCCCTGGGCGCGCCCCTGTCTCGTGGGCCCCCTGGAGCTCCACCGACCTCAACTCCAATCCTATATATTCACGTTCGGGGAAAAAATCAGAGAGAAGGATTCATCGCGTTTTACGATACAGAGCCGCCGCCAAGCCCCAATCTCTATCGAGAGGACTGATCTGGAGTCCGTTCGGGACTCTGGAGAGGGGAATCCGTCGTCGTCGTCATCATCAACCTTCCTCCATCACCAACTTCATGATGCTCACCGCCGTGCGTGAGTAATTCCATCGTAGGCTTGCTGGACGGTGATGGGTTGGATGAGATTTATCATGTAATCGAGTTAGTTTTGTTAGGGTTTGATCCCTAGTATCCATTATGTTATGAGATTGATGTTGCTATGACTTTGCTATGCTTAATGCTTGTCACTAGGGCCCGAGTGTCATGATTTTAGATCTGAACCTATTATGTTTTCATGAATATATGTGAGTTCTTGATCCTATCTTGCAAGTCAATAGTCACCTACTATGTGTTATGATCCGGCAACCCCGAAGTGACAATAATCGGGACCACTCCCAGTGATGACCGTAGTTTGACGAGTTCATGTATTCACTAAGTGTTAACGCTTTGGTCCGTACTCTATTAAAAGGAGGCCTTAATATCCCTTAGTTTCCAATAGGACCCCGCTGCCACGGGAGGGTAGGACAAAAGATGTCATGCAAGTTCTTTTCCATAAGCACGTATGACTATATTCAGAATACATGCCTATGTTACATTGATGAACTGGAGCTAGTTCTGTGTCACCCTATGTTATAACTGTTGCATGAGGAATCGCATCTGACATAATTATCCATCACTGATCCAATGCCTACGTCACATATTGATCTTTGCTTAGTTACTTTTCCATTACCACTGTTACAATTACTACAAAACTGCTACTGTTACATTTGCCATCGTTACCGTTACTTCCATACTACTTTGCTACTAAATACTTTGCTGCAGATATTAAGTTTTCCAGGTGTGGTTGACTTGACAACTCAACTGCTAATACTTGAGAATATTCTCTGGCTCCCCTTGTGTCGAATCAATAAATTTGGGTTGAATACTATACCCTCGAAAACTGTTGTGATCCCCTATACTTGTGGGTTATTACCCACATACAAGTGGCGTTCAATAATTCCGATGCCACCACTAAGGGCATAGTGATGATGTATGAAATATGACGAGGCCATCACTATTTAAAAAAATCATGACAACATTGATTGAAAATGGCGTCCCACCAGCTAAAGTTGTGGCTAGCTATTTCTCTACTAGTGCTAAGCTATCTATAGAGAATAACTTCCACCTGAAGGTGGTCTGTGAGCAATAGAAAGAAATATCAGGGATGGCTCTTGTTTTAGGTGCACCACCATTGCTTGCAACTAGGAGAAAACTAGAAGCTGGAAGAAGGAAAAGATGACGAACCACCAGTCGAGCCCAAGAAAACTATATATTAATTTATAGTCCATTTAGTTTTATAATCTAGGACATTCTATAAATATGCTTATCTAGTAACACACAAGATAACAATATTAAGTTAGAGATATCTACATGGCATTTAATAATGTTAAAATATACACGAACACATGCAATATACACCGAAATATAGATGTATGAAATTTCAATAAATAATTCAAAGCTAACTTTTGTTACAGCACACCCTTTCAATTTAGTAGAAAAATGTATTAATGATATGCATTATAGTTGAAAACAAAGTACAATACAATTGATATTTAATAATGTTGTTATGCGATTAACTATGAAATTTAAATATAATAAAATTTATATTCATTAATACTTTGGTACGAAAATAGTAAATTTAATTAAGTATAAAAGTTTGGTATGAAAATAGACAAATTCCTTATGTTTTTTTCTTTTTATCCTTTGCCATAACGCCCATCTTAAGAGGAGTTAGAAAATGAATTTCAAAATATTACACGGATGAGACTCATCGCATCGGATCAAACTCTCAAACGGATGCGACTGATTACACTTATCAATGATCAGTTCTGGCCAATTGAATTTACGATTTATTTTACTCAATGAATTACAAGCATGTGAGTTTGCGATGTTAGACATATTTTCTTAAAAGAGTTTAATAAAAGAGTTCATTAAAGAATGGAACGAAGTGACTGATGACATTTCTTAGGGACGAGTGTTTTAATATTACATTTACCAAGGTGTTGTATGTTTTAAAAGACAGAGGCTAGGAGTTTGAAGAATTCAGATGGACAATATATGGGGAGACTTAGCACAATATGGGTTGAACTCAAATAAAATGGAGGATGAGTGAAGTGGATTCTAAATACTAGTAAAAAATATGTTGTTACACTTGTGCCCGTGGGATATACTACCTCTTTTTCGGTTTATAAGGTTTGCGCGTATCTCTAGTTTATAGAACTGAGTGGTGGCTTATATAGAGTACACTAGGTCTCGAGGAATGTCGTCATACCAAGGGCTAATAAGAGGGTTTAAGAGCGCCAGTTACTGGTAACGGGCACACTAACTACACTTGATGAGGGCGGACGTACGTCCTGATCGTTGCCATCCCGGGGGGGTCTCCTGGTATTCTTCACTCGGAGTTGCGATGGTCCTATCGAGTAAATTGTGTGGTCCAGTGAAGAGTCGCTCACCGAGTGATGCATTGCCTTTCGAGTGAATGTGAGGTTGCTAAATGTATAGCCTTTGGTCTGGCCCTGGGGCCCAGCTTAAGGTGCTTAGTGTCTTAGGATAGGGTCTATAGGTCATGCCTGCTACCCTATCCGTAGTATATGTCCTTGTGAGAGCTTACGGATCGTCATATGCGCCTTCATCTTTGTTCCGGTGGCGTGTTCACGGTAAAGAACCCCGGTAGCTCTTGTAGTGATAGGAGGTGATGTTGCTCCTATGTATTCGGCCTTGAGTCTGTGCGTGTATTGAGGTGACGTGTGTTTGTATTGGGTTGTTAAGGATCGTTTTTATATATATAAAGTGGGATGAAAGCCATTTTATATAAACAATGTCACTACTAGACTTGTTTAGCAGGTGATTATTTCTGCCTATAGTGCAAATCCAATTTGATGGCAAGCCTTTCAATTTCACAAACAGAGCAGCTGGATGGGCCCATGCCGCATGGTTTGCTGAATCTGGCAATCCAAGGAGCTTTGCACCGAAGCAAACAAAGTGTGCCCACGTGAGCTGATTCGGGTGCCATCGTGAGTGGTTGAGGAGGCGTAGTGTGTGGAACCATCGGTAGGCTGCCAACGGCTACCGGAAGCAGCTACCGTACGTACGTGTAAAGCCCATGCGGATGCGGCACGTGTCGTGCCACCCGTAAGCGGCGCATCACGCGTGTCCCCTCCCACGCGCCCTCTAGCAGTACAGCTATCTATATAAGTAGTATCCCACTCCACTACCTCATCCACAAATCATCACTTTCTCCATTCGATTCTTCCTTTTGCACCCAACAATCTTCTCGGTACGTACCTAGTCTAATCATCAGTCCACCAAAGCCAATCCATCGAGTGCCAGAGCTGCAGCTCCATCTCGACCAAGAAGGAGAATCCAGCTAGCTAGCAACAGGCGACGGCAATGGCGGGCGTGGGTCGGAACATGGTGGCGCCGCTGCTGGTGCTGAACCTCATCATGTACATCATCGTCATCGGCTTCGCCAGCTGGAACCTCAACCACTTCATCAACGGCCTCACCAACCGCCCGGGCGTCGGCGGCAACGGCGCCACCTTCTACTTCCTCGTCTTCGCCATCTTGGCTGGTGTGGTCGGCGCCGCCTCCAAGCTCGCTGGCGTGCACCACGTCCGCACCTGGCGCGGTGACAGCCTCGCTACGAGTGCGTCGTCCTCGCTCGTGGCGTGGGCGATCACCGCCTTGGCGTTCGGGCTGGCGTGCAAGGAGATCCACATCGGCGGGTACCGCGGGTGGCGCCTCCGGGTGCTGGAGGCGTTCGTGATTATCCTGGCCTTCACGCAGCTGCTTTACGTGCTCGCGCTGCACTCTGGCCTCTTCGGCAACCAGTTCGGTGGCAACCATGCTGGTGGGTATCCGGCGGAGCATGCCTACGGCGCCGGCGTCGGCGACCCGCACAACAAGGGCTTGGGCACCGGCGGCGTGGCCAGGGTGTGAATAGGATAGGTCCATCGTCTATCTCGGCGTGGTTGCCTTGGTCTGGATACCAAGTTGTGGTATGTATGTATGTGCCACGTCTGAGTGTACCAGTAGCGTTTCTTTCTTTATGTTAGTACTATCTAGCTAGCAGCTTTGCGTTGTTCTTGTGATGTACTCCTAGTCCGATCCATGGATGCTTCTTCTCTATCCGCTGCCGTCTGGCATTGTCTGCACGGACAAGTTCAATTTACTAGTACGATCAATCAATCTGCTTCTTCAGCTTGTGGTGTGCGAGTGCAGTGATGTCAACTGTATTATCTTCTCTTTTCTGTCCGATTAATGTGCAGTGAAATTAGGGCAGTGCGTTCGGTTTGGATAAGTACACGTATGGATGTGCGTGTCAGTGTCAGGTTTCAGGGCATGTACATTGAGGATATATGGTATAAATGCTCATAAAAATAAGTAGTGTGAGGTAACTATATTAAATGTTTTCCTCGGCGCAAGCTACTACTATTGGCTTGCAAAGAAAGTAAAAACTTCATCAAGAAACAGAAAATAAAAACTTTAAGACGTATACATCTCTACTCTTCAAGTTTTTCAGTTTTTTACATCGGATCATACTTTTTCTCCTCAAGCATCGGCCTCTTGCAGAGTGTCACCTTCACTATCCAAACCTACCTCTCATGACATATATCAAAAGACATACATCAAGAATTAGAAAATATAAAACATTTTACTTTTTCTCCTCAAGCATCGGCCTCTTGTAGAGGCTCTCCTTCACTATCCAAACCTACCTCTCATAACATATATCAAGAGACATACATCAAGAATTAGAAAATATAAAACATTTTAATACATGTGCATCTCTATTCTTCACTTCAATTTTTTCTTTTTTTACATCGGATCATATTTTTTCTGCTCAAGCATCAGCATCTTGCAGGTCCCACTTTTCTATCCAAACCTATCTCTTATTACATCCTCTCTACAAAAGTCCTTATCCGTACCTACCTTTTATAACATCTGATCGACACACGGAGCATCACCATAAGACTATATATTGGTCATGCCCTTACAGGATTCTTGAACTTGCCTACACCAATCACGATGATGCACATTTTAATTACTTCCTATTAAAAGGTGTGCCAAAAATCCGTTGTTGTTATTTTGGCTTTCAATTTCACTTGCAGGATTTAATATATACCTTCTGCTTTCCTAAACACTAACTTTATTTTTTTGCATTCTCGAAATCAGAACAGAAGAGGCAAGTAATAGGCGGGGGCATCTTATAAAAGAAACCAAAAGGGATGTGACTGACTCAAACCCGCCTTGAGAAGAGAGAACACGCCCGACGGTAGTACTGGAATACGAAAATCAAGAAACGAAGCGTAAACCCTGACCTGCAGTCTCTTTCAAACACTCTGCTTCCACAAAACAGCTACTCTACTAGTATGTGCTTTGCTTGCACCCATGTGTTCGTTATCTCACTAGTACAATACTTGTATATTGTATGTGAAAATATGGATCATTACATTTGTATACACATGCACAGTACACACTACAGACGATGTAGAAAAACAAGCATGTTTATTGAGATTACCGCTCGATACATTCATTGTTCAGCTTGCATAGCTCTTGCAGGAGAACCATCCACGAGGTTTATGTCTCTATGCAGCAACACAGCGGAGCAGGATTTGACTCCTTGCAAAAGGAAGTGAAGTGTTTCATGCCCATGCCAACGCATATACCTTTGCATCCGGTGTAATCGTTAACACATGGATCTAGACTCTCGCACAACGTTGGATGACCAGCAGATTCTACAAAGTACAACATGTATGCGCATGTATCAAACATTATACACTTTTTATAGGTTTATTAAACTTAAACATTTGGAAAATCCATATCGTAATAGGAGAGTGCGTTGGCAATTCAGTGCTTGCATGACAAGATGGCAAGGTAAACATCATAGCAAGCCCCACCAACGCAACAACCATCCGGCACATTATCATTGACCGGGTTGTATTGCTCTTGGCAATTCCCATGAAAACAGAAAGTAGTATTTATATTATATCTCCCTTCCTTCTTTTGTTCCTCTGTCTTCGGTGCCCATAAAATCCTCCGTTTGCTACTATTTATAGGGATGTGCAATAACATCTTAGCTAGTAATGATGTCGAATTCATGTATTCTCCAAAACTATTGTTGTCATATCTTGCTGATTTTGCATAAATGTTGTTCGCTCTTTTATATAAATGGTATTCATTCCAAATATTAGGCAATGACATTTGCATTTATATTCTTTCATTGGAATGTCACAATATTATTAGAAATGGCATATATTTTGTGTGATCAAATAAATGCCACACATCTATTTTGTCTTCCGCATTTGTTTTATGTCTCTTTTATGCTTTATAAGTTTTCTTATTTTATTGCCGTTGGTGCTAACATAGAGAAGTAGCCTTAGGCATCATCTAAATTTTGCATCTAGACCTCCCATAGTGGGGTATTATAACGCAGCCTCAGGCAATGCTAACTAAGGCATATTGATGACATGACATTGCATTAAATAAGTAAAGAGATGGTATTACTTATCATATTGTATCATAATAAATGAGGTGATAGTATGATTCATGCAAAGTAATAAATGTGGTTATCTAAAATACCAATCTATCATACTATGCACCATGTATTATCTAATATAGCTTGAAGGCCTGTGAGTGCACATGGCTAGTTGACAAGCACAATTTGCATGAAGTATAGTAAACTAGTCTATGTATCAAAATAAGGGAGACAAAGGATGGCTACTACCAGTCCTGCAACTATGTTGTCACATATGTAGCTAAGCTTGCACCAAAACCGTAGTTTGAAAATACTTTATTCCGTCGGTTGCTAGGAATGCGGTAAATAAGGGATTTAACTAAGTTCATAGTTAATTAAATACTAAGGCCTCCCACAATGCATTGTCTCTTAACATGTTATCGTAGAAGGTCAAAAAACTTAAGAGACAACTACCTCAATGCATTGTTTCTTAGGGGTTGTAACTAAATTTAATAATCTGGGGCTCATGCTTACATGTGAATGGTCTAGCATATTTTTATCATATCTCTATGTGCAAAGGTCGTATGTTAGCTAAGCTACAATCTCCATCTCTTTCTTCATTTACTATTATGACACATCAACAGAATACTTGTGAAACCGTGCTAAGAAACCTATGTTGGAAGAGCCCTAAGACTGGTCACAATGAGAGTATCCTAGGTAGTATCATGCATGCCAACTAGGCATTTCTGCTGAGGTGTCACACAATTAAATAGTGAAAGAGAGAAATAATTGTCATGATATGATACCATATCATATTAAATGATAATGTATTAGTATCTGCCATGCATGACAATAAATTAGGTCACTGTGATTCCAAGCTATGATACTATGCACTGTGGAGGTAGTATCATTCATTAGTATAATAATATGTATGATACTAGTATATTATACTTTCCCTTATGACCAGCCTAAGACTAAGTGGAAGTTGCTTTGGAGGTTTAATGCAATGTTTACTTTAGAAAATGTGGTGTCTAGGTATTGTACCCATAATACTAACTGGGTGATCGACATTAATCTACTACACGGGGGTGGTCCCTCAAATAAAATTGCCTGCTAATTGCCCTTGGAACAATCTCAATTGTCCATCAATACGAAAGTAACTATGGATGTTTAGTGGAGTTGAAGATTCCATTGAAGGTTAAAATCTTCATGTGGTATCTTCGGAGGGGAGTTTTGCAACCAAACACAACATCGCCTGTCACAATTGTCAAGGAAGTGTGTAGCTTTTGTACTAACAATGAGACAATCAAACACCTCTTTTTTCAGTGCAAGTTTGCGCGCTCTACGTGGTCAGTCATCCAAATAGCATCCAATTTTGTATCCACCCACAAGTGTTGCCAATTGTTTTGGTCATTGGTTGGACGGTGTTCCAAATAGGTTCAGAAAGCTTATAAAGGTGGGAGCATATTCCTTATTATGGTAGCTTTGGCTATGTAGAATTGATTTGGTTTTAGTGGCAAAAAAATACTTCGTAGGTCATTTTTCGTTGTACACACTCTCTTTGTATGTGGTCTACACTACACCAAACCAAGTACCAACCACTGTTCACGGCGGTGTGTGTGTGGTTGGAGCGGGTGGCCACAGAGATTTTTACTAAGATAGGTGGCAACAATAATATCCGGATCGTCCCACCACCTCCTTTGATATAGGCATAGGGTCAGTCCTAGATGACTCTACTATTGTCGATGTGTTGGTTTTTTATTTTCTTTTCTCAGATTGTTGGTTGATACGTCTTCAACGTATCTATAATTTTTGATTGTTTCATGCTATATTATCAATATTGGATGCTTTATATGATATTTTATATCATTTTTTGAGATTAACCTATTAACCCAATGCCCAATGCCAATTTCTGTTTTTTTGCTTGTTTTTGGCTTTTTTAGAAAATCAGTACCAAATGAAGTCTAAACACGATGAAACTTTACGATGATTTTTTCTGGGCCAGAAGGGACCCTAGAAGGTTCTTGAGGAGGCCAGAAGAGATACGAGAGATTAACCTATTGATTATCAAACCAATAGGAGCACCAACCAAACCCCAGTGAACTACACGGGGAGTTTGGCCTAATCTCAATTCTATAAATTAACATATATTCCCAAATCAACAGAGAGATACCCTAAACACTTTTTTTCACCGCCGCAAGCCTCTGTTCTTCCATGATGCCATCTGAAGGCCTTTTCTTGTACTCTTTCGGAGGGGGAATCAATAAATGAAGGGCTTCTACATCATCCTTGCTGTGTTCTGATGATGCGTGAGTAGTTCACCACAGACCTACGGGTCCATAGCTAGTATCTAGATGGCTTATTCTCACTCTTTAATCTTCAATACAATGTTCTCCTCGATCTTCTTGGAGATCTATCTGATGTAATCTTCTTTTGTGGTGTGTTTGTTGAGATCCGATGAATTGTTGGTTTATGATCAGGTTATTAATTGAAAGTAATTGACTCTTTTCATGATTGTTATAGCTTTGTATTTTTCTCCGATCTATCCATTTGGTTTGGCCAACTAGATTGATTTATCTTTAATGGAAGAAGTGCTTTGTGGTGGGTTCAATCTTGCGGTGTCCTCAGCCAGTGACAGTAGGGGAGCGAGGCACCTATTGTATTATTGACATTAAGGATAAAACGACAGGGTTTAATCATATTGCTTGAGTTTACTTTGTCTACATTATGTCATCTTGCTTAAGATGTTACTTTGTTTTTATGAACTTAATACCATAGATGCATTCTGGATAGCGGTTGATTGGTGGAGTAATAGTAGTAGATGCATATAGGAGTAGATCTACTTGTCACGGACGTGATGCCTATATACATGATCATTGCCACGAATACGTCATAACTATGTGTTTTTCTACCAATTGCCCAATAGTAATTTGTCTACCCACTGTATGCTATTGTTTCGAGAGAGAAGCTTCTAGAGAAAACTATGGCCCCGGGGTCTACATTAATCATATTAGTAAAACCAAAAATACCTTGTTGTAATTATTTTACTTTTCTTTTGTTTTGCAATTTACCTATCTATCTATACAAGATTTAATCCTTGCAAGTAACGAGTTCAAGGGAATTGACGACCCTCTTGCTCATGTTAGGTGCAAGTATTTGCTTTTGTGTGTGCTGGTGCTGTTCACTGGGGTTTGGTTGGTGCTCCTATTGGTTTGATAACCTTGGTTCTCACTGGGGGAAATACTTATCTCTATTGTAATGCTTCACCCTTTCTCTTCAGGGAAAATTCCAACGCAACTCACAAGTAGCATTAGTGTCTGGCTATGTGCATTCTAGTTATGTAGAGGTCAGGTGTTGTTCATCATGCTTTTCTCTCCTCTTGATGCCCACAAACAGTGATATGATGGTGCATCCCCTTGTTCCTTCATGGTTTGAACTTGCAAGTCTCCACAGATGATGAGCGTGTTGCAGCCATCACCGAGTCACATCGATGATGAGGATTATCAATGACATCACCTCCTAAAGCTTCACCCTCTCGTCTTCCAACATAAAAATCCCTTCTCCCACTCTGAATGAAGCAACCATTAAGTGCTCGATTTAGAATTTGATCTAGTAGGAATGAGAAACAAAAAGGAATGGAGAGAGAAGAGCATATGCGGTTTTGAGGGGATAAGAAAGCAACATGTGGTGGGGGGAAAATCACCACATTTCTAATGTTCCACATCTCAAATACTATTTTTCTTGTATACAAAACAACAATTGTAATCTTGGAAGAAATTTAGTATGTATACTAATGCCAGCTCAAAATGGAAACACGGAGCAATTCAAATTTATGAAAAAAAAAATGAAAATCTTCAGTTCTACATGTCATGCAGAGAAAAATCACCGCTTTATCTACAAAAAAGACAATTATATTATTCCGTTCATTATCAAGTCTAAATCCAAAAAAGTGTAATGCATTTTTGCTAAAAAAATTTAAATAATACATTTTTTTATTAATTTTATAAATATTACGCTGCGTAATTTTTTTTCAAAAATAATACACCGTCGGCCCGCTGCAGGCCGACTGGGCCTAGTCGGCCCACAGCAGGCTGATTGGATTCCAGTCGGCCTACAGTTGGCCGACTGGCCCTGGGTCCTGTCGGCCCACTGTGGGCCGACTGGAGCTAATTGGCTCGTTGTGGGCTAATTGTTTTTGCAAAAAAAGTAGGCATAAAAATATATGTTTAAAAAATTGCTAATCGTGTAATTAAAAAATGTTAAACGTGTATAAAAAAACGTTCCTGATGTATACAAAAAATGTACAATATATATGCAAAAAAGTTGACTAAAAATATGTTTTAAAAAGTTTTAATCATGTATTTAAAATTGTTAAATGTGTGTATAAAAATGTTCCTTATCTATACAAAAAATATAGAATGTGTATGAAAAAAAGTTGACACCAAAAAAATATACTTGTACAAAAATTTGAGTAGCCTGAAGTCAGAACAATTTTTTTTTACTTTAAGATGTTATCATATATTTGTAGATTCTCATTTCATGGTTGACGTGCCGGCAAGCTTCTATACGAACTTGGTCCGTCGTACATCCATGAGGCCAAATATATCTGTATAATATATTTTCAGTAGCCTAGAGTGATAACAATCTTTTTTTTAGATATTAACATATATTTCGCATGGATCTCTCTCATAGTTGGCGTGCCAGGAGCTATGATTTTTTTTCCGTCCAACGCACAACTTTTTTTTTTGGTGTCAACGTTTTTCATACACATTCTATATTTTTTGTGTAGATAAGGAACATTTTTTTATACACACATTTAACAATTTTTAAATACATGATTAACACTTTTTAAAACATATTTTTAGTCAACTTTTTTGCAAATATATTGTACATTTTTTGTATACATCAGGAACGCTTTTTATACACGTTTAACATTTTTTAATTACATGATTAGTAATTTTTTAAACATATATTTTTTATGCCTACTTTTTTTTGCAAAAACAATTAGCCCACAGAGAGCCAATTAGCTCCCGCAATCAGGCCACAGTGGGCCGACAGGGGCCAGTCGGCCAGCTGTAGGCCGACTGGAATCCAATCGGCCTGCTGTGGGCCGACTAGGCCCAGTCGGCCTCCAGTGGGCCGACGGTGTATTATTTTGAAAAACAATTACGCAGTGTAATATTTATGAAAATTAATAAAAAAATGTATTATTAAAAAAAATTAGCCCTGCATTTTTCCTCTTGTAAGAAAAGAAAACTGAATAAGAATGTTAATAATTTCAACTAGGTAAGTGAGTTTGTGTGTTACTTACAAATAAAAATAACACCTTTTGAAAGGCCAGATTCACATATTTGGTTGGCGTAGTAGTTCGGTTTCATTCGTGGGAGCTTGACTGGATAGCGAGTACTAGAATAAAATATCAAAGGGGAGCTAACTTGCACATGATGGAATTACAACAAGATTCTTTCTTTTTTAGGGTTTGTTCAAAGACATGATTTGGGATGCAGTGGGTGCCAAAGATTCTTAGATTCAATAAAAAGGCTTTGAAGAAAATTTGAGAACCAAGAAGAGACACCTAAACATGTAAAATTTGAGATTGTACGGAAGTCATCGTAATCATCTCGTAGTCGTCTGGACGTCTCCTACCACTGAACCCACATAACCGAAAAACTAAAATAAATTCAGAATAAATGCGAGCACCAGGATTTGAAGTCTGGTGGACGTGTGTGTGTTTATAAGGGTGAGTGTACGTACGTATATATGAGCGCTTGTGTCTGTACTATGTTTAAAAAAGTTTACGATAATACAGTACAGAACACGTTATAGTATTACTCATATAGTGCGCTGCGCTGCTGTCCACCATAGAACGCGGGCCGGCCTTTTTCTTTTGTTTTTTTTTCTTTTTGGTTTTATTCATCTTAAATTTTACTTTTATTTTATTTTTTACTTTCTTCATAAATGATATTTAAATGTTCAAGATTTCAAGTTCGTTCGAAGTTCAAAAGAAAATCTATTTTTATTTTTTTTAAAAATTGAGATTCCAAAATCTGCACATGTTTTTAAACAATTTTTATTTCTTTTTTATAGAAGTTTAAGATTCCAAAATTTTCTCATGTCTTCAAAAATAATGTTCACTATATATGGAAAAAATCATCGTGTATAGAAAAATTCTTCAATGGGCATTTGAAAACAAAAGTTCACCATATATTAAAAAAGTTTAGTGCATATTTTAAAATTCACGTTTAAAATAAAATTGCTCAAATTTTTTTATTTTATTGCTTTTGTTGCTACTCTCTAATCCATATTACTTATCACTCAAACAAATATATCTAGACGTATTTTGATGCTAGATACATTCGTTTGAGCAACGAGTAATATGGATCGGAGGAAGTAGTTCTTAGCGTGTTGCGCTACCTTTTACTCCCCTAACACCATCAGCTCGAGTGTGGCTATTCCCGCACGCTGGAATCCAAAAGGTCTCGTGGTCGATTCTCCCACGCAGGCCCAATTGTTTTTTTTTACATTTCGAACTGGAATGGGCCAGCCCAGTCGGGCTGCTTTTGCGCGTCCAATAGGATCTGGAATACTGGTATTGCTCTTTTTAGGGTCTTCTAAAGAAATCTCATTTTAGGGGCAATACTACTAAAGAGTATGCATATTTACCTAGGAGAGGACGCTAGCACTATATCTCGCTTATAGCGAGATGTATGCCAGGCTGACCTAAAGGTTTTCCCCCTTGGCCCATTTTTTGGTGCACCGTTCGCCCAGGGTTTTTATCGTTCATGTTTTGACAACTCGATGTAGACTTTAGGTGTTTTTTTCATTCATCTAAAGGTTTTTCTCAATGTATGTTCGCTCCTGCTCCAGATTTCTCCATTTTTTTCCTTTTCCTTTTTCTTTGTTTCTTATTGTTTTATCACCAGTTTTCTTGGTTTTTCTATTCTTTGATATAACTTCAGTTTTCTTTGGTTTATCTCAGTTTTCACGGCGTTCTCTTTTCTTTCTTTTGTTCTTTGTTTTTCTTTGTTTATTCTTGGGCCTTTTTATTTTTCATTGTTTTCCTTGTTTCTTTCTTCTGTTTCATTGATTTTGTTTATTTCTCTCTCTTTTTTAAGAGTTTTATTTATTGTTCTGGGTTTTCTTTCGTTTTATAACCGTTTTGACTGAGCTATCTTCTCTATATGTTGTTTGTATTGTTTTCCTTGGTTTTTATGTATGTTTTCATCAACATTTGAAACATTTATGTTTATACATGTTAAACATTGTTAAATACATAATTTTAGAAAATAAATTTTTTTATGTCTTCATTTTTTGTATACATCAAGAACATATTTTTTATAAATGTTTAACATTTTTTTCTAATACAATGATTAAAATTTCTTTCAAATGCATTTTTGGTGTCTACTTTTTTCATATACATCTGAAACATTTAATCGATATACATTTCACGTTTCAAACACATAGTTAATATTTTTTATAATGGCACGTACAGTTTTCTTAAGCGGGTAAACATTTTTAAGAATTCACAAACATATTTTTTTTCTATGCTACCAACTTTTTTCACATACATTGAGAGATTCATTTCACATACATTTATGCATTTTTGAAATACTTGATTATTTTTCTCATGCAGGAATGCCTTTGAGTCGGAGCTTTGTGTGTGCATGGAGGACTTGTCGATTGCAATTTAGAGAACAAAGCTTGCTATCCATGTGGAGATGGACTCTCTAGCAACAGTTAAAATGATCTATGAGAAGAATATGGATAGATCCATCTTTGCTTCATTGGTGTGGGAGATCAAGCGTCTCTTGAGTCTTCGGACAACCTTTGTGTGACATATTTCTCGTGGCCATAACCTTATTAGTGATTTCTTGGCTAAATTTGCTAGAACAGAAAGTAGAACAATAGTTTGGTTAAACTCTGGCTTGTCAGAGGTACTCGATCTTTTTATTGCAGACTGTGGTGATTCTGCCATTTGAGTGATACATTTTTCAACTATAAAAAGTTCACATTAATATTTTGGAACACGTGACATTTTTAAAACGGCATAAAATATTTCTTATACATTTATAGAATTTACTTTATATACATTTAATTCTCTTAAAATAAATTATTAATTTATAAGTTCATATATATCTTTTGAAACACGTGATCATTTTTAAAGTGTCACCACATTTTTTAATTTGCTATCATCTTTTTCAATTAAGCAAACAATTATTTACATTATATTATATTTTTAAAATTCAATATTTCATTTTTAATTCCTTTGGTTTTCTTGAATATACATTTATATACAATATTTTAGAAAAAATTTATAAGGTAAAAAATGAAAAAACAAACAAAGAAAAAAAATAGGAAAAAAGACGAGCATACCTCGTACCTTTCTGGGCTGGCCCATTTGCAACAGCTCGAGTCGAGCGATGTATAGCCCGCCTGGAGTTTGGGCCACATGTCCATGGTGGTTACCGTGTCTGCATATGCCCAGGTCCGACCCGTATATGTCTACTATATTTTATTTTTATTTTTTATTTTGAGAAGTATATATCGGAACAATTTCATTGATGAAAGATGGATGGCTATTCTCCACATTTGCCAGCACGGTGCACTTTTTCTTCTATTTCGTGATTCCTTTCTTTCTGTCGCCATTTGAAAATGGATTTCTCCTTCCTCTTTTCTTGAGTTGGATATATGTCCACTATTCTGATTCTCTGCTCCAGTTTTAGATCAGTTCAAAACTGACTCGCATTTTGCTCCAATCCTAGTTTAGATTTCGAGATGAATAAATTGGCACAAATGGCATGAAAACAGGAGGTTTGGGGCAAATACAGTTTTGGACTGATTCCAGTTTATGAAAAAAATGTATATAACATTACTAAACATCTGACTTTAATTACAAAAAAAGGTTGCATGGAGCTCTTGTCATCTACTTATCCTATCAAGACATTCGATGGAACAATTAGTTAGTCTATACGCATGCGTGTGTGGATAACAGGAATGTCATCTCACAGTTTGTCAAGATCTTGTGGATAGAATAAAATAATGGAATTTTTAGGCTTCTGCTTGTGGTTCATTGCTCATGATTATTTCGGTCTAATTATGTTGTCGCATAACGTGTGCGTCCGCAGTGTACTTGTATTTCCTGAGTTGTCACAAGGGTTGGCACAAGGGTTGACTATCAAGCATTTATTCTTTGATTGCCCGTTGGCACAAGGGTTGTGGCGCACCGTGCAAATTGCCTTTAATATTACTCTACCGAGATCGGTAAACACGTTATTTGGGGCGTGGCTGCTTGGGATGGAGACCGAAACGGCCAGACTCATTCGTGTAGGAGGATGTGCGTTATTATGGGCAATTTGGAATTACAGGAATGATTTGGTTTTTAACAGGACAACAAATACTCATTTTTTGCAGGTGTTGTTCCGAGCTACGACACTGATCCGTACTTGGTCCTTACTCACTCCGACGGAGGCCGTGGAGCGCTTTGGTTACTGGATCTGTCCGTGGGAGACGGTAGCTGGATATCTTCAACCGGTTTGGATGGCGATCATGTAATAGGATAGGCATCTAGTTTACCTTCCTATATTATGCCAGCCGGTTTGTGGCTTATCTCATTTTGCCTTTCAATGAGGCTCTATGTGAGCTTTAGGCTGCCTTTATTCATTTGTTTGTAAGACTTCTGTTCAGAACCTCTTTATTTGGTTAATAAGAGAGGCCGTATGCATCGATCTGATGCAGAGGTCGGGGATTACCCCCTTTTCAAAAAAAAAAATTCCTGAGTTGTCTTTTTTCCAGAGCTCACAAACACATACGCACATCCACCCCTTGTAAAAGTACACACACATTCTATCCATATACTTCCGGGAGGATGAGCCAACGAATCTTGAAATTGATGAAGTCACTAGAGAGACCTCATAGTTGGCAGGCATGACATACCAGTAAAAAAATAGCGCTAGAAAGTATGGAATAACTCCAGAAAATGCGAGCACACATGCTAACTCTTGAACTTGAATCCGGGTTGGCAACTTCCACCACAAGGAATCTAGCGTCCAACATATCGTTATTTTTTCTTTCAGAGTTATCCTGGTCTAGACTTGGTTCGTTTCACCTGCTATATACCTAAATTACATTTTTTTTTTCAAATAATAACATGATATATTATACTCTTGCAAAGAATGAATTGGTATTCATCTTGTATTTTGCTACTCATTGCGGAACTCAAACCAAATTGGTGTTCATATATATGCAACATATATTGTTATACAAAATTGTTGTCAATTATAGCGAAGCTCTTTAATTTTGGACCAATCTCAATGTGTCAAACACACGACTTTGGTTGAAAGAAAACAAGCATCTTTATTCAGATTGGCTTTTTATGCATTACATGCATAGAATTATTCAGCATTGCATAGTTCGAGCAAAGGAACCATTAACTTATGTTTCTATCCTATGCAGCAACATAGTGGAGGATGGGTCTCCTTACAAAAGGGACTGGCAAAAGGCATGCCTGTACCAGCGCATATAGTTTTGCATCCAGCGTCATCACATGGATCTAGAGGCTTGCACTTCACCTCTACAAAATACAACATGTAAACAAGAAATATTTTCTTATAGGTTTAATGAATTTAAAACATTTGGAAAATGTGTAAGAAACAGGGAGATATGTTACACACCATTGCTTGCATGGCACGATGGCAAGGTAGAACACATTATAGCAAGAACCAGGAAAGATACAACCAGTGGGTACACGATTGTCGGCCGTGTTGTACTACTTTTGGCAAGTGCCATGGGAACAAAGAGATTACTTATATTCTATTCCTCCTTCCTTTTTTGTAAATGTATGCTTGGTACCAATAAACTCCTTATTTGCTACTATTTATAGGGAGGCACAATAATATCTTACATTATGAGTTCGCATTCATGCATGTGCTTCTCCTATGACTATTGTTGCCATATCTTGATGATTCTACATAAATGTCATGCACTCTCTTATATTAATGATATTGTTTCACATTTATTTATGTGGTAATGCAAGTCTTCATAGAGTCGCAATTAAAAATTAGGCAATGACCTTGCATTTATATCTATCATGCATGGTATTAATGTCACAACATTATAAAAAATAGTGTAGATCTTGTTTGGCTAAATAAATGGCGCACGTGTACTTTAGTACTCTCTAACACACTGTTATTGCATAGCAGTTATGGGCAATTGATCATCGTTAAGACAGATCAACCTTGTGTAGGATGTACATATTCTGGTCTGGAAAGCTTTACTTGCACAGATGGTTTCAGCACTTCACCATACACGTTTGCATGATTCGCTTGGTAAGTTTATAATTGTTGTAGAAAGCATGAGCCCGTAAATTAATATAGATCATAACATCTTGATTCAACTATTACAATGTCTAATTGTACAGAATAATTCACATCAGTTGAATGGTGTATGAACAATTTTTTTCAATCTTGCTTCATGCTTCTACAATCGGCAAATGTTCTTAGCATACAATTTTTTTATATTTTTGGACAATTATTGGCGATCAATCGATTGATCCACAGCTCAGGGAGGAGGAGGAGCGAGTGTGTCGTGCTATTTGAGCTGGCCCATTCCTACTTATCATCTATGCTAGTATTTCTTTTTATATTTTTACTTTCTTCTTTTGTGAAGAAAGTTGATTCGTTTTTTTTCAAACAAGGGAACAATTTTCAAATTTGTAATGTCTGTTAAAATTCGGAATAATTTTTTAAATTCTAGAACATTTTTCAAATTCATGAGCTATTAGAATTTTCGAACTTTTTTGAAATCCGATAACATTTTTAAAATTATTTAATGTTTTTTAAATTTTAGGAACATTTTCTAATTTCATGAATACTATTGAACGTTAGAACATTTTTGAAATTTGTGAACATTCTTCAAATACATTATCTTTTTTTAAAATCCAAGAGTGAGCAATTTTTTAAATTCAAAACACTTTCTACAATCTAGGAATATTTTTCAAATTCTGGAACATTTTTTAAACCTGAGAACTATTTCAAATTTTTGTACTTTTTTTGAAACACGGGAACAATTTCAAATTCATGAACTCTTTTTGAAATGCGGTTTGTGAAGAGTTTTCTAATTTTCATGAACATTTTTCAAACCCTAATATCCCAGAGCCTAGCGGTTTTCAGGGATTTTAAATATATATGTGTGGAGATGGCCGCAGTTTTGTTTCTCTTATAGCGGTACTGAGTGGTGTGTCGTCTACAGCGCCAGCCAAACTCGGCCAGGCCCAATAGCATGAGAAGTGTGACACAAGCTCCATGTTCGTTCTTCAAGAGTTTTTCCTTTTTTTCCCACTTTTATTTATATCCCAAAATGTTTTCGATACGTATATATGAAATAATTAGTTTACTTAAAGGGAGCATCTGGAACTCAGCTGCATGAGATATAGTTATGTCTCATTCACGTGACGTCATCACATATGTTGTCTGGACTTGTGTCATGTTTTTTGGGCGCCTTTTGTTTCTCTTGCCGATCAGTTATTGTGAGGTACTACTACAGCAAACATAGATACCTCCGAGTTAGCGCCTCTTGCGCCACGAAGCAAACCGGCCTCACACAATGGTTGCGTAGGCCGGCCCAACAAACCGACGCTGACGCTGGCTGTTTGATGGTTTCACATTTGTGCTAAAAAAAGACTGTTCCAAGTTGACCGCTGACTCCTTGACATGCTGGCCATTGATAGGTGGACGTTGACTATTGACCAATGGGCCAGTTAACCGTTGAATTGAAAAGGTTCGTGAAATTTAAAGGAGTTCACAAATTTTTTTTAAAAAAATCATGAATTTTAAAAAGCTTATAGATTTGAAAAGGTTCAACAAAATGTAAAAAACAAAAATTTGTAAAAAAAATAAAATTTTGAAATAGTTCACCAATTTGTAAAAAATTCAAAATTTTTGAAAAAATCTCACAAATTTGAAAAAAATACATAGATTTAAAAATTCAATAATTTGAAAAAAAATTGTGTTACAAAAATGTTCACAATTTTGTGTGTGCTAATCTTAAGAAAAGTTCATGAATTTCAAAAAAGTTCTTGGAAATGGCATAACTTCATTGATTTAAAATGAAAAAAGAGAACTTCAAATGGAAAAGTAGAAGGCAAAAAGGAAAAGGGAACAGAAAATGAAAATGAAAAAGAAAAACAACGACAAAACCATTAGTCCCAAACAAGTTGGGGTAGGCAAGAGACGAAACCCATAAGATCTCGCGACCAACTATGGTTCTGACACATGGATAGCAAGCTTCCATGCACCCTGTCCATGCCTAGTTCTTTGGTGATACTCCAGTCCTTTAGATCTCACTTTAAGAACTCCTCCCATGTCAAGTTCGATCTACCCTTACCTGTCTTGACATTATCAGTATGCATTAGCCGTCCGCTATGCACTAGAACTTCTGGAGGCATGTGCTGAATATGCCCAAACCATCTCAAACAATGTTGGACAAGCTTCTCTTGAATCGGTGCTATGCCAACTCTATCTCGTATATCACCATTTCGAACTTGGTCCTTCCGCGTGTGGTCACACATCCATCATCGGTGTGACGGCATCCATCATAGTCTGGCCAGACACATGTGACTAGGTCACGGGGATGCTGAAACATGTCAACGAGAAAGAAGAACGAAACCGGTAACGAGGAGACCGGTATAGTGAGCATGAGAATGACTCAAGAGGATACCAATACATCCCACCTCGGGTTTTGTAAAGTATGTGAAGCAAAGGGAATAACACATGATAGCCAAATGTTCACTCGAATGTCATTCGTGTACACATCGGGGTCGATATGGACGTTCACGGTTCCGCTATAGGTCATTGAACGAAAGGGTTTTGTTCATGTCTATTCTTTACCGAACCTACAGGGTCACAAGTTTAAGGCAATCACAATCTGCTGAGTGTTAGTAAGACAGGAGTAATGAGGAAATAATTATGAAATAGTTTCATTAATATTCAAAATAGTTTCAATAGGAATCGGAAGCGTTTCAGGGTCATCGGAAGGGTTTTGTGGTTTATCGGGTAATACCGATAAATAATATATATATGTGGAAATTATTTCTAGAGAAGTCAAATTAATAATAAAAGGCTCTAATGATAGTTAGGAGGCTTTTATATTCGATTAAATATCAATGGGCCTTAAAATGACAAGTGGTGGAAAGGATATTGGGCCACTTGGGCCCAATAGGAGAGGCGCCCCCTTGCTTCTTGGAGAAGCCAAGGGGAGGCCCAACTGGTGGGGGAAACCCCCTCCTTGGTCGGCCAAAGGGGGAAGGTCCCCTCCCTCTCCTCCAACCTATATATACTAGAGGTTTTGGGATCTTTGATACACAAGTTTTTGGAGTCTCCTCTAGTTCTATAGTTCTAGTTGATTCAATTAGAGCTAGATCTAGATCCTCTCTAATCCTCGTAATCGGAAGCCAATGTCGCTCTAATATCCTCCCTTTAATTCTCTGACGATGATTAGCTCTGGACGGCGAAGAGCTGTCAGATCGTGAAGACCGTATGCTTGCAAACTGCGGAGCGGCCGTGCTTTTGGTCTTCCATTCGAGGGATCATTCGTGAACGGTTTGAGGGACTTCAAGTACGATCTACACCGACTCGTCTTCTGCCGCTGCAACTCGGAGTTGGTAACGATCCGGTCTAAACCGTCGTTGCATCTTCATAATGTTCCTGGTTGATCGTAGGGTGGATTTTTTTTGCTTTCTACTACGTTTCCCAACACAACCTTGTCCACCCTCAAGTTTCGTCATAGGGTGAAATCCTAAGGTCCTTTTACAGGGTTGGGCTTTAGCATCATTCTCTTGTCGCTTCCCTTCTTGCGTCTTTGTTTGGAAGATGTGGTCCCATTTGCACATTCACAGAGCTAGACTTGCACGCCATCACGGTTTGCAGGTGGTCAAACAATGATGTGAGTGGTTGACATTGCGACTCTTGTGGCAACGATGATGGTGGCATGAAGAGTTGTGTCGTCGTGACATGTTCTTCATGAGCGACCGTCTGGCATGTCCCTGGGTTTGTCCTGATATCTTCTTGTTGTGTAGCGGTGAAGGCGCAGCGTTGCGTCGAGAGGTGTCTCAGTGGCAATAATGCACTGTGAAATTTAGGTTTGATGTTTGGAATCTTGGGTGGTCATGCCTGGCACTGTCGGTGCAAGATGTGCTTTTTCTTATGCAAGGGTCGTCACTGAAGTCGGAGCTGCCTACACATTTACGCCTCTAGCCGATTGTTTAGCATAGGCTGGCGGGGATCTCATGCGCTCTTGATGGTGATCGCTTGTGGGGGGAGAAGTGACGATGATGACAGTTGCTGGCAACCTCGACTCTTGGGGGGTGGAGTTTGGTCTTTGTGGGTAGCCATGACGTGACGGCCGTAATTTTGATATTCCAAAGTGTTTGCTGCATGCATAGAAACACCATCCGATTGATGGTTCTGCTGCTTGAGCCATGCAATGCTTTTCCGTTTTTCTGCACCATTTGTATATAATAAACGATATATGATCACCTAGTTTCTAACTTTTTGTACGTCAAAAATCCATAAAAACGAGGAGGTGGGTAATTGGTATCCTATGAAATTTCTTCGAATCAAAAAAAGAGGCCTAGAACAAAAAAGAAAAATTGAAAAGAAACAGAAGCGCTTACAAAAGGAGTAGGCCAAACATGCCCGGTCCATGATTTTTATGGGAACACGCCAAGTAACAGCGAAAGCGTAAACTCTGTAGCCGTGAGTCGAATCTTTGCACCACCGCGGCAACCACGCCGCGCGTGTCCAATTTCAAAGCTCGCCAGTCCTGGACCAGCTTAGATTTTTGTGATAAATAATTTGGCTCACTCCTGAAATGAAAACTGGATACATCTATTGGATTAACAAGTTTGGGACAAGCTTTTTCGGACGGAGAGAGTATCACATTACTCCTATCTTTCGATCTGCTTAATTTTAGGGTCTCTTCACGCACACACACACACACAGTTGGGCAGAGTCAGTCGAGCTGGCTCTGAGGGACACAAACAGGTCAATGAAGGAAGGAAACTTTAGCCTTTTGCTCCTGACTTTTTGTAGCTAGCTCCCAATTACATATTCCATTCTGAACATGCTCTTGATTATTTGTCGTTCGCGTCGGCGGTGTACTTGGTTAGTTGGATTCCCTGCATCCTTCTGTTGTCCAGCACATGCATTGTATCTTTCATTACTATATATATCCTGGATCTAGACTTTCTTCGTTTCACCTGCTACCTTAATTATCTTTTTCTGAATAATAACGATGTATGGTCAAATGCTGTTAATTCTTGACCATTGCGTGGAATATTAGATTTTATTCTTAGCCTTGCTTTAGCTTCAAAAAACTGTTTATTCTCACACGGGAAACTAATTGCCAGGGCAACGTGGCTTGAAATGTGTTTTCTGCTTTTATTTTACCACTAGTTTAAGTGCTGCTATTAGAGATATGATTCAATTATTTATGCGAATTAATATCTGGAATACGCAGCCAGCCAATCCGAGGTCCGATATATGTCCTGCTGCACTTGTGCTCATGAACTCACTCACTCTGTCACTCACATCGAATCTCCTTGATGCACTCTGCTTCAACACAAATGTGCTCTGCTCCTAGCTAGTTTCAGTTCAGATGTGATCACTCTTTGCTCTTATCCTAGTTTAAATCTTGTGATAATTAAATAAATTAGCTCACTGTCAGTGCAAACTGTAAAATGGCGTGAAACTTGGTGGTAGACCCCCCTCCCTGCATTCTCGAGCGGGCGGCCTCCTCCCTCGCCGCCCAGCCCCTCCTCCCACCCTCCTCCCGCCACGGGCCGCTGGCGTGGCAGGCGTTGCCGCAGAATCATGGCGAGCCATGATGGCGGCCCTCTTCCTCTTCCTCGCGGTTCCCCGGCTCGGCGGCGGTTTCGGCAGACCTCGTGGCGGTGCTCGATGTAGATCGGGCGCAGATGCGGCGGCGGCGCGGTCCTTTGGCGGCGGTGGCGGCTGACGGCGTGGGTCGGCCGGCGGAGCCCTGCAGGCCCAGATCTGGGCCCTTTTGCTTTTGCGATATCACATTACTGCAGAGAAACAGATGCCATTACTGTAGAGCTCTCGTCATCTGCCTGTCCTATCATGACATTCCGTTTCTGCTGGTAGGATGTCAAGAGTTATGCGGTGCTGGTTAGTTAGGGTCCCTGCCTAGTTGCACGCATGCATCTGTAGTGGAACACATGATGAAGGAATGTCATCTTAGACAGAGCCAGCCGGGATCTGAATCTGATGGTGGACACTTTTAGCCTTTTGCTCCTGGCTTGTTGCTACCTACCTCATCATTATATTCGGGTTCGTGCAGTGTACTTGGATTTTTCCAACCGTTCTAATCAATGCCAAGCATGATCTACTTTTCCATACTTCTGATCTTGACTTCCTCTGCTCCACCCAAAATTTATTTTGCTGAATAAGATGGCAGTATTTATTTTGCCAAGGGAATTAGATAATGCTGTTGAAAAATGAGACATCAGGTACATATGACCAAGTATTTTATTTTATTTTGTTTTTAGTCTTGCTTGAGAATCAACAAGGTTGGTTGATCAACAAGTATTTTATTCTTTGTTCTTCTTGGCACAGGCTCAAAGTTTCAATTCTTTGTAACTTTCCTATCAGGCGCACCTGCTGTACGTATCCATTCTTCCCTCTGCAACTGCAAGGCAGTTTTAGTTGTAGCTTAAGCGTTGCTATTAGTGACATCTTATTAGGGGAAAACGATCTTTGCATGTATCATAACAGCCAGAATTAGAAAATCTTTAAAGAATGCTTGCTGCTATTATGGATATCGAGCAACTATTTACGCGAATATCTGGAGTACCAACTTACTGTATATCATGTGCACCTTGACGCTTGATTAGAAAGGGGTTGCCATGACAACTCACTCTCCTGTTAGCCTGTTAGGTTGAAAACTAACTAACAGGAGCAAGTACATGATTTGCACTGTAGCTAATCATCGCGAAGAATTGAATCATAGTAGCCACATGGAGGGGAGCCGACGCTTGATGTGGAAGCAATATTGCGTCTTCCTACCATATAGTGTACTCCATCCGTCCACGAGTAAGAGTACATCTAATTATTTTTCTAAGTCAAAGTTTTAAAAACTTTGACCAACTTTATAAAAAAAAACTAGCAGCATTTATCACACTAAATTAGTATTAGTAGATCCGTCTTGAAATGTACTTTCATGATATATCCATTTGATGTCGTATATGTTACTACCTTTTTCTACATAGTTGGTCAAACTTTTAATACTTTGATTTGGAACAAAAACTAGAAGTATACTTATTCGCGGACGGAGGGAGTACTCATCTATTCAGTCTGGCTGGCTGACTAGATGGAATAAGCATATGCCCTGTTTATTAGCCTCCGGGTCCTAGCTTGTTCTGTTAGGCCATCTGCTAGTATTGTAAATTTGTTCTGAATTTGTTTGCATGCGTGGTTGTCACTTGTAAATTAGCTGTAAACAAGGCATACACGATGAACGCACCGGAAAAAGCAAGTATCTTTATTTAGATTAGGGCACATTATACATATATATACTTCCTCCGTCCGGGTTTAATAGGCCTCCTTCTATTTTGTGTCAAACTTTGACCATTAGATAAGTAACAACATAAGATGTATGAGCTGCAAAAAGTATACCGTTCGATTTTTATTCAAAAGAGGATTCTCACCATACAATTTTTGTGGCATATTGTTTATATTTTATTAGCTAACTTTGGTCAAAGTTTGACACTTAATACGGCTGTCTACTACAACAAATTTTGCCCGGCTCCTGCGAGGGAGGGACAATGACGGTGGCGCTTTCGGCTCGCTTCAGTGCTTGTAGTCGTTGCTTCTGATTTTTTTTTATGTTGTTATAATGGCATGATTGAAGATGAATAGATTGAAAGTTTTCTTGCAAAAGAATAAAATAAAACGGCCTACTCAACCCACACGGACGAAGTAATTATTTGGCGTTGCGTCCCTCGAGCGAGTAGGGGAATCATTGACTTATGTGTCTTCTAAGCAGTAACACAACGGAGCAGGACATGTATCCATACAGAAGGAATGAACACATGCCCTTACCCACACACACCTTAACGTCATCACATGGATCTAGAGGCTCGCACTTCGCCTCTACAAAATACAACAAACAAGATGCATTGTTTATAGTATAGGTTTAATAAATCTAAACATTGGGGAAAATGTATATCACCGTCTGCATGGTAGAACACATCACAGCAAGCACCACGAAAAACAACATCCATCAAGTGCACGATAGTCAGCCGTGCTGTACTGCTCTTGGCGACTGCGATAGGAAGAAGAAGATTACTTCTATTCTATTCCTACTTTCTTTTTTGTTCACTAGCAAAAGGACCTGTGCGTTGCAACTAGACAAAAAAAAAATCATAAACCCCAATGGTCATGACCACATTTTGCTATATCACCGAGATACACCATCACTCTCAATTTCGTGAAATCATGCACAATTTTTGGAACCATGAACATTTTTTAAACTCGTGCACATATTTGAAATCGTGAATATATTTATAATTTTTTGACCATTTTCTAAAACCAATAACATTTTTTAAATTCATGAACATTTTATACTATATGCAAACCTTTTTTAAACAATTTTCTTGAATCCACACACACTTCTAGAATCAACGAACATTTTTTTGGAAATTGGTGGAATAATTTTTGAAATTTACGGAGATTTTTTTGATTTAACAAACATTTTTTGAAATGCATGATCATTTTTTGAATCAGCAAAAAATTTATGAATGGTTAAACTATCTTGTAAGTCACGAATAGTTTTTGAATTCTTAGGATATTTTTTCATTCATGAACATTTTTTTCAATTTTCGAAATTTTGTTTAGTGTGATTACCATTTTTTAATACACGAACTTTTTGAAAAATCATGAACATTTTTTTATTTTCCGAATATTTTTTAATCACAAATATTTTATAATTTATTAAACATTTTATTTAAAATTCTCATTATTTTAATTTTCTGAACTTTTTTGAACTCCGAAATTATTTAAAGTAGAAGAACGAACATGAAAAAGAAAAATAATAATAGTAAACGGAATTTAAAAAATAGGCAGTCGGGACATGGGCCTGCCGAAACAGGCGCGGCGCGTCTCTTCCAGTGCGCAGAGCACAGTATAGGAGGTCCCTACTGCACGGGCCGAGCCAGGTGGGGAATCCCCTGTGTGACATGTTTTTTATCACTTATATAGTGGCATTGGTGTTTAATATTTTTTGCAAAATTAGAGGCAATTTTCGTAACATACCGCCAGAAGCAATAAACCCCTTATTATTAGGTATAGATGTATGCTCGCAACTAATAAAATTTATAATAGATGTTTTGCGGGGATATTTTAAGAGAAATTTTAACGTGCCCCAGATTGGTAGTTTGTTAAGATCCAGTGGCTAATATTCCAATTAACTCATCTGAGGGAAGATGCTACGAATGATTCTGTAGGCCTAGGATCCACTTTACACTTCTACAATAAAGGAAATAAATTATAATGCAATTAAAGCATAAAATTAAGGAAACAATTATAACGTCATTAAAGCAAAAAATTATGCAAGGAAAGTTTTCACAATGATAGCAATATTACCTCCCCCTTCTAATTTTTGGCTGTTACAAACTGAAGCGTAGAGTTGTTTTTATTATTTTTAAGCTTGACAAGTACACATATGCTTTTTTTTTCTAACACGGTAGAATCGAAGTCACTCACATACATATGCTAGCTGGTAGAAATATGAAGTTAAAATATCACCAACTGTTAGAAATACAAAAATACACATGTGACTATGAGTACAGAAATAAGTTGATTATTATTTTATCAAGCAATTTAGAAATCTATATTTTGTCAGGTATGCGATACGGCCACGCTGTCCATTTGTTTATGATGTCACAAGCTCCTCGTCATGATGAGATCCGTGGCGATGTGGAAGGAGAACACACGGCCGCATTGTGTTAACTTTCCTATAAGATATCTCACATCTCACACAAATATTTAAGTAGACGAAATATAGTTTATGTCCATGTCTACTACTCCCTCCGTTTCTAAATGTAAGTCTTTGAAGAGATTCCACTATGAACCACATACGGATGTATATAGATGCACTTTAGTGTGTAGATTCACTCATTTTGCTCCGTATTTAGTCCATAATAAAATCTATACAAAGACTTATATTTAGGAACGGAGGGAGTACTATTATGCTCTGCTCCGATCTCACATGTTGATGTGAAAGACAAGGCTCTGCTCCTGCTCTGCAAATGTTGATGTGAAATATGTACGGATCCAGCTAGCTAATGTACTATAGGCAAGGAGTTTGATTTGTAAGAATTTCACCGCCACACGAGCTAGCTAATGTAAACAATAAAAAGTAGGAGTAGTAAGTCAAATTTGGTTATCAACTGAATTAAACAGAGTTAGTATACTGTTATGGGAAAACAATGGTTAATAGACATTACATTTTTCTGCACATGACCAAGACATACACAATAAACACAATGGAAAAAAGCAAGCATCTTTATTGTGAATAGGCTGCATTACATGCATATAATTATCCGCGTTGCATATAGTATTAAGCAAGGGAACCATCAATTTATTTGTTGTAGAAGCAGCAACACAGTGGAGTAGGCTCGACAGCCCTGCAGAAGGAAGTGTAGAAACGCCTGCCCGTACGCACGCATATAGCTTTGCATACAGCAGCATCGCATGTATCTAGATGAGTGCAGTCGGTCTCTACAAAATACAATATGTGCACACATATCAAACTTGATGCAATTTTTTTATAGGTTTATTAATAAAGCTAAACATTTGAAAAAATGCATATGAAAGTAGGGAGATGAACCGGCATGGCACGATGGCATGGTAGAGCACATCATCACAGCAAGCACCACGAAAGCAACAACCATCGAGTGCACAATAGTCGGCCGTGCTGCACTGCACTTGGCGAGAGCCATTGATGAGAACAAACAAAGAGATTGCTTCTATTGTATTCCTAGTAGTTCCTTCTTTTGTTCATGTAAATTCCTTGGTTGGCTACTATTTATAAGAGAAATGCTAACATTCCCCCGACTGATATGAGCCGCTAGTTTGTTAAGATCTAACTTTACACTTGTACAAAAATGGTAATAAATTAGTATAACGCAATTAAAGCACAAACGTAAGGAAATAAATTATAACGCGATTAAACCAAAAAAGTATGCAAGGAAAGTTTTAATCAACGCCTTCAAATCTTGGTATAGTACTAGCTTTAGTTTATGACAGATATTGCCCCATTTCAACTTGGGGGTAATATAATTTGGGGGGGGGGGGGGGGGGGTAAAAGGTGGAATTAATACTTTCTAATATTAACTTCAGTGTTGAAACTTCACACGTACACATATGCTAGGTGGTAGAAATGTGAAGTTAAAAATGCTGCAATCGTTAGAAATACAAAAATACACATGTGTCCATGAGCACAAAAATATGTTGTTTTTTATTTAATGAAGCAATTTATAAATTAATATTGTGCCAAATGAAAGACATGTGTGCGATACGGCACACTCTTGATTTTTGGGGTCTTCATCTCCGCACGCACGGTTGGACAGAGCTAGCAAGTCAAGCTCGCTCTGATGGATGGACACAAACAAAGTCAATGAAGGAGCTTTAGCCTTTTGCTACCGACTTTTTGTCCTAGCATAAAATTTGCGTTGGCGGTGTACTTGGATTCCTTGAACCGTTCTATTGTCCAGCACATGTATTGTATCTTTCATAACTATATCCTGGATCTAGACTTTCTTCGTTTCCGACTTTTTGTCCTAGCATAAAATTTGCGTTGGCGGTGTACTTCGATTCCCTGAACCGTTCTATTGTCCAGCACATGCATTGTATCTTTCATAAATCATAACTATATCCTGGATCTAGACTTTCTTCATTTCCTGCTACCTTATCTTCTTCTGAATAACGGTGTCACTTCTGCTTCGGTAGACCCCCCTAAACACAAGGACGGCTCAGATTAGCCCATACCTCTTCATAATAAAGGATATGATGATCATATTTTGTTGTGTATGTTTTTCTTTTTAGAATATCCATTCGATGTATACATATAGGGCGTATTCGATGTATACATATAGGGCGTACACTAGTGCGCTGGGCCGTCCCAACCATCTCTTTAAATCGCAAAAAATTATGAGTGTGCCAAGATTCGAGACAGGAACTTCTGGTTCAAAATGCGAACCCATAACCAACTTGCCACCATCACTTAACGTGGTTGCTGCTGTCTTTCGTATTCTTTTCTTCTATCCGCTTTTCTTTTTCCAATTTTCTTCTTTACTTCTTTCTTTTTTCTTGCTCTTTTTTTTTCTCGTTTTAACGGTTTTGTCCCAGATTTATTTTCCTTCTCTATTTCTTATTTTTCGTTTTCCTTTCTTTTTTGTCCATCTTTTATTTTCCCTTTTCTCTTGCAATGTACAAACTTTTTCCAATTTCGTTTTTATGAAAGAATGGACTTTTAACAATTTTTGTGAACACTTTTTCAGACTTGGTGAACGTTTTCCTAAATCGATAAATTTTTAAAAATTCATAAAAAATATTGATGAACGTTTTTTCAAAATAGATGTTTTTTTTTCAAAATTTATGTTCCTTTTTCTCAAAATTGATGAAGTTTTTTTTTTCAAAATGAATGCATATTTTCAAAGTAGATGAATTTGTTTTGGACTTTTTTCAAAATCGATGAACTTTCTCAAATCCTTAAAAAAAATCAACAAACATGAAATTTTTCTAGATTCATGTTCCAAAAAATACAAAACTTGTTGAAACCCCAAGCCACTTGACATGGTGCCTTAAATTGATCATACAAGGACATGAAAAAAACTGAGACCATTTAAGAGATGTTGAGAAATGGGCTACTCCCAAACGGACTCTTCTGGCCTAACCGAACAGTCTCCGTCGAACCTGGTATTTTTGGAAATCTCAAGACTGACCCAAACTTTCGTAAGCAGGTAGGCGTGCCCATGGTAGTCATTTTACGCCATGTTTGAATGATTTCCTACACCATATGCAAGTTGCGACACATCCCGCCATTTATCGACCATTTTTTACCGAGAAAACTCCAGAAAATACAAAATTTGTTGAAAAGCAAAGCAACTTGGCATGGTGCCATAACTTGGTCATACAAGCTACTAGAAAAAAATAGGGTCATTTCAAGGATGTCGAAAAACAACATGCTATGAGATGAAGCCTTGTATTTTATGAATATTTGTATTTCAATGTTTGTACTTTTTTTTACAATTGTGTCTGTTCAATGTTTGTACAATTTTTTAGAATGCGAATGTTATAATTTATGAACAAAAATTTAAAAGGAAAACTGTTTTTGAAATTTTGGAAAAAATGAAAATGGAAAAGAAACAAAAACTATCAGCAAAAAAGAGAAAGGAATAGTGGAAAAAGTCTGTTTGCTACAGTAAGCTGGTTGGTAAAGGATAGTTCTAGTAGTTTGTGTTTTTGCAGTTAGACATTTGAGCTTATCAGTTTGTGTACCTAGCGGCGAGCGGTCGGCAGTGAGAGTTACAGGGTTTGATCCGCGCATTGCCATTTCCTTTTTAATATATTTTCCCTATTTTCGTGTGTGATAATGGACAGGGCCAGTCGAGGCAGCGTACTGCGCGTGGCACCTTCTATCTGACTCTACTTCCCGAAGGCGAACCCTATTTACCGCCCGAGGGTGTCAAACCGTCATGGCTTTGTTGAAGCGAAGCGACCGACACGATAAGCGTCGGCCCACTTTGAATGAGCAACTGGTTTTGGGAACCTTCTAGAAGGTTCCCTGACCTCATCATATTGAAGAAAAGTATTCACCGTATATTAGAAAAATGTTCACTGTGTATAAAAAGTGTTCATCGTGTCTACTAATTTTATTCAACGTGCATTTCAAAAATATTCAGCATATATTCTAAAGAAAGTTTAGTTTGCATTTGAAAAAAAAAATGCCATGTACTAGGAAAATGTTAAGTGCGTATTTTAAATTCACTTTTTAGAAAACTGTTCATATTTAAGAAAAGAATATTATATTTTTTATGATTTTGAAACATTGTTGGCATTTTCAAGAAATTTTGTTGGCACTGTTTTGCAAAAGTATTGAAAAAAAAGTCGGATCTGCAGCTCTAAATAGTACTTTAAACGTTAGCGCTGCCTTTAAGCCGTACTTAGTTGGTAGGCCGTTTGGTTAGCATTGGTTCCATTCATGGCCAGGTTGTGTATTAGTTAGATTTTATTATTGGCCTTGCTTCAGCTTCAGGAAACTGTTTCTTCCCACAAAGGAAACTAACTGTCAGGGCAACGCGGCTCAAACTAGGGGTATGGTTCAATTATTTCACCCGTAGCTTAACTGCTGCTATTAGGGGTATGATTCATTTACTTATGAAGATCAACTTATGTATGCATACGCACCTTGATTAAAAAGTACTATGTGATAACGTAAGTGGCAGCCAGCGAATACGTTCTGCTGAACTTGTGCTGATGAATTCACTCACTCTGTCACTCACATGGAATCTCTGGTTCAACACAACATATGCTCTGCTATTGCTAGTTTCCGTTCAGATCTGATTCACTCTTTGCTCTTATCATTGTTTAGATCTTTTGGTAAATAAATAAATTAGCTCACTGCTGGAGTGCTGGTGCCACAGAGATGCCCAAACTGTTAAATGGCATGAATACTGCAAACTGTAAAATGGCATGAAAACCAAAGTTGCTCGCTATATCACATTACTTGCTGCACTTGACTTTAATTACAGACAAAAAAAAGTCGTGTAGGATCCGTTGAGAGCTCTTGTCATCTGCCTGTCCTCCTATCATGACATTCCATTTCTGCTGGTAGGATGTCAAAATACTGGAACAGTTAGTTAAGTTAGGGTCTCCGCACAGTTGCACGCATGCATCTGTAGTGGAACACATGAAGAAGGAATGTCATCTCAGACAGAGCCAGCCGGGATCTGAATCTGATGGTGGACACAATCAAATCAAGCAGCCTTTTAGCCTTTTGCTCCTGGCTTGTTGCTAGTTCATGATTATATTCAGTCTGAATATGCCTTTTGCCGTCCCATAACGTTAGCGTCGGCAGTGTACTTGCATCTCTTGAATCGTTTTAATCAATGCCAAGCATGTACGATTTTCGATTGTTCTCCTGATCAAGACATCCGCTGACCCGCCTGAAATTATTTTGCTGAATAACATGATAGTATGACTATACTGTTGCCAAGGAAATTAGATGACGCTGTTGACACATGGCCTCTTAAAAATTGACACACGAGGTAGATATGTAAGTTTTTTATTTGTTGTCTTGCTTGAGCTTCAAGAAGGCTGGCTTTTGGGGGTATATTCTGTGTCACACAGGAAACTAACTGCAAGGCGTCACGAAAGATGTCTTCGGTCTTATTTTACTAACTGTGCTTCTGATGCTAAGGAGGCAAGTGTCAACTTCTCGGTACAGGCTGAAAGTGTCAGTTCTTCGCAACTCGGTCATCAAGATCACCTTTATGCGCGGCCTAAGTGCTGCTATTACTGATAATGTTTTAGGGGAAATAGATCTTTATATGTGTCATAAGAGCCAGAATTAGAAACTCATTACAGAATGCTTGCTGCTATTAGGATTATTGATCAAATATTTAGGCGAACTAATATCTGGGGTACCAGCTGTATATTCATGTGCACCTTGACACTTGATTCGAAGGGGGCTGCACTGCCAACTCACTCTCCTGTTAGCCTGTTAGGTTGAAAACTAACTAATAGGAGCAAGTACACGATTCCCCCTGTGTGTCGATGGATATGCTCTACAACAGGACATCTGTTGTTGCTGTCATGGAGTAATTAGGGGATGCGCAGCTAGCTAATCATCACCAAGAACTGAATCATGGCATGGCAATGTAGTAGCCACATGGACGGGGGCTGCCTCTAGATGTGGAAGCAATAGTGATTGCTTGCTTCGTTCCTACATAGTGATCGCTGGATGGACCCTCCCCCCTTGTGATTATACATACATTCATCTGAACTCGATGCCCTGTTTACTAAACCAGACATACAGTGATCTGAACTCGCCTGTAAGGCCGTCACTTGCATGCAGCTAGCTAAATTACCCTTAGTTCGATCCATTGAGTACAACAAGCCTGTCCAGCTTAACTACTTTTTTTGGGTCTGAATTTTTCTGCAACTGAGTGAAAACCAAGCGGCTGCATTGTTGATTAATTCTGTGACCGGTCCTCCTCCTTGATCAAATTGGCTACTGCGAGGGAGGTCACTCACTCACTTGAGAGGCACAAGAGATTGTGAAGATGCATATTGACCACAAAGCTATGGAAATTTCGTGCCACGGTCGCTAACCCAGAATGCCGTCAACTTGTGAGCTTAACATGCCATTTTGGTGTGTACGAAGTAAGGATGAGTTCAGTGCGTGCACGCCATCTTCTTATGATTGGTTCATCCATGCCTATATACTTCCGGGAAGACGGGCGAGGCATGGGCAGAGAAGAGATTGATACTAGTAGTGAACTGAACTGAGCTGAAGTTTTGATTGTGTGTGTGGAATTGTGGATCATACCATAAATATCATATCTCCATGCTTGCTTCTTCGATATATGGGTGAGGCATGGGCAGGGATTGCTAGTACTCACTATCAAAGCATACAGTGACCGGTTCAGTTACTGAACTGAACTTGCTTGTAGGGAAACTGACGCTAAGGGTAATTCACGAATGATATCGAGGTCATGAACAAACCTCCTCCACTTGTGTGTGGGTACATACAGTAGTAGGACACATGGATGAGCGAGTGACCCCTGAATCTATGCATGTGGACCAGCAACAGCAACAACAACAGTGAAAGTGTTGGAAATATGAGCAAATTACTACGAGATTTAATCCGAATAAATAGGAAATAGATCATGACAGCAATAGCAGAGATTAAACTAATCATACGAACTAGTATAGCAGATGAACATATCACATCTAGGGCACATACTAGAAACATGAATTCTACCACGATCTCGAACAAGAAGGATAGAATCACATACGGTGCAGCGGGAGCAGCACCGCCGGCGTTGACGTTGTCGCCCATGTCGTCGAGGATGAGGTTGCCGAGGTCGGGAAGAAGTCGTCGTCATGAAGTCGTTGCTGCCAGCCGATGAAAGTGCGCCCCCAAAACCTGATCGCCTCTCCCGCATGCAGATCACGAGAGGCGGGTTCCGGAGGCTCGCTGTCCCTTCTCCCGGTGCACGCCGAAAGGAGGGATGGAGAAGACTTGCTTGGCGGCGCAATGATCTGGAGCGCTGGTGAGAAACCATACGAAGCGGCCGCTGCTAGGGTAGACGCTCACCGACTATATAGTGCGGGCCGGGTAGGTCGGGAGTAAACTCCACGTCCGAGTCGCCATGATCCAAAAGAATCGGAACGGTTTAGTAATTAACGCGTCCGTTAATTATTAATTAATGACTCATTAATTTTTCCCGAGCAGCAAAAATATAGACAACGTGCATAGCTCCGTCCTCGGCTCGGCTCAATCCCGCAACCCGCAACCCGCAACCCGTGGCGCGTCGTGACGAGGCGAGGCGAGGCGAGGCGAGGCGAGGCGTGGCGTGGCGAGGCGAGCGAGGAGGAGGAGCGCGCGTGTAGGTCTCCTCTTCTCATGCTCATACAAGTGGTAGAAGAGCTCACCTTATAAAGAGGTGCAACTCTCTCTCAACTTATGAGGTGGGACTAAACTTTAGCCTCACTCACTCCACTCACATGTGTGCATGAATGGGCCAAGAGAATTTCAGAATTTTAGTTGGGCTTTGGGCCAAAAGCCTACTAGCAAATTCCAACAATCCCCCACAAAGTCTCATTGGCATATTTCAGCATTTATTTCCAAAACATTGTTTATATACCGGTGCTTAGTGGAGACTGTGAAGTTGAACTTCCACTTAGAGATTTATGCTACACTAGATCACAACTTGAATAGTGGACTATGCCTTGAACTAGAAGTTTTCATGAGACTAGTTTCACAAACTCTTGACCGACATCTGGTTGCCGCAAGGCTTCCCTTGGTGAAGCGTATACGTCATACTCCGTGGCCTTTCATGAATTTATTAGAGAACACCCAATTCTCACAGATCGCGACGTTAATAAATCAAATTCATATAGGTGTGTTCCTCAAAAGATGTTCTGCAGGACAACATCTCTGCTACCCGAATAAGCCACTTGAAACACATTAAGATAAGTATCAACCTGCCATGCAGATCAGGAGAGTATTGCATCTTCACGGAGTGGGATAGTTAATATAGGGATACTCTCCTCCCAGCTGACCAACAGCTTGTCTCCTACTTCTACTTCACGGGATCTCCGATCACATAGAGTGGGTTACCACTATGGACAACTCATGCGGTGGGTCTCATACCCATCTCCATCGATGCATTATCTATCACATTACGTGATAGACCCTTTGTGAAGGGATCTGCCAAGTTTTTCATCGCTTGGATATAATCCAATGTAATAACTCCGGAGTTCCTCGGTTTCACGACAGATTTTAATCTCCTCTTCACATGCCTTGAGGACTTCATATTGTCCTTCGAACTGTTTATCTTGACGATCACAGTTTGATTATCACGGTTCATCAGAATAGGGGGTATTGGTTTTTCAACCATAGGTAAGTCCATCAAGAGTTCACGTAGCCACTCTGCTTCAACAGTGGCAGTGTCTAATGCTGTGAGTTCTGCTTCCATAGTTAACCTCGTTAAGATGGTCTGCTTGCAAGACTTCCAGGAAACAGCGCCACCACCAAGTGTAAAAACATAACCACTTGTGGCCTTAACCTCATCAGCATCAGATATCCAGTTGAGTCACTATAACCCTCCAAAGACTTTGGATACCCGGTGTAGTGAATCCCATAGCTCGCAGCGTGCCCTTCAAGTAGCGCATAACTCTCTCAAGCGCACGCCAATGATCATCTCCGGTTTTGACACAAACCGACTCAGCTTGCTCACAGCAAAGGAGATGTCAGGCCTCGTGGCACTCGCCAAATACATAAGCGAGCCAATAATATGAGAATACCTCAGTTGATCTCTAGCAATCCGTCGATTCTTTCGAAGCAACACACTAGCATCATATGAAGTTGGAGAAGGCGTGCAGTCGCTATACCCAAAACGACTCAAGACCTTTTCCACATAGTGAGACTGAAGCACTGTGATCCCACCATTCTCATCTCTCAACAGCTTGATGTTTAAGATAACATCAGCTACTCCTAGATCCTTCATCTCAAAACAGCGAGATAAGAAATCCTTAACCTCCTTGATTAAATCAAGTTTGGTTCCAAAGATCAATATGCCATCGACATACGCATAAAGAATAACTCCTTCGCCCCACCATAGCGATAGTACACGCACTTGTCACCATCGTTTACTACAAATCCGGCAGCAGTTAATGTTCTTTCAAACTTCTCATGCCACTCCTTAGGAGCTTGCTTAAGGCCATATAAAGACTTTAACAACTTGCATACCTTTCCTTCCTGACTGTGTACTACAAAACCATCCGGCTGATCCATGTAAATTTCCTCCTTCAACTCTCCATTGAGGAAAGCCGCCTTAACGTCCATTTGATGAACGAGAAGACCATGTGAGGCAGCCATGATAGTAGCACCAATTGTGGTCGATCTAGCCACGGGTGAGTAAGTATCAAAGAAGTCTTCACCTTCTTTCTGGTATAACCCTTAGCCACAAGCCGTGCCTTGTACTTTTCAATCGTACCATCAGGTCTAAGCTTCTTCTTGAACACCCACTTACATCCTACAGGTTTGCACCCGTAAGGACGGTCAGTGATCTCCTAGGTTCCGTTAGCTAAGATGGAATCCATCTCACTACGAACAGCTTCCTTTCGGTAGTCAGCATCAGGAGATGCATAGGCTTCTGAAATAGTCCTGGGTGTGTCATCCACAAGGTACACAATGAAATCATAACCAAAGGACTTTGCAGTCCTCTGTCTCTTACTCCTTATAGGAGTTTCATTGTCACCTTCAACTGGATTCTCAACGTGTTCCATCGCAATGGTGGGTTCAGGAATTATAGTGAGTTCCTCACTAGATGGAATAGGTATCTCCTGATTTGATGAACTTGACATATCCTTCATAGGAAATATGTCCTCAGAGAAAGTTGCATCATTAGACTCCATAATCGCATTCAACATGCATGTCGGATACCTCAGATTTTATTATCAAAAATCTATAGCCAATGCTATGAAAAGCATAGCCTGTAAGAACACAATCCACGGTTTTTGGTCCAAGCTTGCGCTTCTTGGGAATTGGTATATTAACTTTTGCCAAACAACCCCAAGAACGTAGGTAAGAGAGTTTCAACCTTTTCCTTTCCCATTCCTCAAATGGAGTCATGGTCTTATGCTTTGTGGGAACTCGGTTTAGGACATGACAGGCGGTCATTAGCGCCTCCCCCACCATTCCTTGGAAAGACCCGATGTGTCTAACATGGCGTTAACCAAATCAGTTAGAGTTCGGTTCTTTCTTTCGGCCACCCCATTAGACTGAGGTGAGTAGGGAGGCGCCCTCTCATGGATTATACCATGTTCCGCACAAAACAGATCAAATTCATTGGAAAAATACTCTCAACCACGATCGGACATAAGCCTATTAATTTTTCGATCAAGTTGGTTCTCTGCCTCAGCTTTATAGTTTTTGAAGAAAGTTAAAGCCTCATCTTTTGATTTCAGAAGATACACATAACAATATCTGGTGGAGTCATCAATCAACGTCATGAAATATCTCTTTCAACCTTTTTTCAACACGCCATTCATCTCACAAAGATCAGAATGTATAAGCTCTAGTGGTGCCAAGTCTCTTGCCTCTGCAGTCTTATGGGACTTATGCGAGGTTGCTTAGCTTGCACACATAGTTGGCACTTAGAGCCTTTGACAGCAGAGATTTTCGGAATTAAATTCAGATTGGCTAGCCGCGTCATGCAACCAAAGTTAATGTGACAAAGTCGTGAATGCCAAATATCAGACTCATTGTTGTGGCAAACATTATTAATAACTTTGGTGCAAATATCTGACAAAGATAGGCGGAACAAGCCTCCGCACTCATAGCCTTTTCCAAAAAATTGTCCACACTTGGAAATTACAACTTTATTGGACTCAAAAACCAACTTAAAACCATCTCGACATAAACGGGAACCGCTTAATCTAGATTTTTATTGATGGACGGCACATGATGAACGTTCTTCAGACGCACGGTCTTCCCGGTAAACTTCAGATCGACCGTACCAACACCTCGAACGATGGCATGTGACCCGTTTCCCCATCAAGACGGGAGAAGTCCCTGTGGCCTGGTAAGAAGAAAACATGGAGGCGTCAGCACAAACATGTACATTGGCACCGGTGTCAATTAACCAATCAGGGGATTGAAATACTAAAAGGATGGTAGGAAAAATACCGTACCCTGATTCCTTCATATCAGTATCACCGATGACAACATTAGCGGACTTGCCGCTCTTCTCATGTTCAAGGCTTCCTCAAATCGGTTAGGACACTTCGGAGCCCAGTGATTAGGATCACCGCAGACATGGCAAAGTCCCTTCCCTTCTTATGAGAATTCTTCTTGAAGTTGGTATTATATGATGGATTGTTCTTTGTATAAATCTTGCCTTTGCCTGAGTTTTGTTCTTGTTGTTTTTGAACTTGTTGGGCTGGAAGTTCTTCTTCTGTACCATGTGGACACTAGAAGCTCCCTCAGCAACTCGAGCACGTGTGTCCTTTGATCTCGCCTTCTCTTCAACATCAAGAGTACCAATGAGATCCAGAACGGAAAACTCCTGTCTCTTGTGTTTCGTGGAAGTAGCAAAATTGTTCCACGAAGGTGGAAGCTTAGCAATAATGCCTCCGCAACAAATTTGTCCGCAACACACACTTGAAGTGCTCAAGTTCTTTTATGAAGCGATCAGATCTCATGAGCCTGCTGTACAACAGAGCGCTCATCAGTCATCTTGTAGTCATAGAATTGCTCCATGACGCATAACTTCGCCATCGCGTCCGAGGCACCAAACTTGGCCTCGGCGCAGCCCACATGTCCTTGCCGTTGTCAAACGACATATACGAATCCACAATGGAATCATCAAGAACACCTGTAAGAGCGCCTTTAAAGAGAGTATCGATCTTCTCAAAAGCTTCCAGCTGTGCTGGATTAAGATCGCCTCAGGCTTGCCCTTAATGGAGTCATAGCAGCCCATGGTCTGAAACCAGTAGACTGCTCTCGCGCCACCTTCTTATATTGCGCCCCTTAAAGGCAAAGGCTTCAGACAAGAAGCAAAACCACTCGGAGTAAATTGCCTATAATCAGATTTTTGGATTGTTGGAAATATGAGCAAATTACTACGAGATTTAATCCGAATAAATAGGAAATCGATCATGACAGCAATAGCAGAGATTAAATTAATCATGCGAACTAGTATAGCAGATGAACAGATCACATCTAGGGCACATACTAGAAACATGAATTCTACCACGATCTCGAACAGGAAGAATAGAATCACATACGGTGCAGCGGGAGCAACACCGCCGGCGTTGACGTTGTCGCCCATGTCGTCGAGGATGAGGTTGCCGAGGTCGGGGAAGAAGTCGCTGCTCATGGGTCGTCGCTGCCGTTAGCCGCGCTTAGTGCGCCCCAAAACCTGATCGCCCTCTCCCGTGACAGGATCACGAGAGGCGGGGTTCCAGAGGCCTGCTGTCCCTTCTCCCGGTGCACGCCGAAAGGAGGGATGGAGAAGACTTGCTTGGCGGCGCAATGATCTGGAGCGCTGGTGAGAAACCATACGAAGCGGCCGCGGCTAGGGTAGACGTCTCCGTCCTCGGCTCGGCTCAATCCCGCAACCCGCGGCGCGGCGCGGCGCGACGCGTGGTGACGAGGCGAGGAGGAAGAGCGCGCGTGTAGGTCTCCTCTTCTCATGCTCATATAAGTGGTAGAAGAGCTCACCTTATAAAGAGGTGCAACTCTCTCTCAACTTATGAGGTGGGACTAAACTTTAGCCTCACTCACTCCACTCACATGTGTGCATGAATGGGCCAAGAGAATTTCAGAATTTTAGTTGGGCTTTGGACCAAAAGCCTACTAGCAAATTCCAACAGAAAGACCGCACGTACCTTCTTTGCTTTTTTTGTTCTTCTTCCTTTTCACTTTTTTTTTCTTATCAGTTTGCTTTCATGGACATTTTTCATTTTTTCATTTTTGTTTCCCTTCTTTCCCATTTTTCTTGTGTGCCTTTTATAAAAGTAGTTTTTACTCTTATTTATGTTTATTTCATTTTTCTGTTTCGTTATCTTCTTTCTTTCCTTTATCTTAGTACATTTTTGCTTCTCTTCTTTTGGTTGTCATATTTGTGTTTTTTCTGTAAGCCAAAAGTATACACAGCGTAATAAAAAAGTTCATCATTTATTAAAAAATGTTAATCATGTCCTTACAAAATATTCACCGTGTCTGTTCCATATCTTCACTGAATTGATTTTTTTATTGAGAATGTCCATCATGTTTAAACAAAAATCATGTATTAAAAATAAATAAATTCATCACGGATTCAAAAATTTACATCTTGTATTTTGGAAATGTTCACCTTCTATGTTTAAAACATTCATCATATTTAGAACATATTCATCTTGTATTCTAAAATTGTTTGTGTTTTTTTTTCTGAGACAAAGTGTTTCTGCTCTCTTATTGCCAGTGAGAAGGCACGCTCAACTACAACGCTACCACTAGTGAGCCGGCCCAGACAATATTTTTCTTTGTACGCTCTAGAGCAGGTAGTTTTCTGTTTTCTTTCTTTGTCTAAGAAACAGCAGTTTTTTTTTGTGCAAGACCTGTTGCCCATTAGACTTCCATTAGCATACCGGTTTTTCTTCCTCTTTTCTGCAGAAGACTTTAATTACATAAGAAAAAGAAGTCGCTCATGATCCGCTCAGAGCTCTCGTCATGATACGGAGGGAATATATCACATTACTGCAAAATGCAATGGATACTTTAAACTGTAAGATGCGCAAAAATAAGAGGTTGTTCCACATTACTGCACATGACTCAGTTGCAGAGAAAAAGAAGTCGCGCAGGATCCTCCGAGAGTTCTCGTCATCTTACCTGTCCAATCATGACATTCCATCTGCTGGTAGGATGTCAAGAGACCGGAACAGTTTATGTTAGGGTCCCTGCCTAGTTGCACGCATGCATCTGTAGTGGAAACATGAAGAAGGAATGTCATCTCAGACACAGCCAGCCGGGATCTGAATCTGATGGTGGACACAATCAAATCTAGGAGCCGTTTGCTCCTGGCTTGTTGCTAGCTCATGATTGTATTCAGTCCGAATATATATGTCCTTTGCCGTCCCATAACGATCGCGTCGGCATTGTACTTGCAATTCTCGAATCGTTTTAATCAATGCCAAGCATGTTGTATTTTCTATAGTTATACTCTTGCCAAGGAAATTAAGTGATGCTGTTGACACATGGCCTCTGGAAAATGACACATGAGGCATATATGACCACATATGTACTTATTTACTTACTAGCACATATGCCCGTGCGTTGCAACGGGCAAAATTGATATTTTATGCAAGCATTATGTCCCACAACATCGGATTCACTATGAAGAACATGCTGCAATGCAGCATCTTTCTACAAAATGAACATAAAAAAATATGTTGCAATTTACCCGTGTTCATATTTTCTTTGTCGGGCATAATCTCCCATTGATTTCATTTAAGTATAATCCCTTTTTAATGACATTTAAGTATAATCCTTTCATTAATTACCATGACGTCCTTATCCATTTTAGTCAGGAATCAGATCCTTCCTTTTCTAATTTAGTAGCCCCAACACATTGAAGCCTACAGATCTTTCTTTTAGTTATCCTACCTTTTTACCTCAAATTCTTCATGTAAAATTTATTAAGATCCAATCTTTCTTTTAGTTATTCCACCGCTTTACCCATAATTCTTTTTTTAATTAGCCATATTCGTTTAAATATTCTATTCAAGCTCACAATCCTTCCTTTATTAGCTCATTCGCTTAATTAGCTCTCGTCCTAAACATGATGACTGCCACTCGTATATTTAGAGAGAGTTGGGATTAGTAAATGTGAAAGACGCATAGGTCGTTGGTTGTTACATCAAAGAGCTAGACAGGAGGTCATGTGTTTAATTTCCACAATGTTGATTTAATTTGACCCAATTATTTTTCGCGGTTTCTATAAAAGCCCATAAAAGGCCCATCAACGTACAAATACCTGGCCCAAATCGCTTAGCGTGTAACCGAACGAAAATAACTAAACCAAACCATCTCTTCCTACTTGTTCCTATTGGCGGCAGAGGGACTTTCATGCATGTTAAAGAAAGCAAGCAATGAGGGGTTGTTTGAGGGCGTCCAAATTGCTGCCACGGCACCGAAGGTAAACCACCTCTTGTTTGCGGATGATTGTTTGCTCTTCAGCAAAACTACTGTGGAGAATGCCTCGAAACTTAAAGAAATTTTGAGCTCGTATTGTCAAGCTTCAGGTCAGCGTATAAACCATGACAAATCTTCCATTTACTTTGGTAAGGGATGTCCTGTGTTCCAAAGAGAGATAATTAAAGCTATTCTTGAAGTCCAGAAAGAGACCATCTGTGAGAGATACTTGGGGCTACCATCTGATGTGGGACTAGCAAAGAATGGAGTGTTCTCCTATCTAAAGGACAAAGTTTGGAAGAATATTCAGGGTTGGATGGAAAAGTGCCTAGCGGGAAGTGGCAAGGAGGTGCTTATTAAGTCGGTGGTGCAAGCTATACCCACATACTCCATGGCTCTATTTAAGTTACCAAGGGGTTTATGTCAGCACATTACTTCATTGATACGCAAATTCTGGTGGGGTAGCAAGGCAGGAGAAAGGAAAACAGCATGGGTCTCATGGGAATCTATGTGTATGCCAAAATACAAGGGAGGTCTAGGTTTCCGAGATATGGAGATTTTTAACTTAGCACTTCTTGCCAAGCAGGTATGGAGGATTCTTTGTGACCCCAATACTCAGAGCGCGAGAATACTTAATGCGGTTTACTTCCCAGCTTCAGACATTCTTTCAGCACAAGTGGGGTCTCGGCCATCACAAATTTGGCGCTCTCTCTGCGAAGGGAGGGATATCTTGCGCACGGGGCTGATTAAGCGTATTGGAGACGGTGAGAACACCAACATCTGGAATGATAATTGGTTACCTAGAGATTATAACATGCGCCCAATCAGTGTAATCTCTCCAAACCCTCCAGAGAAAGTTGCAGACCTTATATCACAAGTGGACAGAACTTGGGATGAGCAAGCATTGACTGAACATTTGCTTCCGATGGATGCTGAGATAGTGCGCCAAATCCCGCTCAGCCATACAAATCAATGTGATTTCTATGCATGGCAATATGAGAAATCAGGAGTGTTCTCTGTTCGTTCTTGCTACAAGATGATCATGGAGACAAAAATGAGGCGGGAGAAGTGGCTTACTGGAGGAACCGATCCGTCAAACACTTTTCAGCAGGAGAGTAGTTGGAAGAAGCTTTGGGGTATCCAGGTTCCCGCCAAGCTCCGTATTTTTGCATGGCGCCTAGCTCGGGCGTCCCTGCCGACTGGCCAAGAGAGACAACGCCGCCACATGTCAAAGGAGGCAGTATGTCCGATCTGCCAAGCTGCATGCGATACTTGGAGACATGCCCTCCTAGACTGTAATATGTCAAAGAGCGTGTGGTCCCTCCGAGACGACGATGATGATTCACTGCTACCTGTATACGGCGATGAGACGTCTGATCCGAAGCTATGGCTGCATCGTCTCTGTAATACGTTGAGCCAAGACAGGTTTGTTGCTGTTCTTACCACCCTGTGGGCGATATGCTGGGCGCGCCGCAAGGCTATTCATGAGCAGGAATTTCAAAGTCCACTGTCCACGCATTTGTTCATTGAACGCTATTTACAAGAGTTGAGAGAACTACCAGCCAAGAAGCAAAAGATCAAGAACACTAGTGGAGCTGCTAGTACATCAGCGCCTAGATGGATACCGCCTTCACCAGGAGAGACCAAACTGAATGCTGACGGGGCTGTGGCGAAGTCATCAAATATTGGTGCCGTGAGTGTGATCTGTCGCAATGCAGAGGGACAGTTTCTTGGCGCTTCTGCACTGGTCTTCAAGGGAGTAACCGAGCCTGCAACGCTTGAGGCTTATGCATGTAGAGAGGCTCGAGCTTTGGCAGAAGATATGGTCATCACCAAAGTGCGTATAGCATCCGACTGTCTGAGAGTCATCAACGACCTGAAAAGCCAAGTGCACCGAGGAGAATATTGCATGATCTTAAATGATATACATGAGACGATGTCGAGTTTCCTTAGCTGTGAGTTCGTTCACGAGCAACGTGCTAGTAATAGCGAGGCACATAATTTAGTGAGGATGGCCACTACCTTAGATATCGGCCGTCATGTGTGGCTCAACGGTCCTCCGGACCACCTTTGTATTCCCCAAAACATTATGATATGAAATAAAGCGTGTTGTTCTTCTCAAAAAAAAAAAAAACTAAACCAAACCAAGAATACTTATTCCCTTTAATAGTAGGTATAGATATAGATTTTCAGTCTTTCTTGAGCTTCAACAAAGTTGGCTGAAGGTAGTTTTTTTGGTCAACTGTTCCTTTGTTGCATAGGAAACTAACTGTCGGTCAGGGCGGGCAAGGCGGTTGTGCTTGATTGCTTGTGCAACAAATTTATTTTTTTGAAACAAGGCAAAAGGCTTGCCATTTTCTTTAATAAATAGAGAAGGTTTGTAACAAAGCCCAACAAAGGGTAAGAAAAAAAGGCATCACCCTCGCCACATTACAAGACCAAAGTGCTCGCGCCCATGAGCAACCACAAACTAATTTCCGCTTTATGTTGCGCACAATGACCATGGAGGGAGTCGCGGTGTTCTGAAAGACCCTCGCGTTGCGCTCCTTCCAAAGCTCCTAAGATATCAACATCAGCATGGAGGACATGGCCTTCCTCGAGTGGCCTCTGATTTGGGTGACTCCAATCCACCTCTCGTTTGGAGTATCCATCGAGCTCCATTCTCGGGGCTTGACATTCGTAAGGCTGCTTGTGCAACATAACATTATGATGTTAAGGATGGAAGTGTCAACTTCTCTGTACTTCTACGTACAGGTTGAAAGCGTCAATTTTCTGATTGCACCTTTAAGCGCTGCCTTTGTCCATATCCATTCTTCCCCTGCGTGGATAGCAGTTTTACTTTTAGGGGAAAGAGATTTTTATATCTTTTTTGACAAAGAATTTTTATTCAAACATTTTATCGAGCCGATACAACTGCAATTAGCAAATACCCTGCCTCTTCATAACAAGATGCACACAGCCAACAAGTACAAGAAGAAGTAAAAAAAAACATTATTTTACAGAAAAAATAAGTAAAGAGTTTGCCAAGGATGTAGGAGGTCCTATCCAATTACAATCATTAAATAATTCTTTGCTGCTATTAGGGATATCGGTCAAGTATTTATGCCAATATCTGAAGCATCAACTGTGTATGCATGTGCACCTGGATCACCTTGATTAGAAATGGGTTACCCTGCCAACTCATTCCTTTGTTAGGTTGAATGAAAACTAAGTAATAGGAGCAAGTACCCGATTCCTCCTGTGTGCCACTGGATATACTCGATTGCAGAGCCTCTGTTGATGCTGTCATGGAGTAATTATGGGATGTGAGAGGGCATTGCATTAATTGATGAGCTGCTAGCTAATCATCACCATGAATTGAATTGAATCATGGCATGTCAATGTAGTAGCCACGTGGGAGGGGGCTGCCGCTGGATGTGGAAGCAGTAGTGATTGCCCGTGAGTCTGCCACTTGCATACAGCTAAGTAACCCCTAGTTCGATCGATCTACAGAGTAGTCGAACAACCCAACCCAATTTACCTTGTTTTTTTGGTTCTGAATTTTGCAGCAGAATGGCAGTGAAACACGGAGTCAAGTAACCGAGTGAAAACCAAGATATAGCAGTAACCAAGAAGAAGATCGAGCAGCGTGTGGGCCAATTGTGGATTAGTTCTGTGACTGGTCCTCCTCCTTGATCAATTGGCCCAGCTACCAAGCTAGGGTGGTCACTGGTCCCTCGAGTGACAGCGGAAGCGATTGTGAAGATGCATATTAGAGCAACTCCAACGCGCCGACCCAGACGGAGAGTGACTCTCTTTGTCCGCTTTTCATCTGTTTGGGTGAGACGTCCGCCCTGTTTTTGTTTTGGATCGACCGTGCGCCCAAATGCCCGCGGCCATGCCAGCCTTCAAAAACCACCATATAGTTCATGTTGGCGCACTTGCTAGCGGCCGACACACATGTCAACACACAAAAAGAGGCGGGAATTCAACCACGCCATCTCAGTCGCGGTTCTGCCAGCACACTTGCGGACATAGAAAAAGGGATGGCACTCTCCGCCATAGACCACTCGTCGTCGAACTTGAACATGTCAACATGCATCTTCTTGAACCATGGTCTCTTCCTTGGTGACACGGTGTTCAGGTCCACCTTCATGATCTCCACTCCCGTCATCATGCTAGTGAGCGCCCCTTCTTTAGCCTTGGTTCTAGCATTGGAGGCCTCGATCTGGAGCATCTTGGTTTGCTTCTCTGCCTGCATCTCAAGCATCCTGGCTTGCTTCTCCGCCTTCATCTCAAGTATCCTCCTTTGGATCTCCATGAAAGCATTCATTTGCTCTTCCTTGTTTTGCCGCCGCTTCTCCTTCCTTGTGTCCTTCCTGCTTATCATGCCCTCCATGGTTGCAAGTAAGGCAAGCGACGCTGCATCGCGCTTGTCCTCCTTCTTGGAGTTGGTCTTCCCCCGCGGCCATGGCTTTTAGCCCTCCCCAAGCTCCTCCATGGCTGCCTTCCCCCCATGCGCCATGAGGACGGCATATTGCATCTTGAACTTCTCCTCCCTGTTGATGACCATCCAACAACGGGAGAGGTGGAAGGACTTGCCGTCATGTTGGACCTTGAATGCCTCCAATTGAAAAGCATGCAAGCATATGGGCAAATGGATATGCAAATGGACATGCAAACATAACGGGAATGGAAACGGAGAGGGGCGCATGTACACCATATCTTGAATGCCGATGCTGCTCACGGGACGTGCCTTGATGCTCACAAGGGTGCCACAAAACTTGTTGCACTCTTGTTGTATCATCTTCCATCGCTTCGAAAGAGACACCCACCCACACTTGCTTTGATTTTTTGGTACGGCGCAAACTTCTTGCGTTCATAGTACTCAGGATGAACACGGATCCAAAAGGTTGATGCCTTTTTGTTCGGCACCGACTTTAAGGAGCTTGTCCTCAGACGACGGGTATGCCTTCGACCGCTTGCTTTTGCACTTCGGCTTCGCCCCGGCTTTTGTTGAGGAGCTCGTCCTTGAACAAAGGCACCCTGTCGATGTCCATTTCATCATCTTCCTCGAGGCCGTAGTCCTCTGGGAACTCATGGATATGCCTAGGTAAGAACAAAGGCACAATTGGCGACCTGATCTTCCATGAAGCCCTCGTGCATGCCAGCTTGATCATAGGTCGCCGACGTGAAGGGCGCTAGGCCATCTTGGCTTTGCGTCTCGTCGGGATCGTAGCCAGCTGCGGCGGCACCGCCAGACGACGGCAGCGGTTGCCGCATCACCTTCGAAGATGATGTTCTCAATGATGAAACGCTTGGCCATTTCATCGTCACCGGCTGCCGGCATTCTATCGAACAGGTTGCAAGTGTCGGGGAGCACATTATCCGGCATCTCCTGCGGGCGTTTCCTCGGCCATCCGGAGGATGATGCATCGGCCATCGGCGTGGCGTTGAGGTCGATGGACACAGGCGTGGACGACGCCACTGTTGGGGAACGTAGTAATTTCAAAAAAATTCCTACGCACACGCAAGATCATGGTGATTCATAGCAACGAGAGGGGAGATTGTTATCTACGTACCCTCGTAGACCGAAAGCGGAAGCGTTAGAACAACACGGTTGATGTAGTCGTACGTCTTCACGGCCCGACCGATCAAGCAGCGAAACTACGGCACCTCCGAGTTCTAGCACACGTCCAGCTCGATGACGTCCCTCGAACTCCGATCCAGCCGAGTGTCGAGGGAGAGTTCCGTCCAAGACGGCGTGGTGACGATCTTGATGTTCTACCGTCGCGGGGCTTCGCCTAAGCACCGCTACGATATTATCGAGGTGGACTATGGTGGAGGGGGCACCGCACACGGCTAAGGAACGATCACGAAGATCAACTTGTGTTATGGGGTGCCCCCGCCTGTATATAAAGGAGGGAGGGGAGGTGCGGCCGGCCCCTAGGTGTGCGCCTGGAGGAGTCCTACTCCCACCGGGAGTAGGACTCTCCCCTCTTGCCTTGTAGGAGAAGGAAAGGGGAAGGGGGAAAGAGCAAAGGGGGGCGCCGCCCCCCTTCCTTGTCCTATTCGGACTAGGGGGGGAGGGGACGCGCGGCCTGCCCTGGCCGGCCCTCCTCGTCTCCCTTAGGGCCCATGTAGGCCCATTAACCCCCCGGAGGGGGGTCCCAGAACCCCAGATTCTCGGTAAAATCCCGACTTCACCCGGAACGATTCCGATATCCAAATATAGGCTTCCAATATATCAATCTTTATGTCTCGACCATTTCGAGACTCCTCGTCATGTCCGTGATCACATCCGGGACTCCGAACAACTTCGGTACATCAAAACTCATAAACTCATAATATAACTGTCATCGAAACCTTAAGCGTGCGGACCCTATGGGTTCGAGAACTATGTAGACATGACCGAGACACGTCTCCGGTCAATAACCAATAGCGGAACCTGGATGCTCATATTGGCTCCCACATATTCTACGAAGATCTTTATCGGTCAAACCGCAAAGCAACATACGTTGTTCCCTTTGTCATCGGTACATTACTTGCCCGAGATTCGATCGTCGGTATCTCCATACCTAGTTCAATCTCGTTACCGGCAAGTCTCTTTACTCGTTCCGTAATACATCATCCCGCAACTAACTCATTAGTTGCAATGCTTGCAAGGCTTAAGTGATGTGCATTACCCAAAGGCCCAGAGATACCTCTCCGACAATCGGAGTGACAAATCCTAATCTTGAAATACGCCAACCCAACATGTACCTTCGGAGACACCTGTAGAGCACCTTTATAATCACCCAGTTACGTTGTGACATTTGGTAGCACACAAAGTGTTCCTCCGGTAAACGTGAGTTGCATAATCTCATAGTCATAGGAACATGTATAAGTTATGAAGAAAGCAACAGCAACATACTAAACGATCGTGTGCTAAGCTAACAGAATGGGTCATGTCAATCACATCATTCTCCTAATGATGCGATCTCGTTAATCAAATGAAAACTCATGTCTATGGCTAGGAAACATAACCATCTTTGATCAATGAGCTAGTCAAGTAGAGGCATACTAGTGACAATCTGTTTGTCTATGTATTCACACATGCATTATGTTTCCGGTTAATACAATTCTAGCATGAATAATAAACATTTATCATGATATAAGGAAATAAATAATAACTTTATTATTGCCTCTAGGGCATATTTCCTTCAGTCTCCCACTTGCACTAGAGTCAATAATCTAGTTCACATCGCCATGTGATTCAACACCAATATTCACATCTATATGTGATTAATACCCATAGTTTACATCGTCATGTGATCAACACCCAAAGGGTTTACTAGAGTCAATAATCTAGTTCACATCGCTATGTGACTAACACCCAAAGAGTACTAAGGTATGATCATGTTTTGCTCGAGAGAGAAGTTTAGTCAACGGGTCTGTCACATTCAGAGCCGTATGTATTTTACAAATATTCTATGTCTACAATGCTCTGCACAGAGCTACTCTAGCTAATTGCTCCCACTTTCAATATGTATCCAAATTGAGACTTAGAGTCATCTGGATTGGTGTAAAAGCTTGCATCGATGTAACTCTTTACGACGAACTCTTTTTATCACCTCCATAATCGAGAAACATCTCCTTAGTCCTCACTAAGGATATTTTGACCGATGTCCAGTGATCTACTCTTAGATCAAAATCGTATTCCTTTGCCAAACTCAGAGCAAGGTATATAATAGGTCTGGTACACAGCATAGCATACTTTATAAAACTTATGACTGAGGCATAACGAATGACTTTTCATTCTCTTTCTATTTTCTGCCATGGTCGGGTTTTGAGTCTTACTCAACTTCACACCTTGCAACACAGGCAAGAACTCTTTCTTTGACTGTTCCATTTTGAACTATTTCAAAATCTTGTCAAGGTATGTGTTCATTGAAAAATCTTATCAAGCGTCTTGATCTATCTCTATAGATCTTGATGCTCAATGTGTAAGCAGCTTCACCGAGGTCTTTCTTTGAAAAACTCCTTTCAAACACTCCTTTATGCTTTCCAGAAAATTCTACATCATTTCCGATCAACAATATGTTATTCACATATACTTATCAGAAAGGCTGTAGTGCTCCCACTCACTTTCCTGTAAATACATGCCTTTCCAAAAGTCTGTATAAAACCAAATTCTTTGATCACACTATCAAAGCGTTTATTCCAACTCCGAGATGCTTGCACCAGTCCATTGATGGATTGCTGGAGTTTGCACACTTTGTTAGCACTTTTAGGATTGACAAAACCTTTTGGTTGCATCATATACAACTCTTCTTTAATAAATCCATTAAGGAATGTAATTTTGACATCCATTTGCCAGATTTCATAAAATGTGGCAATTGCTAACATGATTCAGACAAACTTAAGCATCGTTACGAGTGAGAAAGTCTCATCATAGTCAATCCCTTGAACTTGTCGAAAACCTTTTGCGACAAGTCGAGCTTTGTAGACAGTAACATTACCGTCAGCGTCAGTCTTCTTCTTGAAGATCCATTTATTTTCAATTTGGCTTGCTGATCATCGAGCAAGTCAACCAAAGTCCATACTTTGTTCTCATACATGGATCCTATCTCAGATTTTATGGCTTCAAGCCATTTCGCGGAATCTGGGCTCACCATCGCTTCCTCATACTTCGTAGGTTCATCATGGTCTAGTAACATGACTTCCAGAACAGGATTACCATACCACTCTGGTGCGGATCTTATTCTGGTTGATCTATGAGGTTCAGTAACAACTTGATCTGAAGTTCCATGATCATCATCATTAACTTCCTCACTAATTGGTGTAGGTGTCACAGGAACAAATTTCTGTGATGAGCTACTTTCCAATAAGGGAGCAGGTACAGTTACCTCATCAAGTTCTACTTTCCTCCCACTCACTTCTTTCGAGAGAAACTCCTTCTCTAGAAAGGATCCATTCTTAGCAACAAAGATTTTGCTTTCGGATCTGTGATAGAAGGTGTACCCAACAGTTTCCTTTGGGTATTCTATGAAGACGCACTTCTCCGATTTTGGTTCGAGCTTATCAGGTTGAAACTTTTTCACATAAGCATCGCAGTCCCAAACTTTAAGAAACGACAACTTTGGTTTCTTACCAAACCACACTTCATAAGGCGTCGTCTCAAACGGATTTTGATGGTGCCCTATTTAAAGTGAATGCAACTGCCTCTAATGCATAACCCAAAATGATAGTGGTAAATCGGTAAGATACATCATAAATCGCAACATATCCAATAAAGTGTGGTTATGATGTTCGGACACACCATAATGCTGTGGTGTGCCATGTGGCGTGAGTGTGAAACTATTCCACATTGTTTTATATGAAGGCCAAACTCGTAACTCAAATATTCGTCTCCACGATCAGATCGTAGAAACTTTATTTTCTTGTTATGATGATTTTCCACTTCACTCTGAAATTCTTTGAACCTTTCAACTATTTCAGACTTATGTTTCATCAAGTAGATATACCCATATCTGCTCAAATCATCTGTGAAGGTTAAAAAATAACGATACTTTCCACGAGCATCAACACTCATTGGATCGCATACATCGGTATGTATTATTTCCAACAAGTCAGTAGCTCGTTCCATTGTTCCAGAGAACGGAGTTTTAGTCATCTTGCTCAAAAGGCACGATTCGCAAACATCAAATGATTCATAACCAAGTGATTCCGAAAATCCATCTTTATGGAGTTTCTTCATGTGCTTTACAACGATATGACCCAAACGGCAGTGCCACAAATAAGTTGCACTATCATTATTAACTTTGCATCTTTTGGCATCAATATTATGAATATGTGTATCACTACGATCGAGATCCAACAAAACTATTTTCATTGGGTGTATGACCATTGAAGGTCTTATTCATGTAAACAGAATAACAATTATTCTCTAACTTTAAATGAATAACCATATCACAATAAACATGATCAAATCATATTCATGCTCAATGCAAACGCCAAATAACATTTATTTAGGTTTTACACTAATCCCGAAAGTATAGGGAGTGTGTGATGATGATCATATCAATCTTGGAACTACTTCCAAACCTCATCGTCACTTCCCCTCAACTAGTCTCTGTTTATTATGTAACTCCTGTTTCGAGTTACTAATCTTAGCAACCGAACAAGTATCAAATACTCAGGGGCTACTATAAACACTAGTAAGGCACACATCAATAACCTGTATATCAAATATACCCTTGTTCACTTTGCCATCCTTCTTATCCACCAAATATTCAGGGCATTTCCGCTTCCAGTGACCATTTCCTTTGCAGTGTAAGCACTCAGTTTCAGGCTTTGGTTCAGCTTTGGGCTTCTTCGTGGGAGTGACAACTTGCTTGTCATTCTACTTGAAGTTCCCCTTTCTTTCCCTTTGCCCTTTTCTTGAAACTAGTGATCTTGTCAACCATAAATACTTGATGCTTTTTCTTGATTTCTACCTTCGTCGATTTCAACATCCCGAAGAGCTCGGGAATCGTTTTCGTCATCCCTTGCATACTATAGTTCATCACAAAGTTCTACTAACTTGGTGATGGTGACTAGAGAACTATGTCAATCACTATCTTATCTGGAAGATTAACTCCCACTTGATTCAAGCGATTGTAGTACCTGCATAATCTGAGCACATGCTCACTAGTTGAGCTATTCTCCTCCATCTTTTAGCTATAGAACTTGTTGGAGACTTCATATCTCCCAACTCGGGTATTTGCTGGAAATATTATCTTCAACTCCTGGAACATCTCATATGGTCCATGACGTTCAAAACGCCTTTGAAGTCCCGATTCTAAGCCGTTAAGCATGGTGCACTAAACTATCAAGTAGTCATCATATTGAGCTAGCCAAACATTCATAACGTCTGCATCTGCTCCTGCAATAGGTCTGTCACCTAGCGGTGCATCAAGGACATAATTCTTCTGTGAAGCAATCAGGATAAACCTCAGATCACGAATCCAATCCGCATCATTGCTACTAACATTTTTCAACACAATTTTCTCTAGGAACATATCCAAATAAACATATGAAAGCAACAACGCAAGCTATTGATCTACAACATAATTTGCAAAATACAACCAAGACTAAGTTCATGATAAATTTAAGTTCAATTAATCATATTACTTAAGAACTCCCACTTAGATAGACATCCCTCTAATCATCTAAGTGATCACGTGATCCAAATCAACTAAACCATAACCGATCATCACGTGAAATGGAGTAGTTTTCAATGGTGAACATCATTATGTTGATCATATCTACTATATGATCCACGCTCGACCTTCTGGTCTCAGTGTTCCGAGGCCATATCTGCATATGCTAGGCTCGTCAAGTTTAACCTGAGTATTCTGCGAGTGCAAAACTGGCTCGCACCCGTTGTAGATGGACGTAGAGCTTATCACACCCGATCATCACGTGGTGTCTGGGCACGACGAACTTTGGCAACGGTGCATACTGAGAACGCTTTTATCTTGAAATTTAGTGAGAGATCATCTTATAATGCTACCGTCAATCAAAGCAAGATAAGATGCATAAAAGATAAACATCACATGCAATCAATATAAGTGATATGATATGGCCATCATCATCTTGTGCTTGTGATCTCCATCTCAAGCACCGTCATGATCACCATCGTCACCGGCGCGACACCTTGATCTCCATCGTAGCATCATTGTCGTCTCGCCAACTATTGCTTCTACGACTATCGCTACCGCTTAGTGATAAAGTAAAGCAATTACAGGGCGATTGCATTTCATACAATAAAGCGACAACCATATGGCTCCTGCCAGTTGCCGATAACTCGGTTACAAAACATGATCATCTCATACAGTAAAATATAGCATCACGTCTTGACCATATCACATCACAACATGCCCTGCAAAAACAAGTTAGACGTCCTCTACTTTGTTATTGTAAATTTTACGTGGCTGCTACGGGCTGAGCAAGAACCGTTCTTACCTATGCATCAAAACCACAACGATAGTTTGTCAAGTTGGTGCTGTTTTAACCTTCGCAAGGACCGGGCGTAGCCACACTCGGTTCAACTAAAGTTGGGGAAACTGACACCCGCTAGCCACCTGTGTGCAAAGCACGTCGGTAGAACCAGTCTCGCGTGGCGTCACGCGTAATGTCGGTCCGGACCGCTTCATCCAACAATACCGCCGAACCAAAGTATGACATGCGGGTAAGTAGTATGACTTGTATCGCCCACAACTCACTTGTGTTCTACTCGTGCATATAACATCAACGCATAAAACCTAGGCTCGGATGCCATCGTTGGGGAACGTAGTAATTTCAAAAAATTCCTACGCACACGCAAGATCATGATGATGCATAGCAACGAGAGGAGAGTGTTATCTACGCACTCAGAGACCGAAAGCGGAAGCGTTAGAACAACGCGGTTGATGTAGTCGTCGTCTTCACGGCCCGACCGATCAAGTAATCAAACTACGGCACCTCCGGAAGTTCTAGCACACGTTCAGCTCGATGACGTCCCTCAAACTCCGATCCAGCCGAGTGTCGAGGGAGAGTTCCGTCAGCACGACGGCGTGGTGACGATCTTGATGTTCTACCGTCGTAGGGCTTCGCCTAAGCACCGCAACGATATTATCGGGGTGGACTATGGTGGAGGGGGCACCGCACACGGCTAAGGAACGATCACGAAGATCAACTTCTGTGTTATGGGGTGTCCCCCTACCCCCGTATATAAAGGAGGGAGGGGGGAGGTGCGACCGGCCCCTAGGGGTGCGCCTGGAGGAGTCCTACTCCCATCGGGAGTAGGACTACCCCCTCTTGCCTTGTAGGAGAAGGAAAGGGGAAGGGGGAAAGAGGAAAGGGGGGCGCCGCCCCCCCTTCCTTGTCCTATTCGGACTAGGGGGGGAGGGGCGTGCGGCCTGCCCTGGCCGGCCCTCCTCTTCTCCCTTAGGGCCCATGTAGGCCCATTAACCCCCTGGGGGTTCCGGTAACCCCTCGGTACTCCGGTAAAATCCCGATTTCACCCGGAACGATTCGATATCCAAATATAGGCTTCCAATATATCAATCTTTATGTCTAGACCATTTCGAGACTCCTCGTCATGTCCGTGATCACATCCGGGACTCCGAACAACTTCGGTACATCAAAACTCATAAACTCATTATATAATTGTCATCGAAACCTTAAGCGTGCGGACCCTACGGGTTCGAGAACTATGTAGACATGACCGAGACACGTCTCCGGTCAATAACCAATAGCGGAACCTGGATGCTCATATTGGCTCCCACATATTCTATGAAGATCTTTATCAATAAAACCGCATAACAACATACGTTGTTCCCTTTGTCATCGGTATGTTACTTGCCCGAGATTCGATCGTCGGTATCTCCATACCTAGTTCAATCTCGTTACCGGCAAGTCTCTTTACTCATTCCGTAATACATCATCCCGCAACTAACTCATTAGTCGCAATGCTTGCAAGGCTTAAGTGATGTGCATTACTGAGTGGGCCCAGAGATACCTCTCCGACAATCGGAGTGACAAATGCTTTATAATCACCCAGTTACGTTGTGATGTTTGGTAGCACACAAAGTGTTCCTCTGGTAAACGGGAGTTGCATAATCTCATAGTCATAGGAACATGTATAGGTCATGAAGAAAGCAACATCAACATACTAAACGATCGTGTGCTAAGCTAACGGAATGGGTCATGTCAATCACATCATTCTCCTAATGATGTGATCTCGTTAATCAAATGACAACTCATGTCTATGGCTAGGAAACATAACCATCTTTGATCAATGAGCTAGTCAAGTAGAGGCATACTAGTGACAATCTGTTTGTCTATGTATTCACACACGTATTATGTTTCCGATTAATACAATTCTAGCATGAATAATAAACATTTATCATGATATAAGGAAATAAATAATAACTTTATTATAGCCTCTAGGGCATATTTCCTTCAGCCACCACGCTCACCTCCGGCGAGCATTCCCCGGAGAAGCGGGAGGCTTGCGAATAGACGTGGAAGCCGGGAATTGGCTGCATGGCAGAGACACGCGGCGACTCTAGAAGCACCATCCGAGGAAATGTCGATGAGCCCGTGTTGGCCGCGGCCACGGCTGTGCTAACGAGCCCATGCTAGCCAGGGTTTAATCCTAGGTAGAGCAGGGACTCCCTCGTTGCCGTAGTGACCGCCGCGTGCCTCCGGTCCTTCCTCTTGGCCGACTGCACGGCCTGCTCCTCGGACGTCAGCTGCTTCTTCTTCTTGGGCGGTGCGGCGGTCTTGCGGTGGGCGCGGGGCTTGCCTTTGGCGGAGGGGACGGAGAAGAGGCCGGACGGGCGAGGGAGGCAAGGCTGGCGACGGGATCGAGGGTTGGTGTGTCGTCCATGGCGAGCGGCCAGGAGCGCGAGCGGGCGGGATTGTTTTGGGAAAGTGGAGGAAAATGGTGGTCGTTGTGCCACCGACTGATGGGCCAAGGGGAGGAGTAGGCGCACGTCGCGCACGTCCGTCACGTGTCCGCGCCGACGCAAATCAGACTCAAATCTGGGTAGGGAATGGGTCGGAAGACGGACGAAAAGCAGACGTGTGTCTGTTTAGGTCGGCGCGTTAGGCCAACTTTTCTGTCTGCGGCAAGGCAATCCAAACGGACATACGCGCACCAAATGTGTCGGCGCGTTAGAGTTGCTCTTAGCCACAAAACTATTGAAATTACGCGCCTTTGGTCATTCCGAGGTTGCTAGCTCAGAATGCTGAAGAAGTTGTGAACTTAACATCCCATTTTGGTGTGATTTTGACACGGGCCGGGCGTAGGACCGATGATTGTGCATGGCAGGTGGTACCACTGCTAGCTAGGTCCTCACCCACACCATCTTATTATGATTGATTCATCCATGTCTGCTTCGCGGAAGGCGGGCGAGGCATGGGCAAGGACTGATACTCGTACTGAACTTAACTGAACTTTGATTGTGTGTCTGGAATGGATCACACCATAAATATCATATCTCCATGCTTGCTTCTTCCATGGGTGAGGCATGGTGCTCTGCTCACTACTGCACTGTACTGTACTGAACTGAACTTGCTTGTATGGATCATACCAAGGCCTACAGTGACCGGTTCGCGCCCGCCGTCGGAAACTGAAACTAAGGGTAATTCATGAATGATCATCATTTCATTGATAACACCTGTCTGTCTGTGTGTCTGTGTGGATCATTGATAACCTGCAGTGGACTACATCTGATGATTTGTTTCTTCTCTTGGAAGGGAAAATACAGTACGTAGTAGGACACATGGATGAGTGAATGACCCCTCAATCTATGCATGTGGACCAGCAACATCAACAGAAAAAGACCACACGTACAAAGCAGAAAGATCCTCCTTGGATGACGAGCAGAAAGAGAGTTGATGTAGCCCATGATTATTCTTGATTTTATTCCTCCTAGCTATCAGCATCAGCAACAATCATACAACATGTCTTCTCCTGTTTCACTAGGTCGGCCAATATTGAAGGTCATTGTCATGGTGAAGGTGCCTAGCACCAGGCCAGCAGCTTGATTCAGATACATATGCATGCTAAAATTTGGGCTCTGACTGTTAATCCGGTGTTGGATCTACTGCTTTCTATGATGACAAGCAATGTGGCTGTGGTCTCTGTTACATGAGTGACACTGATAATACTGCTTGCTGACAGTGAAGCGTGCCTCCTAGATCCACGACTAACATGGACAACTGTTCAGGATGCCATTGTCCATTGATCATGTATCTACTTGCGAGGCTTCCAGCGGGACACCGTACATGACATGACGACGTCACGTAGTACTTGGTAGTTGGTAGAGATGTCGTCGGTAATCCTGACAGTTAAGCCGTCCAAGGGCGAATTAAGATAAAATATCTTTAAATTGAAGTTTCATTCTTGTATTTTTTTCCTGAAAATGATCCTATATCAAATGTCACCAGAAATACAAAGCACCTCAAAACGTAACAAAAAATCATATCGAGATTTCGAGAGCACCGAACAACCACTACCTCCGCCAGAATGAGCCGCCGACATGCCGATGTCTCTTCTCCCTGACCGAGGCTAGCTTGACCTTGTCCATGACAGTCGTCAAGTCTTCGTACACATTCCCATAAGGACCAGCACCCTAAAGTCTTAGTCGTTGTTGTTGAACCCTTGATCACCAGAGACCAAATCTTGCCACACGACAAGAAACCCTAACCACACATTGCCCCGAGGAGACGGCAAACCACATTGCCCCAAGGGGATGACATGAATATATATTTTTATTTTTTGGAAAAGGAGGCTTACCTCCGGCCTCTGCATCACTTGATGCATGCAGTCATATTATTAAAAACCCAAACAAGGTCTTAAGTTCCATGGTATCTAAAAAAATGAGCAAGAATGATAAAAAAAAATCTGTAAAACGCCACACCCGGCGAGAAAGCGCCCACATCCGACGACAAAAAAAAAAACAGGCTACGATGCCTACACCTAGCCTATTATTAGCTCGCCATCCTAGTCGGCTGAAGATAGCCCATGCTACCGTCTCCCATCGGTTGCACCCAGTAACCATAAGCTCCTTGTAGTCCGCATGAGTGAGTAATGACCACATACGGATCCAGGCTATAGCTCTGTAGATAACATGCAAAAAATTAGTGAATTGTGTCCCATTAAAAATCATATCATTTCGAGTGTTTCATATAGCCCATAATAGTGCACATATCCCTATCTGAATATGCTTATCTATGTACATGTCTATGCCATTAAGCCATGACCCAAATAACGTGTTTATACTCATTGGAGGATTAACATTAAAAGCTATATGAATGGATTGCCAGAACAGTTTCGCAAGTGGACATTCGAGAAAGAGGTGTTTAATTATTTTCATTTTGATCACAAAAATAACATCTGGAGTGACCCACCCAATTCCTTTTCATCAGATTATCTTTGGTCAAGATGACTCCTTTGTGGACAAACCACATAAAGAACTTGATGCGGAGTGGAACTTTAATCTTTCCACATAAAGATGACATGAATATCTGCCGGAGCTCCATCGTCCAAATGGACGGACTCGAGAAGAATCGAAGCTCGGAATATGAACTCAAAGAAGAAGTGTCACCATCGGTTGAGTTCCTCTCTTCAATGGTGTGTATGGCTGGGATGATTACAGAAAAAAAAGTTGCAAAGGCCACAATACCTGTCCCGTCATGGTAATCCATCTATTGGTAGGATGTCAAATGATTAAAACAATTTTCATGGCGCTGGTTAATTTTAGGGCCTTCGCACAGTTGCTCTGATGGGTACAAATAAGTCAATGAAGGAAACTTCAGCATTTTGCTCCTGACTTTTTGTTGCCCTTGATTTGTCGTTACATAACGTTTGCGTCGGCTCTGTACTCAGATTCCCCGAATCGTTCTCGTTCCCGGCACATGCATTGTATCTATTTTTCATAATTATTATCCTATTCTAGACATGCTTCATTGCACATGCTATCTTTTTTTCTTCTGAATATTGTTGTATGATTAAATGCTACTTCCTCCAACTCATAATTTAAGACATTTTTTTAACACTGCACTAGTGTTAAAAAGACGTATAACATTATAGGACAGAGGGAGTAGTATTTGTGGAAATTGTAGGATGATAATATTGTGTTGTATCTGTTGTATTGGTCTGACCCTCATATGGGGTATATATAGAATACACGAGGGGGTAGAGTCTTGGAGTACAAGATAAGTAATACATGGTTTAAACCTATTCGATCTACTCCTTATCTCTATCTTTAAACCCAAACTATATTCTAACATTCCCCCTCAGTCGTAGCGGGAGTGAAATGGACGTTATGACTGGATTTGAAAGTATATCGTGTTCGTCATCTTCTCCACTTCACCATCATCGCCTGCATCTCCGATGGAGTCGACACTGGGCGGTGACTGCGTCCCCTTCCGGTGCCTTCCTTGTCTCTCCTCTATTCCCTCCCGCAGTCAGCCGGAGAGGCGTGGATGCTAGTGACGACTCGGACGGTGTTGACTGGAGTTGTTGCCGATGAGTTGTTGTAGACGTAGCCCTGTATGTCGATGTCGATGTAGCCGATCATGATGTAGCCGTGGTCGAGGTAGTCGTGGTCGATGATGTAGTCGTCGTGGATGATAAAGCCGCACAAAGCCGGAGGCGCAAAAAAATGCGCTATGACGGAGCTGCAGACGTGGACGATGCACCTTACGGATGTCAGAGGGTGTCGTCGGCGATGAGTCCACCGGTTTGCCAAGACCGGCGAAGCCCATCGAGCACACATCGGTTTTGCCAGAACCATGTGGCCGTGTAGGGTCGTCACTGTAGTGACGCCATGTCGATGCAGTCGTGCCGTCGTGGATGACGCGGTCGATGTCATTGTCGTGACGCGGTCATTGCCGTCGTCGAGGTCGCGTCTTGCAGAAAAGTCTGTCAGAGGACGCTAGGTGTCCATCTTGTGGACAAGGCAGTGGCGATGTGTTGACGAAGATGTTGATGAAGACCACGTTGATGAAGACCTTGGCGATGAAGTGTCGGCGATGGCGTCGCAGCAGCGTGTCGACGATAATGCGTCGCTTGAAGGCGTCCCTCCGCGATGAGGAAGTGTCGATACCGTACCGTGCCGAAGAAGTATGTTGACATGTTGCCTGGTGTAGTCTCGTACAGCTTGATGTTGTTGGGCTCAAAAGGAGTCCTTGCAGTTGCAGATCGGTGGCTTGATGCAGAATAACCCATGCAAACCCCACATGTGGATGCGTGCGGGCGTTGACCCTCCCGTGATCGATGCACGGCTGGTTCGCTCGGTGAAGACGGGTGATGCAGATGTCCTCGGCGCGCATTGTTGAAGATCCTCGGCTGGTGCTGGAGTCGGCGTAGCAGGCTTGGAGATGGCTCGGACCTGCGGCAGATCAGATCGCGACGATCGTGTCGACGCGTCTGCGTTTGCAGAAGTGGTCCGGAGGGCTGCTGCTTGACGGCTCGTCGGTGCATCCAGAGAACATACGGGAACTTCGTGGTCGATGGAGACTGCTGCTGGCCGCCCGAGTCGATCCCCTGAAGACGCCGTGACCTCCAGTTATGCGCGTTGATGTTGCGTTTGCCCCACAGGGAGCACAGCTCGGAGGTAACCCATGTGGATTGGCATGGAGGACGGCCGGTGTAGATGGCGTGTACGGACGCCTGGGGCTCGCATGGCCGCTGCTGCAGGATGTACGAACATGGCTATCTTGCCTCTGTTGGTGGATGCATGCACCACGGATCGAGGTAGCTTGGAGGCTGGGGCTGATGGCGCGGATCTATGAAGTCGCGCTCCGTGGAGCCGTGTAGACGCGAGTCCCGACGGCGCGAGTCGATGCAGATTGGGCCGCGCTCCTGTTGCCCGCCTGGTGTCGACGCGCTCCTACGCGGCCGACTGGTGACCGCCGTCGTCGCCCGTGGCGTTGACGTAGATCGCGTTGGGAACGGGCAGAGACGCAGGGAACCGGAGCCGCTGCTTGCATGCGTTAGCGCGGCTCGAGGGCTTGGAGAACTTTCGATCTTGCAAGGAACAATGGATCTGCACTGATTTTTTACAAAGATTCAAGGGTCGATCGAGTATTTGGTGGCTACTAGATGGAATTTCTAAATTTATCTAATCTAATCTATTGAACCAATCCGATCTTTGATCGATCAGGTGTTGTGCCCCCGGGGAGAGAAGATTAGTCTCCCCGGGGGCGATGCTCTGCGGAAGTGGTGGAAGGTCCTAGGATCGGCGTCGTTGGACAAACCGCTCTAATACCATGTGAAAATTGTAGGATGATAATATTGTGTTGTATCTGTTGTATTGGTCTGACCCTCATATGGGGTATATATAGAATACACGAGGGGGTAGAGTCTTGAAGTACAAAATAAGTAATACATGGTTTAAACCTATTCGATCTACTCCTTATCTCTATCTTTAAACCCAAACTATATTCTAACAGTATTGACACATGGCGTCTCAATGAGACATGAGCTATGACCGTACATTTATTTATATCATGGTCTTACTTCAGCTTCAACAAAGTTGGCTCAACATATCATTTGGGGTCTTCTCACACAGGAAACTGACTGGTAATAGGTTGGCTCAACATATCATTTTCACTGAGAACATGGTTCAGAACTTCAGATCTGCTGAGTGCTCCGGTCATCTACCTGTCCTATCATGACATTCCATCTCCGCTGGCAGGATGTCAAGAGACTGGAACAATTTATGTGCTTCTGGTTAGTGTAGTGGAAAAAAAACCTGAAATCAGATGAATGAGCCTTTTAGCCCTTTGCTCCTGGCTTGTTGCTAGCTACCTCATGATTATATTCAGTCAGAATATGCCCTCTGCCGTCCTATAATGTCTGCATCGGCAGCGTACTTGGATTTCTAAAATTGTTTTGGTCAGTGCCAAGTACTCCCTCTGTAAACTAATATAAAAATATTTAGATCACTAAAATAGTAATCTACACACTCTTATATTAGTTTACGGAGAGAGTATGTTGTATTGTCTCCTGATCTAGACTTCCACTGCCGCCGCCACCCTCCCCCCCGGAAATTATCTTTCTGAATAACATGATACTCTTGCCAAGGTAGCATACTCATGTGCTTGTGCAATTCGGATGTTAAGGATGTAAGTGTCAACTTCTCTGCACTCCTCGTAAGCATGGATACCAGTTTTCCTTGGAGCTTTAACTCGTGGCCGGCCCTGTGTTTCCGAAGGCCCTAAGACGAACTCGACGACATGGACCCCTAAGTCCTAAGACCATATATATAAGTGTGTGTGTGTGTGTGTGTGTGTGTGTGTGTGTGTGTTGTGTGTGTGTGTGTGATACATATAACTTTATTTGCATAATATTAGGAGTAAACTTTTAAACATAGATCTTTAGTTTGAGATTTGGCTATAATAATACAAAGAATTAGAAATTTATGCATGTGGCAACCTTAGTCATGTACTCCCTCCGTCTCAAAATAAATGTCTCAAGCTTAGTGCAAAGTTGAGACAGTTATTTTGAGACGGAGGGAGTACATAAGATGAATACGTACTTGCAAAAGATGAAATTTAAAATTTATACACAAGGGCTCTGTCATGTAAAATGAAAAGTCTGAAATTTAGGGTTGAATCATTGATAAATACATACCTGTGATTTTGTGAAAAACTGGACAAGCTCGCGTGGTCTCGCTGGATGCCAGATGGCCGGGTCGCCGGCACGGCGAACAGAACGCCGCCGGCCTGCCGCCGCGAGCGACGTTTCACGAAGACTCGAAGACGGACTGACGTATCACTAAGCCAATTGGGCCAAGCCCATCTCGTTTTTTGCTCTATTAATTTTTCCCTAGTTGATTTTTTTGCTGGACTGTACTACACATGTATACCAGATCATGGGCCTCCCAGGCCTGTGCCCTGGGCCGTCGCCCCCTCTGGCCATAGCCATACACGAGGGCCTGCCCTGGTTTAACTGCTGCTATTACGGATATCTTTTCCTTTCAGCGGTAGATCTAACTTTTTGTTGACAAATGCCATTTTCATTCAAATGTTATATCGAGTTGATACAACCGCGATGAACAAATACCCGGCCTCTGCATATGCACACAACCGACAAGTATAGGAAAAAGTAAAAAACCATCGTTTTACAGAAGAAGCTAACAAAGAGTTTCCTAGCTAGCTAGGAATAGGATGTAGGATGTCCTCCGATTACAACCATTACATACTACTTGCTGATTTTAGGGATATCGCTCAACTATTTATGCGAATATCTGGAGTAGCAACTGTATATGCATGTGCACCTTGAGGCTTTATTAGAAAGGGGCTCCATTGCCAACTCATTCTGCTGTTAGGTTAGGTCGAATGAAAACTAACTAACAGGACAGGAGCAACTACACAATTCCCCTGTGTGTGGACTGATATACTCCTCCATTGTTGCCTCTGTTGTTGCTGTCATGGAGTAATTATGGGATGTGAGAGGTGGCATTGCATTAATTGATGAGCTGCTAGCTAATCATTGACTTCAGCTTCAGGGAACTGTCTCTGTCTCTTCTCACAAAGGAAACTAACTGTCAGGGCAACACGGCTCGAAATATGTTTCTGCTTTTATTTACCTGTAGCTTAAGTGTTGCTATTAGGGATATGATTCAATTATTTACGAAGATCAACTTATATATACATACGCGCCATGATTTTAAAAGGGGCAGTCATGCCAACACACTTCCCTGTTAGACTGAAGAACTTGTGCTGATGAGCTCACTCACATGGAATCTCTTTCATGCACTCTGCTTCAACACAGCCTATGCTCTGCTCCTAGCCTAGCTAGTTTCGCTTCAGATCTGACTCATGCTTTCCTCCTATCTTAGTTTAGAACTTTAGATCTTGCGGTAAATAAATAAGTTAGCTCACTGCCAGTGGCACCACAGAGATGTGCAAACTGTTGAACGACATTTTTTTTTTTGGAAATGCAGAAAAACCCCCAAGAAATGTCATCTCAGAGTGATCTGGTGGACAGAATCAGATCAAGGAGCCTTTTAGCCGTTTGCTCCTGGCTTTTTGCTACCTTATGATTACATTCAGTCTAAATATGCCGTCGCATAATGTCTGCGTCGGCAGTGTACTTGGATTTCTCGAATCGTTTTAATTAATGCCAAGCATGTTGTATTGTCCATAGTTGTGCTGATCCAGACTTTCTCCGTCCTGCCTGTAATTACTTAGCTGAAAAACTAATATTATAGTATGATTATGCTCTGGCCAAGAAATCTAAATGATACATTACAGAATTATAATCATTACAGAATGGTTGCTGCTATTAGGGTTAGGGATATCGGTGCACTATTTATGCGAGCGAATACGTGGAGTATCAACTGTATATTCATGTGCACTTTGATTGGAAAGGGGCTGCCCTGCCAACTCATTCCCCTGTTAGGTTAGAGTTAGATTGAATGAAAACTATAACTAACAGGGGCAAGTACACGATTTCCACTGTGTGTCGATCGATATACGCTGTTGCAGTGCCTCTGTTGTTGCTGTCATGGGCTAATTATGGACTGTGAGAGGGCATTAAATTAATTGATGAGCTGCTAATCATCAAGTTGTATCATGCCATGTCAATGTAGTAGCCACGTGAAGGGGGCTGGCTTTGGATGTGGAAGCAATAGTGTTTGCCTGCTTCTTCCAACATACCGTTGAGCTTAACATGCCATTTTGGTGTGATTTAGACTCGGGACGGGCGTAGGACCGATGAGCGTGCATCGGCGATGGTGCCACATGGCTAGCCAGGTGCAGATATATATAGTCCTCACTCACGCCATCTTGTTATTATGATTGATTCATCCATGCCTGCTTCGCGGAAGGCGGGCGGGGCATGGGCAGGGATTGATACTACTCCTTCCATGGCTGTGCGAACTGAAGTTTTGATTGTGTGTGTGGAATTGTGGATCATACCATAAATATCATATCTCCATGCTTGCTTCTTCCTTGGAATGGGTGAGGCATGGGCAGGGAATGCTAGTACTCACTACTGTACTGTACTGAACTGAACTTGCTTGTGCGGATCATACCATGGCATACAGTGACCAGTTCGATCCCACATCTGGCTGGTGCTGCTTATACCTGGCTGTCTCTCTGGATCATTGATAACCAACTTCCTCCAATTAACGCCTGTCTGTCTGTGTGGATCATTGATAACCTGCAGTGCACTACATCTGATGATCTGTTTCTTCTGTTGGAATGGAAAATTAACTGCATGTCATATAATCATTGTATGTTCGTGGGTGCATACAGTAGCAGGACACATGGATGAGTGAATGGCCCCTGAATCTATGGATGCCAGTGGACCAACAACAGCAACAGGAAAAGACCACACGTACCAAGCTATATATAATGGAGTGGCACCAAAACCAAGCAAGCATCCTCCTAGATCCTCCTTCTGACGCATGATTTCTGATTTTATTCCTCCTAGCTATCAGCATCAGCAACAATCATACACCCTGTCGTCTCCTGTTCCACCGGTCAGCCAATATTAATTGAAGGTCATTATCATGGTGAAGGTCACCACAGTCACTCACTGATGATTTATTACATGCTACAATCAAAATGGTTAGGCTACTTGTACATTACATTGCACAGAGTGATGCACTGGCCATAGCACACGCCAAAATCTGGGCTCTGACCGTGTTAATCCGATGCTTGTTCTCCTATCTACATATGGTGACAATGTGGATGTGGTCTCTGTATACGTGTGTGCCAGTGGCACTCCTTGTTGTCAAGATGTATGAAGGACTGAACTGTGCCTCCTAGATCCATGGCTTACATTAACGTCGGTTCAGGATGCCAATGATCATGAATCTGCTTGTGAGGCTTTTAGTTGTGGCCCAGTACAAGACGGTTACGATATGTTGTAGTCATAGTTTTTCTTTTTGCGAGATATGTTGTAGTCATAGTTGCCAGGAATCCGGGTCGTTCGGGTCGAGGAACGGGGTTGCGGGTCGTGGGTTGCCACACTCTCGGGACGAGGTGACATGAGGAGTATACCTATTTGGGACGTGGAACATGATCCAAATGATTTCGTGTCAATGACCAAAGATGATAGATCCCACTACTCTTTTCCCAATGACATTATGATGATTTTTTACTAATATTGCGGGGAGAAAAATCTCACCATAAATTTTGCAACTATCTAATCAAATAAAAATACTAACAGAAATGAGGTCTACAATGAAGCCACTGCGACGAGATATTTCTTCCTACGAAGAATTGTGCAAGGAACTTCAGTTCATCATTTCCTCTGCAAAAACTGAGTCTCCATGAATCTAGATCCAACCGTAACTCTAGTACATTGCCATTCCCGCCGACCATTTTCCCGGATTCAACCGTAACTCCAGTACCTAAATAGGGTGACATGCAGTCCACGGACAAATGGCCCTTCGATTGGGAGGGGTTTTAACCCAATATGTCCGCAGAAAACTGCCCGGACAAATAGGGTAGGTTTAGGCGCACCCTTCGGAGAAGCCCAATTATATAATCTAAATTACACTTACATAAATTATACTCTCCCCGTCCCAAACTAAGTGTCTCAACTTTGTACTAACTTCAGTATAAAAGTGTACTAAGCTTGAGACACTTATTTCGGATGAAGGGAGTAATATATAGAAACTAATTCAGAATTAGAAACTAAACTGAGTTTAATGTTTTTTGGTTACGTATATATACTTGTATTATTGTATAAAACTCGATAAATTTTTGGCCCCATCCAACGACATCGCCTTGGGATGCCTTACCAATGAATTCTTTTTGAGCATCCACACATCTCATCTCCATCTCTCTCACAATATGGAAAAGTAAACTTATATAAAAGTACACCTTTTGTATTATCATGTGCATATACAGAAGAACAATTATTTGTATGCATCCCTTTGATTGTGTAAAACTTGATTAGTTTTCACCATCATGTGCAAAATTTGTCGCGACGCCTGGCGGGCCTTCCATCATTGGCGCGACGATGAAAGCTCAGTCACGATAGGGATGGTGGAGCGGCTGACCGCACAAACGACGACATAGGTGCCAGTGCAAGGTCATGCCGAGCTCATTGTCCTCACCTAGTTTTGTTTTAGTTTAGTTTAAATTTAGGTTGAACTTGTTAAATATTGTTTGTTTGCATGTAATATAGGAAACATGCTTCAATTTCTTCTGTTTATCTTTCATTTCGTTTGTATTGTGTTTGATCCATTTGAAATGAATAGGATATTTGGTGAGTACGGTTGAATGGCCGGTAGCCGACCCGCAGGCCGCTGACACGTCCTGACGTCTCCACGTGATGTTCAATAAGGTGATCCGAGTTGGAGTTGCCCTACGGCTTGCTATGATTGTGCACATTGACCGAGTCTCTAATTATAAAACACAGTAAAAAAATTTAAATACACGGGACCTGAGGGCTCTCGTCATCTACCTGTCATATCATGACATTCCATCTGCTGGTAGGATGTCAAATGACTGAAACAGTTACCCCATGATGGTACTTAATTAGATCTGACAGTTGCACAAATGCATGCGAGGAAAAAAAGAAACGAAAAGGGAATGTCATTTTACAGTCAGCTGGAACATTGACAGAAACAAGTCAAGGAACATAACAAGTCAATAGGAATTAAATAGTTTGGTTAAACATAGCTTTTGGGTTAACTGTTTCTTCTAACAATGAAACAGACTTATAGTTTTGGGTCTTATTTTACTAGTTGTGCTTGTGCATCATTCTGATGCATGCTATGGCTAAAAGTGTAAACTCCTGACACGCCGTCGTGATGATTAAGGCTGAAAGTGTCAATTCTGATGCAAAGCAATAGCTTAACAGCTGGACTAGGGACACCAATCAATCATGAAAGAATATTGGGATCGTCGATATAGATATACCCTAGCTACGTAGTAAGTAGTCTCTCCGTCCCATAATATAAGATGTTATTACATCCGATATGCTCAGCTAGCGACTGTTGTCGCTGTGAGCGGGCATTGACGAGCAGCAAGCTAATGATCAAGCTAAGTAGCAAGCGGAGGTGGTATTGAATGAAAATGAACAATGGCATGTGAATGTACAAGTCACATGGAGGGGGCTGCTGCTGGACCTGGATGGTGATCCCTTCTTCCTACTATTGTAAATCATCTATTCAATCTAGCTGGATGGATGGACCCCTTGAAAGCATATGCTTGGAGGGACTCCCTGGATGCCCTGTTTACTGAAACAGACTGACAGTGTTGTTAGTTTTTCTGGGAGTTCCAAACAAAATTAGCCTTAGTTTTTTTTTTTGAGAAGAATTAGCCTTAGCTTGACCTAGACTAGTCCAAACGGGCCAGGTTGGGAATGGGCTGGCCCGCTGTGGCCCGGACCTGGCCTCTCTATTTTATTCAGGGACATGGAGCCGGCCCAGTGGGCTCGTGTTTCATTGGGCAACATGGTCCAACCCTTTTATTTTTTTACTATATTGCACAAGAACAAAGAGCAATTACATAACAACATTATTTCGACTAGCACCATTTCGCAGTAGGGACTTTGAATAAGTTAGGATATTCAGAATTTATTTGTTCAAAGAAAAATAAGGAACATATGCAATTCCTTTTTCTATTTCTACCATGAATCGGCTACATGATAAGGTAGCACATTTGTAACTCTGAAACACAAGTGATCTTGGGTCACTAGTCTGAAAAACATATATAAACATTTATAAGTTTGGGTCGACCCACTCACTTGTCCCGGCAATGGGCAGAGGGTGAGCGTCTCCCCTGGCCCGACTTAACATTTCTATGAAGCCGACCCAGAAAACACATGGGCCTTAAAAATATGGGTAGTTCAGTTAGCCAATAGCGCGAGTTGGGGCTAGGTAGTAGCAAGATCGAAATTCGGACAAGTTTCCCAATGGGTAATGTCGGCCCATTCCCATTGTTTTGAACAAGACAAGAGCAAAACAGAGTGATATGTAAATTCTAGTGCTGGGGAAGGGCAAGAAACAGAGTGAAAACAGAGGCAAACAGAGGGTGCATTTACTCGGTACTAGTACTAGTAATTGAGAAGCGGGAGCAGCTATCGTGTGGGCCAGTTTCATTCTGTGCGTCTGGTCCTCCTCCTCCTCCTCCTTGATGAATTCAGTGGGTACTGCCCTACTCCTACTGGGACTGGGAGGTCACTCTCCTCTCCTCTTGGTATAGTCCGATCATGGGTAGTAGTAGTAGCTTGCCACGGTAGGGTAGGGTAGGGTGGTCACCCACCTCACTGCACTACACTAGAGATGGGGAGTTAATCGTAAGGTAGGCTGCGGCGTATGTATCATCAGTGCTAATGAACAGGTTGGGAGCTTAATTAACATGCCATTTTGGTGTGATTTTGAGCGATGAGCATGCATCACCATGCATGTGGTACCACACTAGAGTAGCTAATCTTATCTAGGTGCAGTTATACTCTTCACTCACCCCAAGCATCTTATTTTGATTCTTTCTTTCTTTGCAGGGATGAGGATGAGGCATAGGCCGAGATTGCTACGACTACTGAACTGAACTTAACTGAAATGGACTGTGACAGTCAGGTTAATCGCGCCCTAAGCGAAAGCTGAGCCAGTTTGGGTCATGAACCACCTTACTCCAATCAACACTGTCTGCCTGCGTCTGGGCTCTGGATCATTGTTCACCTGCAGATGCAGATGTAGTGCGGTGGCAGTACGGGTGATGATGATCTGTTTGTTCTGTTTGTTGGCCGGGGAAATTAACTGACGGACTGTACCACAATCATAATCATTGTACGTATGTATGGGTGGGTACATACGTACTGTACTAGAGACTATAGAGCAGGACACATGGATGAGTGAATGGCCCCTGAATCTATGGGAGCCAGCGAGTGGACGAAGAACAGGAGGCCAACAGGAACAGATCACACGTACGTACGTACGTACGTACCCAAATCAATGAGAATGAATGAACGGCACCAAAGCAAGCGAGCAGTCTGCTAGATCCTCCCTCCCTCCCTCCTTCCTTGTGAGGAACAGCAAGAGAGAGAGAGAGAGAGAGAGAGAGAGAGAGAGTTGATTTGGAGCTCCCTCATGATTACTGATTTTATTCCCATCAGCATCACCACCAATCATACAATACAACCTCCTGTCAGTCTCCACCCAGCAAGCATTCAAGCTAGGTCACTCTCATTGTGGATTGAACAAGGTGCAGGTCAGCAGCAGCCAGCAGATTTATATGCAGAGCACAGTCACCGATTTATTGCATTGCAACCAAGGAGGCTAGGCTAGCTCAGCTGTACATTTCCTTACATTAGATAGTGAGAGGGAGGGAGGGGGAAGATGATCCTGCCTTCCTGCAGATGCTGATGCAGGGCCCATAAACACGCCAAAATTTGGGCTCTGTCTTTCTTTCTTTCTTACTGTTAATACCTTGTCGATCCATCCGGTGGTTCATCTATCTATCTATGGCACTCCGGCCAGCTATGGCCTCTGGAACCATTGGGCGACAGCGACACCCCCCTTTGTTTCCTTCCAGTGGGGATGTCTGTCTGAAGCAGTGAAGCATGCCATGCATGCGTCCCGCTTCAGATCCATGCTCTGGCTTCTTGTTGTTGGTTCAGGATTCAGGATCATGTCTCTGCTTGTGAGCAGGGCACCAGCTGTGTTGGTTGCGGCACCATCGACGACGACGACGGCGACGTGGTGTGGTACTCGGCTGCGATGTCGCTGGCGACCCTGACGGCGTCGAGGGAGAGCCCGGCGAGGCCCCGGCGCGTGAAGCCGACGGAGTAGAGCCCCGACTCCCCCTTCCACCCCTCCGGGAAGTCCACCTTGGGGTACCCCTCCCCGCTGAAGAAATCGCTTCCCTGCACCACATCAACAGACATTCTTCTTGTCAGTTAATCTCGATCAGCGACATCTAATTATACTACTGTCTAAGAAAGTGAAGAGAAAACAAGTGTTGATTGTGTTTGGTCTCTCTCTTAATCTTTTAATTTTGGTTGAGCAAGTGCAGTGCACCCTTATGTCTCTGTCGGTGTGCTTGTCGGTTTATGACGCCTCATCATCATGACAACTACTAATTAAGTGGATTATAACAATGCATTCCACACTAACTAATCATAGCTTTATTACCCTAAGTGGATTAGCTTAACGATAAGATCATCAGATGAGGGCAATATGATACACTACTCATCAAGGGTCCTATCAATGTGCAACTAAATTAAGACCCCTACTTCTAATTAAGTGCTAACTAACAATATCCTATAACATGTACTAGTAACTACTCTATAGTCTATAGCATGTAGGAGGAGGAGGAGTATAATGATCAAGTTGGTTGGTTGGTTGGTTACCTTGAGCCACTGTGGGACGTTGCTGTGGTACCCGGTGGCCAGGATCACGGCGTCGGCCGCCACGAACCGCCCGTCCACCAGCTCGGCACCGCCGGCCTCCATCCTCCTCACCCCCGGCACGATCTTGATCTCCCCGGCCCGGATCTTCTCCAGCGCGCCGATGTCCAGCACCGGCGTCCGCCCCTTGCTGTTCTTCAGCTCCAGCGGGCCCCCGTGGGACGGCCTCCTCAGGCCGAGCCTGGCCAGGTCGCCGCCGAGGAACAGCCCCGCCAGGAGCACCAGCAGGCGGTCGACGACGCGCAGGGGCAGGAAGCGCAGCAGGAAGACGGCGACGGAGAAGGTGGCGACGCCGAGCATCTCGCGCGGGAGCACGTGCACGCCGTCGCGCACCACCATGGACGGCCGCGCGCCGTGGTCGCACAGGTCCAGGCACACCTCCATCCCCGAGTTGCCGCACCCGACCACCAGCACCCGCTTCCCCCTGTACGGCTCGCCGGACTTGTACTCGGACACGTGGGACACGGGGCCCTTGAAGGCGTCGGCGCCGTCCAGGTCCGGGATGACGCGCTCCGCGTTCTCCCCCGTGGCCACCACCAGCCACCGCCCGATGTACTCCGTGACGACCCCGGTGTCGTCGTCGGAGGCCTGGACCCGCCAGAGGCCGGCGGCGCTGTCGAAGCGGGCGCAGACGACGGACTGGCGGAAGCGGGGGCGGACGTGGAAGGCGGCGGCGTAGGACTCGAGGTAGGCGACGAACTGGTGCTTGGTGGGGTACTCCGGGTAGTGGTCCGGGAAGGGCATCCCCGGGAGCTGGCAGAAGTGCTTGGGCAGGTGGAGGCGGAGGCGGTCGTAGGTGCGGCGCTGCCAGAGCGAGGCGAGGCAGTCGTCGCGGTCGAGCACGACGGAGGGCACCCCGCGCGTGTGCAGGCAGGCCGCCGCCGCGATGCCCGCCGGCCCCGCGCCGACGATGATGGGGCCGTTCACCCACATGGTGCGCGATGCCATCATGTATCTATGTATACTCCGTCGGAGCTAGCAGTGGCCGGAACCAGTGGACTGAGCCGGAGTGAATGGATCGACGGAGAAGAGGAGGATGGATGGATGGATGGAGTGATGAGGGGAGCTGGGGAAGAAGAGGGGAAGGCCTCTTTAAATAGGGCCGGTGAGCAAGAGGAAGACGGAGATTCATTTGCGCGGCCGGCCAGTTAAAATTCCCGCGCTTTGCTTTTAGTACGACATTAGCGCCATACCATGCAGGTTGACACCTTCATCATTTAGGTCCTACTCCCTCCGTTTCTAAAAATAAGCCTATTTTAAGATTTTAATACCGGCGTCCTCTTGTTGTCACCCACCTCACCGGCGTCCTCTTGTTGTCGCTCATGAAGAACTTGGCGCTGACCGCGGCGAGCCCGCGGAACCGACGACGCAGTGGAGTCGCTGTCGAGGTGGATCCGTTGGGTCGGCGATCTTGGCCTTCTTGGCGGAGAGTGCGCGGTGGTGGCACCTCCGACAGTCTCATCGCCACCGGCTCGTGCCTTGTCGTCTCGTCGCGGCAAAGATGGCGTTGGTTGCCGCGGAGCGTCGCCGTTGGCAAAGCCGATGAGGCTCTGGATAGTGGCCCTCCACTCGTCGACATTGTCGGCCGTTGGAGGGTAGTCGAGGAGCAGCTGAGCTCTGCGAGCTTATCTTGGAAGTAGTAAGCGGCATTGGAGAAGCGGTGCGAGGCGGGACACGCTCGGACTTCTAACCACGTTAGAAGGAGCAGCGCCCGTCCGGCGACCGTATCTCGCTTCGCGCCCGGCATGTTGGCGCGCATGCTGGTCTTGAGGGTCTTGATCCAATGAACGTATGGCGTTGTGAACGCCATGATGTTGTTGGTCCCGCATCTCCTGAGATGGGCGCGGGGGATGCGCGGACACCGAGGTCTGCGGTGCCTAGTCCTTGGACTTGGCAGCGTCGCGGCGCCGCCGTCGGCGCCCGTTCCTCCGCCAATTGCCCCACCACCCGTTCTTGCTGCGGTGAGGGTGGGTGCGGCGTGGGCGGCTCTGCCGCCGAAGCCTTCTTCTTCGGTGGCATGTTGAGGAAGATGTTGATGACGCCGCCGCGTGAGCGCCGGATCGGATTCACACGGCCTCGGCGCTTCTACTGGCGCGCCGAAGATGTCGGGAGGCTGATCGTACCCACGGACACCTATGGGGCCGGCGGAGCGGGCCCCTTGTGGTTCGGAGGGGACGGAGGTCGCACGAAGAGCGGATCGAGGCGATGCACACGAGCGGTTTACCCAGCTTCGGAGCTCTCCGGAGAGATAAAACTCCTACTGCTGCTTGTTTTTGATCTATTGTGTTCTTGCTAGGGAGCAATGCGAGCTACAAACCTAGCGTGAGTGTCTATGGCCAGTCGAATGAACCGAACCTTTGCGAAGAACACCCCCCGAACCCCCTCTACGTTGCACTCGGGCCTCCTTTTATATGCTCAAGGGGTCTCCGACAGGTGGCAACATAGGCGGGGGTACAAATGTAAAAACAGGAGTTGGTACACCTACTTGAACAGTGTATGCGATGTAAAATACCTAACTCGGCGGCAAGGGACAAAAGCAATAAATGCCCGTCGTTGTCGCCCAAACAGTGTAACAGAGGCCGTCAGTGCGCCTCCGCTTCGCCACGATGGCGAGCACATCGGCGCCAGCGTATCACTGCTTTCCGCTGGCTGCACAGCCGCTCGACACGCGCTCATGGAACGATCCCATGGCGACACGTCGCTGGGTGAGCTGGAGCGGAGAAGGAGAGAAGTTGCATGCCGCGGCAAGCGCCTTGCCGCGGCCGAATCCTTGTCGCGCCCAGAGGCTTGTCGCGCTCCGGGCCTTCCCGGCAAGCTCCTCTTGCCGGGGCCTTGTCTTCTGTGTGCCTGGAGTGCCTTCCCGACAAGCTCCTCTTGTCGGGGCCTTGTCTTCTCAATCTAATACTTTGTTCTTGAATGGCTCCAGGGGAGCCACGGAGGAAGTTGGCGATGACGAGGCGAACCTTGCCGCGGGGTGCTGCAACTGTCCGTGCACGAGTACGGGATACTATGGTACCCCTACTCTAGTACACCGACACGGGGTGAGTCCTGTAGTACATACTATATAACTAGTACTGGTATATAGATCAATGCTAAATTAATTTTAGTTTAAGCACATATATAGATCAATGCAGAAGATTAATACTTGGGTTGTGTTGGTATTGCGGTGGAAACAATAATTGAGCTTTTCTAACCAGCTTTACTTGTTTTACAATGCTGTACCTTTTTAGCCAACAACATGAACATCTTCTTCCACTAAATGAACATCATCAGAAAAACTAAAAAAAACAGAAAATGCACAAACCAGCGTCAAGTGTACAACTTGAATCCTAGTGGGCTGATTCCATCATAGAAAGCTAACCATCCGAGCTACGCTTACATTAAATACTAGTTTTACCGGCACAAACCGCCCGAATGTAACATTTCCATTGGGAGGTGAAGCACTTAGGACTCATGCGCTCTCATTCATGTTAAAGAAATGTTAGCGGCGCATTTGATGGCCACATTCCACTAACTAGAGCTAAGCTAGTTTATGAAAATGTGTACGAATATCTGATGCACATGATGATAGATATAATTAAGAAGTGAGTTCGGCTATCTAACTGGAGTATCACCATCCCAACCCATCGCATCGCATATGGAGTACGTGTACAATCATCACCATGCATTAGTTTACTTCATCGTGGCTTATAAATCATAAACAACATACAAGCGGCAAAAGCTATGATTCGGCCGGCCGTACGCGCTTTGTGCAACAAAAAATAAATCTACAACCTTTTGGGAAAGTAGCTACATACCGGCTTTGTTTGGCAACATGGATGGAATTAATTTGTTTGTAGCCATAGCTAACTAATTAGCTGCTCCACATCATACCTATTTGCAAGTTTGGTATATTGATTGTAGGGTGGATGCCAAAAGCTGCTTTTTGTCCAAGCATCTGATTCGTTTCAGCTCGATCCATCCATCCATCGTGCACTAGTTAATTAGTTAGTGTACGTTGTGATCAGGTATGAAGCAAAGGAAAGCAAAGCAAAGCAGCAACTTAATTAACCATTGATCGACCTTCATTGGGTGATGAGTGAGTGAGTGCTCCATGAGCCCAACTAACTATATAAAGTGCCACCTGCTGCACTTATATTACTCCTACATGCATAAGCTCCAACTCATCGACCATTTTATTTTAATGTTTGTATTGCGTAAGGTCTGTTCGATGCGGCGGCCGGCCAACACTATTCGGCCGGCTTTCCACTCTTTTTCTTCTCTCTTTCTTTCGAGGAACTGGTGGTATAGCACTCTCTCTCGATTAGAAAAAAAGAGTGTGTGAAGAGAGTGTGATTTAAAAGAGGGTTGAAACAAGGGTGGCATGTGAACTACTCTTGAAAGAAAATATTATAAGAAGCCACATACAATTGGTATGTTCTTGATATTAATAAATTTTCTCTACCCAAAAATATAAGAGATACGAAGGTGGATTTCCTTCACAGTCAAATTCACTGTCTCGGGATTTTCCTACGCAAGGCATGTTGATCTCCCCTTCCATATGTGCCATATGACATAGATTACATGGCCGCTCTATGTTCGAGGTTTAGTGACTAGACATTGTCAAGTTTCCCCCATTATATCAGTTATGCTCTAAGATTATGCTGCCATCTATGGCACCCTTACCCAACATACCCAAATTTCAAAACCACATGGGAGAATGGCCAATCCTTGGCCATCCCCTAAGCCCTAATTGTGAAATTAAATTCTAGATGCTAGGATCTTCCGATGTAAAACAAAACACACGACGAGCTTGCAATTGGCGGCCACATATGCCTTTCAGATATTTGTTGCAATGGCCAATGCCACCTGCTGCACTTATATTACACACATACATAAGCTCCGGCTCATTGAGCATTTTATTTTAGTATATATGTTGTGTAAGGTCTGTTCGATGCAGCAGCAGGCCAGCACTATTCGGCCAGCCTTCAATTTTTTTCGAGGAAATGGTAGCATGTGTCTTTCAATGAGAAAAAAAAGTGTGATTTACAAAGAGTGCTTGAACAAGGGTGGCATGTGAACTACTCTTGAAAGAAAATATTATGAGGAGTTGGGTGTGTAAATGTTCTTGATATTAGAAAAAAAATATTTCCTTTATAAGAAATATATGAGGTACGGAGATGGATGTCCTTCATGGCCACTCATCTCATCTAGCTTTTCCCAAGAAAGGCATGTTGATTCTTTCCTTCGATATGTGCCAAATGACATAGATTAGATGACCACTCCATACTTGAGGTTTATTACGGAAGAAGTTGACTTAGTCATAGGTATTATTGGTTCGGGCGTGTTGTCTATGTTTTGGAGTCGGTTTGTTGATGATTTTGGTCTTATCGCCTTTGCATCAACTTTAATAAGGTAGATGGTAGATGTGTGCATAGGTGTTTCAACCTCCCTTTCGAGAAAAAAATGAGATATGCAAACCATTTGAAAACAGTAGTAGACATTGGCCCGGTCAACATTTATATGTGGCCATTTCTTTTTCTCTACGTGCATGTTGATAAAACAATGCATTGGCACCCTGCGGTGCGGAACTGATATCCAAGCTACTCCCTCCGTCTCATAATATAAGAGCGCTTTTGTCACTAATGTAGAGTAGACAATATGCATATGTTTGTCGTGGAGTAGTTTCCACAAGAAGAGTAGGAGTATAATCTTCAACTCAGCTCAGC